>PUFA01000129.1:1221878-1832818 GCA_003508835.1 Eonycteris spelaea
GAGAATTTAGAAATAAATCCTCACATTTATAGTCACTTATTAACTTTTAACAAGGATACCAAGACAATTCAATGAGAAAGAATAGTTTTGTTTTTTTTTAACAAATGCTAAAACAACAATATCCACATGCACAACAATAAAGTTGAACTCAAACAATATACAAAAATTAACTGAACCAAAGACTAAATAAAAGTACATAAGAAAAATTTAAATCCTTGTGACCTTGGATTAAACAATAGTTTCTTAGATATAACACCAAAGAATAAGCAACAAAAGAAAAAATAAATTGCTCATCATCAAAATTAAAAACACTGTGCTTCAAAGGATGCCATCAGAAAGTAAAAAGACAACTGAAAGAATGAGAGAAAAATTTTGCAAATCACATAGCTGATAAGAGACTTATATGTAAAATATGCAAAAAAACTCTTACAATTCAATAATAAAAAGACAAATAACCCAGTTTAAAAATGAACAAAGGATCTGAATAGACATTTATCTGAAGAAGGAATACAAATGGCCAACAAGCACATGAAAAGATGTTCAGCATCAACAGTCATCAAATAGCCATACAAATCAAAACCACAATGAGATATCATTCACACCCGTGAGGATAGCTACAGTCAAAAACTGGACAATAATGAGTTCCAATCAAGATGGTGCTAGCGTCCTCCCACAACCACACCAAAATTACAACTAAACTACAGAACAACCATCATTAAGAATCGCCTGAAATCTAGCTGAACAGAAGTCCTATAACTAAGGATATACAGAAGAAGCCACATTGAGATTGGCAGGAGGGGCAGAGACGAGTAAAGGACTGATCCCATATACATGTGCGGAAGTTAAAAATCAGGAGAGATGTTTCTACTGAAGAGGTCCCCACCAAGGAGCAGAGGGTCGCAACCCCAGACCAGGCTCCAGAGTTGAGAAGAGAAGTCCTCATAATTTCTGGCTATGAAAACCAGTGGCGCGCAGCAGTTGACAATCGCTCCTGTACGCCGGATGGTGAGCACTGGAGGGCTGCCGAAGTCCAGGAATTCCTCCTACAGGGGCCAGGTACACAGATTAACTCACTGATGGACTCACTTGCTCTGAGGTCCAGCACTGGGGCAGCATCTCAAATGGTGCCAGAGACATACAATAAGAACGGAATTGTCTGGTTTCAGGGCAAGAGCTAGAGGGCCAAGCTTTCTCCCAGCCAGAAGTGTTGGCAGAAGCCATTATTCCTTTGGAGTCCTCCACCCCCCGCCCCGACCCATCCTCTACACGGAGGCAGCCACCATATCTGAGTCTCTATCAAACTAGCTAATACCATTCACCCTGCTCTGGTGATTTTCTGAGACCCCCCCCACCCAACTTGTGGGCCCACCCAAGCTGTTTCTATTGGTTTTTCCATACAAACAGCCTGTCTTGGCTCACGTTTCAGACTTTCTTAAAACCTCTCAAAGGTTCACAAACCCCAGACAAGCAGCATCTGGCCTCAGCATGTCCTGTACCACTTGCTGAGAAGCCCCAAGCCCAGCACTAGCAGCAGCCAGCCTCAGTTCACAGCTTAGCTTCTCCCAGGTACCTCCAACACCAGCATAAGTGGCATCAATCTGATGATTACTTTGTAGCTCACAGCAAGTGGCCCCAGGTAGGACCCAGGCAGCGGCTGACCTTTGCCTGCACCTAAGCACCTCTCAAGATGCACCAAAATGAGCACACCTGGTGGCCAGCTTCAGACCACACCAGAGCACCACCAAACTACCTCCACTATGACACAGTCAAAGGGAAGACTGGGCAGGCACTAAAGCACTGCTAAAGCAAATCCTGCTCCATTGGGGCAGCCCCTCCACAATAGCTCCTCCACTATAGTCACAGCCAGTCCTCACAATGAATCAGCCCGAGAGTCAATCCTTCCCACTGACATACCAACAGCAATCAAGGCTCAATTACAACAGGAAGGCACAACAACCATACTAGTGATGCACCTGGAGCACTCAGCTCAGGTGACCAGTAAGACTGCATCACTGGGCCCCACAGGACACCTAATACATAAAGCCACTCTACTAAGAATGGGAGACATAGCAACTCTACCTAATACGTAGAAACAAACACAGGGAGACAGTTAAAATGGGGAAGACAAAGAAACATGTCCCAAAATGAAAGAACACAACAAAGCTCCAGAAAAATAATTAAACTAAATGAAGACAAGCAATCTACCAGATACTGAATTCAAAACACTGGTTATAAGGATGTTCAATGATCTCAGTGAGAACTTCAACAAAGAGATAGAAAACATAAAAATGAAGATAGAAAACATAAAAAAGAACCAGTCAGAAATGAAGACTACAATAACTGAAATGAAGAATACAATACAGGAAATCAATAATAAATTAGATGAAGCAGAGGATGGAATCAGTGATTTGAAAGATAAGTTATCAGAAAACACCCAATCAAAACAGCAACAAGAAAAAAGAATCCAAAGAAATAAGGATAGTTTAAGGAGCTTCTGGAACAATATCAAGCATACCAACATTCACATAATAGGGGTACCAGAAGGAGGAAAGAGAGAGCAAGGAATTAAAAACCTATTTGAAGAAATAATGACTGAAAGCTTCACTAACTTTCCAAAGAAAATAGACATACAAGTCCAGGAAGCACAGAGAGCTCCAAATAAGATGAACTCAGAGAGGCCCAAACCAAGACACATCATAATTAAAATGCCGAAGGTTAAAGACAAAGAGAGAATCTTAAAAGCAACAAAGGAGGACCTGGTTCCATAGTGTAGCAATTAGCACGTCTGCTTTACATGCAGAAGGTCCTGGGTTTTTGTCCCAGTGGAGCCACGTCCATGGTCTATGGCCATGCCACCCTGAACAAGCCCAATGTTCAATATCAGAAGCTAAGCAGGATCAGGCCTGGTTAGTATTTGGATGGGAGACCACCTAGGAAGACCAGATGCTGTAGGCATAAAAAAAAAAAAAAAAGGCAGCAAGAGAAAAGCTGTTACCTACAAAGGAGCTTCCATAAGACTGTCAGCTGATATCGCGATAGAAACTGCAGGCCAGAAGGAATTGGCAGGAAATATTCAAAGTGATGAAAAGCAAGGACTTACAACCAAGATTACTATACCCAGCAAAGCTATTACTTAGAATAGGAAGACAAATAAAGAGCTTCCAAGACAAGAAAAAGCTGAAGAAGTTCATCACCACCAAATGAGTATAACAAAAAATGTTAGAGAGAATTTTTTAAGAAGAAAAATAAAGATAAAAAATATGAATAATAAAATGGCAGTAACTACATATCTATCAACAATTACTTTAAATATGAACAGATTAAATGTTCCATCAAATCAAAAGACATACAGTGGGTGAATGGATAAGAAAACAAGACCCTTACATATGCTGCCCATAAGAGAGTGGAGAGTGGCCATACATTGGATAGTGCAGGTATAGAGGATTTAAATATTATAAACAATAAGATAGGTAATAGAACTGAACTAAACTCTGTAACCTAAAAATAGAATACACTCTTTACATATGGCATGGAAAATTTATAAATACTGATTACACACTGGATTACAAAGAAACAATAATTTCTTAAAAACTCAAAATTATAAAAATCATATTTTATGACCACAATAAAATAAAACTAGAACCTAATTTCAAAGAGCAAACAAATTCCTTCATACTCAGACACTGAAAACACACTTCTATCTATATCGTGGATCAAAAAGGAAACCCAAAACTACAATTACCATCTATTGAAAAAATAGCCTGTGTAAAATATCATATGATCAGCATTGTACAGGGTGACAAATCATAGACTTCAATATTTTTAGTTTTAAATAATAAAGAATGAAAATAATTCTATAAACACCAAACTCAAGAAATCAGAAAAGAGCAATAAAACAAGCCTATGGAACACAGGAGAAAGGAAACAATAAAGATTAAAAAAGCAGGATTACTAAATCAGAACAGTGGTTATCTAACAGTACTCTCTGGAGTCATAAGCTTCTGATAAGAAATAAAAGTTGGGGGAGGTCAAGTGAGTGGGACTCTGGGAAACTCCCTCCCTTCCCCTCACTCCCCTTTGCTTTAATCACAAGCACTTGGCTTTTATCTATTTTTACACTGGGATTTCACACCAAATCTTCATTTTGAAAAGGGTTCCATTGCATGACTTAGTAGTTAAAAACCACTGAACTTAAAAAGTGAAAAAAAGTACAAGAGCTGGGATTTTTGGTGGTAAGTGGGAAATCCAATAAATCGATAAACCATTAGCAAATGTAATTAAGGAAAAAGGAGAGAAAGCACAGAAATGAGGCAGAATAAAGGAGAGTACTGACAAATACAGAAAAAATTTAAAAATAACGCGATGAGATTTCAAGTTATTTTAATTTTCTTATTTGTGCTTTTATATACAATTTGAGTTTTATGAGAGTACATATCACCTTTCCCCTTTAAAAGGTAATTTTCAAAAATAAAGTGCTATATAAACAAAATAAAATGCCATGCAAAAATTTTTGAAAATCTCAATGAAACAGTTTCTAAGAAAATTCAGTTTCTAAAACTGAATTGAGAAATGGAAAACCTAAATCCTGAATAGACTAATAACCAGTGCATGTGTGTGGGGTGTGGGGAATGTTTTCCAAACAATTTTTTAAAAGTCCAGATTCATATAGTTTTATAGATGTCTTTCAAACTTTTAATAAATAATTCTGACACTTTATAAACTATCACAGAACACAGAAGAAGAGAGAAAGCTTCTCAAATTATTTGGACAAAGTAGCATAACCCTGGTTCTAAAAAAAAAACAAAAAGGAATCAGTTTTAAGTTAATACAGATTTTTTTAAAATTCTAAATAAAGTAGTAGTTGATCAAAACTAGCAGTACATTAAAATAATGATACACAGTTTATCCTAGGAATGTAAAGATGTTTCAATATTATTGATCTAGTATATATTTATTTAACAGGTTAAAAGAGAAATTTATATAAGCTTCTTGGTAAATGGCAATAACCTCATCTGATGATATTTATTATCTATTTGTGACAAAACTGTATTAAATAGAAGTAAAGGAATGCCATCTTAACCTAAAGCATATATCTATATGTCATAATCCAGCATCGTATTTATGGCTGAAAAACTAAAGTCATTGTCACTAAAGAGCAAGATTGGTTTGCCAGCTACTCTCACTCTCACCACCAATTAACATTGCTCTGGTGCTTTTTGACATAAAGAAGCCTAAAGAGGAGAAAAAAACTGTCATTATATGCAGATATTATAACCAAATATATATAAGCTTAAAACTATGAACTTGAAACTTTTAGAAATTGCAAGAATTCACAGGGTAACCAGACGATAAATATTTTAAAAATCAATAGCTTTTGGGGTAACAGTAGAATAGCTTGTGTGGGACTAACTTTCCCACAGTTAAGAATTGTCAACAGGAGACAAAAAAAAAAATTTTTTAAACAGCTATTTTAAGGCATAAAACAGCAGCCAAAATCAGTCAGAAATTGTCCGGGATTTGATGTTTGAAAGAAAGGAACTGTGGGGTGAGACTTGTGTTTATACAGCTTTTCACCTAAGGTTACTCCTAGCCCATGTGCTGTAGAGTTGCTGGACAGTGCCCTTAGACAAAAAGCTGAGTGGGCTGTGGGACATCAAATGGCATAACTCACACACTATATTTGGAGTCCTGGAAGAAAAGCAAAACAAGAACAGGACAGAAAATGTACCAGAAGAAACAATAGCTAAAAATGTCCCCAGTTTGGTGAAAAACATCAATTTACAGATTCAAGGAGCTCAGTGGACCTCAAGCAGGATAAATAATTTAAGAAAAAAAAAACTAAATATTATGGTCAAACTGCAGAAAACTAAAGACAAAGAGAAAAATTCAAAGAAGCCACAGAAAATGACCCATTACATATAAGAGAATAAAGATAGAAATGGGAGTTGACTTTTCATCAAAAATAATGGGAGCCGGAAGACACTGGAATGACATATTTAAAATGCTGAAGGGGGTGGGGCAGGGGAGGACCTGTCAACCCACAATTCTATATCCAGTAAAAACAGTTGTCAAAATGTGAAGGCAAAATACAGACATTTTTCAGATAAATAAAAACTGAGAAAATTCTTTGCTAGGAAACCTGCACTAAAATTGTACGCTTGAAACCTAGATAATTTTATTAACCAATGTCACCCCAATTAATTTAAAAAGAAAAAGAAAAAAGGAGTCTAAAGGAAGTTCATCAGCTGAAGAGAACCAATACCAGAGGGAAACTCAGATCAAAGGGAGCACCAAAATGATAAGTATGTGGGTAAATATAAAATATTCTCACTTTTTCCCCTTTATTCTTAATTTCTTCAAAAGATAACTGGCAATTTAAAGCACAGATAAAAATTGCATTGTGTGTATTATAACACATGCACATGTAAAATACATATCTGGCAACAATATAAGAGAGTGTGGGGAAAGGGGAATAAATGAAATCCTTTTAGTAGAAGATATTCACTCTCAGTAGACTGTGATAAGATAAGGAGCGTATTGTAATCACTGGAGCAACCCTAACAAATGAAATAAAGAGGTCAATGTTCACCTAAAACTAATGTAAAATAATACTGAATGCCAAAAACAATAATAAAGCGGTAGTTTTAAAAATAGAGAAATTAAAATGGAATACTGAAAAGCATTGATTAATTTTTTTAAAGGACAAGTATAACAAAAAATATGAGAATTGTAAAACAAAGAGTTAAATGTAAGACCCTAAATCCATGCATAACAATAATTATGTTAGATGTAAAAGAACTAAACACTCTAATGAAAAAGCAGAGAATGTCTGGCTGAAAAAAATATAAGACCCAATTTTACTCTGTCTACAAGAGACATATTTCAAATATAAAGATACAGGTAGGCTGAATATAAAAGAATGGAAAGGATATAGTAGGTAAACAGTAAGCATAAGGAAGTTGGAATGGCTACAGTAATGTCAGACAAAGTAGACTTCAAGACAGGGAGTATTACCAGAGATAAAGAGGGATATTTCATAACAATGAAAGGGCCAAGTCATAAGAAATATATAACAATCATAAATATGTATGCACATAATAACAGAGCTTCAAAATACCTGAAGCAAACTCCAACAGAACTGAGAAAAAAGACATATCCACAATTATAGCTGAGGATTTTACCATCCTCTCTCAGAAACCAATAGAACAACTAGACAAATAATTAGTAAGGAGATAGAGACCTAAACAACACTATCAATCACTTGGACCTAATTAGCATCCTAAGAATGCAACATCTAACCACTGTAGAATACACATTGTTTTAAGTGCACATGGAATGTTCACCAAGATATACCTTATTCTAGGCCATAAAATAAGTCTTAATAAACACTAAAAGTCTAAAACTTTACAGAGTATGTTCCCTGGCCACAAAAGAATTAAGTCAGAAATCAATAACAAGGAGATATCTAAAAAGCCTCAATAATTTTAAACAACGTAAGTCAAAAACAAAATTTTTTGGACAAACAATATTTCGAATAGAATAATTATAAAATACATCATTCCAAATTTTGTAGGATTTCTGCATGTCCATGCATAAGGAAAATATATCGTTTTAAATGCTCATGTTAGAGAAAAAATACAGTTTAAAATTAATGATCTAAGTTTCATCTAAAGAAACTAGAAAAAGAATAGCAAATTAAATCCCAAGTAGGAAAAAAAATAAAGATAAGAGCAAAAATCAATTAAATAAAAAGCAGTTCTTTTAAAAGACCAATAAATTTGATAACCCCCTAACAGGTTTATCAAGATTCACTAAAGGTAAAAAGAGAAAAACACATCACCAATATCAGGAATGAAGAAGGAACATTATGAAAAACCTCACAGAAGTTAAAAGAATAATAAGGGGATATTATCAACATCTTTTTGCCAATAAATTTGATAACTTAGATTAAACCAACAAATTTCTTGAAAAACACAACTTACCAAAATGTACTCAAAACGAAATACAAGATCCAAATAGCCCTATATCTACAAAAGAAATTGAATGCATAGTTACTAAAAAACCTTTCCAGAAAAAAAAAGTCAGGCCCCAATGATTTCACAAGTGAATTCTATCAAACTTTTAAGGTAGAAATAACACCAATCTTATACAGACTCTTACAGAAAATAGAGTAGGGCGAACACTTTCAAATTCATTCTATGAAGCCGCTATAAAACTGATATTGAGACTTGATAAAGGTATTAAGTGAAGTAAATTTACAGACCAGTATATAATACATTTCCCCTTCGGTTTAGAAGGTGATGTTACTCACAGTGATTGTAATCTGTAAGCACCTGAGCAGTGCAGCTCAGAACATGCCACTCTCCACCAAGCAGGGAAGAGACTTTAAAAGATCCCTCGATGCATCACCTCCCTTATTTAACCAAGCTCCCCACTTTGTCTGATGGGTTTTCTATTAGGTGACCAACCTTTTGAAAACAAAATCTTTTGTAATATACACATATATCATACCACATCAGAAGACCTTGGGCTACCTCTGGGGTAGATACTATTGTCCCATTTTCTGGATGAAAAAGCTAAAATTAAGAAACTTGCTCCAAGTCACATACCTAGTAAGTGGTATAGCCAAGATATGAACCCAGGTAGTCTGGCTCCAGAGCCTGAGCTCTTAATCACTATCCTGTATGGCTCCTCCCAGTATATTAATGTAATAACGTAAGTTCAGGTAATAAATTATGATGCAAACATTTTTTAATACTATGTAACATTAGAGTATTTAGATAGATTGAGAGGAGAAAAGGAAGACAATATATTTCTCAGACTTTAGAAAACAAACACAAACATATTTTACTTTTCTTCTAATAAAAGAAGGTATTACTGCTCATCGTAAAAAATTTTGAAAATAAAGACATTGATATAAAGAAGAAAATTACAATTCCTTACAATTCTACCACTCTCAGCTTTTATTCTCTAACATGATCTTTCATACTCATTTACAAAAATTAGATATCAAATGTTTTGAGGTTTTTCCACTTAACATTGGTTATATCTTAGATCCATATAATGAAATACACAGCCATTTAAAAATAATAATATTCGTGAAGAAAATGAAAGTAATTCAAAAAATTTTTACAGTGTCTTTTCAATACAATACTGAAGAAGAAGGAGAAAGAGGAGAAACAAAGTTGGAGGACGGACATTACTCAACTGGAAGCCTTACTAAATGCTACCGTGATCAAAAGTGCTTTCATTGAAAGAACAGACCCACAGATCAATGGAATAGAACAGAGAGTCTAGAAATAGACCCACGTAAACACAGTCAACTGATCTTTAACAAAGGAGCAAAGGTAATTCAAAGGAGAGGACAGTCTTTTTAACAAATGGGGCTGTTATTCACAGTAGCCAAGGCATGGAAACAACCTAAGTGTCCTTCTATGGGTGACTGGATAAAGAAGATGCGATACGTATATACAATGGCCTACTACTCAGCCATTAGAAAAGATGAAATACTGCCATTTGTAACAACAAGTTTGGATCCTGAGTTCCATCCTAAGCGAAATAAGACAGAAAAGGACGAGAACCATATGATTTCATTCATATGTGGGATATAAAGCAGAAAACCACAAACGAATAAACAAAACAAACGAAAAATTCATAGACACAGACTACAGTATGATGGTCACCAGGGAGGAAGGGGGTGGGGAAGGATGAAGAGAGTAAAGGGGGTCAGATATACAGTAATGGAAGACTTGACTTTGGGTGGTGAGCACACGATGCGATATACAGATGATATATTATAGAATCGTACACTTGAAACATGATTTTATTAACCAATATCTACCGATAAATTTAATAAATAAAAAGGTGGTGCTGGAACAACTGGACAAATGAAAAAAAGACAGAGATCTTTACACTCTTCATAAAAATTAACTAAAAGTGAAACATAGATCTAAATATAACATGCAAAACTATTCAATCTTAGAAAATAACATAGAAAATGTAGGTGACCTTGGATTTGGCAATGAGTTTTTATGCACAGCACTAAAGGCATGACTCATGAAAGAAATAATTGGTAAGTTAGACTTCATTAAAATGGAAAACTGCTTTGCAAAAGCCAATGTTAAGAGAATGAAAAGACAAACCACAGACTATTGGAAAATCTTTGCAAACATGTATCTGATAAACCAAATATACAAAGAACAACTAAGACTCAACAATAAGAAAATGGACAGAAGATCTGAACACACACCTCACTGAAGAGGATTTACAGATGACAAATAAACATAAGAAAAAGAAGAGGCACCAAGTATCCAGAACAGCAAGAAGAGGAGTCTAGAATGAATTAGAGTTGGAAACATCAGTAAGAACTCATGTTTAACGTTATAGATACAGATAATTATATGTAGAATTTTTAATAGATATACATATATATAGGGTTATTATACAAACATATTTCTTTGCTTTGTTAGCTGAAAGAGACTAAAAGAAACAAATCTGAGCAACAATGAGCACACTGAGCATCCAGATTTGGTTTCTAATGCTAGTCTTCAATAAAAGGAGCCAAGGCTTCTTGGAGAGATGGCTGATCCTAAGACTAGGGCAAGAGATACACAGGATGAGCCAGGAGCATCTTATTGTCAGAAAGTAAGGAAGTGCCTCCACACGCACACACACACACATACTGATGGGGCATGTCAAAAAGGGCACAGAAACCAAGTAAAAGAGCTCCCAGAGGTCAAAGCTAGAATGATTTGAGCAATAAAATAAAGTAATATTGGATTACAACTCAAAGTATAAAATAAGTATTCATGAGTCCATATAAACAAGTAACTGAATAAATTAATAAATGGGGGAGTAGAGACAAATCTCTAGGCAGAAGAATTCCAAAAATTATGTAGCTACTTCACCTTAAAAAGAGAGAACATAAATCCCACCCCTTAAGTGTGGGCTGCACTTAGAGATTTCCTTCCAAAGAACACAGCATTGAAAGGGGAAATAGAGTACCTTTACAGTGAAGAACCCTGACAGACACTACATCAGCCAGGTGATCAAGATCAACATCACCAGTCACAAATCATGTTCTCAGTACATACACCCTTGACATGTGATGAGAGTGGCACTTCACCACTGTGATCTTCCTCCCCCAAAACTCACAGGCCTAGTCTAATCCCGAGAAAAACATCAGGCAAATGCTAATACAGGGGCATTCTATAAGTATACTTGACCAGTACTCCTCAAAACTGTTAAGCTCATCAAAAACAAGGAAAGTTTAAGAAACTGTCATAGCCAAGAGGAGTCTGAGGAAACCAAATTAAATGAGGTATCCTGCATAGAAAAAGAACATTAGGTAAAAACTAAAGAAAACAGAATAAACTGTGGACTTTAGTTACTAATGTATCAATATCAGTTCATTAATCATAACAAACGTATCCCACTAATACATGTAAAAATAGAGGAAACTGAGGGGAAGGGGAAATAGGGGAACTCTGTACTACCTGTTCAATTTTTCTGTAAATCTAAAATTTCCTTCAAAAATAATTTTATTAATTTTTAAAAAGTGGTATGTGGCATAATCTGAACATTTTGGGGAAAAAAAAGGAGGAGGGGAGGAGGGATCGGGTCAAATTCATTCATTAACCCATTTTTTTTTTTTTAGTTCTTCTTACAGGCCAATCAGGTACCGCAATAAAAACCAAAATATTAACAACAATCATCTCTAGGTGGTAGCATTATAAACATTTTTATCATCTTCATACTTGTCTATGTTTTCTATCTGTTCTAAATAGATGTGTCTGAGTGTGAAAAAAGAGTGAAGTAACAATCACTATGCAAATATAAGATACTACTACTCCTTGTTTGGATAGACAGACTTTAATTTTTGTTCCTCATCCTCATTTCGCTCCATGGTAATGGGCTGATCGGGTTCAGTTGTGAACAGGAAAGGAAGCCACGCAAGGAGAGAGAACGTGGGAACAAAGAAGACCCAGGAGGAGACAGACAAAGTGTATGCTTTATTCCTATAGATGATGATAAGTACGGTATTATTTTGAACTTCTACTCCCCTTACTAAATCCTTGTAGGTAAAATATCTGATGTAATTATATTTGTATTTACTAAAATTGTTAAAAGGGAACCAACAGGATGTAATTATCTCCCACTGATGTCACTAAGGACCATTTGATCTTTTTATTATACTTTACTTTTTAAGTTTCACTTGAATGACTTTTTTGACAGCCTCCCTTTCAAAACAGTTTGAGAGGTCACATTTTAATTTAAGCACTTGTTCCTTCGCCTGCAAGTGTCACCTACTCAAGAGAAAAAAACGACACAAAGATAACCTCTTCCACCTGTCTCATTAGTTTTTTTAAAATCGGATCCAAAAATACACTTACAACTTACTAAATGAACAGATGGATAACATAAAATAATTAAAGAAAATATAAATAATCGAAAGAAAGGGCTACCTGAGAGATTATATATCGAGTATCATATATACTTTCCAACTCATTTTATGACGTCAGCATAACCCTGATATCGAAACTTGATAAAGATATTAAGGAAAGAAAATTACAGACCAATATACAATATATTTGCCTTGCAATTTAGAAAACGATGCTACTTACAGTGCTTATGACCTGAAGATGTTTGAACAACCCTGCTCAGAAACACGCTCCTCACCACCGAACAGGAAAGAGATTTTAAGAGGTCCCTCAGTATATCAACATTTGTTTTTAACAAAGCTCACCACCCTGTCTGGTGGGTTTTCTATTAAATGATCAACCTTTCACAAACATGATCTCTTCTAAGAGTTCTCTAAACATCACGTCCTGCCACATCAGGATGCCTTGTCTCCTGCAATTGCAAAACCTGCTGTGAAAACGACTACTGCCTGAGGCACCTCTGATATCACGGCGCTCAGTACGCACAATATCTGGTGCCCACCTGACGAGTGAGCAACACCACGTGGTATAAATGTCCCACATCAGAGAAACAGAATCAGAAACATGCCATAAACAAGGCCACTTTTTTTTTCTAAATTCTTCAACAAATATTTACTGAGTACTTGTTACATTTTAATTACTGAAAAAGTGAGTAAGACAGACCTAAACTCTGTATTAAGAATTTAGAGCCTAGCAAAGACTACGCAGTTAAAAGACAATTAGAATAAATTGTGGTGTGAGTTATAATAAGAAAAGCGAGTGGGGCATAGGCCCACGGTAGTGGCACGAGTCGAAAGAGGAGGTCAAGACCTCTCAGAGAACTGCCCTTTCCTCTGGAATCCCCAAATTAGCAGGCCAAGCACGTATGTTGGGGGTGGAAAGGATTGAGGAGTTGGAGGAATGAGGAGAAGAATGGCACAAACATGGGAACATCATGTGCAAAGTGCTTAGGTGACAGATCTCAGTTAAGTTGGGGGGAACAAAGAATTTCGACTTGGAGGGCAGAACACAAAAGTTAGGGGCAAGCAGGAATGATGATTCTGAAAGTCAGGCTTGTATCAATATTCAGCATTTTTTACTAAAAGTAATACATAATGATTTTAAGTCCCATACTTAAACAGTGAGCACAGCTCTGGCAAAGAGGCACCTTCTTACTATAATTCATAGCGACCCTAAAACTTAGATTCCTCGGCTTCCAGGCAGCATATCTATTCCAGCAAGTAAGAGTAGCGAAAGGAGACAGGAGAGGAAGACAGAAGGACAAGGAAAACAAGGGTATGTGAAACACTGTAGTCATGACATGATGGCCACACCCCTGGGAAAAACCGCTACAGGATCTGAGGCCAGCTGAAAGATTCAGACTTGGCAGGATGCGCCCCAGATCTCAGGTTTTGTAGACTGCTGAAAGTGTCTGACGTTCTCCCAAATCTCTGACTCTGTCCATTTACAAGGCTACTCTTTTATTTATTTGGAGGAGAATGACATCTTATAGGTCATATTGTTCAAACTACTAAAGCCTCCATCCGTTTCTAATAATGCTCCTAAAACACTGAAAGAAAAAAAAAAAGTTTAAGTTGGTATTCCCTAACAGTTGCAAATACTTTGTTGTTGTTGTTGATATATATTTCTACAACTCAAAACTTACTTCAATCGACCTTCTATACGGAGGCAGGATGAATGGCCAAATGCTGCTGAAAACAATTCCACCAACCAAAAACTAATCAAAGTGTTCCAGAGGGGATATTTTGCAAAATTATTTGAACTACTAAAGCAGAACTCACATTTCTAAAAGAAGGATGGCATAAATTTCTGCCCGTACTGGCATTATACCCAAGAAAATGTTTGCGATTTTTGCCTATGCAAAAGGGTTGGTTAGCACAGGCTAAAATGATTCACCAAATTAATTCTATTAATTTTAATGCAGGGCAGTATTTCAGGTCCTTTCTTTAGTTAAAAGAAGTCCCCAAGTACCTTCAAATATTCTTTAAATGTGAATGGTTGTCCTGGCTGGGCGTGAGCAGAGAAATAGCCATTCTCTTGCTGCTGCTGCTTTTATCGTTTTTTCTTCAACAACCCTCTGCTGACTTTCGCCATCATTCCTCACTCCATCTCCTAGGCCCCTTGCTCTGATTACAGCACCTCCAAGCCTATTTGCAGCCATTCTTTCAATTGGAAATGGCGTTAGAGGTGAAGAGGCAGGAGAAGAGAAGGAGATGAGGAGAGAAAAGTCTCTTCTTTCCCTCTGGGTCCCTCCACTGGCTCTTAGTTCCTATCTAGGCTCTCATGCTGGTCCATTACATGGTGTCTTCCTTAATCCTCAGAACCCAAACCTGGCTCCCACCCAGCTCCTCACTTCTTTCCCAGCCCTGCCTATTGGAGTCATTTCCCAGTCACAAATACCATCAGAGCTTGGAGTTAGGGAACAGATAGAGACAGAATGGGCTCACAGGGACTCACAGGACAGAAAGGATTTCCCAAGTTGGATGATCATTCCTCCATCAAAATACTGTATCTATAGTCCTCTCCTCTAGGTATAATACTTACGGGGTAGTTTTTGGGGTTTTTTTTTTTTTTTGATGGGTTGGCCTGGGAATTGGCTTAAATTTTTTCCCAGTAAAAAACTGTTTCTATAAGAAAGCACCTAAGTAAACATTGGAAAACTATTTATTCACTGATGAAAAAAAGAAATTCTAGGAAGAGTGCTATTTCAGCCTCATCATTGCCTGAATTTTCAATGGTACCTAATGTTTTTTTTTTCTAATCAAAAAGAAAAGGTTCATCTTGTAGATGCTTCATTCTGAACACTTTGAAAGAGTTAAAACCCTAAACACCAGACATCACCTCTCCAGGATGGAGATGGCACCCTGTGTGCAGAAGGGTGTGGGGAGGGGCAGAAAAGGTTTGCTGAGATTATGTTGCAGAAGAGAGGGGAGACATAGGGGCAGAGGGGCTCCCAGGAGGGAGTTTAGACTGATGGTGGTAGGCAGGGAGTAAAGATCTGTTGGCATCATCCTCAGGACTTCATGAGTGAACCGCTAACAGCAAGCCAGCCTTTCCAGTAATAGACTGCGCCTACCCACCATGCCATGCCTAGCAAACCATGCCTGCTGAGCCACAACGATCTCTACCTTGGAAATACTAGTAGGAAATCACATTTCATTCTAGATATCCAGGTATTCTGTACATCAAAGTAAATATCACAACTGTCCCTTTAAGTTACATATTGCTATTTTACAGAAGAAACCAGCATAGTGGCTAATCCAATTTCTGCAAGGTCTCATTGACAGCTTCTGGTAGAAACAAACAATATTCCTGATTCTTTGTCACAGGTACATTGATGATATTAGGCTATTAGGATTTCTGCAGTTGCTCTTAAATATCTCACTAAAATCAAACCTCCAAAACTTGAGTTTAATTTTCCTCAATGTCCATCAGCAGAAGAATGGATAAATAAATTGTGGGATATTCACACAGTGGAACACCACTTAGCAAAAAAGGATAAGATAAAACTGATACACAGAACAACATGGATAACTTTCAAAAATAATTATGTTGAGGACAGACACAGAAGAAATCATACAGATTGTATGACGTTCCAGAACTGGAAAGGAAACTTTCTAGGGTGATGGTAATGTTTGTCTTGATCTAGGTGGTAGTCACACAAGTAATACACATATTAAATCATCCTGTTGTAACATTTAAGATTTGTGCATTCTACGTACATAAATCATACCTTAATAAAGCACTGAGAAGGAAAAGAGGGAGGAAGGGAGGGAGGGAGGATGGAAGAAAGGGAGGAAAAGATAGGGAAGGAGATGGTGGATGAAGAAGCTCACAAAAAAAAGTTATCCGAAAAGAAAACTATTGTAAAGGGAGTGTGATTTTAAGGTTTATTACAATGCAGTTAAGAAAGATTTTGTTGCTAAGTACCCCAGTGTACTTCTCATACTGGGTTTATATATACAATACTTTATTCAACTAATTCAATAATAATTATTTAAGTAAGTATAAATATGTGCCCTTAGATACATTTTAGTAAAGCTCCCATTATGTGAATAAAAGTTTTATTTTCCTATAACATACTAATATTAGAATGTCAACAATATTAGAAGGAGACCCTAGATGAGAATTTAAGTAAATCATAAAAGATTTTATCAAAGCCATCAGGCTTCAAGAAAGCTTGCTCTCTGGATACTAAGACAACTCTGTTCTTGAGCCCACATCTGTCCTATCTTCCATGAAAAGCTAAATAGTAAAATTAAACAGTGGAACTCAAAGACTTCAAACCTGAGAAGCCATCTGTTATAATCACCTAACCTACAATGCAGCGCTGACAAACCGGAAAAGCAAGCAATGAACTTGGAAACACAGGGGAAATAAATATGAATAAATGTAGCAGAAATTATAGGATTTCTATAGGGTGTAATGGTTTATAACATGAAAAAAATTATATCTATGATAGTTATGTCAATATGTTAAGATTCTCAGATGGTGATAAAACTTGAAACTTACCTTATTTTTCCTATATTTAAAATGATTAAAAATTGGTTAAGTATTCACTTATGAAATGAGGTAAAAATGCTATTATCTTAATAGCTGACACTAGAACTCTTCAGGAGAGAACTGTCATTATTTGGAAAAGTAACTTATGGCTCTCTGTGTGGGTATTGGTGAAAACCTAAACAACCAACCAAACAGATAAACTACCTTTTCATATAACGAGGAAAATAAATTTTTTAAAAAATTGGCTCCAGACAGGATGAAGGGAGAAAGTGCCAGTGAGAAGGTAGAAGGCTGAGAACCACACCAGGTAAAGGGCCAGTGGGCCCCCTCTGATAATTGGGGTGACAAAAGGGCATTTATAGGGATGTCTCATGTTTAGATTTAAATCATTTGTCTTGCTGCAATGTAAACCCCTCCTCCCTTACTCTGTACCCCGTGAATCTCCAGTGATGTCTTCTACACTCACAGGGGCTTCATGTGGGCAGGCGTTTGTGGAAACTGAGGACAAGGATATGGCTAGGCCACGATTTCTCAACCTCGGCACAACTGACATTTGGGGCTATATGTATAATTCTTTGCTGTGGGGGACTGTCCTATGCACTACAGGAAATTTAGCAGCATCCCTGGCCTCCACCCACTAGATGCCAGTAGCACCCTTCCTAGTTGTGACAATGAAAAATACCTCCATGCGCTGCCAAAATCAGCCCATTTGGGAACCACTAGTTTAGATACACACAACCCAGGACACAGAGAGCATGTGTGTCCTTGGGAATGCTCCTTGAGAATTTCCCAGATCTTGAGATGTTTGGGCTCCCACGGAGAGTAGCTATTACCTAGAGTTCAAAATGCCTGGGCAGCCCACCTAACATCTAGGCTTATACCCACAATGAAGCTCAAATATTTCTACCATTTTTTTTTTAAATTAGCAAACAAAAAGGGAGAAGGGCAAGAGTAAACCTTGCATTTTTTTTTCCAACTGAAAGTTAGATAAAAATACTATTTTTACATACACACATACACACAAAGTGTTCTACAGCAAGATTAGGAATACATCTCTTTCCTAAGTTAGCTGTGAAGTTAAACCTCTTCTCTCCTTCCTCCATAAAGTTTCTCCTAGGAAGAATCACTGGACTCTGGTCTAAGGAAGGAAGGAAATGGAGGAGACCCTGAAAGAACCGCTACAAACCTCCCCTAATTTAGAGAAGCAGGGATAAACCACCAACACAAACAAAAGGTCACATCTGGGGGTTTTCCTGTTGAGAGGCAGCTACAGAAAGAGAGATCAGTAGGGATTCCTCAAAGACAAAAAGAAATTTTAATTTTATTTACCAAACACTTAAAGGTGTTTAATACATTCCAGATACTATTCTAAGTTCTTTTCAAATACTTGTCCCTTCATTTGGCATGTAAATTCTATGAGACAGGTCCTATTAGTACTTCCATTTTACAGATGAACAAATTGAGACCCGAAGTCGAACAGGTAGTAAGAAAGTGGCAGAGTCAGGATTTGATTCTAGGCAAACTTAACACAAAGGAAATATATAGGACCTATGAAAAAAACTCTAAAGTTCAAAAAGAAAAGACCACCTTGGACAAATAAAAATGCCCCTTTATGAAGTAGATGTATTATTCAAGAACAGAAATGTTTAGACAATTTCTAATCATATTCTCAACGACATCCAGAAAGTCATTACATCTATAAGCTGGAGCTTTATAGATATAATGAAAATGAAACAATGAGTGATGGGGAAAGAACACATAGAATTTTTTTTTAAATAAATGCTGACTTTAAAACCATAATGAGGTTGGCGGTGGATGAGACAATAAAAGAGATGAAACAGAGAGAATAGATTTGGGGGTCCAATTTACATATTATATAAAGCCCCGTGTGACAGAATAAAACGAAGCAGAAGCAATGATAATAGAAGAACACTTTCCCTAGTTAACGAAAGACTTGAATCTATGGATCGAAAGGGTTCACTCCATACCAGGCAAAATTATTTAAAGGTCTAAGGCCTTGACACTATCTAGCACCATTTTTGAGAGCAAAAAAAATATCCTATAAACATCCAGGCAGGAGGTGAGAGGAATGGGTTATAAAAGAAATATATCAGGCTGGCATCAGACTTCTCCTCCACAAAACTGAAGACTAGAAGATAATGGGAGAACTTCTAGAGGTTGAGTTTGAAGGAAGGGGATGGAAGGAGGACAGTGTGACCCTTGAACCTTGTGCCCACAGCTAAGTTTATATGAAGCTAGACAGACACATTCTCAAACCTGCAGGGGCTCAGTAAGTGTAGTACCAAAGTACCCTCCCTGAGAAATCACTCAGCATCACACTCTAGATCATCATCTACTAGGGCTTTGCGTACTGTCCAAAATAGTAGCTGCTGTGGCTACTGAGCAGCTGAAATGTAGCTAGTACAATTGAGGAACATAATTTTCTGTTTTATTCAATTTTAGTTAATTTAAATTGAAATACCCACATGTGGCTAGTGGCTACTATATTAGCATAGGCTAAATATCCAAGAGATTCAGAAAAGAGCTGAAGGATGCAAAAGCTGTGGTACAAAAAGTACCATGAACAAGTTAAACAGAACAAACATAGTATTATAGGGATGGTTTAAAAATATGATTCAAATGTCCATAAATAATTCTTACAGTATAATATACATAATAAAGCCATCAATAATTCTCTGCGTTTAAAATCTCAGATTATATAAGCAATTTCACATTTCACATTGGAAAAGAGCCAAAAGATAAACATCCATTCTTAATGCTGCTAATTAGAGGGACATGCTTTTGTTTGTTCACTTATTTTTGTTTGTTTTTTTAAGCTAGAAGAGTAAAACTACCAGTGGAATAATACCAGGACATATAACTTCTAAATCACTTCAAAGAAAAAAATTCACGATCTAAGAAAGTGCTCAAGAGACCACAGCAAGTGAAACAGTGTTAAGTGATAAGATCAGTATACAAAACTATATACACAATATGTAAAAGTATGTACATATAATAAAAACTGATAGAAACACATGAAAATGTAACAATTGTTGACTATGAGTCACTACATGTCATTGTGTTTTTTTAAACAGTCTACAATGAGCATTATTACTTTTATAATCAGAAAAGTCTAACATAAAAAAGAAACGGAAGTATGGTAATAGCTCACCTTTCAGAATTCAACTGACCAGGCTCACCTATCTAGAAGTCTCACTTATCTAGAAGACCAACCCAGTGTCAAAACGTAAGCAAAAAAAGACTCTGAGCAGCCAAAATACAAGTCACGAAGGCCACACCTAAAGGTCTGGGTACTGTTTTACACATATTTTAATTCCAACAAACTTGATTTTCTAATATGCCAGTAGCATTGGGGATAGAGATATATTGAGAGGAATCCAAAGTAATAAGCCTGGCTTAACGGCAGGAAAAAGTGACATCTCTTAACAGGATTTTAATTTTATTTACCAAACACTCGGTGATGTTTAATACATTCCAGATACTATTCTAAGTTATTTTCAAATATTTTTGCCTTTATTCATCATATAAATTCTATGAGATAGGGACTATTATTATATTTCCACTTTACAGATGAGCAAACTGTAAAGTATGATATACTTTAGTTTTAAAATATGATAATGGATATTCGTTATAACAACTTTGAGTTAAAGTGTTCAACAGAGATCTCTTTGAACACAGACTGATTGAGGAAGTGAGAAAAAATTCCTAATAAATTTTAGAAAAAAAAAAGTGCACAATGTTCATAATAAAAATGTTAGAGTGCTTAAAGAGAATATCTTCAGTTACCCAGAGCGAGTCACTCCTGTGAGTTCCACTGAGCTGGAGTTTTGCTATATTAAAAGGATTTAATGGTTGGCCACATTGACCAATACAAATCTGGAGAATAATCTGGAAGGAAATGATTAATGACTGCTTCTTTCCAAGGAAGTTTAAAAATACGTAACCATAGGCATTTCAGCATCAGCGTTAACACAGCAATTACTACTAAATGCAGCCAGGTTGGGGATGTTATTTTGGTTTCGGCTCACATTCTGAGCAGGTTTTGGGTAGGTACCTTGTAGGTAAGTGGGCCCTATTAGCTATTAGGATAAAGTCAGTAGGCCCAGTTCCATCACACAGGTCACACTGTGAACCAAAGAAATATTTATTCTCCTTCATACTTGCCTCTTGTGCTTCTGACTTCAAAAACAGGACTTAGAAAGACAAGGAAGAAACTGATTATATTTATATCTGTGGAACAAAGATTATGCAAACTGTCAGCACACCATTGTTTTTGTTTTCAGCACGGTTATCACAAAAAAAAAAAAAAAGATAACCTCTACATCTGAAGCCTGATTATTTGAAAACAGACTTGAATATTTCCTCCTCTTTCAATACTGCAGTAAAAACCCTTCATTTTACTTATCTATAAGGTACTTATTTGCTTATATAGACTAGTTACTATTTCTATATAAGAGCTTGACAGAGTCTGAGGAAGCTGTTTCTTAAGTTACTCTAGAAGCCTCTCACTGCTTTAATTAACATTTGCCAAAAACCCAAGAAAAACACTTTTTAAAAATAATTCCACACACACACCCAGCAGGGCTAACAAGCGAAAAATATAATCACAACATTGGTTGATGGCGTTTTAGCACTCTGACCTCTCCAAGCTTCTTTTGTTTGTTCCTTTTTCTTTTAAATAACTTTACTGGTTGTTTTTTCTTGATTACAAAAGCAATACATGGTCACTGACACAGTCTGAACAACACAAAGATGAATGCAATATAATTAATAATCTCTCTACCACCCTCTCACTCCCCTCCCAAGGAAACCAGTGTTAATAGTTTGGTGTATAGTCTTTCTTACTTCTTCCTAGGCTTGCACAAACATACATAATACATGTTTTTTTTTTGGGGGGGGGTGAGTTGTTTTTTTCATTTTCAGACAAAAATGGGATATTGTACATATTATTTTGCACCTTGCTTTTTAGTCTTAAAAATATGCTATGGTTAAAACTATACTTTCAGGGATCATTTCTATAGTTTGTTAAAAATATGTTATGGATACTTTCTAAGACAATACATATAGAGAGAGATTCATCACATCCTTTTTAATGGCTGCAAAATATTCCATAAGGTGAATAATTCATTCATATCATTGCCCCACCTTTCCCATCTCATGGATATTCAGCATAGATCCTTATATGTGCTTCATGTCCATTAATTTCAGGAACATAGATTCCTAGAAGTAGAGTTTCTGGGTTGAATGAAACATTTTTAAATGTTTAAAATTTTATCCTTAAATAAAATTAATTTTAGACCATCAGAATTTCTGCTCCCTTCTTTATTATGCAAAATTTTGGCATAAACCTTTCATGATGCTTTGCATATTTTATTTTTTAAAGCACACACATTATGTCAAAATACCCCTGTCATTTATGCCTGTGCAGTTACAAATAAATAAATGCTTAAGTTATGGTTGTAATGGCCAGCATTAAATCACTGTGCAGATGCTTATGCCTTGGTTTATGAAAGTAATCATTCATTGTGGAAACTCCACCCCCATGGCCATGTGGCAGCACTCAAGTGGCAGGCCTATCACCTTATGACTTCCTCCACTGAGTGACAACATAGAGATCAGGACCTCCATATTTTCTAATTGTCAACAGTCAAATACCTTTAAAAAGTATGTGTGGGGAGAAGCAGGTAAACATCAACATATGCTAAACTGATAGCCTTTATGGGTTTCTAATACCCACAAATTACAGTAATTCTGTGGGTCTCACCAGAGGCAATTTTCTATTAAAAAAAAAAGAAAGAAAAAACCTTATAACCAATACATGTTGCTATGATTACAGGAACCTTTCAAAAACATATTCTTCAAACATTTTTTCAATAGAATTATTGGCTGAATCTCACCTTTACATTTTTCCCCCTACTTCAGATTCAGACTCTAACCGCAAACTTTTAAAAAAGGCCTTAAAGAAATACATTAACTACAAATCTCCTTAAAATTTAATCTCAGACTCCTCTGTATATTTTAAAGACCCAAGCACCAACAGAGATTGTTAAGACACAGCAAGTTTGATACAGAAGTATGTGACATGCAATTAATCTCCATTCATACCCTGCTCTACTTGTCAGCAAACAAAGGTTCTGCTTTAGAAGGAGATCTGAAGACTTCAATTAAAAACAGTCAGCTAACAAGAAAATAATCTAAGCTAAAGGAAGGTGGCAGGTGCAGAAATGAGTTGTTTACCAAAGTGTCAGTTTTGAACAATAAAGAAATGCACATCAAAAATGTTGAAGGAGTGGATTTCATTCCAAGTCTCCGAAAATAAAAAGAAATTTTCTACCAAGTCTGCACACAAAAGGGAAGTGTAGTTTAGCAAGCTTGTAAAATAGGTTTCTCTCATCAAATGACAGATGCCAATAAAAAGAATCACTTTGTATCTTTTAACACAAGGACAGAATTAAACTTTTTGCCACAATTTTCTCTCTTGGAAACCAGGCACTTTACATGGCAAATATTGAACCAACAGCAGAGAGAAAGGCTGGATGGCTTCTTCTTAGACACCCAGATGATGCTCTTTTACCCTGCAAACACTTTTTCTACTCTGTAATTTTACATTTACTTAAATCACAAGTAAAATAGATTTTGAAAAGTTCACCTCAAAAGACATACCTAGTTGACAGCTTTTACACAGAAACAATCCAGAATGGAAACAGTGCTACAAACAGAGACCAAAGGACTTGCCAAATATTTAATTAGGAGGCATTTTTACCAAGATAACAAGGTAATGGAGATATAAAACCAATTAAATCGCGGGAAACTGAAAAAAAAATACTGCCTGCCAAAAGTATGACCTGCCCAAAGCAGGCCATCTGTTAAATATGTGTCAAAAATGTCACTGAGATGCCAAAAGGCTTAATTCTGAGCAGTTTCCTTCTGGGACCCTTATGCTAGCACAGATTCCAGGCCTCTGTCTTTTCAAGAAGGTAAGTTACAGGAAAACACGTTACTTTCACCAGAAAAAGTGTGAACTGAGCAGATGATATTGCCCATTAGCAAAAAATCTCTTTGGAGTGTTGGAAGAATGTGTTGAGTGTTAGCATGGCCTTAACTCTTAAAAGGAATGCTTACGCACTAGAGTGTGCAGGTGAACACACCACAGTGGAGCAGTTCTAGAACAAGAAGGAATGCAATACCAAGGGTCAGCCTGCCCTGGTTGTATAATGAATCCTCAAAAGTCTGCAGGCTGGTAAAGGGAGGCTGGGAGTTTCCTCGCTCACAAAAATTCACATGAACCCTCAGGCCTGGCCACAGGATCCCATGAGCCCCTCACAGTCCCCTTGAGAGCCTCAGGGAACTCTAAGCAGAAGGGTGAGGGTCCTTTGCGAGAGGTGTCAGTCACCTAGGCTGGAGAGGGAGGAGGAGACACACCTACAAGACGGAAGGGAAGTCCTGAGGAGGAACGGGCAGTTTGAAGACCAGGCCGGGTGGCAAGCACCATGGCCAAGAGCCTGGCCTGAAGGTGTTCAGGAGCCCAGGAGGTTAAGTGGAGAAATGGTGGGTGACACCTTGAGAAAAAAGAAGCTGTGGGACTGAGGGCAGTGATCGGGCCCCTGTGGCAGGAGAATGAAAATCTGACTTTGCAGGGTCGAGGACTCTAGAAGCTCTGAGGGTTCTGGAAGGTAGAGAGTGATGGAGCTGAAAAGAAAGCCCGGCCTTGGGGGGCGCTGGCATCTCCTTTCCTGCCTTCGGCTCTGCACTGGAGGGACTGCCCGGAGGGCCAGGGCGTTACCTGCCAGGAGCCAACGGATCTCCTCGGGAAGGGCGACGGCGGCCTGCATTTGGCGGGGCGGTGGGGAGGCCGAGTGGGAGGCGGGAGAGGGGCCTTGAAGGCCTGGTGCCGAGACCGGCGGGCGGGAAGGCGCAGGCGGTATGGCGGAGGCACCTGTACCTCTGTCGCAGCCGACGCCGCGGGGCCGAGCCGCAGGGCGGGGCCGCGCTCAGGAAGTGGCGCGCGCGGCGGGCGGGGGGCGCCTCGGGGCGAGGGCGGGGGACACCTGTGCGCGGTGCACGCGCCACTCCCGCGGGCGCTCTGAGGGAGAGCAATGGGGATGTCGCCCCCGGCGGGGCCCCAGCTGCGGCTCTCCAGATGCCCTCCCACCCCCAAAACAAAAAACGAAACGCGACTCCGAGGAACCTCGTCTCTTGGAGACTTCGAATCCTCAGCAGTGGGTGGTTGGCCTCAAGGGGCAGATGTAAAAGCCATGACGGTGCCTGAAATGCCGGGCAGG
The DNA here is from genome assembly GCA_003508835.1 of Eonycteris spelaea. NCBI lineage: Eukaryota > Metazoa > Chordata > Mammalia > Chiroptera > Pteropodidae > Eonycteris > Eonycteris spelaea. The sequence continues at coordinate 1,247,125 of PUFA01000129.1, forward strand.
GGGCAGAATCCGAGGAAGAGACTGGGCCCCGCCAATCCTAGCGGCATGTTTCCCAGCCAGTTCTCACAGCCACACCCAGAAACCAGCACAGAACCTTTGCTCTCTTGAGCAAACCTGGATGTTTAAAGGGAATGACCGTAAGTCTCAATACATAATACAAAGCCATCAACACTTGGGTGATGGAGACAGGGAGCCTCCCTTCCTCCCTAAGGATGAAAGGATGTAAGGGAAGGAAGGGGTGACCTGTGGAGAAAGATAAGGGAGAGAGGAACTGAGCCCTTTCCCTCTACGGGGTGACAAAAAGGCAAGTGAAGGACGAGATCGCAGAAAAGTGTTCTTTCCCTCATTCCCGGTACAGCAGGAGTCAATGTCCTAGCATGCTACTACTATAATATTACAAGATGTTGCCGTTAGGGGTAACGTAAACAGGATGGCTCTATATCATTTCTCATAATTTCTGTGAATAGCAGTTATCTCAAAATAGAGTTTATTTTTTTTAAAGTACGATAGGTCAAGTGCCATGAGAAAGGTATAAAGTGCCACGGGCTATGAAAGGAGGGAGACGAATGTAAGAAAATGAGGGAAGTTCTGTGTATGTGTGTGTACATGGTTCATGTGGCATTTGAGATGGGCTCTGAACATCCCAGACTTTGAAAGGGGGAGAGGACTTTCCAGGTGGAAGAACCAGAATAAATAAAGATGGAAAAGCCACCTCCTGCTTGAGGAACAGTTAATAATCCCTTCTTACTGAATGGTGTAAAGAAATTACAGTTGTCAAGAAAAGTGGAAGCTCTAATATGAAGGACCTTGGAAGTCAGAATGGGGATTTTGACATCCATTGAGTAGGTACTGGGGAGCCACTGACAAATTTTGAGCTGAGGAGTGACCCTATGTGGTGTGTGATCTCTTGCATCTCACTTCACCCTCTACCTTTTCCCTTCTTTGTGCAAAATGAAGTTTCTGTTCGCAGACTCGGACTACAGAATGTGGGAAGGATTGGGAGTGTTAAGAGAAAGGACACAGGGAAGATAGGTGAGGCGGTTTTTACAGCAGCTGCAGGGGAAATAACGATTGACGAAACCATGGGTGTGGGGAGGGGAGCAGCAAAAAGAAACTGACCAGAAAGATGCCTGGTAGCAGTGCCTGGCATAGTTTTCCCTCCAGAGATAGTTTCAAGGTTGGGCACTTGATCCTTTATGCGGTACAGTGGTTTTGACCCATCTTTTCATGTCTGCACCCTGTGATCTTAAGAGGAAGGGTGCTTTGGTTTCAGGGTCATGTGACCCATGCACAAGTTACAGCAAATTGGTTTGGGGGTCGGGGTAGGGGAACAGAGTCTGGCAGGAGTCTCTGGGGAATCTGGCTCCTGCTATTCCTCCTTTCCCTGGGAAATGTAACGGTGAGAAGGCTGCCTCCTTCAGGCTTCAGAGCGAATAACAGGTCCCTGCTGGGGCATTTTGCTACACTCTCTGCTCCTTTTATAAAATCGTATCTGCTCTGGAATCATTTTTAGTACTTCTGACATGTGTTAAAAAGCAAGGGAGAATATATTGGAATTTTCTGTACTATCGTCGCAATTCTTCTCTAAATCTAAAACTGTTCTTAAAAAACAGTAAGAGAAACAGTCCTTTTTTATATGTAACCCCAGCACTTTGCCTTGCTTTCCTTCTTAGCAATAGAAGGAAATTTGACAACCTCCCCCTCTTCTTCAGGGTTATTTGTCAGATGCTAATATAGGCTACAAGCTAATGAGTTGTTTGATAAGGAGCAATAAACCCAGGTAACTGCACATCTTCTCAGTTCCCTACCTGTCATAGCTTGCTCATGCTGAGAGATGTGGCATAAACTCATGCAGCAGGCATTCCACATCCATTCCAGGTCTTAGAGAGACAGGGATAGAGGGAGGTGCAGAGTTGGGTAGTGTGTAGTTGGTGACTGGCAGATTCCAATACGGCATTGTCATGTTGTATCAAGGTTCCTCGTTGCAGACAGAAACCTGCCTCCACACATGAGTGCAGCCCCTCCTTAATCATCTGAGGACCCTGGTTCAGCAGTCAGCCTCACTCCTAATGACATTCTGTTAAATGGACAAATTCCTTTGAAGCCCTGTCTTTCTTTGAAATCCAATTTCGAAAGAAGCCAAATCTGATTGGGGGTAGCCATGGAAACCACACTGAGGAGTGTTAGAGGTGGTGGAGAAAGGCAAGGCAAAATGTGATAGTCAAGAGTCCTTTAGTGCTCTGTCGGAAATATCAAAGGGATCTGGAGAGGTTAGCAGCAGACTAGTCCCTGCTCGGGTCCTGTTCTGTGTGGCTGGGTACCATGTGGCTGTCATGAAAGTAAGCAGCCAGCTGTCTCTGCACACAGGCAAGGGGATGGAGCAGAATACACAAATCCCAGGTCCGTCTGCCTCTCTCTTCTTCCCCTCCCCCCAGCCCCAATTCTAGCGATATCTTCACGTCCCCTTCTTAGCTGCCTGGCCCTTAAAGGCAAACAACAAAATAATGACCAGGTTAAAATACAAGGCGCTCACAGATAAGAGGTCCTCTGGAGCAGAGGCTATGAAATAAATCTGAAATTCCTTGTAATTAGATAAGATAAGGATATCTAAAGAGATGCAAAGCAGGCAGGAATGGGTCCGGGCAACACATTTAGAAAATATACCGCCTGGCCCACTGGGGCCCCTCACATACTTGTCAGCAGACAGAAGACACAGAAAGCAGGGCCTATGCCAGCCTCTGGACTGCTTGGAGATACCGTCTACATGTTCTCATGCCAGGTGGGTACCCACTAAATATGCATCTGTGGGTGTCCAGAGGGCTTAATCAGATAGAAACAAAAGCATCTGGCACCCAGAATGGCAGGCGGTGGGAACAACTGCAAGCGAAGCAGGGGCAGGCTGGCTGGCAGAGCTCCGCCCTGGGGGAAATGGGTCTGGAGAGGAGACTGCGGAGGGAAGGCTCTTGGGCTTTATTCTGAGCTGGCTATTGATCCCTGGATGCTGGGTCACGACATGCGGCGGAGCTGACGTCTGCCCTATGGATGTGCGGCCACTGCATCTCAGCCCCTCAGTCCCAACCCCATCACCTGGGTTTATTGACTCTTTTATTGACGATGGTGGGGCCTAATGAGGACAAGAGCTGCACACTTCATTAAGGACTATAGAAGGAGAGATGATACATCCTGCCAGGGCCAAGAACCAGGCTCGGTACAGCTTTGCAAGGCCCCAGAAATCAAGCCTCATGCCGTTTGAGGCAGAGAAGACAAACATAAGATGCTCGCTTGGGTGCATCTTGAATGAAGTGATGCCACTTCAGTGGCCTTGGAACGCAGGGTTTCCGCAGTTTGCCAGAAGTCTTGTTCTTATTCGTCAGCTAACCTTTTGACTTAGGAGGGTCTACTATATACATACATTCACACAAATGCACTTTGATGGTCTTGTCTTCCAGCTCACACTGATTCTCTGCACTAATACAACAAAACAAGCAGATTCTCATATTATACCAAGGAACATTTCCCAAAGCAGGTTCTCAATGAGGCACAGGCTCCTAATAGAGCAAGGGACTATTAAACTTGAATCTTTAAGGTATTAAATTCAAATGAGGAACAGACCCAGGACTCTGCCCAGGGCAACCCGTTCACCAGGGGCTGCACCGGCATTAGAATCCCGGTTCTCTAACATTGGTCCAAAGCTTCTGTGGAACCGAGCACTGGAGATGGATGGTTACAGCCCGGGATCACTGAGCAGCGCTGGGAAGCAAATGTGTTGGTTCCCCTTCATCTAAATAGTAATATTTCTTTCTTTGTTCTTTATCTTATCTTTCTATCAATTCCCTTATTTTTCTCTATATTCTCCAATCACATTTTTTTGTTTGTATCTTTTTGCCTATCCCTTAGACCACATTAGACATCCCCCAAGGGCACTGCTAGGCCCAGCAGAGGCCCTAAAGACCAAAGAGGTTGCTGACTCTGACATTCTCTGTCTTTGATTGGTTCTCTTGGGAATCTAAAGTGGGGGTGGGAGGTGGCATGCAGAATGTGTCAGCTGTAGCCAGATGAGGCTATGCACTCTGAGTGAGATGTGCAGACAGTCTACAGGTTTTCTGCATGGGAGGCAGGTGAGGCCAAGGAAAATTTTATAGGCTAGATATCTGCAGATATCATAACTTTGAAAAACTATATAAAAGGAATAATCATTTCTTTTGAGGTGATTCAGAAGACTAAAGGTAAATAATAGAGGGATAGAAAGTTTATCTGCTTTTTTTGGTTTACTTCCATCTGTTTTTCAAAAGGTAAAAGTTTAAGCTACCTAAGCCCCTTCCTTTATTTCTGCCCTTTCTTCTCCCTCACTTTACTGTGGGTCTTAGAATTCAGGTTTGGACAGGGAGATTTAAGGTGAGAGAAGGGAAGTTATTTAGAATCTGATAGAAAGCCCTGGCCTGCACAGCACATGCACACACATGCTTTGGAGGAATATCCACTAAGAAGGAATACTAAGAAGAGCTGATGTAATCGAACAGCAGCAGCACCAATATTCACAAATATGAACAGAAGCACTATGTGGATTCAGAGAGAACACCAGCAATGGCTGATTACTTCAATGCCAGGAAGTGGGTAAAATACCTTTCCCAAATGGATATCTTATATGAAACCATCTTAAGTCCCCCAAATATGTTCTTTCCTTGTCTTCGGAATTTTCAGTGTCCATTTTGGTGTTTTCCTTTCTAAATGTCTGTTTTTGAACATCCTCAGGCTTCACTTCCTGCAGCATTTTCTAATCAGCATTAACCATGCTCTCTTTTACACACAAGACAGCCCCTGGTCCTTGTTGCATTGCTTTCAGGCTCTACTTTTCCTCCTCTTCTAAAGGATGAATTGTCCCTCCTCTATCCTTCCACTAGAATTCATGATGCCATCCTCTTCTATCACCCTTCAGTTCTTCAACCTCACATTCTTCAGTCTTTTCCACTGTTTGCTAATATTCTCGGTCTCCTCTGTTCTAAAAACAAAACAAAACATACAAACAAAAACCTTCCTTTAACCCCCACTACCCTCTCCACATCTCTTCCTTTCTTCTCCTTCCTTTTCTCCCGTCAGATCTCATGCCCTTTCTCCTGGGTTCCTTCTCCTTACCTGCCTGTCTTTGCACCACCGAAGTGACTCCCTCCCAAGACGTCAGCACCCTCCTTCCTTCTCAACTCTTTTCAATCTTCCTCAACCTCTCTCTGCAGCATTGAGAGCCATTGGCCACTTGCTATAAGCACCCGGCTTGCTTGGCACTGCCTCTGTCCTGGTGTTCTTCCTGTCCTCTTAACTATTAGTTCTCTGCCTCCTTCCATGGCTCTCTTCGTTTCATGTTTTAGTCTCAGGTACCCGCCAGAATTATATAATTGTCTGTCTCCTCTCCCTCCCATTTCTTTCCTTGCTCTCCGAGTCCCAGTGGTTTCACCTCCCACCACTTCAACTTTCCCCTTCATACAAATTACTTTTCTAATTTATACCTCTGCCCCACATTTCCACCTGGCTATCTGAACAGTTCCGCCAACTTGTTATTTCCTCTCCCCTTAATCCTTGTAATGGCAACAAAGCTCAGTGAAAAAGGCCACGAATTTATGCATCAAAAAGATGTGGGTCCCAATTCCGGCTCGGCCACCTACCAGCTCTAAAACTGGGCAGAGCTCTATGAGTCACAGTTTCTTCATCTGTAAACTGGAGGTCATCATCTCTAGCTTACAGGGAAATCGTAAGGCTTAAATAAAATGGCGTATGTACAATATGTGCTCGATAAATTGTAAGAGTTACAAAGGAATTGCTGTTCTCCAGTAATCCAAACTCAAAGTGAGAGACTCATCTTGGACCTTTCCTCATCCGCATTCCAAACATCCACTTACTCCTCACAATGCCTTTTGAATTCTTGCCCCCCGTGGTATTCTGAGTGTCACCACTCTGGATTGGGTCCTCATGATCTCTATCGAGAAGCATAGCGGCCCTAAGATCAGGCAATCCTGTGCTCAAATCTGCTGCTTGCCTGCTGCCACTGTGGGTGAGCTACTTATTGTCTCCATGCCTCGATTTCCACATCTGTCAAACGGTAATACTAACAATGTTTTCAAGGTTGCTGTGAGGACATAGAGCACATATATATCATGTTTATAACGGCCTGCAGCACGGTAGGTGCTTCATAAATGTTAGCTATTATTATCTCTGCAACCCTGCAACAACGAGCACCCGGAGGTGTTCGATACTATATATACAGAATCATCGGAATCTCTCCCTTCATCCTCCTTGCTCACTGAAGATATATCTGAAGAAGGACTGGCCAAGATATGGTGTCATTGGTCTCCAAGGATGAGAGTTTTTCCTGTTTATGAAGCTAACTTGCCTTTAAAAAGATGGAAAGAGTGCCCTTGGCTTCCTTGGCACCAGGCTCTAACAAATTGGGAGACTCAGCCTGCAGATTCTCCCGGCCCACCTCCACATATTTCCTCCTTGCTCTGTCTATTCTGGAATCCTTGCTGTGTTCTCCAAACCACATGAGGAAAACACTCATCTGGAAAGCATGGAATATTAACTCCTCTTTTCACTCATTGTGGCAGAAACCAGGTTTCCACTACAAATACAGACTCCAGAAAGAACCTATCAGAAGGCAGATTATATCCCAGGGGTCAGTAACCTCTTTAGTCTGGAGGGCTGCCAGCAAGGCTAAACTCTACAGAAAGCTGGGGGCAGGGTGATGGGGAGGAGAGATGGCTTTCGGATAAGATGAACAGGAAAGAAAAAAGGAAAAGACAAAAATGAATGAGAAACTATATGAAAAAGTGAAGATATGGGGAAAGGGAAAGAAAATATAAGGAGACAATAAAGAGGTTTCCATAGTTTGGAAAATTAGAATGAAATCAAATAGGTCCACTACGCCATTTCCCAAGTTGTAATTTCAGGATATATCATGTTCCACCCTCAAGGATATTGAGAAGCTTCAGGGAGTGGCTATAAATTCCTAAAGAAAAGTGCCGTGTGGAGATTCAAGCCATTATTATCTGCTGCTGTACTTTTTAGCATTGGCACTATCAACACAATGGCATGTTTTATCGAATAATATGTGGTATTCCGCATCATAGGACTATTGATGCAGAATTTTCCTTTTCAGAGCTCAATATTCCAATCGAAGCTTGTTGCATCACATCATTGAGGCCGTCCACTTAATGACAAGTTGTAAGATGCATATTGCAGAATATTCATGTTCATTTTATGCTCACAGTGCTTAAAATCTCCTCTAAACAGCCTCTGCTCCCAGCCTACGAAGGTGCCTGTGTTATCTACACTCCATTCAGTGGTGTGGAAATAATTGTCTTGAGACTAAAGAAAAAATTGATGGTCACAAGCCGAGTCAGCACTTGTGTTCTTTTCTTACTCTTGTTGAATCAGGTGTTATTTACCTCTTCCAACACCTGGGATTCCTGATAAGTCACTCCCCTGGTAGCTTTTTCAGGACAGTACTGTGGGTCTTTGGAAGAAGCAAGGATCCTCCATAAACTGTATCGTTATCAGTGCAATTCACAGCTACCAGATGTACAAAACGAAAACGCCAATGGCACCCGGCGGAGGGGGCCTCTCCAGTTCCTTTTGGCTGCTCAAATGTGCTCACAAGTTGGAGAAAGTATCAGAAAGGAAAGGCTTCGCTCAGTGCTGGGCTCATGTGCTTGTACAAAGATGCTTATATTCTGACAAAATTGGGGTGCTTTTTAGTGTTCCCCCACCATGTACTATCCCAGCACCTCCACCCCAGAGGCTTTCTTTCTGCAAACATGGCTCCACTACAAAGGTCTGCCCGTTAGAGACAGATGGGCCCTTTTCTCTATGTCTTCCCCTCCCTCTTATCTGTGGAATGAAGCACCAGGATTCAGGCTGGTGAAGGAGAGCAATTGCCTCTCACAGCTGATAGTTCAGCAACAGGACCGCGACTTTGCCTTTAAATATCAACCACACACACAGACAACACCATGGCAGCATGAGAGGTTTCCATGGTGACAGAATGCAGGCCATGACCTCTGTAAATGTAATCAGAGCACTGGGATTGGTATGTGAGACAGGTTTAATTTCTCCTCTGGTGGAAGCTCTGTGGTCCAAGCCATACGTAGGCTTCATACGTTGACAGACAACCTGTTATCTTCACCAGGGCAGCTCTGCATATGGCAACCCCCTCTGTCCCAGAGCTGCTTCCTCCACTGTCTGAGCAGTCTGCAGCACATAAAAGGTCACTGGAGACTAGAACGGCAGTCATATCAATACCTGGCTTCCCTGCCCAGTGTCCTCTCTTGTACAAGAAGCAGCTGTGGCATGGTCTAATGAGGGCCAGAGTAAGCACTCAACAAAAAGATTGGCTGAGCTTTTTATCTCTGCTCTGCCAACAGCGGTGTGACCTTGGGCAAGTCATTTAAACCTCCCACTTTCAACATCCTCCACCCAGGGAAAAATAATGCCTGGGGAAGAGAAGGCTGAGGGCTTCCAAATTTCCCAGGAGACGATGGTACCCATTTATGCTTAATGGGGGTGGATTCTGCAACTCCCAGTGGAATCTTGTCCCAGGAAATGAGTTTTCCATCTCACCTAGTGCTAGTCACTAGGGCTTCTGATCTTAATTCCATGGTCATCAACAGAGAGTTCGGGGATTGCCATGGAGGGCCTTGGCAGGACTTCCTCGCCTCTCTCCTGATTTAGAAACAAAACCAGGATGCTAGGTTTTCTGAGATGGCACAGAATAGGAGACCAGTGTTTTGCACTAAACTGACAGGAAACAGAGGCTCAGAGAGAAATACAGCAATGTCAAAGGAGGAGCCCATAGCCTTTTTCCTTGACCTCCACTCAGCCTCAACAAAGAGCTGCTCTGGCCATTTCAATGCTAGCATCCTCTGATTCCATTTACTAAGCCACATGAGACGCTGGCAGACTTCACTTATCAGTCACACTGCTTCTCTGATTTCTTTCACTGCTCCAGTATAGTGGTCTGAAAGAAATAACAAGGTTTGGGCTAAGAAGAGATTCATAGAGCTGTATGACACATTTTTCTTCCCAAAGGGAGCTCGTCCATAAGATTCTCCTTTCAGAATCTCAACAAAGAATCTCAGAATTTCAGAACTGAAGGGGACTGTAGAACCCCATAACCTACAGGGAAAAAACTGAGGCCCAGGCTAAAGAAGTGATGTACATGAGTTATAGCAAATTAATCACAGAATCGCAAGGACGTCAGGACCCTGCTCTGCTCAGCCCAAGTATTAATCCACCTCCTGGGTTTTGAATCTCAAACTGAATCAGAGGGGAAGTGGGGGAGGATTCAAAAGTGGTTGTTGAACATTAGAATCAGGAAATGGTGATTTGGCTGAATCTATAGATAATAGCATTACCACTTCCTGTGTTAGCTGATGCTAAAGGAGGGAAGGTGGGGGAAGATTCTGGAGAAGATAATATGGGAGGTAAGTGACAGGACTATGGTTTCCACACAATTGTCCCCACCCAAACTACACTGTTTATCGTAGGCCACTGAGGGGAGCATGAATCTGATTGTTCAGGGGGTTTATTTCTTGGTGTCTAACACAGAACCATGAAATCAAAGAAGAATGGAGTTTATAGGAATTCCAAGAGGATACCTAGTTTGGCATCATGTCTTTTGGTAACTAAACCATGTAGGACAGGTAATTTAATTATCTTTCCTTTTTATTAAAGGACCCAGCCCTCAACTGCAAATGAGGAAATAAAGTTTGTTCCAGCTCTGACATCCAGAATTCCATGATCACAAAAAGTGAAGACTTTCCAGCCTCTTTCCAATGTCCCTTTACAGTGTTTGAATACATAAGTAGTAATGCACATCTTGTAAGCAGCTCATTTCCCTTGCCCCACACTTAGCACCATCAGAGTAGCAAACATCAATCATATATTCAACTCCTAGGGGTTACCATGGACTTCAGATCAGAATTGGCACATGAAGCGAAATTCCTTCTAGTATTTTAAAAAAAAAAAAGAAGAAGAAGAGAAAAGCCTCTATGTTTTACTCCTGACAACCCAAGTCGTTAATCCTCCAGCTAACAGGATAACTCGAGGCAGGACAGTCATGTTTTTTGGGGTCAAGGTTACAGGTTTAGTCCTTAGTGGAACCATCAGCTTCACAAGAAAAAGAAAAAGGAAACAAAACACAACCAAACATTTCTGTTCCTTGGAACTTCTGTTAACCTTAAATGCAGAATGGTCTTGGTATTCTTTTAGTCACAAAGGGAACCAGGAATGTCATTGTGGATTCCTTCCTTCATTCATTCAACATTTATTAAGCCCTTACTATATTCAAAGCACTAGGACACAAACATATAGAGACAATATGGCTGTCTTCAAGAAACAAATGACTTGATAGTTGTTGACTAGCCCCATTCTAATGAATGGACTCAAATACATAACCTACATTGCTGTATTAATAATATCATCTCGTGCCAAATGACAATGTGATATTGTTTAGAGACCAAAGTACTTGCCTGTTTAATGCCTCAGTATTAACTAAGTGCCTAAAGATATTTAGTGCCAAAACAGAGACTCCCAAATAAATGTTCAATTACTGTTTCATGTGGACCATGAGATGCAGGCTAAGGTCCATCCTATGTAGAACCAGGATGGACAACTAACTTCATGGTGCGGTTTGAGAAATGTTGTAAGGCCATCTGTCCCCAAATACCTTTCCCACTCTGATGTGCTACAATGCTTGAAATTCTTGCTAAGAAGGCCTTACCTTTAAGTGAGGTATTGTCTCCAGTAAGTCTAAATGAAAGGGCACGTACTCCATCAATTTCATTTCCACAGACATGAAATGAATACCTCTTATGTGCCAGGAACAGTGCCAGCTAGTAAAAACGCATAAATAAGTAAGACATGAGTTACCTGGCAGGGCTAACATGTCGCTACATTTGCAGTCTTTATCCCATTAGTACACATCAGTTTATCAGATTAGCAGCTGTCCTGAGGGGCTGATACAGGACACAGGCAGATAAATTTTGATAGTGCATGAAAGCAGGAAATGTGTGGGACACTGAGCATTACACAGGAGATTTCAGGCCTGGGTGATTATTAAAATCAACTCGAAGGACTGGGTACCATGGAAGGATGGAGAATAAAAGGGAACTGAAGGCAAGCAACTCTTATTTCAGAATTTTTTCCCTAGGAGCTCTGATCATTGCACTCTGGAATCTTCTCATCCTTGGTCAACCTTACTAAACTCCTGGCTCAGATCTGGGCTTCTAGAGTAGCACCTCCTTGTGCTAATAAAAGTTTTACTGTGGTCTCCCAGATACTACAACGTGAGATCAATTTAAAATTTTGTCCCAAAGTCTATTGGATCAATAACTTCTCTCTCTCTTAAGTGCATTATCTCAGTCTTCTTTCTTTTCTTGGGTCTTTCTGGTATTTCCAGGGTTATTTCATAGATTTACATCACTTTTGTCTCTGCCAAGCCATTGGACTCTTTTTTGTTCTCTTGGTTTGTTTTGAAAACACCTACTTTTGCCATGCTTACATGTGATGTGGTGTTGCTTACCTTTTCTTTACTTGACAGAGACTTCAATATCCTCAGGGGCTGGGCCAGGTGAGCTTAAGTATAAGCACATGCTGCTTTCCACTCAAATTTGTCACCGAGTCTGGCCCATCTGCAGACTTCATCCTTGCTTTTGCTATTTTCTTCCTTTCAACAGTCTCATCTTTCAAACAACCTGGATTATTTACGTGTACCTTGTATTAATCAAGATTCTGTTGACTATGAGGGACAGAAACCCAAATAAAATAGCCTTAGGCAAAAAGGGAAATTAATTGCCACTAAGATTCCAAGGAAGGGTTGAACGATTGAACATGGAAGGGCAGGAATATAACTATGCCGTAAGTATGACTGGTCTTTGAGTCCTGGATTCCATTGTTTCTTAGGCCATAGGGCAGGCTCTCATTGGCCAGACTGGATCAGTTGTAGTCATGAAGGCAGTGTCACATAAAAACACAGCAGCTCCTACAGAAACCAAATGGATAGAAATAGGAGAGAGAAGATATTCCTAGACAACACGAATTGCTATTTCTAGAAGTGGTTAGGGTTGATGAACAGAAAAAGTAATATATCCATCACACCCCTTACGCTCCAGATCTGCCTGATGATATGCCTGAATCACTATAGAAAAGTCTCAAATTCTCCCTCACAGGACTCCTGGGCCCTTGAAAATCAGCAATACGGTCAGATAGGGAGCTTATATCTTTACACCACTTGTTGAAACCTTAGTTCCTGCCGACTGGAACTCTGTTGTACTAGGTGCTGTATTTGTGGTTGCAAAATGTGCAGGGTAAACCCAGATGCCACAGAAAATAATAACAACTCACTTCTTTCTTGGCCAACCCTTCCCTTCCTTCCGTCTTTCCTAGATCAGAAAATGGTACCCTGGATAATCCAACTGCCCAAGCTGGAAACCTGAGGGTCATCCTTCATTTCTCTTTCTCCCTCTGCCAATTCTACCTGCTAAATATGTTTAAAACTATCCACTTCTCCCTAGTCCCCTCCTGGTTCAAGCCACCATCACCTCTCACCTTGCAGCCTTTCAGTCTTATATCTTACCAACCCATTTTCCACCTTACAGCCAATGATCTCTTTTTTAAAAATCTTCTCATGTCCTTCCCCGAATTAAAACTTTAGTAGCTTCCTAGTATTATGTTTCTCATTCCTAAATATGGCTAATAAGCAGCCCCCCACCATCATCTCCAGCTTACTTCCCCTGCCCCACCTCTCAAATGGTCCCCTTACAGTAATCTCCTCTTATCTGAGGTTTTGATTTCCATGGTTTTGGTTGCCCATGGTCAACCAGAGTTGGAAAATATTAAGTGGAAATTTCCAGAAATAAACAATTGATAAGGTTTAAATTGCATGCTGTCTGAGTAGCATGATGAAATCTTGCACCTTCCCACCCAGCATGTGAATTGTACCTTTGTACAGCTTATCTACACTGCATATGCTACTTGCCCATTAGTCACTTACTAGTGATCGGATCTACTGTTGAGGTATCACTGTACTTGTAAGTATTCAAGTCACCCTTATTTTACTTAATAATGACCCCAAAACACAAGAGTAATAATGCTGGCAATTCATTTATGCCAAAAAGGAGCCATATTGTGCTTCTTTTCAGTGAAAAGGTGAAAGTTCTCACCTTAATAAGGAAAGAAAAAAAATTGTCCATGGTGTCAAGCATCCAATGGGGGTCTTAGAACATGTCCCTTGTGGATAAGGGAATGACTACACTCTCTGTCACCTTCAGCAGACTGCTTTCAGTTTCTCAAATGAGCCACACCCTCTCCCAGTTTCATTTTTCACAAGTGCTGTCCCCTCTCCCTACAACACTCTTCTCCCTACCTTTCATTCAGCTAACCCCTACTCATGCTTCAAGGCTCAGTTTTAACATCATTTCCTCTGGTAACCACCCTTGGCTCCCCAGGCCAGTTTGTTTCCTTCTCACACATATTCATGTAGCATTTAGACAGTGCCATTCAAAATTCGTGCCTCATCTGTAATTACTTATCTACCACCTATCTTCCCTCCCAACTGGAAGCTCTCTGAGAGTCCAGAGCTTTCCTATCTTGTTCACCACTGTATCCCCAGCACTTACTATGCCTAGTACATAGTAGGACCTCGACAAATGCTTATTGAAGAAGTGCTGTAAGATGATTCTGTTGGGTTTTTGTTTGTTTGTTTAGAAATCATTGCAAACTTACAGAAGAGTACTGTAGTATCTAGAACTCTTCTATATCTCTTCCCTAGATTCATCAATTGTTAACTTTTGCCACATTTGTTTTGTTATTTTTCACTTATGTAAATTCACATATTTTTTTCTGAATCCTCTGAGAGTGAGTTAGAGACATCATGCTCCTTTCCCCTAAATACTTGACTAGTATTTCTTGAGAATGAGGACATTCCCTTAAATAACAGCTGATATAATTATCAAAATGAGGAGAGGTAACAAAGATACATGAGTTCTATTTCTATTTTTTTTAAAGAGAAGTAGAAAGCACGGGGAAGGGTAGCAGTTCAGAATTAAGTATCTGCGTTCACAAAGTCACCTCCCTTTCTCCTTCCTCTGTCTCTCTGCCCTTGTTCAGGAGTTTCTTCAAAAACTGAAACTGGGGTTTGGGAAGGCAGCGCCTTGCTGAGTGTCTCTGTTGTTGCTTCTGTGGCCCCCACTTGCTCCAGTAACTTCTCTGTGCCCATGTGCGCATCTCACCTCACCCATAGTCCTCTGTCGGGAGGCTGGGGGCCTCCTGAGCAGGATGGCTTTGCTCCACAAGGTCTCCAGAGAAAGGAGGACGCCCGGTCCACCGGAAGTTGGAAGGAAAGGGAAAGCCCCGGAAGTGGGAAGGTAGCTCCAGGGACCCATAATCAAACATCGGCATTTTCAGAGTCTCAGAGAAGGAAAGCAGACAAGCTGTCGGGGGAGAGTAAGAATCGCACACCTTGGGTCCTGGGACCTTCTTGCTCAGCTGAGTGGAATACCAAACGAGGGTGTCTCGGAGCTGCACTTCACCTCAGCCAGGCAATCGACAGGAGAAGCAGTGAGCGAGACCGACAGACTGTCACTGGCAAAATGAACTGTCACCTCCCATTTTTCAGAGGCAGGGCGGGATGAATTGCAGCCTTGAACCGTGCGGCCCGCTGCTGATTGAGTTCCGCTGTCTTAGAACCCCCTCGAACAAGGCGAGTTCATTTCAGACTGACGTCCCACCGCTTATCAATTTAGGAGCCAGTGAAATTAACCGCTTCGGAGCTGATTTGTTCCCTCCCTCTGCCTGGATTTCACATCCGGAAAGGTCACCAAATAAATCTCTCTGGGTCCTGCTAGCATAATATGTAGCTTGAAGTTGGGGTCTCGGAAGAGGAGACTGAGCCAATCTTAGCCCAGGCCTGAAAGTTTGCCTAGGTCCCCTCACAGCCACTGGCCTATGCCAGTGGTCTGATAAGTTAGGCCTTTGCTAGCTCTTACCCACTCGCATCAGCTTCTCTCCCAAGAGAAACTATAGTTGGGTAGGGTTAGGTGGCTGAGAATGGACGTGCTACCCTCGGCTTTTGGCAGAGACCTCTCTGTGCACTATCCAGCCTCACATCTGCTATGGACTGAATGTTTGTGTTACCCTCCCTGCTACCCACACCAATACATGTGTTGAAACCCCAGTTCCCAAGATGATCATATTTGGAGACAAGGTGTTTGCGAGTTAATTAGGGTCAGAGTAGGTCATGAGGGTGGGGCCCTCACGAGTGAATCAATCCCTCATTAAAAAAAAAAAAAAAGAAGAGATAGGAGATCTTTCTCGGCCTTGTGAGGATATAGCAAAAGGAGAAGGCAACCATGTGTAAACCAGGAGGAGGGCTCTTACCAAGAACCGAACCATGCTTGACACCCTGATCTCAAACTTCCAGACTCCAGAACTGAGAAATCAATGTTTGTTGTTTAAGCCACCCAATTTATGGCATTCTGTTATAGGGTGAACTAAGACATCTTCAGGGCCTTATATATGGTAGGTGCCCAATAAATGTCTATTAAACCAAATGAGACTTGACGTTTGCCTGAACATCAATGATTAGTTTGAAAGGTTTAAATAAGGTGGCATGGACAGGGCCTTGGTGGAGCAGAAAGGAAAAAAGGACGTTTGTACAGGGGCATGTTTACCATCACAGCAATTCACTGGGACCCAATAAAAATATGGTAGAAACAAAAAGTACTTTTTGCTCACAAAGGCCTATCCAATAAGTCTAATTAGCAAATCTTAGGGCTCTTCTCCTCTGCTTCTACAGTACTATTTCATTTAATCTTCCCAACTCCATGAGATGAAACAGGTAGTGTTTTCTCCCCATTTTACAGTGGTTCAACCCAGGGAGTGTGACAGCAAAGCCCATGCACTCTTTTGAACCTCTCCACACCATGGGAGACTGTGGCAGTGTTTGTTTCTGGAGTTACAACTGAACATTCTCAAAGCATCTCCAGATGCTTTTAATGTTTGCGTTCCTGGAGACTCTCTACCTCTACCTGGAAGCATTTGCTTCTCACCAAAGGCAACCCATCTCAGAAGGACAGGAAACATCTTGTTCCCTTGGGAGGCTGCATGAAAGAAAGGCTTGTGAAGACAGCTTCGGACGGGAGAGCTGGTGCTCTCTTTGGCAAGGCATCAAGGAGAAAGCCAGACAGATGCTGTTTATGCTCCAGCCAATATCCACCAATGGCCAAATGAATGATCTCTGCTGCCTGAAGAGAATGTGTTCACATTTCTGATCTCATCCTTATGGTTTATTTCTGCGTTTTCATTGGAAACTTTTGCCCTTACACCTGGAGTGAGAAAATCTGGTTTTCAAATCTGGCTCTACTTTCCCTAGCTCTAGGACTTGAGCAAATTACTTACCTAACCCCACTTTCCCCACCTATAAACTCACATAGTTGTTATAAAGTCCACATAACTTCATGTATGTGAAAGCGTTAGTAAAGTACAAAGTTATGTACAGGTGCTGGAGTTTATTCATGTTAGTCTTATCAATAAAAGGAAAAAATGAGATTAATGCCATATAATATCTCAGAATTTGACCCAACAATTTTACTACTAGGAATCTATCCCACGAAAATGCTCACATATGTGCAAAAGGATGTATGTGGGAGGCATTCACTGCAGCTTGTTGAAAAATTGGAGATAAGTTACATGTCAACAAAGGATTAAGTAAATAAGTTATGATGCATATGTAGTATACAATACTGCACAGCAGTAAAAATAATAAGATGAAGCAAATAAAAACTTACGGTTGTTACAGTCATGCATCAATGTCAACCACAGGTGTGGTCATCATCATTAGATACTTGAGTGTTCATTAGATTCTTGAGTCAAGAATAATCACAGAAAAATCCATCCAGCGAAACCTTAGGGAAATAACCTAAGCTTTAAACGAAGTGGGAACATCCCACATATAATAGTTGCATTTTCATTTAATGCGTCATGGACATTTCCTTAAATCAGTACTTTTTAACTTTTATAATTTTAAAAAATGTATGTAATAAAACCTAGGCCATGTATTATAAAGATAGTTCTCTGGGTTAACTCTTGAGAAAAGAAAGTAAATTCGTAGGTAGCTTAAATGTGTTTTCGGGACTACAGATCTATAATGTGCTAGTGCTTGTTTTAAGTTGAAACAGCCCTAACCCAAGAATCAGGCATCCAGCACTCTTGTCCCAGCTCTACCATTAACTTACAGCATGACATCAACCAAATCACTTATCTGGGCCCCAGCTACCACATCCAGAAAATGAGAGTGTTAAAGTACATGTTCTCTGAGGTCCCTTAAAGCTGAAAATTTGATGGTTCTATGAAATCACTTTTCAAAGATTCAATAAAGGGTGTTTATATATAATAATACTCTGGTCATTTCTGGCACGAACAGGAAGACTTTAACACGGTCTTAAGTACTCAACTTTCATGCAGAGCAGCACACTAAGACTTTTTAAATTTAGACAAAAATGTTCCTGCCCTCAAGGGAACCTATAATTTTAAAAAGAAAATAAGGCAGTTGAATTAATAGGAATACAAGAGTACCAAGTTTTACAAGAGGAATGTGCAAAGTGGGACCGTTGGTGTAGATCAGTGAAATTCAAATTTATGTTCCTAGTGTCTACGGCCATGCTACCCTGAACAAGCCTGTTTTCAGAAGCTAAGCAGGGTCGAGCCTGGTTAGTTCTTGAATTGGAGACCACCTAGGAAGACCAGGTGCTACGGGTGTAAAAAATAAAAAATAAAAAAAAGTAAGGACTTGTAAGATGACAAGTTCCTTGCAATCTGTGAAGTCGACAAAGAGTTGCCTTGCCTAAAAAAATATATATATGTTCCTAGAAGCCCTAAGCTTTCTCAGGGGGGTTCCAAAACTGCTTCGGGGATAAGGCAAGAGGGAGCGAGTGCTGCCACCTCTCCATCCCTGGCTTAATCAGAATAGTTCCGTGTTCCTCTGTATCGTGCATCTAAGAAATCTAAGAAAGACTTCTACAGAAATAGGGCCGTTACCACAAAAATTTGAAAACCACTGGCCTACATGATTTCTAAGGCCCATTCCAACTTTAAGGTTTCACAATTCTATGATTTGAAGGTGTATGTAAAATGAGTTTTTATATACTGCATTCAACTTTTCATGTCCATAGAAAATTAACTTCATAAAGGTTAATGCTCCTGTAAAAAAATCATTATTTTGCAATATGAATAATGAGCCCTAGATGTATCTATTTGACAGACTCAGATTTTCCTGTCCTGAATTTTCTGAATATGTGGCACATAATTACAAATGAATTGGATGGGGACACGAGGCAGGCAAAAGGGTTATAAAAGAGATTTGCAAGATCTCTGGGACACATGGAAAAGCTGTTGGTTTCATCAGTGAGACAAACTAAACTAGAGCTAGAATTTCTAGGCTCTATCGTTGAAGTAGGTAATTTCTGTTTCACAGAACACATCTCAGAAAATACATGGAAACTTCCACACAGTGCTTTCCGTACACACTACCTCATTTAATCCTCCCAACTCCGTGGGATGGGTAGTGGTTTCTCCCCATTTTACAAACAAGAACACTGGAACCAGGGATAGTAAATACTGTGCCCAAGGTCTGAGCCAGGGTTCAACCCAGGGAGTGTGACGGCAAAGCCCATGCTCTGAGCCACCACAAGCTCTACTCCATGTTGCTATCGGTGACTCACAGATGCTGGGCAGGCAGCTTGCCTTCCAACTGCCGAAGAAGTCAAATGGAATTCTGCCCCCAATCTCTCTATAAAGTTATTTTGCTTCATTATCCAATCACAAAGAAGGTTTTTCACTTCCCTTATCAAGACTGCCTAGATAAAAATTATGAGGTAGCTGCTATTTGTTCACCCTCCCTTCCTGTATTAGCAGCTCCTTCTTCACACTAGGAAGGAAAGCTAAACTGCCTCCATGGTGTTTGTTCTGATGCCTCCAGAAAGAATTGACCGCTGCTTCTTTTGTGCACACACTGAAGATATATATGTGTATATAATACTTGCTTGCCCGTTTTCCATTTGGTTTTTCCCCTCCCCACTGAACCAGGAGTAATATTTATTCATCTCTGTATTCACAACACCTAGCATATAATGAATGAATGGATGGATGGATAAATGAATGAATGAAGTAAACTCATGCTGCCCCCAAGTTTCCTAGTGTGTCCCCTGTAGCACTTTGACTAGTCTTATCCTCCCTGAAAATACCATTTTCTAATCAAACTTCGTCAGTCCTCCCTTTCTCTTCCAGATCTGCTCTCTGATAACCAGTTAGCTAACCTCGTGGGTAATCAGTGCTAATGAGGTTAGCTGGAGTAGGTATATTGCTGTAAAACTTCTTTTGATAATGTGTTCTCACTTTAACTAGAAACAATTCCTTGACCCAGTGGAGCCATTTCTAATGGTGAATACACTATGCTGGCTGGCATTCAGGGTCGGGGTTAGGGAATAATCAGCGGGAGGATTTTAAGTACTCCTATTTAAGGACTCCTAAAACTATGCCACCCCACCCCCTCTTGTGTAGAAGAGTCTCCTCCTTACCTATTTTGGGGAGAAGGATTTTTTGTCCTATTTTTTTTCTTAGATACTTATAAGAATTCTTTATATATTAAGGGTATTAACTCATTAACCAAAGACCATTTTTCAAATTCTCAAATTTTGCCCAGAGCTGGCCCTGATCTGACTAATCCACTTGATAATCCCTTTGTTGGGCATCCCCTCAACACTTACACATTTGGTTTGTTATATAGATATTATTAGCTTTATTCAGTGTGTTCATATGCTTTCCCCCCCACACGCTCAGCAGCAGAATTCAGTTTGTCGGTCAGGGGAATAGGACCCTAAGAAGCTCTGCGGATGTCAATGACAAACAACACCAGTGGTCTGGGATCTGGAAATAAAGGCACAGAAGCCAGAAAGTGGGTGGTTTCCCTCATTCCAGAGTATGATGAAGGTCTAAATGCTGTGAGGTCAGTTAGCAAGATCCCAGGTGACAGGACACTGTTGTTCAGGAAGACATTTATAGTCACATTACAAGTTTAAAAAACCCATCTAAACAGCTTTGATCTTCTTATGTACTTCCTGCCTAGGTAGGAGGATGTGGTCTCAGGAGCTAGCTGCAGATACGAGTAAAATGGCTTTAGCTGGTTAAGGAAGTAGTATATAAAGTAGCAGCTACATTTAAGTCCTTAACCATTAATGTAGATATTTAATTGGGTTCTACATCTTATCAAATATACTTACTGGGATTTGGCAGATTCTGTAACTAGCTTACCCAATGCTCACCCTTCATTCTTTTTGGCAAAGTGATAGAGCCTGGAAACACCAGATACTTGTTTTTCCAGGTACCCTTGCAGCTAAAATGGCCACATGACTCAGTTCTGGCCAATGAAATAAAAGGAAGACTAAACTGGGAGATGTCTAAGGATACTTTTCTTCCAGCTAAAAAGATGAGTATACATTAAGCTCCTGCCCTCTTCATGTCTATGAACATAGTTGTGTGAGGAATTGATTTCTTCAGCTATAGCAACCACACAACAACAAGCCCAAAGACCAAGAGCCAATGGTGAGAGTAAAGAAGCAAAGGATGAAAGGAGCCTGGTCAGCTGTAGTATTTTTCAGCTGATAAACCAAAATAGGACACTTCTTATTTTGTAAGACATTAAAAAGTGCTATTGAAAGTTTGTTAAGTATTCTTGTTACCTGCCTCTGAAAGTATTTTGATACATTCAAAATACAAAATAATATAGAAACTGGAATTATAAGTATATATAAAATATGTTAGTATGTGGATAAGGACCAGATGTTATAATAACTGATACTAGGATATGCTATAGAGAGGTATGGGGGGAAAGGTGGAGCTGGTCTCAATCCTGGACTTTCTAATTTAATTGATCTAAGTACTACCCAAACATTGATATTTTTTTTTAAAAGCCTCCCTCCCCAGGTGACTCTAATATGAACAAGTTTAAGAATCTTTATCTAGTCCAACTCTTTATTTTTCAGTTAGGGAAACAAAGGATCAAGCAGTGTGACTGGTAGAATTGTGCAAAAATCTCTTCAGGGTCACTTCTCCCCCTTACCCCAGCCCTTCAGTGTTCCTCCCACTAGATATCTGGTGTCTTCTTTCTAACCCCTGTCTGCACTGAACCCCCAAACATTGCACCCTTTAGGGTGAGGCCCTGTGTCCCTTCCTAGGTACCTATCCTGGTCAAAACTCCCATTCCCTCAGAGATCTGCTAGGCAACTAACAAACCAATCTTAAATGAATTGTAGCCAAGGTATTAACAACAGTGAATGGCTTAATGTGTTACTCCTCCCAGATAACATTTCCATTTTTAATAGAAGCCTTTAAATGTCTGAACCCAAAGGAAGTAGCCTGAAAAGTGCAGGGACAGCAAATACCTGGCATCTTTGCCTCTTTTCTATCCCTAGAAGACATCTCCAAACTGTCACTGAGGTCTTCCCTGCTAAGTTTGCATACAGCCTGAGAAGCCCACAGGTCTCTGGGCAGCCCCCACCCACCTATAACGGGAGTTACCATGTAAGATTAAATCTGTTTGCCAACTCTATTGTTGAAAATATATTTAGGAGTAAGGAGACTTGAATCCTACTTTGGGGCTTTGATATTACCTGGATATTTGCCCCCAAACAAACAAACAAACATTTCTGGGTCTCAGTTTCCTTAGCCTTAAAATGAAAGGAATGGCATTTCCAATGACTAGTTCATGATCTGCTTGAGAAGTTCAAAGCCTGACTTGGCAGCTAGCTCTTCAAGCTGGTCACTGCCACTACCTACCTCTTCCCATTTTTGCATTGCTTCCCAGCAGGGAAAAAAAATCATTCCAAACAGGGGCACCACCTTTCTAGCTCTACTCAGGGACTTTCCTGCACCTAAAAGGCCCTGGGGAAATAGTGGAAGCCAGTATTTAGAGTGACTGCTGAGAAGCCACATCTTGGGACACTTGGAGCCCAGTCACGTGGTTCAAGCAGCCCATAAGCCCCTGGTGGAGAGCATTCTATTGTCAGCCAGTGGGGCAGAGCCTTCATGCCAGATGTGTCAGGAATGGGTGTGACCTGTCCAGAAGGCACATCAAGTGGGAAAAAATCAGGTGTGCAGATAACGTTTTGTAAATGCCTTTCTAATTCTCAATGCTCCAGGAAGGAATCTCAGAGATTAAATTAAGCTGTTAACCCTCTAGGCGCTCCTGTCGTTTATTGTTAAGGAATTAATAGGAATGCGGGAATGCAGATGGCCTGGCTGTCAGCTCGCGGAGGCGATTTTTTCTGATCTCCACGGACGTTTCCAGCATCTTTCATTAAGCGCTCATGTACCAATTTGTCATTTTAACCGAGCAGGAAAGAAACTCCCACTGAACTCCCTGGCTCAGGTGCTGGGAGTTCAATCCCCCACGACATGGCCTGCGGTGTTGCATTCGCAAGGGAGGACCGGCGGCCGGCTGGTGAGCAGCTTCTGATCGGGGTGAGGTATGGCGGAGCCATTTCTGGAAGGAAGTCGGGATCTCCAAACCTGGCTGTCCTGGTCATGGTTTAGGGGACAGCAGGAGAGCCCGCTCTAGCAATCTTAAACAGAGCAGAGATGTAAAGAAACTTCTCTCAACTTCACCTAGCGCTGCGGGACGCACGTAGCAGGCTCGACGAGGGGAGGCGCCACCTACAGGAGAGAGGAAAACCTGCACCCTGGTCTCAAGATTTCAACCGTTTGGTGGCAGGGATTGACCAGAGTCCGACCCTCCTCTTCTCATCGTAATCCTGACATTTATCCAGTGCTTTTCTGATGCCGGACACTGTCCTAAGTGCTTGACATGTGTGAACTCTTTTAAACTTCACAGCAACCCTATGAGGTAGGGGTTATTGTGATCTCCATTCCGTAGAATGGAAACCTACAATTCCAAGAGAGTAACGTGCCCAAAGTCACACAGTTAAGAAGTGAGAGGCCAGGATCCCAACCCTGAGAGTTTGGCTCAGAGACGGGATGCTCAACAGTCACTACACTAAGTGGAAAGGTTAGCAACACTTCTAACTCTACTCATGGCTCACAGTGTAACTCAGGGCCAAGTC
The DNA here is from genome assembly GCA_003508835.1 of Eonycteris spelaea. Lineage (NCBI taxonomy): Eukaryota > Metazoa > Chordata > Mammalia > Chiroptera > Pteropodidae > Eonycteris > Eonycteris spelaea. Next base: position 1,270,284 of record PUFA01000129.1, read on the forward strand.
TTTAACTCAATTGGCTCTCAGTTCTGCACCTTGGGGTTTCTGTACTTTTGAGACTCCCTTACTCGCCTGGAGAGAAAATTGTTGCTAAGGTAACTGTAATCTTGTGCAATAAAAAGTAGAGTGGGGAGTAGGGATGGTAGAGATTATGTAGTGCTTATCTTCTTCAATTTATAGATGGGAATCAGAGAGATAAGGGCCCAACCATGGTTACCTTCTCAGTGACAGGGCAAGAACTGAAACCCAGGTCTCCAGACTCCCAGCCCTATGCTTTGCTCCCAATCAACACTCCCTCTTTAATCCTCCATAGCCAAGACCGACTATACATGGGGAAAAGTTAATCACACATGATGTGGCTTCAGAGGCAACAGGTCCACCCTCTGACCAAAACACATCTTTTGTTTTTTTTTAACCTGGTGGCTCTTACCTGAAATCTCAACATTAGTGACTCATTTTTTTCACCAAATTTTGATCCTATCTACTCAGCACCAGTAAGGATTTTACTGTTGGCATCATTTCGTGTGTAAATGATTGAGTTCTAAAGAAGTGCTTACTCAGTGTGGCCCACAAACAGCAACATCAGTGTCATCTGCATAATGTTAGAATTGCAACCATGGGTGCTACCCCAGACCTACTGAGTCAGAACTACCTTGGTTTTCAAACTTCACAGTGTATGTTTAAATTATCACCTGAAGAGCTTATGAAAACAAGCTCTACCTAATCACCAGAGATTCTGATTAAGCAAGTCTCGGGTAGGGGCCCAATAATTTGCATTTCTAACCAGTTCTCAGGTGATTCAGCTGCTGATGATCTGGGGATTATATTGTGAGCAGCACCTACAAAGTTCCTGATAGCAGATATAGAGAGAGCAGAGGAAGGAAAAGAAGCTCCTGGCATAAAAAAAATAGAGAAAGGTTATTATCAAGGGTGAAAGGAGTACAGCATACAAAGCTTTGGAATCAAGACTGCCGAAGACGTGGGTTCACAATTGTGTCTATGTCTTTATATTTGAATATGCCCAAATAGTAAAACTATTAATGACTTAATACAATGTATAAATGTTTGTAAGCTGACTTTATCTAGCTGTGGAAAAATCCATTCTTGCTTCAACTTTTGCTGAGCCCTCCCTGTCTCAGTTACAAATGGAAATCTTCCCTGTCCCCTCTGACCATCAGTTAGCTCTCCAGTTTCATTCCAGAGTTAACTGCACTGCGGTGGCAGACAAAGCTGGCCCGACGGCAGGAATACTGTTCCCCGATGGCATAAGAACCTCTTCTGTATTTATGTTTTCTGTGTGACTGTCACTAGTATACAATCACATAGAGATTCTGATATTAAGACTTGGCTGCAAATCACTCCCATGGCACAGCTCTAGTAGAAAAGGAAAAGGAGCTTCAGTGGCAACCAGGCTTCAAACACGAATTACATTGCCCTTGTGACAAAATAGGCATCTTTAAGAAATCATGTCTTCTGGTCCTCCTTTGCTACAGTTCAGGTCATATGGTACTCAGAGGAACCCAGATAGTTAACAATCTCCTCTATTTGTAAAAACCAGTGGTGAAGGAAACTCCATAGCCTCCCTACAGTGGAGTGTATTATTGTTCAGCAAATATTCTGAAGCAAGTCTCCTCTATGCCCTCTGTGGGGGGAGAAAACTTCCCTATTCCACTGATGATGGGCTTAGCCATGTGACTTGCTTTGGCCAATAAAATGTAAGCAAAGGTTTTAACTCTACTGCTTGATTTGGCTTGTCCTTGAATATCTACTCTTTCTTGGCCATGAGAGGAGCATGCCCCATCACTTTGGCCTGGGTACCAGAATGTGAAAGTAGATGGAGCAAACCCAAACAAGATCCACAATCGGGAGCAGGGATCTACAGCCAATCTGAAAACCTGGGAGCAAGAAGTAAATGTTATGAGCTCTGAGATTTTAGATTACTTGTTATATAGCACTAGTAAAGTTGACTGATACATTCCCTCAAGCACCTGTTCCTCTGAAGTTTTGACAGGAAGTTCTTTACTGTGTCTAACCTGAATCCCTTATACATTAAGGTAAAGATCCACTCCATCTGCAGTCTAAACAAGGGTCCTAGATTATATCCTTGATTTTAAATATCCAAAAAATATAGCTTGATTTTTAAAATATCTATTTGGCTGAAAAAATAGAGTGCACTCAGGGAATTATTTGTTTTACAAAGTGTCATTTATGCTTGTCCTCACTGGAGCTGTTAGAGTGTGGGTCCCCAAGAAGTGGCCGTATCCTTCAGGAACCAGAGAGGTAGCAATAGAAGAGATGAGAGTTTAGAGACCTGGTTAAAATATTGTAGAATTCCCTTATTCTCTCTCAGCTTTTTCTTAGCACTTCATTTATTTCCCTGTTCTTTTTTTTTTTTTAATTTGTTTGCCTCCCCAACTAGAAAGTGTTTCCATATGGTCAGGGACAGTGTTTATTGTGTTTACCATTTTATCCTCCAGTTCTTGGCAGACTCTGGCATGGAGCAGTAGCTAAAAAACTTGTTGAATAAATAAATGAATTTTAATAAGACATGTTACTAGACCACATAAGGGAGAAACAGTGAACAAAAGTATGAGATTTACAATCTAAAAATCTGGCTCCAGCATTATGTCATCTTAGGGAAAACTTTGAATTGTAGTAATAATAATAAGTCAATGGGGAGCCACTGAGGAATTTTGAGCAGAGGAAGGACATGATTAAGACAGCATCTTGGGATGAGTTATCTAATTGTCATGTTCAGGAGTGGTTTAGCAGAGAGAGACTAGTTCGGAGACAATTTCAAAGTGCAGTGATATGGGCCTGAAGTGTGGGGTGGTAGTGGAAGTTAAAAGGAGTGAAATTGGTACAGAAGAGTCAATAACCCTATCACCTGATGGGAAAAAGAGGCAACAGAGAGGGAGCGTCTAAGGTAGCACCACGATTTTACGCCTATATAGCTGAAAGAATAGAAGTGCTCTTAATAGATATATGGAAATTTGGGGAAGAGGCCACCGCTTTTGGGTGAGATGATGTTAATTTAGACAGAGAATTTTAGACAATGGCTGGCTATCAAGTGAAAACACCCAGCCCCCAGTTAGAAAGTCGGGACTACATCTTGAGAGAGAGGTCAGAGCCGGAAAACCACGTGTGGATGTTAGACTCATAGAGATGATGCGTATAGGAAGAGAAAAGCCAAGACTAAAGCCAGCCTCGCAGATGGCCTAGCGAGAAGGGACAGGAGGGAAAAGAGGGGCTGATGAAAGGGATCGGCAAAAGTTCTGAGAAGCCAAAAAAAAAAAAAAAAGCCACGGGGGTGGGGGGGTGGGATTTTGATGTCCAGCTCTGTCTCTTGTGGGAACAGTGTTGGCTGTCAGACTTTCCGAAGCCTCCTTTAGGAACACAGGGGATCATCCTTTAACATTGACTCTCTTGCCTCTAACCACCTGGGTGGCTGGGGGCCCCTAGGTTTTGTGAGCCTTTGAAGAAAAATCCAGGGAAGGGAAAATGGAGAATGTAATCAATAACAACAAGCCTTGTTTCTTTTCTACTTCATATGCAGGAAGCAATCCAGCACTGTAGCTGGTGCTATGATGGGTGTATTCTGGATGTTCAAAAGGTCATCTGGCATGGAGACAGGCTAAATTATGACTGGAGTGTATGAATCTGAGGAGGTTCTCCATTAACATTTATTAGGAATTGTCATCACTTCAACCTGAATGGGCCCCAGATGTGGAAACCCTGGCTGCCCCAGACTTTTCTTCCGGGCTGCAATCTCTCCTCTGATTTATTGTTATTAAACATGACCAGATTTTGTAGAGGGGAAAATTGAAGAAAGCAACACACACATGGGGAACTGTTGGGTGGAGGCTGCCAAGAGAAACAAACCATTTTATTATTTCTGGTGGCAGTGGGAACATATGGAGATGCAAACCATTGTTACGATACTCTATAGTGCCTCTTTCCTAAATCAAAAAAAGGCAGGCCTGAATTTCTGGGCAGTCTGTTCAAAGGGCAAATGTCTTAACCCTGAGGGTGAGAGAGGGGCAGTTGAAGGTAATGAGAAATGCTAAGAATAAAGAGTCAGTGCTTAAAATTCTAGAAGCCATGGCAGTGGACCCTTTTCCTGGAAATATATTACCTTCCAGAGCAGATGACTCCTTGGGAGTCAGTCATACCCACTGGATATTAGGTCACTTTTCTTACCAAATAATATTTCCTCTCCTACTGTATAACTATTGTGAGGGATTCCAAGAAGTCAAAATTAGACTTCTGGTAGCTTGTGATCTATTTCATTTATTCACTCATTCAACACAATTTTATTAAGCACATACTATGCATCAGGCATTGTCGTAGGTATTGAAGATATATTAGTAAGGAAGAGAGACAAAGTCCATGTAGTCAAGGATACTTACAAAGGGAACAAAATCAGAAAATACTGAAAAATTAGCTACTAGACAAAGAAGTGTGTGCAGAGGAAAGCAGTGTAAGGAAAGCACACTGTACCAAAAGTCAGCAAACCTGAATTCCAGTCCTGGCTCTGCTACCTAAGAGTCTTGTGGCCTTAGGTAAATTATTTAAATTATTCAAACCTCAGTTTCTCATTTGTAAAATGGTGATAAACCTGCATCGCCTTATCCTATAGGTTTGTTGTAAAATTTAAATGAGGTAATGTATTTGAATAGTTCTTTATAAACTGTTGATTGCTCTATGGTGTCAGGCATTTTTATGGCAAGTGCCAAATAAATGATATGGCGAATGTTATGGGACAATACATTCACAGGTTAAGAATCTGGGGACATCCTCTTCTGCTGTCTCTTGGGAAAAGGAGCCAGCAGGACTATCTTCAGGCTGCTGGACACATGTTTCTTGGGAAGTCTTTTACTAGTGGGGCCTGGATATCTGTGGCTAAGCTTACTAACAGGCCATCCCTGGGAAATCCTCACTTAACTATGCCTTTTCCTAGGCCACGTATAGAAATTAACCTATGTGGGAACTGTAGTGAGTAAATATAGATAATGAAGAAAGTCTTGAAAGGCAATAGGTCTAATTACCTTTGTTGTTGCTTTGTCTCTCTTTCAAATTATTCAAGTTCCTGAGGGGAAGGAATTGTGTTAAGTCATCTTGATCCATCTTCCAGCTTTACATTCCTTGCCCACCCCAATGTACTTATATATGTAGACTCACTAGCACACACACCTGCATTATATCTAGAGTTCGTGGAGATAGTTCTAGGGCCAACCTTTCTTATACAGGAAATTGGAACAAGTGTCCAGGGGCTAAGGCCACAGCTGTTTCCTCATGCTGTAGGGGTGACGACAAGAAGAAAATGAAGTAAACATGGAAGGTTGTGGGAAATTAAGAATATTCCCTAATGGTTTCCTTTACTGGAGAGATCTGCTTTCAAGACCTCTTTCTAGCATGACCTTGAGAGAAGAGGAGAAGAGATAACAGAATTCTGGGTTGTTGCTGGATAGTCGGGTTGCACCAGAAGTGAAGTAAAGCAAAGGGAAGTAAGGAGTGGGAAGGAAAGGACTAAGGGGTTTTTTACAGCTCTTATTTTCCCTTAGCTAGACAAACTCACAAGAGCTTGGGAGGTGGTCCACAGGCCAGCAGCATAAGTGTCACCTGAGATCTTAGGCCTCAAACCAGACCTGCTGAATGCATTGTAATCCCTAGGTGGTTAGTATGCCCATTAAAGTTGCAGAAGCAATGGTTTAGGATGCTAAAATAGGAATGACTTATTGCAATGAACCACTGAGGACCTGTGCTGGATGATCTATTTCTCTGTTCTTCCAAATCCACCCTTTAAATTTTTCTTCCTCTGCTCTCGGTGCTGGTGCTAGGAAGTGACCTTTATGAATTGCTTCATAGGCTCCCTTGTCCTCTGACTTCTGGTTAGGTTTTGTCAATGGTCAATGCTCAAGAAACAGTGACTTTACCCAAAGTTTTTAAAGGGGAACAGGAAGACACATTTATATCATGCAGCAAGTCACTAGAGGAGAGGGAAGATAGAGAGAGCATGAGATTGGGATCTTTATTCTCCCCAGCTCCCTTCCAGTTGAGCCTCAGGTTGGCAGTGACTGTGCTCCTCAACTAAATGCCACCCCTCCTATGGGGCACCCTCTCCTAGGCTCTCTTCAGATTCTAGGGTATGTTCCTTCCTTAACCCTCTGACCTAGAGTGCTAATGGTTCCCCACTCTGGCTAACTTCGGTATCCCTTGTGGATTTTCTAAACCCTACCCATAGCTTTGTAAATATGCCTTTATTAAACTCTTCTCAAACGACCCTTGTTGAGTGTGTCCTCTCTTTCCCACCAGGCCCCAATCAATACAGGGTCCTGGAAAAGAATCAGAAGGAGTTCTTGATGGTGAGGGAATGGGACTAGATGAGCACTTCTAATTTAAGAATCTTTGAAGTTGAAATAGCCATTGTAAATCTAGCACACTATTTCTTGTAAGATTCTTGTTTCTGGAATAGAAAAATATATCACAGGAACAGTGGGCACTTTCTCCAATATGTCTTGGCTTCTGTGCTAGTTTATCTGTCTTTGTGTGCATGTGTGGGTCACAAAGGGGTGAACTTGAGCTGCTTCATTCTGCCTTGTGAGCATTGATTTTTAAATTTTCAAGAATTTTGCAAAAACAGTTGTTTAAAAAAACTAGAATGATAGAAAGTTATCATCAAATAAATTATATTAAAAAAACAAAAGTAACAAATACTAAATACACATCCCTTCCTAAAAACTGCTCAATTTTACTCTAACCTTTTGGGGTTAATGTCTGTTGGTGGAAATACTATGTAATAGTGTGCTACTGCACATTGCTTCCCAGTTCTGCATGAAATAATGTTATAATAATAGTTTAAAATAGCACAAGGAAATTGGCAAGCACCACATAACAGAACAGGACTTTTTTCTGGAGAGTTGTTTGTTAGGCACCACAGGGTTAGTCCCTATCTTTGGATAGGGCTGGAGGAACAAATAGAAAGAAGGGGATCTTTTGAGATTATCATGGAATTTGGACTTCGATAGTTTAGGGGAGATTCATACGCCTGGTTTCTGTGGCAAGAATGCAAAGTGAAACAGACTAGAAATAAACTAAACTGAGGAGGAAAACACGGTCTTTGGCTCCTTAGGGCAGGATAAAGTAGGCAGGCCTTTTAGCACATGAGAATGTTATTAATAATTGCTTACTTTCATAATGGGTTGTTTGTTTAAAATCTCTCAAAGTACCTCTATTCTTTCTTTCATCTACCAAGTATTTGAGCGACCAAGGAGAGAAGCAATAGAGACATCTCTCCTTAAAGGTTGAAAAACTGGGGCCCAAAAAGGTTAAGTGACCCTTTAACCTCAGAAAACTGAGGCCTAGAAGGGCAACATGATATAGTACCCAGAGCAAGAAACGCATTGAAATCTCTCTCCTACCCGCTACCACTCATGTGACCTTGAGCAAATTGTTCAAGTTTTCTGAGCTTCGGTCTCTTAATCTGCAGAAGTTTATAGAGAAATACATGAAAGAATGTATGTGGTCAGGACTCCAAAAATGGTGAGTTTAATGCATACACCCTAAGCTTTTCTAGGGGTACAGTAAGAAGAGTTTATATTACACAGCACAAGCAACTTTAATGGGCAAAATGGGCATCATTGTTCTGAAGACACCAATGGGTCAATTCAACCGGTATGAAATTTCACCGACCCCTTCACCATGCCTGGTCTCTCTGTCCTCCTAGGGCCTCACTCCCCTTCCTCTGTTCTCTCTTCATCCTCTCTCTTGTTCAGAGCAATAGTCTCCCTCCTCTAAAGTGTTGGTAACAACTACCATATAAGCACAACTCAGGACATTCTTCTAAGCAGACTTGCCTTCCTAAGAGAAATTCAGTGAATAAAATCGTTACCACTCAATTATACATTAAAGTTTTTTGCAAAGGTTTTCCCATCCATTATTTCCTTTGAACATCAGAGCCACCCTGTGGTAAGAATTACAATCATAACCACTCTACCTTGGGGGAAACTGAGACCCAGAGAATTGCCCGGGGTCACAACTTGTAAGTGGCTCTGAGTTAGGACTTGAACCTGGCAATGTGTATGGCACAACATCATGCTGGGTGAGATTCTTCCTCCCTCAGAGGAGACATATTCTAGTCTACCTCCAAGAGGAACCTTCTATTTCTACTTTTTCTACCATTCAGTTAGCAGTCTAGACAGAAAGCCCCTCGTGGGTAGATTCTGAGCTAGATACCGATACTGGATGAGGATACCAGGTTGAGGCTCTGATTCTTTTCCCCAGGTTTGCCTGTACACACTTGGGCAAGAAGAAGGAGAGGCAGGAAGTTACCATGTTGTGAACAGGTGCTCTGTTCCAGGCACTGTTGCTAAGAATCTTACATCTGTTACTTCATGTAGTCTTTACAACAGCTCTGTGAGATAATATTGTATTAATTTTTAAAGAAATGGAAACTGAGGCTCAAAGAGCTTAAGAAACTAGCTCAAGTTCATCTAGGTGGTAAGTGATAGAGATAGGATTTGAGCCTATCTGACTCTATTTGTGTCTCTCTAACTCTAAATTCCACTTTTCATTTCCCGTGTCCTTCTGAGCCCTGGCTTTCTGAGGCAAATCCAAGCACCTAATGTCTAATGTCCCTGGATCCCAGCTCACCCTTCCATTAACTGCTGGATTTTGTCCTTCATCTGGCAGGATCCTCAGGGCTGGGAAACCCTCATGCTGTTATCAACCTTCTCCCTAGTTCAGAGGTCAAAGGTTAGGGATTCTGATTACTTTAGCTCCTCTCCTCCACCTCCAGGATGATGCCACATTTTACTTGTGGTCGGAAGCCACACCTCTCCACTTTTGCAACATTCTTTATAATGTGGGCTCCCAACCCACAACGTATACCTAGCCTGAGGCAGACTGTTCATTAAGGGGCAGGCAGAGAAGAGGGAAACTGAGATAGCACAGAGATCCATCAAGGTGCGGAACTGACAGGTGCACAGACCTATTTCTAGCCAGAGGAGCTAGCAGCCAGTGGGAACTTGCCTCATTGGAGAGGACTTTATCTGGAAAAAGAAGGGAGGATAGGAGAAAGAAGAGAGAGAGATCGGATCACTCTAATTATACAGCTCTAATCACTGAGGAGAACCTTGGCTGAAACATCTAAGTGGTGGAGATGGATTTTTACCTTGACTTCTGCTAATTTCATTGATTTATGTGGCTTGAAATCATTTATTTTCCGCTTAGAGGTGGCCCTGCTCCTACTGAGGAGGCTCAGGATTCCCTTAAATGCTCTCATGGTGAGAGGCAGGAGGCAGAGGTGGATTTCAGGGCAAGAACTAAGTTTCCTGCTTAGTTTCAGTGGCTGCCTGAGAGCCACAGGGCCTAATGGGAGCCGCTGGCCTGCTGTAGTGACCTCTCCACTCTCACCCAGAGTCCACCTGCTTCTGGTCACAGCTCCTTGAGTTTAACACTCCTGGCAGCTTAGCACTCTAGTTTTTATGTGCAAGGCCATTATATTTGGTGAGCTGTGAGATGAGGTGGGAGCATTTGCAACTGGTACTTCCCTTCTGGCCCTGCCCTGTGATTCGGGCCAGTGGTGTGACAAAGTAAGACCAGCCCTCCTTCCCACTCTGGCTATTTGGCATGATGTTCTTCATTTATTTTCTACTCTTCCCCATGATCCCATGTCTGCTAGACTGCCATAGGTCTTAGTTTTTGAAAGAGGATATTCAGTCCTCACATTCCAAACCATGAGCTCAGTTAAACGTTTTAAAGAGCAATTCTGAGTCTGCCAGGACCACATTCCAAAAGGGGCAGGGTTGGTGTCATGATGGAGGCTTTCTAAATGTCATGGGCTCTGTAAAAATCTTGACTAATGATGACAAACCGATGAGGTAGCCAGTGGGTCAGCCAGTAAGGTCAAGTTTTCGTAGGGATTAAAAGCATAAGAAAGCAGTGTGCAGACTTTGAAAACTCTACTTCCTCTACCAGAGGCTCCTGATGAGTCATTTAGCACCTCTGGTCCATTTCTTCAGGTCTGTGGTCACTGAGCCCTTCCTGCTCCTTCACCTGGCCCAAGGTCAGAGTTCAGATTCCTGCGGATCCCCCTGAATCTTTCCTCTACAGTTGTCTTACTTTCTGCTCCATCTTCTCTCTCCTTGGCCTTCTAGCTGCAGCTGCTTTCCAGGAATAGATAGGTTTTTATGACAGGATGGTACAAGAAAATGGAACTGATTATTTTTTAAGGGGTAGTTTTGAATACATGTGGATGAAGAGCTTCTCAATAAAAATTGATTACCAGAAGATGACTCTGAATTAAGATGCAGACCAGCCTTCAAATACAACAGGAGCTGTGGAATCTCCCTAACATGTCTTTAAACATGGAGACTGTCTAATACTTTGCTGCTGTGGTAATCTAAGAGATAGTGGGATGGGGAAGAAAACTTCCGCGATCCTGGGGACAGGCAACTAGCGATAAATAAAGTTATGATAAAGAGTAAAATTCCGTATAATAAAGATCCCAAATGCAATGGTATACAAGATAGAAATCTATTTTTCTCTCACGGAACAGCCTGAGTTCCAGGTGGGCAGGGGGCTCTCCTCCATGCTGTCTTTCAGGGACCCAAATTTTTTCTGTCTTGCTTTTATACCATCACTTTGGTGGCTCTTGTCTGCCTTATCCAAGCTGGATTGAGGCCACACTCATGTTCTGGGTCTCAGGAAGAATAAGTATAGAAGAGGCACACACATTTTACAAGGTCCCAGCCCGTAAATTACCAATATCACTTCTGCTTACGTTCCATTACCAAGACCTTGGTCATATAGCTATCCTAACTGCAAGGGAAGCTGGGAAATAGATATATGAACAACATGCCCAACAATTCAATTATTATTAAAAAAAAAAAAGGTATGAATGAATTTTAGGATAGTGTTACTACATCAACCTGCATGTGACACAAACATCACCAAAAGAGGATCTTTATGTATTATAAGTAATTAGGTTAGACTTTTTGTTAAAGCAGGGAACAGGAAAAGTGTGATTCATAGAAGACATAAGGATACGGAGTCCCTGCAAGCAATGGAGCATGTCCCAGGAGCTTGAAAAGAACATTCGTTCTTCTAGATAGGGAACTTTAGGACAGTCAGCAACAAGCAAGAGTGACTGACACTCAGAACATTGTTTATAAAATGCTTTATATTTGTGTAATGATTTATACTTTATATAAATCATTTATATACATTATCTGGTTAAATGCTAAAAAGCATTCCTAATACAAGAAAGCGAGGCTCGGAAAGGTGAAGGATCGTGCACAAAGTCACACAATTCATAAGTTGCAAAGGTAGGATTAGAACCCAAGGCTCCCACGTTCAAGTCCAATACTTTTTATACAATAAAATGTTGCCTATTTTTTATAGCCTGGGGTGGTGACTAGTTGGACATCCTTGAGGGAATCAGAGCTTAACCTTTTCATTGCACTTGACTTTTGCAGTCTCCATGTGATTTAGATGCCGTTATTAAGACATCAAAAGTCATCTAATTATTATCTGATGACTACCTACTGTATGCAAGACTCTGAGTTGAGCATGTGTTATATGTATCTTATATACTCCTCATAATGACCCAGCAAGGTGGACATTATTGTCCCTATCTTACAGAGGAGGAAGCTGAAGAGGTTAGGTAACTTTTCCCAAACATATGGCCTAATAAGTGGTTGAGCCAGATGGGAACTCAAGTTAATTTATATTTCTTTCTCTCTTTGCTGCCTTGCTTCTTAGGCCTCAGGAAAGAACTCATAGGCGATGCTTGATAGTCTCAAGCCTGAGGCAGACCAAATTATTTCGGTTTATCCCAAACTCCTGACTTCTCATTGGATATCCTAGAAATTGAACCTATAGTCAGGTCTTCTTTTGCCATGACCTCCAAATATCCTTGTCCATTGAGCTGATAGATATTTAGTGTCTGAACTGGAAGTAATCCTCTGGTCCAACATGTCCCTTTTACAGATGGTGAAACTGAGACCTAGAAGAAAAAAAATAACTTTCCAGAGGTGTCAGGGCAAATTCCTGGCAAAACCAGCACATTCGTTTGATTCTCCAGGTTTCAAGTCTATTATGATAACCTTCCGGACTAAGATGTGACCTCGCCTGCCACCTGTCAGAGCTTTCTTCAAGTGAATAAATGGAGAAGAACTCACCTGGCCCTGTGCTGTCACAGCTATAACTGTCTCTTCTTCCCTGCTCTATTCCCACTGAGCTGGGTGAGCTTGCAGTTTTTCCAAAGCAGGGCCAGCCTGTCCTGAGCTGCAAGATGTATTAATCAATTTGATGAGGATGTTAAAGCTTTCTCTTTGCAACTAATTATGGCCTGATTTATAGGCCTGGCCTTGGTTTGATAGAGCTCTCCTCATGACAGGGATGAATGCAGTACTGGCATGGACCCCTTCATCTCTTCCATTTCTCTCTCTTTCTTGCTCCTCCTTCCCCCCCTCCCTCCCACATCTCCTGCCTCCTGACTCTGCTTGGCTCCCACAGGAACACCCTAATGACATGTTGACAAGCTGGTGAAGCAGAGTTCCCTCTCTGTTGCATCTGCCTCTGGCACCACCATTCTTCCTGTACTCTCTGACATAGGCAGATGGAGGCCCTGGCAGGCTCCAGCCACACTCAGGTGCTGAGCTCGAAGCAACTCTGTACACCTCTTTTTGGAAACAGAAAAATAAAAATCTTTTGGGTTGACACAGCATCTTCCTTTCCAAACACTTCAAGAGCTTACTGAAATAACCTTCATTGCCGATTGAACTGGAAATAGATGGAGAATTTCAAGAAAGTTTTCTTCTGGTTATTTTACAGATAGAAAACTTAGGCAGGGAAATGACTGTGATTCCACACACAGTAGAACAATAAAGGGGAAATGGATTGGTGTCTTGACTTCCAGCTTCAAGATCTTCCCATTGACGGGGTTCTTGAGTCATTTTGCTGTACTGTTCCTGGGAATCCCTGCCTCCCAACTGGCTTCCTTGTACCTGCAACAATTGACAGAAGGGGAACCCTCAGTATGAATTGGTTGCATAACCTTAGGCATGAGGGTCTCTGTGACCATAGTACAGAAACAGGATATATAGTATGATGTAAATAGATACTTGGCACAATCAATATGTTTGTCCATGCATGCATACACACACACTGTTTCTTACGGTCTTTATGTTACACAGAGAAATAAGGAGCAACCCCAAATAATCTCCTCCTTAGACTTAAGGGCCATGATGAAGTCACTATCCACAGACTCAGCAGGGTCCTATGGGAAGCTCCCCAATGTGAGGGCATTTCCTTTTATTCTGTGCCCTCAGTAGACAACCACTTCCCAATAGTGCTAATGGAGAGACACGAAACTCATTAAATAAAATTTCTATAACGCCTTTGTCTCTGCAAGGTGCTGACTCAAATATAACCAAGGTACAAACTCTAAACCTAACCCAAACCTGTACCTAAGCCTTAACCTTACTCCTAACCCTAAATCTAAATAACTTTCAAACCCTAACTCTAACCCTAATCTAAACTCAAACCCAACTCAAAAATCTCAACAAAATCTGATCCTATATCCTAATCCTAACTCTAACACAAACCTAACATTAACCCTAGTCCTTTCTTAACTTAGTGATTCTCAGCCAGGGGAGATCCACTCCCTTCCTCATCCCTCCTCACTGGGGAACATTTGATAATGTCTGGAAACATTTTTGGTTCCTACAGTGAGGATGGGGGCAGATACTATTAGAATCTAGTGAGCAGAGACCAAGTTGCTGCTAAATATCCTAAAAGGTACAGGCAGCCCCCTCCCCCCAAAAGAATTATCCAGACTCAAATGTCAATAGTAAATTAAACTAATATTTTAACTTTAAACATAAAGTTAAAATGAATTTCCCAACCCTAACTCTAAACTAACTCTAACGTAAACCTGTGTCTAAACTCAAAATACAAACCTAATTAAAACCCCACCCCTAACCCTGATCCTAATCTAGACCCTAATTATAAATCAACCCAATCTGAACCCCACCGTAACAATATCCAGATTGGTGAGAGTTGTTAGGATAAGAAGGTGAACCCAGAACCTTGTCCTACTACTATATCCCTTGTTTGTTTGTTTTTTCTCCATAATCAATACGAGGTTGTTCAGACCCTTCTGCATTATTTAGGTCCTTCATTATGCCTCCTGACCTCAATTAAGGTAATGCTCATCAGCTCCCTCTCCCTGGAGAAGATGAAATTTGGACGCAATTTAGCTGCTTACCAATATATCTTGAAAGACACTGGTGAAGGAAGGTAATTAAATATATATATTTATATATGAGAGATGGGGAGAAATCCTAGTAGTAATGTTATTTAGTTTTAATATTTTTTAATCTTCTTTTAAATTAAGAAAAAGTTTAAATCTGCTCTCCCACTTGATTTTTAATATATCTTAAAGGTCAATAAGTCAAGCAGTATTTTCCTCACCTGATAAATAAGACACTAAAGGACAGAGATGTTAAAGGCTTTACCCAAAACCACACAAGGCAGCATGAAAGCCTAGCCAGATGGCTTGATTCATAATCTGTTTTCTACTCCTGTACCCTGCCTGTGATCTCAACTACTATAATCTCCTATTTCCCCCTATTTAGTGCAGGTATCCAAGAATCTTCAACATTCCTTTAGAATTCAGAATGACATCAGGAGTGTGTTCAGGATTTAAGAAGGGGAAGCAGAGCCAGTTACACATGTGGAATGAGGAAGATTAATCCAAATGCCCAAGTGCTCAATGACAAACACTAATAAAAGATCAAGTCCTTGAATGGGGATGAAGAGAAGGTAACCGGTGGTCAAGACCAGGTGAAAGCCCTGGAAGATGGGACTTGGTGTCAGATTGAAAAGTTGACGATGGACAATGAGAGGGACTGGTCCAGAACCTAAGGAAGAACTAAGTACCGTCCTAATATCCTTACATCATTCCTTACAGAAGGTCGGTGTCCCCCTTTTGAGCAAAAACATTCTCAGGACTCTCCTTTTTCACATGGAACCTGGAGCCTTACATCCACAACCCCATGAGTATTACAGAACCTTATGACAAAGCAGAGTTTGCGCAGACGGACATTAAAAAAGAATGTAGGGAACCAGTGAGAGATGAGGGGGAACCCAACACAAAAAGGGTGTGCATGAAGAGCTGCTGGTTGGAAAGTCACAGTTAGTGAGTCTAGGAGTCCTAGAGTGGGACAACCAGACATTTAGAGATCAAATGCAGAGGAAAGATCACTGAGCTGGGTGGGGCAAGAAGACCGATATTTGAATCTTATCTTTAATGCAGACTTTAGACAAGTCACTTCTCACAATTTCTCCATCTGGAAAATAAGGGTTGAACCAGACTTAAAGTCCCTCCCAACTTTGATATTCTAGAATTCCTGACTTCCCAATCAAACCACTCCATGCACCTTTTTTTTTTTTTTTCTAATTCTATCTTCCCCCTGCACTGCTGAACCAGGCTAGCCCTCCCCACTGGACACCGATTCATATGTTACTTTGACTGTGTTTTCAGGCGAGTGGAAGCCCCCAGTTTCTTCCATTGGACATGAGCCCCTAAAAGATGAAGACTGTTTGAAACTCCCAGCTCTTAGAGCCTCCAGTATAGTGCTTTGCTGGCCAAAGAGGCTTTACGAAGTCCCCAGACAGGGATGCCTGTCCTGTCATATGGCCTCCCCTGTATTCTCGAAGCTGCCCCTGCCCTGTCCTCAGACCCCAGGGCTGCCTGACCAGGAGCAGAGGATGTCGGGAGCCCTCCACAACTGCACATTAATCCTGCTGGAATCCACCCCAAGGAGCTGATGTTTCTTGATGAGGCGCCTGGCTGCACTGAGTAGATGAAATGCTGCCTTCGCAGTGGAGTGAATTCCCTCAGACCCAAAGCAGCTGCTCCTCGAAGTCTCCAAAAACAAAAATCCTCATGAATAAATATTAGGGAAGAAATGTTCTCAAGAACAAAAGCAGCCTTGAGGAAGTTATTGAAAGAAGTTGGGATCTTTCATCTCACAAAATGTCACTTATGTGTCCCCCCAGACTCTCCTTGCCAAACCCCCTCCAATTCCACTGATCCTAAGCCACATCCTGCTTCTTCCTCACATGGAAACAGGCAGCACATAGGCGATCATCTGCTCAAACTTTCCTTCAGAGGAAAAGAGAAACCACAGACAGCTGCCCTGTGAGCCCTGTTGCCAAATTCCAGCTCAGACTGGGGTCTGATGACCTCATTGATATCTGAGCTGGAACTCACTTCTCCAGAGACAGGGGGCTGCCAGCATTCCTGCAGAGTCCCTGGAAAGGAAGAGGCTACATGGTGGGTGCGTAGCTGTGCTACACTTGGAGAGGTGAGCTAAGATCTCCACCCAAGAGCCGAGCCCCATGCCAGGGCCCACCTTGCCAGTTGGAAGCTTGGGGTGAATCCCTCCCTACCCCGACCCCACCTCCACCCTACCCCTTCAAAAAGTCCCTTGCTCATCCAATCAAAAGAAACTCTAAGTTAGAGCCTCATTGCCTCTCATCTGGATCCCAACAGAAATACAAATACCCTTGGGAAAAAGATGCTTCTGGGTAAATGAATTTATCAGAATATGTCCAGAGCAGTTTTGCTGAAACAGAAGTGTGTGAGAGAGCAGGAAGACCCTGGCAAGGCATTGGAGTGAAGGGTAAGAGGTTTAGAAGCTCCTACAGGATCAGCACTGGAGGAAGAGCCTTAAACCCCTCGAATTGCAGATGAGGATACCAAGGCCCAGAGAAGGAGGACATCTTTCCCAGTGTCACACAGCAGGTTAGTAGCAGAAGTTAGAACTCAGGCCTCCTAATTCAGCCCTGGAACCCAATTTTTTTCTTCCCACAAGTTTGGCTTCTACTTTTCTAAGTACTACCCAAAATATACCCGTTGTTGTAACCACTCGCCTCCCTAGGACCTCTTTATACTGCCTTTTCTATTTTCTAAAACATCCTTCCCGTTCACAAGTATATTGGTCAAAACTTGCCCAGATTAGTGACTGGAAACAGCAGCAAGAGGAAAGGATCCCAGCTGCATGGATTGGAAACTCGTTTAGGTCATCCTTAGCACCTTACATAGGACCTGACATACAGGAGGAGCTCAATAATTGCATAGTAAATGGGAAAACATGGGTTTAATATATCACATTTTCTATATTATTTTTTTTTAGCTCTCTAACCATGGTGTTAAAAACTATGTCCTCTCAGACAGGATGATTCCTAAGCCAGAGGCACTATTTCCCAATTACATGGGAGACTTCTGAGGGCAAATCCTTGTCACCTCCATATTCTGTGAGCTCCAAAGCTTCAACAAGGACCTTGCTTAATGATGACTTAGGGTTTCTCAACCTCAGCATTATTTGCATTCTGAGATAGATAATTGTTATATGTAGGGGCCTGTCCGATGCATTGTGAGATGTTTAGCGGCATTCTGTCCTCTAGATGCCAGTAGCAACACCCACCCCCACCCCCCACCCCCCACCCCGCCCCGCCAAGCTGTGACAACTGAAAATGTCTCCAAACAATATCAAAGATCTCCTGTGCTGTGTTGGGCGGTGGGGGTGGAGGGGTCAGGAAGAAATCCCTCATATTTGAGAACTACTGACTTAGACGAAGGCAGAAGAAGAAGCAATTTCTCTACTTTTTATTGCCTTGTGGACTAGAAAATATTTTTATAGTACAGGAAAAGCTGCATATTTATTAGATTAAGAACAGGTGAGTAATGTACATCCAGCCCCTGAAGTTTCTCAGAATTGAAAGTGGGAATACTCCAGGTAACACATTTCCTGCCTGGGACAAAATTTCCCTGTCAGGTCATTGGGCTACAGAATGGAGTGACAGAAGAAGTAGTGGAAAAGTGTGAGAACATACCCCACCAGAAGTTACTGGAAATGGCATTTACTCTGTACTCCTCAGAAAGGACCTGCCAGTGTTCTCCACCTGGGATCAAACGCGTAAAGGCCACTCCGATTGGATACAGCCTGCCTGCAGAAACCGAAGCCCAGAGAGATTGAGCGACTTTTCTGATGTTGCACAGCAGACCAAAAACCAGGACGTGAACTCCCTTTTAGACACCTGAAAGACACAGGGATATGATGCACCCTAAGCCGTCCAGGACCTTTTCTTTTGTCTGCCCTAATCTGACGATAGAAGCACAGACTAGACCAGAAAGAGAGGAGAGACGTATCTATGGGTGATCTTTGCTTGGGTGTGCGGGTGAACAGGACTGCTCACAACAGCAGCCCATTTCTCCAGATGCTCTGGGCTGCTGGCATCTGAGCCCACTATCTCACTTTCTCGGTGCTACGTGGAGATAAGCTATCGGCTTCTGCACAAGATCAACTGAGGAAGTGGGGAGGGAGGGGAGGCCTTGGCAGCTGGCAGGAAAGGGCTGGCAGCAAAAAAAAAAAAAAAAAAAGACAAAGCATCCTGGGGTCAAAACTGCTGACTGGACTGTTAAGAAGGAGAGGAGAAAAGGGAGAATTGAGGCAAAGGGAGAAAATAGGAAAAGGAAAAGAGGAGAATGGCAGAGACCCACAACAACTAAAGAGACAGCAAAATGGAACATTAAGAGAGAGAGTTTTTCTTCTTTCAGTTAAAAATGTAGGTTCTCATCAACCTGTAGGTATGCCATTTTAAAATGTACTTTTCTTCCGTCGTGACCTTTAAAGAGTTAACACAAACCAAATATTCTTCAAACTTATTTGTGATCCCATAATCAAATCTTCAAGAGTGATTTACTGTGTGACTCCAGGAAAGTCATTCAACTGTTCTGAGGCTATGTGCCCTCTTCTTATTTAAAAAAAAAAAAAAATGTGGCAGTTACCCCAGCCAGCAATAAGGAGAGGCCTCATCATCTAACTCACTAGAAGTGCTAAAGAGCCATTCTTTCATCTGGAACTATCTAGGGAGAGATTTTCTTACCATGAGCTTTTACATCCTCATTCATTTGAATTGGCGCTCTGGGAGCCAGGCAGGGAACAGGTATTTTTATCTTACTTTAATGGATAAGCAGTGGTATAACTAGTAAAAAATGGATCTCTCTTTTGTTATGCTCCTCTGCATATTGTAGAAAAGGCCCTGACTTTCTCCGTTGAGCAGGAATCTGAGACTTGGCTGAGCCAACCAGATGGGGATGGGGTTTGAGGGTCTCCTGCTATTTGGAAAAGGGAGGGACCCACAAATTGGCAGAAAGGCTGCAGGTGTCACCAGAAAGCTTGAACCAAGAGCCTCTCTCCTGAATACAGCTGCTGAAGCCCCTCAGAGCTAATGTGGGTCCATGGTATTGGCTGCTCTGGCTTGGTTTCAACACTGAAACTAAAGTGCGGGAGCCTACGTTCCATAATCATCTGACAGAACAAGGCAGGGTTGGGTTAGACAGCAAATTCGAGATTAAAAATTCCCAGGTCTGTGCTCTGAGTGAGCAAGAAAAGTTACTTCCTCTTCTTGTTCTGTCTTGTGGGCTCAGTCCCAGTTCCTTGTTCCTCAATGTCCCCTCTCCAGTCCCAGGCAACTGGTAAGAGGCGGCCCTTTATTTATATACTTTTCCAAAGCCCATGTTCTCCAGGGGGCCTACTCAGATTACACCTGCCCTTGAGGAATCCTTCCTTTACTTTGTTATTAGATCCCCAAATTCGTCTACAAGAACAAGACCCTGTACACACAGAAAGACAGCAGTAAATTAGTGGTGAGTAATATGTCTAGTGTAATGTATATGCTAGCACGTAAGTTAACACCACACGGATGACATACAGAACCGTCCCCTGGGCTCAGAAATTCCCATTTTTAGGGAACTGGTTTCTGCAGGGTTGAAGGCACTATGTGTCCATCAGTCACGGGGCCGATTCCCCTTGGTTGTTATCCAACACAGCCCAGGCCCTAAGCCCCACCTCCCCAGGACAAAAACCAAGTTCCACAGGGCACCCAGTGGATGAGGGCTTCATCCAGAATCACCCTGTGATATTGCCGACCTGGTTGCTGCCGAAGCCTCTGCTCTTCTGCTTTAACATCCAGGACAGAAGAGTTTCCAAAGACAGGAGGTGTACCGCATGCCATCAAGCAAGGGATTCCAAGCTAAAATCCAGGAACATGGATGGACAGAGGAAGGATCCACCATCAAGCAGAAGGAGCCTTTCCCTCTTCCTTGGGAGGACACAGAATCACCAAGGAACAAAAAGAATTTACTCCTCTGCCTTTCCTGACCTGGTCAACTACAGAGAGAGTTCCCTTGACTTTACAAGAGTCTGCTGGGCCAGGCTGGCCCAAGTGGCCACCATCCAGGGAAGCTCCCAGGACAGGGAAAAAGTGGGAACGCCCAGGCCAAGGGTCCTCTCTAGCCCCTGCTGCAGCAGGACCGGTCCAGCCGGTGCGGTTTCCCGCAGAATGGAGATGGCGCCTTTGCTCTTGGCAAGTGATTTTCAGGGATGTGCACTCGTGGGTGCATGAGTTAGCGTGAGAAAGAGAGAAATGGGAGGGGTGGGGGTGCGGGCGACGAAGGCTGCCTGGAGAGAAGGCGGGCCAGGCTGGCCACGCTGAGTCGGGAGCCTTGGCGCACAGGCAGCCGCTAGGGTGCAGCTGTGGGCTGATGCGGCGCCGGACCCCGGGGCGGAGACGGGCAGGAGATGGGCTGGCAGCGATGGCGAGGAGATTTGAGTGTTGTGTTTCCACTGTAACTATAATTAGGTGGATTCTGTGTTTATTTAGGCTGAGAGCTGTAAGATAAATGACAGCTTCGAAGATGCTTTTCAGCACTTCATAAATCACCCACCGACCGGGCAGTTCGCTGCCGCCACGTCTCGGTTCTTCCCGCCCCTTCCCCCGCCCCCACTCCCAGGGACGAGGGCGCACCCGGGACGACCTGGGCGCTGTCCCCACAAAGGACATCAGAGTACAGAGGAAATGCTGTCTGTCCTTCTCAAAGCTCCATGGCCCCGGAATGGAGCACGGGACGGCTGCCGAGAAAGCTGTCAGGAAAGACGCTTCCTCCTGAGATGGTCCCTGCCGCCCTGTGGGGCTCGGTTGACAGGCAGGTTTGCCCTCCTCTGAGAGAATACGGTCTCTAATCGGCTCTAATTCAAGCTCTTTTCCTTGTGCCTTAATGACACATCTGGAGATTTACAGGAGACGTTTGAGAAGTATTTATAGTCCCGGGGATTTTTCTTCCCCCTGCTGTGACTGCGCCTCTCTGAGGGGTTGGGAGTGGAAGGTTCCATGTCTCTTCCTTTGGGAGAGCGCGTTCTTGGAGAGGGTTTACGCGCAGCAGACTGTTTCCCAGCGGGGGTGCAACTCCCGGCCCTTAGGAAGGGCGAAGACCTGGATGGTGACCTCCCCTAGGCCTGGGTCAAGTCAGTTCCCTTAGCAGGAAAGGGGAGCGGGATGTGGGGAGTGGAACATTGGGTCCATGCAGCTTTCCCGAGCAGCAAACGGCATGCAGAGGTAATACACCCGACAGGGAAGGGACCAGGCCCCAGGTCTGCACCAGGTACTTTGCTCGCAGAGGTTTCTAGTGAAAGCAGGCCCTGCAGGGTCTTGGGTCAGACATCAGGACCAGTGGCGTGGACCCTTCTCCCACTTTGGAAACATGCCTTTGGGGAAATTGGCCTTGTATAAAAATTGCTGATTTGTTGATAAGCCTCGCTAATCTCATGAGGCCCATGCTGCCAAGCCTGGGTCATTCATGGATTGGAGCGGTCCAGCCAGGCCACCAAAGAGAGGAAAGGATTCCTGGTTCCAGACATCAAAGAACTGCTGAAGCGGGGAGGGATGCCCCAGCTCCACACTGCCCTGTTCCCCCTGCACAGCCCTCCCAAGGGGTCTGTAGTCCACCGGAAGACAAAGCCATCTTCCCACATGGAGCACTGCACCCCCTGATATGTCAGGCACTACCCCCCATGGACTCTGTAGATGCCATCCTCACTGCTAGCAGACTGCCAGAATGCACCCCGAGGAGGAAATGGGCCAGACACTAGACTTCAGAAATTGGATGGTTGTCCACTGACAGTTCTGTTCTGAAGGGCATGTTTCTTTCTCCCAGAAAGAAACCAAGCAGAAAGAACTGATGTAGTGGATCAAGTCCCCAACTCGGGGCTCTGAGCACTTGTGCTAGTATTATGTAATCCTCTGAGCGCTATCAGAATTGCATTCATCCATTCATTTATTAGGCACCTCCCTTGTGCCAGGCACTGTACTAGGTGTTGGAAATAAAATGATGACAGATACAACCCCTTTGCCTTCTCCTCGAGGGGAAGAGATGGGCATGAAAACAAATCATTGCAAACAGCTACAGTGGAGATGTGCACAAAAGAGGGTGGAGACTAGACTGGTGGAGCCTGAGACAAAAGTGATTCCTTTCTCAGCAAGGGTCCTCACTTCCCCATATTGCTTAAATCTGAGTAAAGCTAAGAAAAAAAAACTACGGAGCAATGATTAAGAGCATGGATTCTGCAGTGAGACATACTGAGTTTGAATTCCAACTTTGTCACTTAATAATTGTATGATCTTAGACCGTTTATTTAACTTCCCTGAGCCTCTTCTA
This sequence comes from Eonycteris spelaea, assembly GCA_003508835.1. Classification (NCBI taxonomy): domain Eukaryota; kingdom Metazoa; phylum Chordata; class Mammalia; order Chiroptera; family Pteropodidae; genus Eonycteris; species Eonycteris spelaea. The sequence continues at coordinate 1,292,848 of PUFA01000129.1, forward strand.
TAAAATAGGGGCACATTTGATTATTGCTGTTATTATTATTATTGGATTGCTTCTTGACCTTTTGGCTAAGATCAGGTGTCTTATTATTGGGCTTACCTCATAGGGTAATAGCGAAGATCAGGTGAGAGAATGGATACCACAGTGTCTGGAACGTGTAAGTGCTCAATAAATATTAGCAATGGGAGAGGAGGGAGGGAGAGAGAGAGAGAGAGGAGGAGAGCGCTTCTGTGCTATGTTTCAACAGGAAGGAAGTAGAAGAAAATGTTCAGGTCCCCTGAATAAGAAAGAAGCAACTCTAGCACAGCCACTGCCACCTTCTCCATAGTTTCTAAGAATTTTATTGTGGGTTGGAAAGCCTTGGTTCAACCCCCAGCTTTTCTGTTAGCTGGTAATATGCTCTTGCTCAGTCTCTGAGCTTCAAGTCCTCATTTATAAAAAGAAGGGGGTGAACTTCCTCCTACAATCCTTTCACCTCTGGTGTTTTGTGGTTCTGTTCAAGACTGCATACAAAAAACGAGCACTCATATGTATATTGATAATTTTACAAGTCAATTAGCAAAATGTATTATTGCAACAGTTTTTAAGCAATATTCTTTCACTGATAAATGTCCTTTGTGGCACTCGAGATGATGATATATTATCAACTGTCCTCAGTCCTGACAAATATCTTCATGACAGTATCAACAGCACAGCAACCATACGAGGCTTTAGCAATGTCAAGGTTGACGAGGTCGACTCTCCAAACTCAGAATCATTTTGAAAGTTTACCCCAGGCCCAGTCTACTCAGAAGAACTTAGATCTACTGTTTTTCCTCCTGAGACAGGCATAAAATGGATCTCTCTGTTTGATTCATCTTTATCCTCTCCACCCTCCTTGTTCATTCAATTTAATCAACTATGCCGAATATTTCCTGTGCGCCAGACACCCCAGTTGAATGCCTAGGAGAAAAACAAATACTCCTTCCCTCAAGATAAGTGGAGAGACATGAAAATATAGCAAATAAATGCAATAAAATGCTGTAAGTGCTGTGACAGAAGTTTGAATAGGGAACTCTGGGTGTGACAAAGAGGAAACAATCAATTCTCTCCCATGCCTATATCATGTTCTACACATCCATGCTTGTTGGAGGAAGGAGTCAACAGCAAATAGCCTGGAATAGAAAATTTCAGTGGGAGAATGACAGGGGAAAGAAATCTATTTACCCCCACCAACAATGCTATGAGATAAAGAACCAACTAAATTAAAGGAAGTAAGAATGGGATTGCACATCTCTGAGAACAACCCCTTGAAGCTGAAAATAGATCTTCCCTGAAGCTGGTAGTTTTTCTTTCTGATCGAGCTCTTAGAGAAATCCCAAGGCTGCAAATTTCCTGGCCAAAACAAGTCGAGCGGGGTTGGGAGGGGTACAGGGAAGGCTTTCTTCCTTCCACAGGATAGCTAAATCCCTGCCTCCCCAGATTGTTATGTGGAAGCAAAATACTCATGGTGCTGGCTACCAAAGAAGTTGGATGAGGATAAACCAAGTCTCTTTAATCTTCACATGATCAAAGGCCACATTGCATCTTTCGCATCTGGAGCTCACCCCCTCTGTAGCGTAGGATCTGACACACACAAAAGAAGACAGTTCTAAGTTTATCTATTTTATGGTGCACAGATTTCACCAGACACCAAAGGGACTGAATGAGAACATGTGGGTAAAGCAGCACAACAAGATCTAGCCAGGTAGAAGAACCCCAAATATGGGCCCTGCTCAGAGAGAGTGAGGCTTGACAGCTTCCTTGAAAAGGGCAGTAAATTCCTTTCATTTATATTTTGGTGTGAGATGCTAAAATGCAAGGAGGAGTGGAATAGCTGTCAAATTTACTCGTGGGATCCATCTTCATAGCCCAGATCTTCAGAAAACTTCTTCTGGAATAACAATCCAGACCTCCTCAGAGCTTTGCTTCATTTCTGCTCTCTTGGGGAAGCAAGCAAAGAAACCTAGCCATTTCCTACTCAGATCCGTGACTGTTTAGATGCACTGAAATTCCCTGCCTAATTAATTTTAGGTTTTTCCCATCGTCAACAACCTCAGAGAAAGCCTGTAGTCCTAGCCAACTTTTACAGGCAGATCCCAGTTACTGTCACTTGGTAATCTCTTTCTGCTGACCCCTGGCTTCAAACTTGGCTCAGTCAATACTCTTGACTTTTCCCACACTCTGCGCTTCCAGTCCAAGCAAATGCAGCAGAGCCTGTTTTCTAGTGTAAGCGTGTAAATTCCATACTCATCGACTCCAGGCGTTTGCAGCTTCTGGCTTGGGCCCTCATCAGGAGACAGACACAGACGATGGAATTTGTTTCTAAAATCTACCTTTCAGGTAAGAAGATGGTGTCCCTAATTCTTGTCAGGAGGAACTGTAATTTCAGTTTTTCTAGGACTTAGAGAGAGGAGTCACAACGACCCAGAATACTCTTTCATCAATGCACCTTGGTAATCAATAACTGAAAGCTTGCGCTAATGCTAGGTAATTCTATTTGGCTCAACAAACATTTGTTGAGTGCCTACTACATGCCAGGCTCTGTGACAGGTGCTGGCAATTATTACTAATAGCCTGTACTTATGAAGCAGTTGGTCAGAATCAGTGATACTGTTAAATTGCTGGAGAGAAAAGGACTGAAGGGAGAACTGAACTCATCATCATACCTCCTCTTTCAGAGAGTATCTTATATGCGAGGAGAACAGTCAGAGAAGCACAAAGGGATAGAGTCACTGCATTGAGTCAGCTGCTTGTCTCTCCTTTGGAATCATGGCACAATAGACAGGGCTTGGGATCTGCAGATCAACAGACCGAGGCTCAGATTCCCGTTCCTCCATTTAGCTGTGTGAGCATGGGCAACTGACTTGACCTCTGAGTCTCAGTTTCCACTGATATAAACTGGAAGTAATAATACTTGTTCTGCCCACCTCATAAGCATAAGAGAAAATCAAACAAAATAATGTGATATGGACCAGTGCTTCTCACACTTTAATGTGCACATGAATCACCTAGGAATCTTGTTAAATTGCAGACTTTGAGGTAATAGATGTGGGTGGGCCTGAGATTCTGCACTTCGAACAAGCTCCCAAGTGATGCTTCTGAGGCTGGTCCATGGATCACACTTTGAGTCTAAGGCTGCGGGTGGAGGACTAGTCAAATGGAAGAGATGATGATACTGATTAGCATTGCCAACTAAGTAAACATCCAAAACTCATTCAGAATTCAGTAGAGTCCTACTAAGTGATCAGAGCCATGTTAGGCAGTCACTGTATAGACAATCGAAGAAATGTATGGCATGTCTTTGCTTATTTAGGTGAAACCATTAGAGACTGCTACCAATCCATCTAAATTGAGCAGCTAGGTCGGAAAAAAGAAATTGGAATTCTCATATCCCCTTCAGTTAAAAACATTTACCCTGGGTGTAAAACATTGAGATAAAAATCAGAAGGTCCTTGATTTTGCTAGATCATATTCTGCACATTGTAACTATCTCCTGCCAAACTCCCATGGGATTTTAAAACTATTGGAACATATAGATATGCTTGGGGTTAGGAACCTCATATCCTCCCCAATCCTAATCCCAGTGTTCGAAGACCCTTTTGAGGTCATCTCAACCTGCTCCTGGGCACTGACATTACCCCAAAGAGAAACATATACCTCTCTTTTAAATGCCTTCAGAAAAGGCTTCTTCATTTCCCTGATAAGAATGACCACTTGCTCATAGCCTTAGGAATACTAATATTTAGTTAACATTTGTATAACTCATGGGGGAATCCTAGCAGTGCACAACCTAGAAGAAACAAGCTTGAATCTGCTTCTCCCAATTACCTACAAAGAGATGATCCATTTTTTAGAACCTGCATGGTCAGGTCTCCAAGGGCCAAAACAAAGCATAAAATGGAGGCAATTATTGAGATAAATAGGAATGTAAATATTATAATAAAATATTCCTGGTGGGAGGTAGGACTCCCAGATTTGAGTCTTATCTTTGCCACTGCCCCGCTGATCTGGGATGGGGCTTTCAACATCTCTGAACAGAATTTACTGGCTTATAATGTACATACTTCTTCTGTGGGAAGAAGTGTAGTAAAAAAGCAAGAAAGCAAAGCATATTGTTTTCTGTATGCTTAAATAACAGAAATTTATTTTTGAATAATTTTGGAGGCTAGAAGTCCAAGATCAAGGTGTTAGCAGGGTCGGTTTCTTCTAAGGCCTCTCTTCCCTTAGCTTATAAATGGCTGTCATCTCTTGTATCTTCAGATAGTCTTCCCTTGGTGCATGTCTGTGTCTTAATCTCTTCATTTAAGAACATTAGTCATACCTCTTTAAAGAACTTATCTGCAAATACAGTCATACTCTGAGGTACCAGGGAACATGTTTTTTAAATTAACAATCCCCCAGTGATTTTTACCTATATTTTCCTGACAGTTGCTCGTTTCCTGCTTCTGCTTGGGCCTGGAGAGTTGGGTTCAGCTGGAGCTAAGGAGAATCAAAGAAGGTTTTAATCAGAGTTCCCAAGAGTCCCTACTCCCTCCAGAGCTTCCCTGGAGAGCAACAGGCACTGGGGCCCAGCTCCTGCTCCAATCCCGCAGCCAGCCGCTGCAAAGTGGAGGCTCTTTCTAGGGGGAGGGAGGCAGGGAGGAGCAAGTGGCGACAGTTTATCTGAAGCTGGCGCTGGATTCATTAAGAGGCCTGGTGCAGTTTATCTGCTTCTTGTCCACAAGACTTAGCTGCTCACAACACTGAGTCCAGGGCTTGTCACCATCCCAGTCCTGGCGGCGTCAGGTTAGACGAGTGTGAAACAGAGTGTCCCGTCCCTCCCCTACCCCAATCTCCCCTTGTGTCCAACTGTCTGTCCTCAAGGGACCACATAGGAGCTGCCGCCGTAGGAATGAAGCCCGAAGCTCTTCTGTCAATGCTTTCTGCCCCCAGACAGTGAGGTCATGGAAGTCGATTTGGCCGCTCCAATAAAGCAACAGCCCAGACCTTGGCAGAAGGAGGTACAGGGACAACAGGGACTTGCATTTACCTTTATTAAAGCCACCTTGCTTTGAATGTAGGTGATCCTTATTTTATTTTTATAAGTGCCTGGCACTTTTTAACATTTTTATGTTTTAGTTTCAGGTATGCGCTACAATGGTTAACTTATACATAGTTTATGAATTGATCCCCCCAATTATTCTAGCACCCACCTCGCTCTACACATAGCCATTACAATAATATTAACTATATTCCCTATGCTGTATTCTATGGTAGGTGGCCCTAATTTTACATGGTCCTAATTGTCCTGGTCCTTGTCATATTCTAATGTTGGGAGTGGGTCAAACTTCCTTGTTCCAGAAGAAGAGGTCCAAGGATTGTTAAGCTTCTTTCTTAATATCCACAGCTACTCAGTGGTGAAATAGAAAATGGAACACAGACCTCCTGGGTCCTAGACCAGCCCTTGCCAGGCTGAAGTAAGGGCCTCAGTCCTCCTCCACTTAGCGGCCAACATTACAACCAATATTACAACCTTGAATATAATGATGCTCCAGAATCCTCAACAGTATTGTCTAATAGCCAGGGACGTCTCAAACTGCACCATCCACCCTGTCTTGCCTGGTTCTCCAGGATCAATCAGCATGTAGTGGGTACGTCTTTGGGGGCTCTTTGTCTGTGAACAGCAAGAAGATCATTTCTCCGGCCAGGGCCAATGTTCCTCCAATGCAGAGGAGGGTATGGTGACTTGTCCAAACAACTCAAAACATCTGTTCCAGGAGGGCAGAGACAACTTCCTAGAGGGTCAGTGCATTATTCAACTACTTGGAGTAGACTCCAAAAACTGAGATTATTAACTTCCTGCCTTACTCAAAAAGTACCACTGCTATACCTACTATTGGAAATCGTTTCCAAAACATTATTGACTTTCCCCAGGAAGGTGGAAGGCAGCAAGTGGATTTATCCAAATCAAAGGGAAGCAGTTGTTTTAATGGAAATCTGCCACTTCAAAACCCCAAAAGCTGTCAGGGGCCAAGGTCTCCTGCCCCTCCCCAAATTCAGCTTCCTTGAGAGGCCAGTTCACACTTACCCTTTGCTATCTGCTTTCCCTAACTCACCACCCAGATTTACTTCCTCACTCCAGGTTCAAGTACCAGGCTTGTCACCAAGTAAAACCAGACACCAAGGTTCTAAACACACATCAGTGGCCACGTAGCTCTCTGCCTTCAGACTTGTCCGCCCACCATGTATCTCATCTACAGCGTCGTTGTTAGGGCGCGGGGCCCCGGATAGCAGCCATCCTATGTTTAAATCTCAGCTCTTCTTCATACTGGCTGTATACTTAATCTCTCTAAGCCTCTATTTCCTCAGATATTAAATGGATGTAATAAGAGTATTTATGTCTTGGGATTAAATGAGATCAAGTGCTTAGCACAGGGCTTGGGCACATAGTAAGTACCCCATAAATGTTAGTTATCATCATGAATGTCTCTTTATCTCTAGGGGCTTTTAGGGAGGAGGGTTCTACACTCTCCACACCAGCTCCGTCCTCCTAGAATGCTATGTCTGTCTCAGTGGGCCTTTCTCTCCTTTGTCCCAGTTCTTCATAAAACAAAGTTGTCCCTGGTGCTATTTGTCCAACAGGTGCCCTTTCTCTCCACTCCCCAGGAGGCAAAAAGGGCAGATGGGTTATTTGGCTACTTATTTCCAAAATATGTAAATAAAGAAAGGGCAAAATGCCCTGCCCACCAGATAGCTGGAATCAAGGCCCACTTGACCTATATAAACTCTCAGCATCCCCTGCCCTATTCAGCTCTATTGCCCCCAGACTGGGGTGGGGGACTTCAGTGAGGTATGTAGGCCTGTAAGTGGCTCTCCCCAGCTCCTCAAAAAGCTGCTTATCAGGGAATGAAACACCAGCCCAAGCTTGCCATGACAGCAGGAGCTGCCTGAGAAGAAGCTGAGATAAATGAAGGAGCCTTCATCCCCGTCAGCGTGGGCCAGACAGAAACCAGGTGCAAGGCAGTGAGCCTTCATCTTTTGTAAACAATCTTCCATCGCCCACTGCAGAGACTTGAGCCTGAGATGGGGATTAGAAGAACAGCTTCTGCAGGCCTGGGGCCTCTCAGCTGGACAGCGAGTTAAAGGGCACACAAGATAACTCGCTGCTGAGAAAGATGCTTGAGGAAACACAGCCATTCGTCAATAGGGGGTTCGCTTGACCTGGCAGGAGAGAATCTGATATCTAAACAGTTCCCTGAGTCCCTGAAGCGCTCTGAAAGTTCTCCAGCTAAATAATTGATACCACACCAGATAACAGCCCAAGCCTCTTCCCACTATTGCGAGAAGGCTGCCACTAGAGAGGAGACATGACTAGCTAGCACTGGACTTGGCTGAACTTAAGTGGGACGTGAGGTGAAGCCACCCAGCTATGCTGGTTTTGGTGTCCTTTAACCTTGGCCAATCCAATTCGGGGAAAGACTTTGTCTGCCAAAGGTTTGTCCTCTGTGAATTCATGAAGAGATGTGGAATCTACAACTCTTTTGAAGGCAACTGTCCCCTGCCCACCCTACCCTACCTAGTTACTAGCAGGCACTGGAAAAATAACCATGACCCCTGTGCTTAGATGGTAATAGATGCCAGCTTCATGTACCTAAGATTACCAAACAAAGTTAAGTGCTTGAATCGCCTAAGGAAGGTGAGGACAGACAAGACTGGCTGAATGAAAGAGCTTTTCTGTTTACAAGTCCTATTTTTCCAGCAGTGGAATGAGAATGTCTCCAATTCCATGTTCAGAGTTTCTTGTAAGATGGGGAAAATAAAAACACATTTTAAATAGTGTTTCCAAAAGAAGAATTTTCCTCTCTGGTCGTAAGGTAGGAAATAGGAGTTAAAGATAGGACTCTCAGGATGGACAGACCGAATTCAAGTCTCAGCTCTGATATTTACTCAAGGAGTGATCTAGGGCAAGTTATGTGACCTCTCTAAGCTTAGTTTCCTCATCTGCAAAACAGGGATAATAGCACTTATCACAGTATCTGATACAATAAACACTCAATAAATGGCAGCCATTATTAGTAATGAGATCTTAGCCATTAAAAGAAGATACAGAAAAACGAGATTTATCTAAGAAGAGTTTCAAAGGGGCAGGATTTGTGCACAGAACACAGATTTGTTCTCTTTTTCTATAACAGAAAATTTTAAACATATACATAAATAAAAGACTATAACGGACTCCCATATACCCAAGAATATCCAGCTTCAGCCACTATCAATCAAGGTCAGTCTTACATCAGCCATACCCTGCTACAAGGCATAGTCTGTTTTAAGCCAGCTATTTGGCCACAAGTGTAGGTTATTTTCTTATTTTTAAAATTTTATTAAATGTATTGGGGTTACATTGGTTAATAAGATTACATAGGTTTCAAGTGTACAATTCTATAATACATCATTGGTATATTACATTGTGTATTCACCATCCAAAGTCAAGTCTCCTTCGGGTCACCATATATTTGTAGGCGATTTTCTTATAGAAGAGGGAACAAGGGATTTGGAGTTTGAAAACGTGTTCCACTGTCGATTAGCTATTACCATGGGCAGATCGCTTACTTCATTTGGCTCTCAGTTTTTTTCACCTGAAAAATGAAGTTGAAAGCAATTATACTTGCCACATATACTTCACAGAACTCTTGTGTAGAAGAAATGAGACGTCTGTGAAAGGACTTTATAAAAAGAAGTGCTATGCAAATATCAATTGTTATTGTCGACCTCTCACTAGTATGGCACTAAGTATGTGCTCAACAAACATTTACTGAAGTTGTTGATAAATGCTAGGTCATGCCAGGGAAAGACCTGCTCTTTGATCTTAAGTTCCACTTCTGAGCCTAGCTAGTCACTTTGCAAATGCTGTCGCTAAGGCATGTAGGCCAGAGAGAATGGATGGCTCAGTGGGTCTCAGCCCCACTTCAGAGAAACCCCTCAGTGTGCACATCCTGTTGTACCAAGAGAGTCACTTTATAGCCCTGTCCTTTTCCAATGTCAAAGCCTGGAAAACCATGTCAAAAGTCTCCAGTGCTATATCTCTGTTAAGTTTCAGAGTAAGAATTACAGAGACAGTGGGCAAGACCTTAAAATTACAGTTTGAAAAAGAAGCTGTCAAGAATATAATCTAAATCACCCTTTCAAAGATTATTTGAGATAGGTCTTAAATCCAGAATTTAAAGTTGCGAGAGGACATACCTGACCCAAATGTTGGCCCTAGAGTTACTTTGTGTCACTGGAGAGATGCTATTTCTCTCTTGTTTTTCTTCCCTTAGAAAGAAGAGAATTCAGAATTTAATCCTTGCCCCAACCTCTCTCTCCTGGTGGCCCATGAAAACAATACTTTCCTGCTCAGAAGAGCAAAAGCTCTTTTCCCATCTCCCAGCTCCACACTGAAGGCCATGCTATAGGAAGATTTCTCCTGCAAGTTATTTTCTCACCATTGAGGCTTGGCTTTTGCATCCCTGAAGCACATCGGGAGAGCAGAAATGAAAGGACCAAGGCAGTGTCAGCTACACTGGGTCCCAGGTCACTGGCAATTAGATTTTTTAATGAACATGGAGGCCAGGGACTTGAAAGGAAGGTCAGGGTTCACAGAAGAGTGAATATGATATGTGTTTGGATTATTAAATCCTGAACATGCAGACACTGATGTTCTTCTAATCATCCCAGGAGCTCATTGCTGCACTGAGCAGTCAGGACTCCTGATCTGGAAGCCTTCAACAGAGGAGTATGAAGACATTTGACAACTGGATTATGTCCCAAGAGCTTCCCATTCTGACTCTCCAGGTTCCTGACTTCTTCTTTTCCTCAGAAAGAATACAAGCTTCAGTTTTCAGAGATAAGGGTGTGGCCTACAAATAAAAATTCTTACTCAGTAGTCCCATTAGGCCTGTCCCTAATGCAACTGTTCCCCTTAATCCCATTTGGTCACAGCTTTGAGTTTTGGTGATCTTGATTTCCTGGTTCCAACTGGAATAAGGGCTTTTTTAGCACGGTAATCCTAAACACCACTGGAAGGAACATAGCTCTTGATGGGACTTCCTTCTACTTTAGAGTTGTTTTTACTTGCTTCTAGGAGCAAGATATGATCCACTTCTCTAGAAAGAGAAGTGCCCATTCTTGGTGGTGATTATGGTTAAAACAGCCATGCAAATGTTTATAGGATGAGATATGAGGAAGACCCAAAAGAATCTTAGAGTCATTGAGAGATTTCAGGGTCATCTGGTCCAAGCTCCCACCCAAGAATCTTCCCTATGTACCTGAAAGATGGTCATATATGATGCTTTAACACCTCAAGTGATAGGAGCTGGTTAGGAAGCCCAGTTCAATTCTGGACAGCCTTTGTTGTTAAAATGTTCTTCCTATTGCCTACTAATTTCACTCATAGAAGCAAAACACAGCCCTTTCAAGAATTCCACGTGACATTCCTTGAGATCTTTGAAAATATGTATATGTCTGCCCTAAGTCTTTTCAGCCCCAAGCGAAGCATTTCCAATTACTTTCTCAATACTTATACTGCATGGGAGTAAAAGACCTGGGTTCAAGTCTTGGCACCCCCAGTTACCAGCTGTGTGAACTTAAGAAGGCCATTCAACCTCTCTGAGGTTCATTTTTTTCCTCTTTAAAATGGAGATTAAATATATATGTTTGTTTGTTTGTTTGTTTGTTTATTCCTATTGTTGAGAATTAAGTGAGATAATATAATACCAGAGCAATACAAAGGATCATATGAGACTATTATAAACAATTATATGTTAACAAATTGTATAACCTAAAAGAAATGCATAAATTCCTAGAAATACTCAACCTACCAAGACTGAATCACGGAAAAATAGAAACTCTGAAGAGACTAATAACAAGTAAAGGGATAGAATCAATAACCAAAAATTTCCCAATAACAAAGAAAAGCCTAGGCCAGATGGCTTTACTGGTGAACATTTGAAGGAAAACTAATGTCAATTCTTCTCAAACTCTTCCAAATAGTTAAGAGGAGGGAAGATTTCCAAACTCATTTTACAAAGCCAGCATTACCCTGATACTGAAGCCAGACAAGGACAGTACAAGAAAAGACAATTACAGGCCACTATCCCTGATAAACACAGATGTGAAAAATCCTCAACAAAATATTAACAAGCCAAATTCAACAGCACCTTAAAAGGATCATACACCATAATCAAGTAGGATTTATCCCTAGAATGCAAAGATGATTCAACATACACAATTAATGCATGTATTGCCACATTAACAAAATGAAGGTTAAAAACTATATGATCATCTCAATAGAAGAAGAAAAGCATTTGACAAAATTCAACATCCTTTCATGATTAAAAACTCTCAATAAATTAGGTATAGAAGGAATCTATCTCAACATAATGAAGGCCGTGTATGACAAACACATAGCTAACATCATACTCAGTAAAAAAGCTAAAACTTTCCCTCTAAGATCAAAAACAAGACAAGAATGTCCACTCTCATCACTTCTATTCAACATCATACTAGAAGAACTAGCCAGCGCATTCAGGCAACAAAAAGAAATTAAAGGCTTCCAAATCAGAAAGGAAGAAACTAAACTGTTTTTATTTGCAGATGACAGGATTTTATATATGGAAAACCCTAAAAACTCAACTAAAAAACTGTTAGTACTAATAAATGAATTCAATAAAGTTGCAGGACACAAAATCAACATACAAAACAGTTGTATTTTTATACACTAACAATATCTAAATTATCTAAATTAACAATATCTTAATTATCTAAAAAATAATTAAGAAAACAATTCCATTTACAATAACACCAAAAAATAAAATAAAATACTTAAGAATTAATTTAACCAAGGCAATAAAGAAGCTGTACACTGAAAACTGTAAGATATTGATGCAAGAAACTGAAGAAGACACAAATAAATGTAAAGCTACCTTGTGTTTACGAATTAGAAGAATTAATATCACTAAAATGTCCATACTACCCAAAGTAATCTACAAATTCAATGTAGTCAATTTCAAAATTCCAATGGCATTTTTCACTCACATACACACACACACACACACACCCCTAAAGTTCATGTGGAACCCGAAAAGATCCTGAATAACCAAAGCAATCTTGAAAAAGAACAAAGTTGGAGGCATAACAGCTCCTGCCTTCAAACTATATTATAAAGCTATAATTACCAAACAGTACAGTCTTATTAAAAATAGACACACACACCAATGGAAAAAAATAGTAGGTCAAAAATGAAACCACGCATGTATGATCAACTAATCCTTGACAAGGACACCAAGAACACACAATAGGAAAAGAATAGTCTCTTCATTAAATGGTCTAGAGAAAAATTCGATATCCACATGCAAAAGAATAAAGTTGGATCTTCTCTTACTCCATACACACACAAAAAATAACTCAAAGTGGATTAAAGATTTAAACGGAAAACTTGAAACCAAAAAACTCCTAGGAAAATATAAGAGAAAAACTCTTTGGCATTGGTCTTGGCAGGGATTTTTTGGATATGACACCAAAAGCACAGGCAACAAAAGCTAAAACAACAAGTGGGACTGTGTCAAGCTAAAAGGTGTCTGTACAACAAAGGAAGCCATTAACAAAATGAAAAGACAACCCATGGAATGGAGAAAACATTTGCAAGCCAGATATCTGATAAGGGGTTAATATCCAAAATACACAAAGGACTCACACAAATAGCAAAATGATTGAATGAATGAATGAATGAATGAATAATAAAAATAACGTGGGAAAAAATGGAAAAGGAACCCAAATAGACATTTTTTCCAAAAGACATACAAATGGCCAACAGGTAGATGAAAAGGTGCTCAAGATCACTAATTACCAGGGAAACGCAAATCAACACCACAATGAAATATTACTTCACACCTGTTAGGATGGTTCTTATAAAGAAGACAAGAGGTAAGTGTTGGTGAAAATGAGGAGAAAAGGGAATCCCTGTACACTGTTGGTGGGAATGTAAATTGGTACAGCCATTAGAGAAAAGGTATGACGGTTTCTCAAAAAAATTAAACTATCATATGATCCAGCAATCCCACTTCTGCATAGATATTCAAAGGAAATGAAATCAGTATCTTGAAGAGATCTGCACTCCTTTGATTCATTATTCACAATAGCCATTGATGGATGAAAGGATAAAGAAAATGTGATATACACACACACAATGGAATATTATTCAGCTATAAGAAGGAAATTATGCCATTTGCAAAAACATGGAAGAACCTGGAGGACATGCTAAATAAAATAAGCCAGACACAGAAAGACAAATGTTTTATAATCTCACTTATATATGGAATATAAAAAAGTTGAATTCATTGAACCAGAGAGTAACACAGTGGTTGCCAGGCCCTGGGAGGTAGGGGAAACGGGGAGCTGTTGGTCAAAGAACTTAAACCCAAGAATCTGTTTGCTCCCATTTAAGGGGATGTTTACTAACATCAGGCCTTCAGGTCCTGGAAAGAAACTGCGAGCCTATGTCTCCCTGAGGACAAGGAGGGGATCTGGTGCCCTGCCCCAGTTTACTCCTGCTCAATAACCAGGAGGGGGTCCTAGACTCTTTGAGGAATCTGAAACTATTTCTGCAATTAGATTAAATCATTGTTTTCCTTTCCCTCTGTGTGAATAAAACTTCTGGAACCTCAGTGTGAATCAAGGCAGTGACACCAAATGGTATCAGTGGTTACTGTATTCTTCATCTCCAGTGTGGAACCCAGCGCCACAAGTTCACCTGTGCTTTCGCTCACTGCATGGCGCTGCCCTCCTTGGATTTGAGATGAGGAGAAAGCTTCATTCGAGCTGCGTGCTGTACCCCAGACCCCTATCCTCTAACCCCTTGGAGCTAACCAGTGCCAGGCCAGGTTCTGCCCTCTCCTTTGATCGATGACTCTTGTCATATCCTCCTGCCATATGCAGTCACAGCCCCAGTCCTCCTGGTCAAGCCCCAGCCCTTTCAAGTCTCCTATCAGTGCCGTGTATCTGTGTGTGTGTGTGTGTGTGTGTGTGTGTGTGTGTGTGTGTGTATGTGTGTGTGCGCGCGTGAACAGGGATTCCCTTTTCTCCTTATTATAAGATGAATAAGTTCTGAAGAACTAATGTACAGCAGGATGATTATAGTTAATAATACTGTATTGTATACTCGAAGTTTGCTAAGAGAGTAGATCTTAAGTGTTCTCACTACATACATACACGCACACATACATACACACACACAAACTATGTAAGTGATGGATACATTATTAACTCAACTGTGGTAATAATGTCACAATATATACATATATTGAATCATCACATTGTACACCTAAAATTACATACAATTTTTATTTGTCAATCATTCCTTAATAAAGCTTGGGGGATGAGATAATAAATGTTAACTTGTAAAACATTATACATACGCTTAATCATCAACAACTGTTCAGCTAAATATAACATTTGTTAGTTCAATAGCATCTGTGAGCCAAATACTGTACTCGGCACTGAGAAAACAAGAACTAACAAGATGGTCTCTGTTTTCAAAGTAATCAGAGGATTATAATGTCATAGTAGAGACACAGGCAGAGAATACTCTAGAAATACAGGGGAAGGGTCCTAACTCAGAGTGGAGGAAGATACAACAGAGCTGAGTCTTAGAGGATGCGTGGGGGTCATCTAAACAGAGGAAAGTAAGGGGACATTCTAGGCAGGGACGAAAACATGCAAAGCCTTGAAGGTTAGTTGGAATAAACGTAAGTTATTTTGAATTGAAAGTGTCACTGTTATATCAAAGAATATAACAATGATGATTTAAAAAAATGTAACCCATGGAATAGGAGAAAACATTTGCAAGTCATATATCTGATAAAGAGTTAATATCCAGAATATACAAAGAATCCCTACAATTCAACAACAACAAAAACAACCTTATTAAAAATGAGCAAAAGATTTAAATAGACGTTTCTCCAAAGAAGATATACGAATGGTCAATAAGTACATGAAAGATACTCAACATCATTAATCATTAAGAAAATATATATCAAAACCACAGTGAGATGCCATTTTATACCCATTAGGATGGCTACCATCAGGAAAAACAGAAAATAATAGTGTTGATGAGGATGTGGAGAAATTGAGATCCTTGTACACTATCATGGAAATGTAGATGGCACAACCACTATAGAAAATAGTGTGGCAGTTCCTCAAAAAAATTAAAAATATAATTATCATATCATCCAGCAATTCTACTTCTGGGTATATACTCAAAAGAATCGAAAGCAAGGTCTCAAAGGATATTCATGTACTCATGTTTGTAGCAACACCATTCACAGTAGCCTAAATGTTGAAGCAACCCAAGTGTTCATCAATAAATAAATGGATGAACAAAATGTGATATATATGTATAATGGAATATTACTCGGCCTTAAAAAAGGACATTCTACATTTCCCATGCTGCAACACAGCTGAATCTTAAGGACATTATGGTAAGTGAAATAAACCAGTCATAAAAGAATAAGTACTATATGATTCCACTCATATGAGGTACCCAGAATAGTCAAATTCATAGAGACGGAAAATGGAATGTGGTTGCTAGGGGCTGAGGGAGAAGGGAATGGAGAGCAGTTGTTTGATAAATACAGAGTTTCAGTTTTTCAAAATGAAAAAAGTTCTAGAGTTGGTGCTTACTAATGTGAATGCCATACACCTGAAACTAGTATTTTATTGTATGCCAATTATAATTGAAAAAATAAAATTATTATATAAAAAAAAGAAGAAGAAGAATGTGAATGTACTTAACATTAGTGAATTGTACATTCAGAAATGACTAAGGTGATAAATTGTATGTTATGTATACTTCATCACAGTTCTTAAAGAAGTTATTTTGGGAAAGTTAGAGAAATTGAATATGCACTGGATGCTATCGCTAATTTTTTAGTTGTGGTAGTGGTATTGTAGTTAATAGGACAGGGTCCTTATTGTTAGGAGATGTGCTAAAGGGTGAAGTGAAACCTATTTCGAAATGCATACATGGAAGGACGAATGCATTGTAGAGTTACAAAAAGCCAACCTGGCAAAATGGGAACAACTGAGTTCAGGTGGGGGATGTACAATGTTTATTGTACTATTTTTCTCAATGGTTTCTTAATATTTGAAAATGTTCATAATAAAAATTTGGAAGAAAATTTTAATCACTAAATGAATCCAGGTGGAGGAAAATAAGACTAAGCCACCATACACATAAAAATAATTAGATGTTTCAATATGAATTAACACTGGGTGTGACCGTCAAAAACATCCATCCATAATCCATCCTTGATCTATCCATCGACACAAAATGAAAATTACATTAATACCTTGCTTCTTAGGGTGGTAGCAAGAATTGAATGAGACACTGTATTAAAAGAACTTGAAAAAAGCCAATATTCAATAAGTTCTCCATAAGTAGCTGGTAAGACTAGAAGAATGAGAAAAATATTATAGTTCTGATTGATTCTGGCTGACACTATGTAGTACAATTTATTGGGGCATTCTCGGAGGATATTCCTCTGGTTCGTGGGTGATATAGTCATGTTATATAATGAACAGCTGAAGGATAAGGGGTTATTTTACCTGGCATGGAAAAGACTGGAGTAAGGAAGGCATCGTGACTGTCTCCTAATAGCTGAATGAATAGAAGCAAAGGGCAAATGTTTCGGTAAAACAAATCCCATCTTAAATAAACAAAGCAGTCAGAATGATTTGAAGAAAAGACTGACCATCTCAGAAAGTTGTGTGAGCTCCTTGTCTCTAATGATGGGTAGGTTGCAACCAGAGGCTAGACAACCACATGATGAAACATTGTCATGAAAAGGAGATCGGGCCAGATAATCTTTATGGTCCCTCCAATGCAAAGTCTAAGATGCTCTTAAAATATGACACCTGAAAGTAAAAGCAATGCTATAGATATGGATCGGCAGACAAATATCCTCCTTAATATAGTTATGTTAGCTAATTATTAAAGACCTTTATAGTATACGAAGAAGAGAGAAAACAAAAACTAAATTAATTAGCTATTACTATTATACCATCTACGCATAGTGTTGGGTCTATCTCATCTTTACTCTTATATTTATTTATTTATTTATATTTTCATTGATCATATATATTTACAAGATATGCATTTTTTTCTAAGTACTAAGGATGCAAAAATGAATTAAACAAGTGATGACAACAATGCAATAAGTGTCAGACAGTGAGGTACTAATGAGGTATGGGCACGGCAAGCAAGGACAGAGATCCATTCTGTTGAGGGATGGCATAAAGGCTCTCTTGAACAAGGGACATTTGAGCTGCATCTTGGAGGATAAATAAGGATTTTCCAGACATCGAATGAGTAGAAAATCATTCAGGCAAATAGAAGAGCTTATTAGATAGAAAGATAGAAGGAGTGCCATGTTTGGAAGGATAAGTAACCAAGTAAGACTGGATCTCAAGAAAATATGAAAAAGCCAAGAACATCAGAAACATGTCACAATTCCAAAAGGAGAGAGGGAAAAAGAAAGAGAGACTTAAGCACTCAACCGTCTTTTTTGGTCTTCTTCCCACTTTTAGAGCCCTCCTCCTAAAACTTAATACCTTTTCCTTCTTTAAGCGGGTGACCTCATTCGCACTGTAAGTTATTAGTGAATTCGTTTTTAGTGCTTTCTTTCCTCCCAGTTGTGCCTGTATTTTAAGGGACTTGCAGGTATAGCAAGATGCATTGGTTTCTTCCTGGTTGTACTTTTCAGATTTTCAGTCTCTCAAAATACACTCTCCCTGTTCACTCTACCTTTCGATGGTTTGTCTTGCATCTCCCATCAGGACCCTCTCTGCAAGCACATTATGTGTGGTGCACTCTCGGGTTCCTCCAACATTGCCTCCATTTATTAAAGTTCTTTTGCCTTCCATTTCGTTACCTAACAAGCAATGTCGATGATGGGAGGGGCGAAGGTGAGAATGGAAGAGATTCATGAAGCCTTAACTTGACCTTATACAAAGAAACTTTAATCCCCTGCAGACATTCTCTCTCACTCCTGTTTAATGGTTTTTACTGATTCTCAGCAAAAATTGATATTCCCTTTGGTCGGGGGAGCTGAGTGACTATCTGCAGAGTAAGTGAAATATGGCATACTTGGAGACTCTTAGCTTGCGAAATTACCAAGACCCGTTATTTCAGCATGGTTGTCTCCAGGCCAGCTCCAACACATGAAAAAAATGTCTGGTAAGATGCCTAGCTCCTGCCTTCTCACAAACTAATTTGTTTGACGCCTTTTACTGGTAAAAGCTCAGGTGGAGGGATACTAAAGCCAGACAAGGGCTGGGATCTCTAAATATGTTGAAAATGTTATCTGTTCTTTTTCAAATATGTCTCTCCCATTCAGGTATTTGCTCTGTGATAGCCTTTTACCTTGGCAGCCGCTGAGTCTCTGTGCCTTGTATTCCGTAACTGATAAGGAAAGGCGAGATCCCCCCACATTGCTTACTCAGAGCACCTGGAGAGGAGAGGCTGTGTATGACTTGGGCTGCGTGGCCTCACAACCTGTGCTCACCCACCTCTCCGTTGTCGTGCACGCCTTGCTCATCTAGAGAGCAGAAGGTAACAGAAAGGAGAAAATAAATGGGCTTTCTCTGAGACTCACACATGCACTCTCTCTAGTGATTTCCTTATCTGCAGACTTGGCAAATTCTTTACAACATCTGATCAAGGAAGGAAGGGCTTTTTTTCTTTTTTTGTCTTTTTTCTTTTCTTTTTTTTTTTCTTTTGGATGTTTCTGCATGTTCTCGATTTACCGCCCTGCTGCTGGGATATGACAAGATGCACTATCAGGAGGCCCTTCAGAGTTTTCCAGACAAGTTGCAAAGTCTGAATATTTTAAAATAAACAGCAAGCCAGTCCTGGAATTTAAGGCTTCTTTGGGGCTAAAGCAACATGTGCTTAAAGCGGGAGATTAGAAGCCACTGCCCCTAATCTGATTCTATATCCCTCTCCTCTCCTCTTCTTGCCTCCCCATTATGTTAATTCTGCTCTCAGGACCACTCCATAGGTCCTCAGGACAGGAGTTGAGTTGTGGGATGGAAAGCTGATCATGCCTCCAGGTTTCTCCTTCCATCTGCCTTGTGCCTGGCTCTGCAAACCAATGGTGGGGGGCTCACAGTGGAAGGAGCTGGAGATTTGGACTTTTGATCTGCTTATTCCTCAAAGTGTTCAAAGCTCTGACTTATAGGTCTACCGTGACTAGGATCTCCAACAAGGGGAAATATGGAGGGAGGCTGATTCATCTCAGAGCAGGTACTGGGCAACAATGAAAGCCCTCACTTCTTATCTATCCCTGGTTCATGATTCTCAGTACCTGGGAAGTCATGGAAACTGCATGCCTATCATAAGAGTTTGGAAAGCTGTGTCCTCAAAGAGAACACATCTTCCCAAATTCACTTTAATAGCCCCCTCCTAATTTCCCTAGGCTTGCAGTAATATACCAAACCTGAACCTTTAAACTTCAAGATAAGTCATGTTCAAAGTGTCTACATCTTTCTAATCTTATAGAAGACCACCCCAAGTGGAAAATCCCTAAAGCAAAATCTCCCATCATGGCCAAACCCTGGACCTTTAGAGGTTTTTACAGAATCTGGGAGTCAACCAATATCTGACTTGGACTCTATTTGGAAGAAATCTCTATCTTTAAGGGTTACACAGAGAAAGATATTCCCTAGTTAAACCTGGTGATCTTGGATGTTTGGGTAGTCTGCTTGATTTCTCTGCTCCAACAGGAAAAAGGCAGTGATCTAAGACCCTGAACAATTCCTGGTGGTCTGATAGTTAGGGTGGGGTTAGGGGGTAGGATGAGATGGAAGAGAGGCTGTCATTCTAAATGCATTGTATATTTCAAAATGTGGACTTGTATAAATTCTTGAGGGCCAGAGGCAGAAAAAGAAAATGATATGTTACTTTTTAGATATGTGATCTTAGATACATTACTTATTTTCTCTGAGCCTTGGGCTTCTCATATAATGAATAATGAACATACTTACCTCCCAGAGATGTAATGAGAAGTAAGGGCTAATAGCTAAGTGCTATATAAATGTCAATAAAAACAATGATAACAAAAATAATAACAGCTGCCACCAAGAAGGGAGGTCAGGGTAAAGCATTGTGAAAATAGTTACTTGGACAGCAATGATAAGAAGTAGAACTGGAGTAGTTGCCTTAGAAAAGGTCATCTGTATTTCCTTCCCTTGAGATAACAGGCTTCTCCTTCTCACATGTCTACATTATTTCTCTACTCTAATGCTCTTTTCTCCTCACAAATTATACAGACTCTACTCAGCAAATGTTTGCTTCCCACAAATAGCTGTCAATCTGGCAGCTCTCTCCCTGAGCCGGGGAATTTGTATAGATTATAGCGTCAGTGACCAATGCAACCCTAGAAGTCAAGTAGATGTACTGAATTTGCAAGAGAAAAAAGTTTCCTCCTATTTCTTACCAGCAACCAGCCTGCCCCGCTGTCCTTCCCTGCCCAAGCTATCCTGCTTATATCAACAGAAATAAAGTGCCCAATTCAGGGATATAATATTTTCACTCAACTTTCCACTGATCCAATCACACTTTATATTTTCTGCTCAGTTCTAGATACTTCATATTATACAAAATATTAACTAAAAAAAGAAGAACAGAATGAGGAAAGATCTGGAAATCGGGTCTTAAGAGAAACAAATTCAGGAATTGGGAATGTGTACTAGGGAAAGACCTAGGGACACATGCAACAGCTGTCTTCAAATATTTGGAGGGGTAGTATGGCAGCATCGTTCTGTTGGCTCCAGAAGGCAGTGAAGAAGATCAATGGTGCAAGTCCCAAGGAGGCAAATTCCTATTCCACATGAAGATGTATTTTCTATCATTTAGAACAACCCAACATTGGAAGAGTTTTCCTTATAAATAGTAATCTCCTATTGCTAGAGGTGTTCAAGTCCAGGATATTGAAATAAATATTGAGTGAGGGTATAAAGGACACAGTCTTCACATTCCTTCCATCCGCAAGCTTCTAATCATTCTTTTACTTTGATTTGCCCCACCCTCATTCTCTTAAGTCCATCTCAAGTGGGCACGAGTAAGGTTGAGAAAAAGCAAGACATTTCCAGGAATTGTCAACTTCAGCACTGATATGTCTTAGAAATTCGCTCACCTTGGGGCTGTGCTCAGGAGGGTGCATGGGGAAAGGAGAAAGGGAGCAGAAGAGAGTTTGGCATTGCAGAATTCTCAGTTCTCTCTGTTAGCTAAGAAGCAGCAGAAGCAGCTAGGTGGCCACCAAAATATCCAAAGGCAGTATTAATGAGTTATTATCTCATTTTTGAGCAGAAATTTGTTTCTACAGTTGCAAAAGACTAAAAGAAAAATACTTCTCCCTGTTGCTGAAGCAGATTTACAAGTAACTTCCTCCTCCTCTGACTCCATCCCTTTTACCAACAAAACTCCTCCGTGAAATTTGTAGGATTGTGAGGGGTATGTTCATGTTGGGAAAAGAGGAGCTGAGAGTCCTCTATCTCCAGGCACACCTAATACAAGAAGATCTATTTTTCGAACCCATCAAAGGAGCTTTTCTCTCTCCTCTCTCAGTCAAGGGCTTCAGACCCCACCAGAGAGTGGACTCTGTGACTCAGAAAATATCTCCCAGTTCCAGAATGAAATGGGAAGGGGCTCTGGGCGTGCTGAGTGAGACGCTCTGTGATCACAGGAATACTCCTGTGTCTTGAACCCTGACTCAGTTGAAAGGAGAGGATGGAAGAGTGTTCCTTCATATTTCAACTGACTGAGGAAAAAATCTGAGTTATGTCTCAGCAACTAAGCAAACATTTACACTTGTCACCAAAAATTTAATTGAACACTAAACTTAAAAGATCTGGGAAGGGGAAAAAAAGAGGGAACCAAGTCTTTTCTTGTTTTCTAAGGGAGGAATCTGACATTGGAATAGCTCAGCACATGACTAATGCAAAAGACATAAGAGCAAGAGTTTTATGCGATTAAATTAAATTCAAACCTAAGATCCTGCTTCCCTCACCCCCAGAGATTTATACAAGAGGACTGAAGGAAGAGAAAGAGTAAAGCAAAATTAGCTTTCGAATTTTCCTAGTCTCCTATATCCCCTTAACTTAGGAAGAATAAAGAGACAGAAGAGAGGCCCAAATCTACTGCAGATGAACCTTCTTACTCAAAAAGAAGAATTTTTAAAACAGATTTTTCTCTAGTGAAACAGAAGGAGTTTTTCATAAAGGGAGATTTTGGAAGACACTCAGATTATTTTTGATAGATTTCTTTAATGCACATTTGAAAGAGTTTGAAATTTTAAAAAAATAAGTTAAGATGTTGAAGAACTCACTGTTAGGATTGGTATTGGATGCAAATGGGATGCTTTTTTAAAAATGTTTGTACCTGTCTCTGTTCTACATTATTAAATTCTAGCGATACATACAAGCTCTTTTTCTTTTTTCCTACTCAAGGCAAGGAGATTCAGCTAAAACCTACTAAACTATGGATCTAAACACCCAAATGAAAACCAGAGAGAGGCAGGGACAGCTTTCCAGACTTTTGATATTCTGTGAAGCAAATGTAGGAAATTAGTCATGTTCGAAATTGTTTGTTTGTTTTGCTTGGTCTTAATTTTTGCTTTCCGTGCGAGTGCTTGGCCACACACCACTGCTCATGGAGAGCTGACTATTTCTCACCTCTTTTCCTTTCCATTCCATTCTGGAAAGTCTGTAGAAATAGATTAGGTTGAGGGATTTTTAGCAAAAAGCCCTCTTTCTTTTCGTGTCAATGCCAAGAATTCTTCTCTTTTCAAATCACACTTCTCAGAAGTTTCGTTTTGCACCACTTACAGTCAAAATATCAAACTCCAAAGACTGGAAGAGAAAGATAACTTTTTCACCCAGGTAACAATATTTGTATCCCTAGCTAGCTTTCTCTGCTTGTTGTAGCCACATCCTCAAAGCTGCGTTTCTGGTCAGGGGCACAAGTAACAATAAGTCTGCGAAGGTGTGAAGGCGGCCAGAGTGTCTGCAGGAACGTGTCAAGTGTGGATTTCAATGGGTTTTGAAATGTTCGAGCTGTAGGCGGGAGCCTGCAGGCACTAGACCCTTTCAAAGGCATCTTTGCAATTCCCCATTTCCAACGTGCATCCAAATTACTGAATTTAAACTGCTAAACAGAGAGACCCCATGCTGGACTCGGGACTCGCCCCACCTCACCCCACCTCACTCATCCTCCAGGAAAGATGTTGGTTTCCTGCCTTCCTCTGACTCTTTCTAGTTTCAACATCCCGGGCAGGGTCTTTCCTGTCAAGCCCCGAAGGTCAGGATTGAAAAATTGAGTTTGTGAAAATGACTGAATGTAAATAAGACAGTGGAGGAAATAAAGGTGGTGGACGGGAGAAAGGAAGTTCAGGGCTGGAGAAGGGTAGCTCTTCCCACCACCTGCCAGCCTGCGTTTCTTTACATACACCTTGAAGGCTTTTCTCCTGCACAAGTTGTTGTCCAGATTTTGCCTCTTTAGACTGACTCCACATCCGGAAAAACAGCAGCACTACGGAGACAGCGGGACAGAAATGGGGGATCAGACAACACTGGCCAAAATTGTTAGAGCCGTGCCCAAGACCCTGGAACCTTTGCTTTCCTTCAGGCCACTGCTGCAGAATGCCCTCCCCCACCCAACCTTGTTCTTGCGGGGGTGGGGAGGGGGCCTGATCAAGAGTACTGAGCCCCCAGGGTGAAGGGTAGAGGAGGTAGGGGAATGTGACTTTTCCTTTTTCTTGACAGTTTTTCTTTTCCTTTGTCTGTCTTAAGTTAGGTTCCTGCTTCCATGATCAGTCTCCACTGTATAGATCTGTAATAAGCAACAAGATGTCATCAACTCCTAATCATTTCCACTGACCGGGACAAACCGGGCAATCTTCCTCAGGACTCTGTAACTTCCAACAGGTGGCCTTCCTGGCCCTCTCGTTCCATTAACATTGACAGTAATGCTTCTCACTGTCCCTTTTCAGACCCTATCAAACCGAAACACTGCCCTATGTGAATGGATTGGCCCTAGAAGGGGAAGACATCCCAAACATTTTTAGAAACAATAAAAGGAAACCTTGGTTCGTTGGCGTATAAAGGAAAGTAGACCTTGGGGGCCAGGAGAGGGGTGAGCGGCGAATGGAGAGGAGAAAGGAAGGCTTGTCTGTGCCTGGAACAGCTTGCCTGGGTCTCCCTGCAGGAGGAGGACTTCTCTGTCCCTTTTCTACCAACATTTCTACCCATCTGAACATCCAGCTGGGCCTTCAAATCCTATATGTCTCCAAATTTGAAAAATTGTTACAGTTTATACTTGCTAAAGTAAACAAAGCCTAAACAAAACAAAGAAAAACTCAGTAGGCAAACTTTGGAAGCAGACTTGCCCTGAAGCTATAAGTGAATTCTGCTTAAGACAGATACCTTTAACTAAGGGAAGGTAGGGGAGGAATAAAGGCCTCCCAAATCCATCTCTATCCCCACTTTCTTGATCTTCCTGTTAATGCATTGATTAGGATAATACTCTTAGACTAATCAAACATCTGAAAATATCATCATTTCCGAATACCATTTTGGGAGTGCCTGCCCTCTAGATAGGAGAATTCTGCCATAGTATTCACTTATCCAGCAAATATTTACTGAGAACCTGTGATGTGATTGGCATTGTTCGAGGCACTAGAAATGGAACAATGAACAAAATAGACAAAATTCTCAGCCTTCATGGCCCTTACACTCTAGAAAGTTAGGAGATGAGACATTGTTTTCATAGATGGTTGCTGGGACCATGGGTGTCACTTCCTTATTGTACTAGCTTTTTTAATGTCTTTGGAAAGAGTTCAAACTGTTACAAGTTTACCAACTTTCTCTACCATTAAATAGTCTATAATACTAATTACATGCAGATGGATACTGGCCCTTTGCAGTCCTGGATCTCTCCCCAACCCAACATTCATTTTAGCCAATCTCCATGCACCCCTTCCTCAAAAAGGCAATCATTTGCTGAGTTGTCTCTCCTCCGAGAGGCCCAGTCTGCTGGTCTGGCAAGAGTGGAGAGACCAGGGCATGACCCCACAACCAGACCCTTCACCCTCCCCCTGGCCTCAGCAATCCTCTGGACAGGCATCTCCGCCAAGGCTGGGAGGTGGGGGCTGCAAGCCATTGCAGGGCTGAACTCTCCATGAACCAGGAAAGGAAAGGGGTGGGAAGACAGAGCAGAGCCAGCAAGAACAGGCTAGGGAGGAGGCAAGGCTTCTGGGCAAACCTCTCTGGCTGAGTAAATATTGAGCTGCCTCATCTCCAAGGTGGGGGTTGAAATGGAGCTGTCAGGCCAGAGTAAACTGAAGGGAGCTTTGGGCCTCTGAGGAGCACAGAGCGCATGCTTTGTGTGCCTCCTCCCTCCTAGGTTTCCCTCCAGGCAGAAAGGGCTGCAGGACTCAGGAATGCCTGGACCCAGGCCAGTGATCTTGAGGAAAATGGACCAGTGGGATTGCGGGGGGGGGGGGGCGGTCGTGGGGGAGGAGGTTGGGGGAATTATTTTAATTTTAATTAGTTCTAACTAGGCCAATAGAGTATATCCAACATGATGCTTCCCCACCCCCATCCTATTGGGTGGATGAAGTTTAACATTCCTTCTTACCTATGTCTTCTTTTATCAACTCAGAGGACAGGATGAGTCAAGCTGCAGTGGGATAATTGAACTTGTATTACAAACTGGGAAAACAGGTCCAGAGAGGTTATGCGACTTATGGAAGACACATAAGAGACCTTTGGTAGAGGAAACTCTGGTCTCCCAACCTTCTTCTCTAAAGTATTCATTTCCTTCCCAGTGAAGAGAATGACAGTGAACAAGGGCCTAGAGGTCTGTCTTTGAGCTAAACTTGACAGCTGCTTCAGCCTCTCAGTTCTCCCAGATATGAACATTAAATATTTTGTATTTCTAACTCCTGTCCCACCCAGGATTCACTCTGATTATATAAAACATTTAGGGAGCCAGAGTAATAGCAAAAGCTGAAGCCTCTGAAATACTGTGCTTGAATCATGCAAAGAGGGTCATGCGAGGAAGTCCTTAGAGCCAGGACTGAACCATCAGGAAAAAATCTGGCACAACTGCAGGGGCTGCCATTCTCAAGGACTACATGAGGATATGCCACAGAGTTATGCAGTGAGGCTGTCTTGTCAAGAGCATGCCTCATTGTGATACTGTACTTACAATAACCAGTATTCTATGGAACTACCCTGAACCCTTTCATTCGTAATTATTTTATTTCCTAGCAACGAGTTCCATGGTTACGGTACCAGGTGGGTCTGTAGGTGCGGCACAGGAAGACCAAGGCTGGACAATGTCTGCTTCCATCATACCAAGACCAAGAACAACAAACAGCTCAGTATAAAAAAAGTAATAGAAAAATGTCGTATGTGAATATATAAAACAGAAAATCTCTACTGAACACTGCCAAGCAGTGTTCTCAGTATTTCTCATATATCTCATTTATTCTTCAACATCTTCCATTTTATATCTGAGAAGTAGAAGGACAGGGAAATTGAATAACTGACATAAGCTCACTCAGGTAATAAGAGAGGGTCACATTGAAAACTACTAAGTTATACTTCAAAACCCTTGCCCTCCATCACTCTAAACCAAGATTCTTATCCATTCTCCCAATGGAGAAGGGAGGGAAGTAGTGTGGGAGGTCCAGAATAACTCTTCCACAGGTAAGCTGTGGAAGACCTGAAGGTAAGAAAAGGGGTCTCAACCAGACCCATTCAAGGTGTTCTTAGCTGCTAAGAAAGGAATTCCTTCTACTTGTCCTTAGCCCCATAACCTGTTGCTGGTCCCATAAACCAATCAGGAGTCAAACAAGATACAAGACATGAGTGTGAGAAGTGAGGGTGTGCACATACCTCAAAGGGTCAAGGTGTGCCCGGAATAGATTAGGGACTATAGAAAAGGGAGCGGACATGTCCCTCTTAATAATGATAATTATTATGTAGTTCACATTTATTTATTA
Organism: Eonycteris spelaea; assembly: GCA_003508835.1. Lineage (NCBI taxonomy): Eukaryota > Metazoa > Chordata > Mammalia > Chiroptera > Pteropodidae > Eonycteris > Eonycteris spelaea. The sequence continues at coordinate 1,319,940 of PUFA01000129.1, forward strand.
GGGACTACCCCAAGCGTTTACACATATTATTTAATCACAACATCAACTCTATGAAATAAGTAGTTATGAGCCCCATTTTGCAGATAATGAAACTGGGCACAGGTAATTAGGCAACCTACTTGCCCAAGGCCACAAGGCTGTGAGAAACAGGACTGGAAGGATTTGAACCCAGGCATCCTGGACTTCTCCCCAACTCCTCATCCTTCCTCTCAGGCTCATCTGGATGTCCCTCATCGAAGTCATTTGGAGGTGCCCCCAGCCTCCCCATCTGCATCCTCTTCCACTACCTATCCCACCAACTCCTTTCCAGCAGCCCAGTAGTATTGGTGCAAGGAATGCTCATAACAAAGAAACCCACTTTAAAAGTAAGGAGATCTCTCTTGTCCAAGAGATCAAAGGACCTCACATTGGGAGAACAAACGCTAAAGGAAAAGGCAAATGAAAGAGGAAAAGTTCACACTTGGGGCTGAGAAACAGATGGTGCAGAAGATTGGGTGGAGTGGAGGCTTGACTGCCACCCCGCCCCACGCCTTGGGGGAGGGGTCAGGAGATGCTCCTCAGAAACCCTGACAAACTTTCAACCAGCCCTGAGAAGAATTCTACCTCCCATGAAGAACCAAGAAAAGAAATTTCCCTTAAGATTTTTACTTTCAAACACAGGAGATTCTCTAGAGATCTAGTATATCAAGGTATAGGAGTAGCAGGCTCTCAAATTTTGCGGAAAATGTACTTTCAGATCCCCCGACAAAATCCCTCTCACTGCCTCAAGGGCTGGAAGAGTCTGTGAGTGCAGCAGCCGGCATCTATTCTGCAAAGTTTAACAAAGACCATCATCCACTTAGTTCAAAAGCAGCAAATTGTTTTCATTTGGTTGGTCGGTTGTTTAACCATCTTCTCCTTTGTTGTTTATGATAAAGAAATACATAGTGATCTTTTCTCCAAATAAATGCCTTCTGGGTTGACCAATCTGGGGCCTCAGATTCAAAGTGGAATTTTAGGAGAGAACAAAGTGGGAAAAGGATCAGTAGCTTCGCATCTGAAGTGGCAAGAGGCTCAGATTTATTGTTGATTATTTTGAGTGTACCTCTCTGTTACAGAGAATCGATTAGGCCCTCACCATTCCCTGGGGGAATCTGATGGTTCCTTCTGCTATGACCAAAAATCAAATGGGCAGCCTTTCCCTTTTCTCCTGTTTCCCCTGTCATGTCTCCCTCCACCGGGACCTGTCAGCCCCAGTATGAGGCCCAGCTCCACCATCCTTGTGATCCTCCTCTAACCACTGCTCCTCCCTGCTTTCTTGAACCTGGTCCAAAGTTGCTGGGTCCACAAATGCTCCAATCAGAAGGCTCTACCAGTTGGCTTACCTTGAATTACTCCAAGCAAGGGAGTTTCCACAGACACTTGCTCTGTCCCCTCTGTCAAGGTGACCCTTTTGGGGAAGTCAACCTTGGTGGCAATTTCAATTAAATACAGAAAAGCAGTTAATAGATTTTTTTTTAAAAAAAAGACAGAGGGCAAGACAGCAGCCTCTGGTAAAGCTAGGCTTCCTCTTGCAACACACTTCTCTTCTCCTCCAGCTGGACTGTGCAATTATTGATAACGTTGCCTCTCCTATAATGGCACCAATTTCATTAGGAAGAAAATGCTCAGCATTTCCTACACGCACTCTTAGTCCTTTTTGCCGCCTCTCTTTCTTTGAAAGGTCAAGAATTAAATAGATGGGATGGATAAGCGCCCCCCTTGGTCCTGCTGCCCACCCCCACCAGCTGTCTTGGCTCCGGGGCATTTGGGCTCCCGGGTAACAGGAATCAATAAAGCAGGGGCCGAGAGCCTGCAGGCCCATGTCATCTCGATGGCTCTGAGGGGTGAGTGAGCGGTGAAGGTTTGTTGGCCCTGGCAGAGCTTCCTAAGCTCTGGTCCCCTGCCTCTGCTGACCAAAGGTTTGTCAGTGGGATAGTCAGAGGACAATAGCTGCCCCTGCGGGTGTGCTGTTGGATTGTTTGGAAAACCCAAGGGCACTTTGAGGTGAAAAGGTCAGCACAGGATTAGGATCTACCTCTGCCTTCTCTGCCCACCCATAGACCCTCCCCCCAACTGATCCTTCCCCCAACCAATCTGTCCTCCAATTTCCCCTCCCTGGGGCCACCTTCTCCTTTTCCGCACCAACCCCAATGCTGCTCTCCCCTTTTGGGCCTGAGGTCCAGCACCTGTGGCCTGGGGCGTTCACCTTGAGCCTGGGTGGATGTCCCTGAGCCAGGTAGATGGCATTTTGGAGATGGGCTGGCTGTGGCCTAGTGTCTCAGGCACTCTGGCTTCTGACCTTTCTATGTTCCAGGTGGGTGCAAGGGTGCCGGGTTATGAGTGACTCATCCTCTGACTGTCTCTGAACAAGAACTGGTTGGGACAAGGACATTTACACAGCCTCCCCACTCACTTCACCCCTTCAGCAAGTATTTACTGAGGACCCACTCTATGCCATGCCTTGCCCTGGGTGGGGTGGAGAGAGGAGCTGGGGAAATGGCGTAGAGAATCCCTCGCCTTCTTCCACACTTCCCACTCCTTTTACACCTTTTTCTGTTTCTTCCCGACAGATCTGTTTGTCTCCTTTCCTGCCTTCCTTTCAGGGCTCGCTCCCAATTGTTTCTTCCCCGCTGCCTTTTTCCTCCAGTTCTGTCCTGGTTCCTCCAATGAGGGTTAAACTGACATCAGTCAGACTTGGAGGCTTAGGGCCCAGTTCTGCTTTGGATCCACTCTCTTCTTTCCAGCCCAACCAGCCTTGGCCAACTCTGTCCTCACCTCTCCCCTGGGCTCTTAGAGTATGAAGCCTCCTCTACCCTGAGGTGGAGGAGCAGAAGCAGGCGGGAAGAAGGGAAAACACAGATTTTATTGAAATGAGGTAGTTGGAGGTACAGAAAAAATCCCGGCTTGCTTGGGGTTCCGGTTTCCAGAAACTTGGGTGGTGCTTCCACCATCTCCAAGGTTCAGAGAAAAGCTTACTGCTGTGTGGAGCTCTCACAGAACCTGGCCCTCCCCACCCTCCCCCACCCACCCACCCAGGTAGAGAGGGAGGAGGGTCCTGGATTTTCCAGGAAGCAATAAATAGGGGAGGAACCGGTGCGGACAGGCCTGCACCTTCCTGGTAGAGGCTTTCTGGGGACAGGCCTCACAGGACATTCCAGAAGTCTTTGTAGTACCAAGTTCCAGAATACTTTGGTGGCTTAGAAATGAGGTCGCTGGTAGGAAGAGGCAGGTTTCAGAAAACAACCTCTGGAGGTGGTGATAGTGCAATACAAATGTGCGGGAAGGGATTAACAAGGTTAGATTGCGGAGGGAGCTTTTTGGTCCGTCACAAGGCACCTGGTGCTATGGTAAGGTCTGTGGTGACTGGAGAAATTAAGCATTGGTGATATGGCTGCACCCAAATACCTCCCACACAAGAAACTTCATCTAGTCCTTCTCTGTCCCGGGCACAGAAGCAGGGGAGAGGATACAAGTGAGTGCATGAGGAGCGTCCTCGCAGCTCAAAGGCACTGAACAAACCAAGCTGAGAAGGGCAAGCAGCCCCAGGGGGATGCGGCTTGCGCACCCCTCCTCCCCGCCCCCCGTGCTAATCCCCAGATCAAAGGCGGAAGGAAGCTCTTCCCTCCACATTTGACAGGTTCCCTGTCTCCCACACCTCTGGTGCGATAGGGTGCCTGGCCATCAGCACCTTGCCCAGACCGGAGAAAAGTGTTTCCCCATTTCTCCCCAAAGCAGCTAAACTGGCGTACCCAGCCGTGGTGCAGCAGTAAAGCCCAGGCCGGGGTAGGAAGAGCGGAGGACAGGGCTGGACTGAGGCGCTGCGGGGCCCGGGAGCCCAGTCGGTTGGGAGGTTGAGTTCAGGAGGTGACGGAGCTGGGCGAGGCCTCCGGGGAGGTGCCTGTCGAATGATCGGAGGTGTTTCCAGCCGCCTCTTTGGGACAGCCTGGAGGGGCTGCAGGCACCAGGCCTCCCTCCCGCTCACGCTTCTTTTGCTTCATGCGCCGGTTCTGGAACCAAATCTTGACCTGCGTCTCGTTGAGCTCCAGGGTGGCGGCGATCTCCACCCTCCGGGCCCGACTCAGGTACTTGTTGAAATGGAACTCCTTCTCCAGCTCGGTCAGCTGCCGGGTGGTGAAATTGGTGCGGAGGCCGCCGGGCGCCCCTAAGCCCAGTTCCGACACCTTCGCTAGGGGCGGGGCAGAGAAGGGCCACGTCAGTTCTCTCAGCTCTTTCTCCTTCTCCTCCCCTCTCCCGGGCCAGCTCTGCAGCCCCATTCACCGTTCTGTCCAACTTCAGCAATCAAAGTTCCCACAGATCACCAGGCGCCCACCCCCACCCCCGCCCAGGTGATCTCCAAATCTAGAGCAACATCCCGCCCCGCAGGCACTTAGGGTCCTGGGCCTGTGGTGGACACACAGATCAGGAAGTGGGGGATCGGTGTGGCGACTTACCCTTAAGAATAACTCAGCACTCACTGGGAGACTCCACCCAGCCTGAAACGGGGCAGACTGCTCTTACCTGCCTCTACCAGGGCGTCTCGGAGAGGGGAAGCTAGCTTGGGCTCAGAACGCCTCAGTGCAGGCGAAGCACATCCACTTTGGGCCCCCGGAGAGGGGGTGGCCACGCCTGAGCCCTACCTGTCTTGGGCGGGTTCCTCTTAACCTTCATCCAGTCGAAAGGTCCGGGCTGTGGGAGTGCTGGGTTCAGACGGGCAGGGCGATTCCTTATCCTCGAGAGGAGATCAGCATAGGCCGGTGCAAAGCTTGTGGTCTGCTCGTTCGCGTAAGGGGGCTGCGGCGGAGGGTACGGCCCCGGGCCCGCTCCGCCCGTTCCGTAGCCGTCGGACAAGCCCCCTAGCTGAGCCCCATAACTCGAAGGAGGAAAATAGCCTCCATCTCCTTCTGATTGACCCAGAGGGTAGTACTGAGAAGGCCCAAAGCTGGGGCTGCAGGCTGCCGGGGCGTACCCCGAAGTCGCAGAGCCGGGGAAGGGCATTCCCAGTGCGGAAGGCGGCTGCTGGACGGGATAGCCTGAGTTCTGCTGGAGCGCGGGGCTGGGTAGTCCCCCGCCATAGCGGTTCTCGCCTGCGTAGCTGTCAACAGCCGGAACCGAGGTGGGGGAGAAGGAAGTAGGGGCGTTGTGGGCGCTGTGGGCGCTGTGGGCGCTGTAGGCGCTGGGTCCCCGGTTACAGAGTGGGTACTCTAGGAAAGAGTTCATCCTATTATAGTCCATGCGTGGAGGCCGCAGGAGGGTCGGCCCGTTTTGGGGAGACACCCTCTTGCCCTACAACCTTTCGGTAGTATGTCACAGCGCTGAAGCTTGCGTCCATGGCCTGGCCCAGATCGCCTGGGCCAGCGCTCCCCCAGGAAAGAGGTAGGGAGTAGGGGTGGAGGGGCGCATGTGATCTCTCCCAGGCCAATGGGCGCTGCGGGCCAGAGTTTGGCAGCCCTAGCGCCCATCCATCACCCCCCAAGCATTAGCATGACAAAGACACTTCAATCACCGGCAGCCCATCCATCTGAGACGACGTGGAAGCGTCAAAAACATCTTTCTTCAAAGACTTTTGCAAAGAAGGGACCAGAGGGGGGAAGTTAGAGGAATATTCAAGACTTACCCTCCCTTCCCAACCCCCAAGGCCTTCAATAGGCTCCTGGGTTATTAGATTTGGACAAATTCAACCCAGCTGCCCCTTCACTCTTCCCACCCCCCAAAGGAGCCTTCTCCCCCAAGGCTGTAGACAGGGATGTAGGAAATTCAGCCTCCTTGCTTTGCCCCAAACTCTCACTCTCAGCTTCTTTCTCCCAGTTTGTCTTGGGGTGATGGGTTAGGACAGCCTGGTGAGGTATGTTATCCTGGGCCAAATGGATGACCGTGAAGTAGAGGGTGCAAAAACACCTAAGGGTGTGAGGCAGGGTCTAGAATTTAAAGGATGAATTCATTAAATGAGTGGTGGGAAACTGGCATGTCAGGGAGAAAGACAGGAGAGAAATGTGGAGGGAGGATGAGAAACGCCCCATTTCTCTCTCCAGCTATCCGCATAAACGCTCTCTTCTCATTCACACATCCATTTCTCTCCCTCAGCCTCCCTTTATATTCCCTCTGTCTCAATCCATCTCTCCATTCGTCCATCTCTCTCTATATTTATATTTGTTCCCTACCTATCCATCAACTCATCTCTCTAGATGTATTTATCCTCTCTCTAGCCATCCATAGCTGTAGCTGGCTCACTCACTCAGACTCGAATAACTCCCTGTATCTCTCCAGAGAGCCACAATGAGCACCGAGCTAGGAGATGTTTACAAGTGAAGAGGGGGGATTTTTATTCCTTTTCCGAAGTGTTTAAAACTTGTGTAGATCCTGCATTCTTTAGTCCCCACCTAGCCCTCTCTGCCTCATCACCTTGCATCTCTTCCCCTGGCCTCCAAAAGAATTCCGAGCCTCAAATCCATAAACTCAATACCAATTACATCTTAAAGATTACTCAAATTTTCAATTAATTTTCTAGACTAGATCAAGGGAGTTTGCTCAAAGAATGGGATATTCAGTGTGGAGGTCGTGGAGCTCAGGAGTGAATTCTCACCCCTTTCTGCTCTTGCGTGTTTGTTGGGTCAGGGTTAGGGGAGAAGAAAACAGGAGTGCCTCCGTCACTCTCTTCAGACTGGGATGAAACTGGAAGAGAGTAGAGCCCATTGATTCTCCTCCTCCAGACTCTGAAGACAAGAGCTTGGCGCAATCCAACACCCACACTCATTTGTAACCTGTCAGGGTGTCTGTCTGGCTGGAGGCCTGGGGCCGGGGCTAGGGCAAGTCCAGGAGGGCAAGAGTTCAGGAAGGGATCTCTGTAAACAGCTGAGCTCAGGAGAGGAAGAGAAGCAGGTGGGACAGGTTCAGAGAGAAACCTCAAAACTTCTCAGATTTCCCCACCCCCAAAAGGGCAGCGTGTATACTCATTCCTCTGCGAGGAATTCCACAGTTGTCTCTTAGTCTCTTGTGTCTCTCCATCTCTCTGTTTCCCATTCCTCCTCATTCTGCCTGTCTACTATAGTCACCTCTCTTGCTTTCTGTCTTTAGCACCAAAATCACTCTGCCTTTCTCTTCTCTTAATTACTGTGAGCCTCACTTAGCCCCCAATGGAGAAAGAGCTCAGAGCATTTCACAGGGCCCCTGCCTGCCCTTTCCTCTCCTCAGATGTTACTCTGCTTCAGACCAGGACAGGAAGGAGGACCAACTGGTAACTTCTTTAAGAGCGATACAGTGGAGGAGGGTGAGAGAATGTTCACTGCCAAAGGAATAAGGGCAGACAAAGGAAAAAACTGAGATGGGAGGCAGAGGTGGCCTGCAGAGGGATTGGAGAGAAGAGTGTTGAGGTGAGAGCCAGCATATTTTTCTTTTGGACATTTTGGGGTCTGTAGATGCCTCTCACTTTATGATGTTCTCCACAGAGGACTTTGGAAAGGAACGTTATAGGGAACTAGGACTTCTCTTGTAACCCCAAATCTGAGCTCGGCCTAAATCTGAGCTATGCCTGGCTGCCTGCTTCTGAGAGACCAGAGACTTCACTTTTCACCTTTCCCTCAACCCAGAGAGAACCTGTTCACCTCATCCCTTGCCCTCTTAATTATGAGAACACCTGAGGTCTAAAGGAGGAAGTAAACTTCAAATTAGTTTAATGAAAGAGCAGAAATCTGTCTGAGAGTTGGAGAAATGCAGTCTCCCTAATAACAGTTGAAGTTACCAGTAGTCCATTATTAATGACAAGAAGAAAAGGAGTAGGCAAAAGAGCTTCAAGTTATACTTTCAGTGTTTACTTTGACCTCAGCTCTCCAAAAGCACTATAATCTCCAATTCATCTGAGTCTTGTTACCGTCCCTTGTGTAGAGAAATATTAAAACTTTTTCCAACAGAAACTTTTTCCAGCAGAAAGGTCTAGGAGAAAAAGCAACTTGGCTCCCTAGGCTCCCAAGTCTCTTCCTCCTTGAAAGAAGCTTCGCCAGCCTCTGGCCTGAAGAGAAAGTTAATGGAGACTGGATTCCTTGCTAAACCTACAGCCGAGTGCAAAACAAAGCAAAGAGAAGTAATCCACTTCTGGAGTAATCTATGGACTATAGGATTTTCTGATCGACCAATTTAAATTCACCAGAGAAGGTCTGAATAGACCCAATATCACAATGAAATAAAGTTGATTTCTTCTTTTATATAATCTACTTAGACTTATAAGAGAACAAGAAGAACATAGGAATGTTTAGAACTGAAATTATCTTTGAGAGATACTAGTCCTTATCACACTGAGAATGCAGGCAGGGAAACCATTCTAATCAGAATGCAGATATGCTAGAAGTTTACACCTGATTCTGGCCTTTTCTGTGGAGGAATCTGCTTTAGATGGGGGTTGGTAGTAGCAATCTGAACAGTTCTTTCCTTAGGCCTTTAAGTGTCTGTCTACCTGCTCTCCCCAGCCCAGATCTTGGAGGCCAAGCCCAAGATCAAAGATTGAAATTAAAAGGATATTCAAGGTTATAACTTATTTCTCTATAAGAGATAGTTTCTTGTTGCTGTTTGTGGGGAGGGTAGGATTTGAATTTAGTAGTGTTTCTTTTAATGCAGGCTAATTAAATTGTCACAAATTTGTTTGAGAACCACAGACTGTGTTGTAGGTGGTGCATTTTGTAATGGGAAGACTACTAGTTGGGCAGCCAGAACATCTGGGTTCAAATCCTTGCTTAACCACTTTTTAGCATTATGACCTTGGATAAGTTTCCTGGTTTCTCTGAGTCTCAGCCTCAGAGAAGAATGGGTTTAGTACTTCACTGTGCTGTTAGTAGGATTAAAAGAAGCAAAAAAATAAAAACCAAAGAGAATTCTATAAATGCATAATATTAACATTATATGTATGAGTCAGTCTTTGGTTTTTTAATATAACTAGCATATTAAATGTGGAAATATGTGATAGGAAAATAGCACATGTGCTATATTTTAATGTAACATATCACCATATATTATATTATACAATATGTACTTTATCATATGTAAATTTCATTGAGGTTGGCTTTGTTTAGGCAAAGGATTTCCTTCTAAGCTAAAGAATTTTTTGAAATTCTAATGCCTAATATTATATAATCTATAAAGGACCCAAATGATTAAAATTGCACTAGAAAGTTTTGAGGTTGTATATTAGCACAAACTTCCTGGTCTTTTAAATATTTAGCAAAAGTTTTCTAGGAAAGATGTTGTCTCTCATCCCATGAGGAATTTAACTTAGAAACTGTCCTTCCTGGGGAATTGGGATTGAACCTGACTTCTATGACCTAGATAGAACAACAGGATGTAAACCTTCATCTGGAGTGAAAGGTAAGCCAAAGAGTTGGGATTCTTCTAAAAAGAAAGATTAGAATGACATGAAGAATTGAAATAGTTTCCTACTGAATTGGGTTTATCTAAGTGTGGTGGTTGTGGCTAAAATATCCACTCTGGAAACCTTGTAGAATACCAATCAAGCTGAATGACTGTCCAGACTGTGATTTTTCTGTGGTGGTTGGAAATTAGAAATTTTAGGAGGATTCTTTCACTGTTGACCCATCCTTTAGAGGAGGAAGCAGTTTGTTAGATCTCCTTTAGGCACTAAATACCTGCATCACCACAGTGTGGAGAGATGGTCTGTGTGTGGGGGGAGGGATACAGGACAGGACAGGACAGAAGAGCAGGACCGGTCTGGAGAGGTCAGTGGAGGACTGGGGTCACACCAGGCATGGCAGGTGGAGGGGGTGGTGTGGGGCCCCAGAGGCCACTTTCTGCAAACTGATGACATGTATTTGACTAGAGCACATTTCAGGAAGATGTACAATGGGGCCATTTAGTGCTTGGTAGAGACTTGGGGGAAAGGTAAGCAGGGGAATTTAGCAGAGTTATTTAGGGAGACCCGGAATTTGTATTAATGCTCTGATGCCCCATCAACCAGATAAAACTTGACTAAAGGGGACTTTTAAAGTCTAGTGTGTCATGTCAAAGAAGTAGTTTGGTGCCTGGTTTGTATAAAATATCTTACTCTTTTTCAAACAAGAGTAAACATAATCAAATGTTGGGGAAAGTGGCAGAGGATAAAAGCCAGAGGAAAACATGGCTAGGATACTTCTTAATCTTCATATTTATTGAATACCTGGCACCTGGCACACAGCATTGTATCTAATTACCTGGTTGTTGAAAAGATTTCTCTCCCTACTCATTTAAATAATGACTAGGGACACAATTTTGGTGTAAGGATACAAATTAAAACTTGTTGAAATGATTCTACCAGATACTTAGGAGGTGGGCAATTGTCAAACATCAAGAGTCACCACCTCCATTAAAAAGCACATGGTACCAGCCACAATAAATATTTAATACATTATTTGTGAAGACTGATGAATATACTTTTGACATTTCTTGATGCAGAGGACATTACAGACATATAGTTCTTCCATTTATTTTACAAATGGAGAAACTTAGGTTTGGAGAGGGGAAGAGACTTGCTTAGGCATAAGTTACATTTTTTTTAACGACTCAAGGTTATTGTGATTGCAAATAATTCTTCAATCTAATGGTCCTTTGCTTTCACCATAATATTAATGAGTCATTCTTCTTAAAAGAATGACTCACCAAGAGCAGGGCAGACTGACCAGCAGCTTTCGGGATGGCACTGAAATCTTCCCACTCCAACCACAGTCAATTTGTATCCAATCTGTGCTACAGACCATGTACAGTTGATCCTGACCCAATTGGGATGAGATAAGTGAGTCCTGCAACCTGGCACTGCCTTCTAATCTCCTTCCTTCTTCTCCTTCCTTCTCCATAGCCAGCCAGAAAAATCAGGCTAAAGAGGATGACCCCAGAGATGAAACAAGGAAAAAGAACTAATTTGGAACACAGGCATCCTGAATCCCAATTTTTTATGAATCCCAAATGGTGAGACATTCCTTTGAATTTGAAATTGGGTAAGGAGATTGAAAGCAGAAGTTATTTCCTTATGGAAATGCATTGCCTCTTTGTTCTGCTGTAGTGGCATCAGAGGTGGTGAGTTTTGTGAGTATAAGAAAGGAGAGAAAGTCTTGTGTGGTGTCTGTAAAGATTTTCAACTCCTCTCTAATAATCAACAAAGGAAATGCTCGAATTCCTGATTCCATTGGATTAGTTGCTTCTCACTTCCAGGACACCCAGAGTACCTATATCTAAACAGGTAGCTTGAGCCTTTGGCTGGACTCTTCTGGCTCCCTACTCACTTTGGCAGGAAGGAATCAGAACTGATGCAGCCTCAGGCAGGAGCTGAGAATCCCTGCCCTTTGGGCCACTGATTGGTTTGGGGAGGATTCTTAAGCATGGGAGGAAGGCAGGGAGCAAGGTGCACTATGATCTAGCAGTACTTCTGAAACTTTAATGTGCATATAAATTACTTGGGAATCTAATAAATTGAGATTTTGATTTAGTTTGGGGTGAGGCCTAAGATACTGCATTTCTAACTTGCTCACTGTAAGTGCTGATGCTGCTGGGCCATAGAGCAGCAAAGCTTTTAGAGAACTGGAGCCTCAGAGGCCCCTCAGTATAGCAGACCAAGCTGTGATCCCAGGATGTGAATTCTCTCCAGCAGAGCAGATACTGCATTTTTGGCATTGATGAAAGGTGCTCTCCTTTTGACCAAAGAAAGCTGTAAGGTGGGCAATTAGCAAGATCCTTCTGGTATTCTTGATCTTTGTAACAACCTGCTATAGCTGAAAGAGCATTTTTAATTAGATCAAATTATCCAGTTTGGCTGTCCATAGAAATCAAAGCCCCAGTTGAAATGTCTGTTTCATTTTGTTAGTGTAAAGATGGCTATGTGCTGTGATTTTTAAGATGCTAAACACTGCCTATGGGCATATTTTATGGAGAAATAAACACACAGACCAATGAGATGTATAGTGTGATTTTAATGTATTGCATATCCACTAATTTATGGGGAAAATAAACACACAAGCCAATAAGCTATGTATTATTACTTTAATATATTGAATTTATTTCATACCTATATATTTTGAGGAAAAATAAACTAATAAGATACACAATATTATTATAACACATCTAATTGTTCTATATTAATTTATGAAAGAAATAAGTGCAATTTAACATGACATAAAATAATTTAATGCAGGAGATGAATTCTATATTAAGACAGTTTAAGGGATTAAATTTCAGCTGAATACGATGCCTGTATTTCTCAAGCTGAGAGACCAGTTTAAAAAAATATGTGAAGGCCTATCTAGTCCTCTATGTCACAACCTATGTGGGCTCCTGGCTTTTCTTGACAATTGTTGCCTTTCCGTGCTTGGTACTCCAAGTCCCAGTCAGGCTAGTCCAGAAGAAAGTCTGGGAGGCCCAGGAAATAAACTACTTTTAGAGAATGGCAGCATCTGCTAGGGAGGTAGCCCTGCAGTGTCTGTTTCTGAGCCAGAGAAATATTAAATAAACCTAAAGAGGATGGATGGCTTTCCGGAGCCCCTTAAATCTCCACGTTCCCTGGAAGAAACCAGAAGGCAGATGGGGAAGATCGATCCTTGCTTCCCGCTTACCGGGTTTGCAAGTCGCCGGGCAGGGTGCACTGTGGGCGATAGGAGATAGTGTTGAGATGGCAAATGAAGTCGTTGGCAAAGACAGGTAGGTCTGCATTTGGAGAAAGCTCTGGCCGGGCTTCAGATCCCAGAGCGACGGATCAAAAGCCTGAGTCGCCCAGGCCATCCGGGGCCTGCAGACCCGCCGCGCCCCTCCCTTTCCCGCCCCCACGTGGAATCTCCGTCCATCTAGCGTCCTCAACATCTGCTGGGCTCATTTTTTAAAATAAAACAAAAACTGAAAGGGGGCTCCCTGGCTCCCTTTCTTCAGTGGCGTCTGGGCGCCCCGGAAAGGAGAAGGTGGGCTGCGGGACGGATTCCCTGCCAGGGACCCCGCACCTCCCGAAGCGGCTGTCATGGCGGCCACCGGCTCTTCCCTCGCGCTCCCTGCCGCCGGGTCCAGCGCCATTTTGAGCATCTTCCCTGCTCCCGTGTATCCCTCCCGCTCTCCTCGCTCCTCCTTTCCTCCCTGCAGGCCAAACGCCTGCAGACGCTGCCTGGGCCGCCCTGGGCGGTTCGCCTCGCGGCTCTCCGGATGCTCTACCAACCCCGGGGGTCCTAGAGTGACTGCGGGGACCGAAGAGCATTGATGTTCAGTCCCGCTGCATCTTTCACCCGCCCTCCTTTCTTGCCCACTTGCAGGCCCGTTACCATCCCGGGGGTCGGGGTCTTGCTTCCCTAGAAAAGTCCCGACCCCATTCCACTCCTTGGACCGGCCATGTCCCCAGGCCTCGCGTCCCCCGCCTTCCCGCGCTCGGGAGAAAAGATCCTCCATCCCACTTGGGGGACTGAAACAAGAACCCTCGGAAACCCTAGGGAACCTCTCCCAATTCAGCTAAACCTCTGGGCCCCCGCCACGACTCCAAATCCTGTCCCGGAGATCTCTCCTCGCGCCCTCTTCTGTGGGCAGCACACCCTCTCCCTGAACCCACCCGCCTTTATGTCTAACCAGAAGCCCGGGAACACCCGCGCAGGGCCAAAGGCCATCTGTTAGAGGTTGGCGAGGTGACAGAGCTTCTAGCAAACCCCGACTTTTGGGAGCTGCAGGCTGGCAGAGAAGCGACGGCCAAGTGGGGCCACTTTTGTAGCATCCGGGCTTAGCCGGCCTAGAGTCAAAGAAACCCCCATGGGACCTAACGGAGTGAAGCTGGCCTAGGGACTGTAGGGGAAGGGGCTGCGTCCCAACACAAACACTCATTTTCGTATTATAAAGACATTTATTTAATCTATGAAAATAATGTACAATAAATACTTTCCCCTTTTCCTATTATTAAAGAATTTTAATAAATAATCTAATCTAAAACTTAAAAAAAGAAAACGAGGAAAATAGGTTCCTCTAGTTATTTTTTAAGAAAGCCCCTCTTAGAGTTTAATTATTCCTGAGATTTCGCTGGAAGGAGTTTAAGAAACGGAATTTTTTCTGTGTGATTTACAAAAAGATGCTCCAGTGCCCAATATTTTAGAGAAGAAAAGAAGTGAATTAAACACTAATTCAATAATACCTGAATTTTAGCAAAACACATAAAGAAGTCTAAATGACTTGGGGGTGGAAGGTCCTGGGGGTTTCCATCAGACAACCGAGGGGGGCGGAAGGGCTGGGCGGAGGGGTCAGGTTAGGGGAACTGCAGGTCGATGGCACAGAGGGTGCTGGTGAAGAAGTCCAGCTCTTCCTCAGAAAAGGGAACCGGGCTGTCCAGCGAGCCCTGCAGGCTTGGGGAGAGGCCTCCGGACAGCTGAAAACAGGAGTCGGCCGCGAAGAAGTTGAGGTCGGGCAGGAAAGGCGAATCCTGCCGCTCCGGGAAGGCGTCTTTGGGCAACGGCTCTGGCTCCAGCCCATCCGACCCTCTTAGGGCACAGCCGGGGCTCAGCGCCCGCGCGCCGTTCCCGCGAACGGCCAGAGGCAGAGAGCCAGAGGCGCCCAGGGGGCCCGGCGCGACCTCAGGAGGGTAAGAGCAGGCTTCCCGCGCCGCCTGCGAGCGGCGGGGCTGGCCATGGGCTCCAGAGCCGGCTCGCCGGTGTCCTCCAGGGCGCCTGGGCAGGCTGGCTCTCCGTCGTGCGGTTCTCGGTGCTGTGTCTGCCGTTTGTGCTTCATGCGCCGGTTCTGGAACCAGACTTTGACCTGCCTCTCGGTGAGGTCCAGCAAGGCCGCGATCTCGACGCGGCGCGGCCGGCACAGGTACTTATTGAAGTGGAATTCCTTCTCCAGCTCCAGCAGCTGCGTGTTGGTGTAAGCCGTGCGCAGCCTGCGCGCCCCGCCGCCGGCCGCCTCCGCCAGCCCCGAGCCATCTGTAGGGGAAAAGCAGCCTAGGCATCAGAGCGGGCCGTGTCCTCCTCCCAGCCACAGTTCAGCTGAAATAAAGACTACCCCATCCGCAAAAAAACAGTTTCAGCGGTCCTCCCTCTTCTTGCCTTCTCACCAAAGCAAGCCGCTTTCACTGGTTTCCCCGCTTTTCCCCGACCCTCTCCGCCCGCACGGCCAGCCCAGGTCAGAACAAAGCATTCAGAGAGCCACCCACGGCCACGCAGTGGGTAGCGAGTGGCTCCGCTTTGTCCCCAGAAGCTCAGAGTCCCCTCCCCAAGTCCTCCGAGTGGACCCCTCAATTCGGCACTCTCCAAGTCCACTTGGGGAGAGGGTTCACAAATAGTGTTCCTCACCCCCCTTCCTCCCTAGCTATGAGATTTCCCCGCTTGACTTAGAGCCGGGACCGAATCTTTCCCTGCCCCCAGATTCAACCCCAGCAACAACAACACAATCATTCCTCCACACAGATAAGGGTCAAGCAAATTCTTTTCTCCTAGCAGAGAAAAATCTCTTCCCCATTAGCTTCCAAATGTGCTGTAGAAAAAAAAAAAAAAAAGTCTGGCAGCGGCCAGGCCTGCGCCCCAGCGGTCTATTTTGCTTCCTCGTCCCTGGAATCGACGAGGCAAGGAACCCCAACAGGCTCGCCACCTTTTCTACCTCCCCCATCGCTCTGTCCCCCCTCTCTTCTAGCTGCCCCTCACCCCACCCCTACCCCGCTTACCGACCTGCGGGCAAGCCGACTCCGGAGGCTGGGACCGAGGAGGCGGCCGGAGGAGACGTGGCGGATTGGCTGGGTTTCTTGGCGGATTTCTTCTCTTTCATCCAGGGGAACTCGGGGCCAGGGGGGCGGCGGGTAGCGGCGGCGGCGGCGGCGGCGGCGGCGGCAGAACGGGCCCATCTTCGGCTTGCTTTTGGCTCCCGGGTCTCTGAAGGGTGGAGGCGCCGGGCTGGAGGTTGGGGAAGGTTTGCTCGAAAGGAGGAGGAGGAGGAATTAATGTCGACTCCTTGATTGATGAAGTTTGAAATGTCTCCAAGACAGCGGGGAAGGAAGTCAGACACTCCGCGAGCGATGGCTGGCTGTTTATAAACCCAATCTCCCTCTCAAATTCAAAATTCATGGCTTTCGATGGTGGGGGAGGGGCTCGCTGGGGGGGGCGTCAGGAGGGAGGATCGGAAGGGACCCCCCTCCTGCCCCCCCAGGTTTATGTGATGGAATGATTTTGGGAGGGGGAGATTTCGCTCTTGATTTTTTTTTTTAATTTTGGGCCTTTATAATTGTATATTGCTGATAAATACAAGCGTATGGGGACTCTCTCTATTAAACCCAGGACTCCGGCGAAATTGCAGGGAATTCATGGTCACGGGACTGGCCTCGGCCAATCGCTCGTCTGGGCCTGGTGGAAAACAGAGCATTATTTGCTTTAATTGATTCAAAAACTCTAGAGGACCCCGACCTGGCCGCCATGAGCTCCCCAGTCCTTCACCCCCTCTCCCCACTGCCTCCCTTTCTCCAGAAAAGCTAGAAAAGCTTTGCCTCATCCCCTTGAGAGGATGGAAGTTTCTGGAAGCCACAGAAACAACAGAATCTAAGGGAGACATTTTCCTTTTTAAATATTTTTAATAGAGTAAATCAATGCTTTTTTTTTTACATGGCCAGCAGCATTCCCCTCCCCGCACTAAAAAAAAATAAAAAAATAAAAAAAGAAAAGATTGAATGAGGATCTCAGTGTGGGAGGAGGAGGTACAAGAAGCAGCATCTCCCCTTTGGGAAGGTCAGTGTTAAGGTGCAATAAGGAAGAGAAGAGATTTACAATCATCAGCACCACTAGCCCATCTCACCCTCCAAAAGCAACAGATAAATCTTGGAAAATCGACAGGCACTCCCAGGCTGACACCGAAGAGTGAGATAGATGGTGAGGGCCCTTTTGGGCCTCTGGCCTCCATAGCTGTGTGGTCTCAGTTTCCTTCTCTGCCCAGTGTTTGCAGCACTGCCCCTGCCCATATGTCCACCTACCTTCCTCACCTGGAGGCATCTGTACTCCTCTGACCAACCCCCCCCCCAAAAAATCAGGGTCTAAGATGCATTGCACCCTCAAGCCTCAAGTCTGTATTTATATCTAGGGACATAAGCAAAAACCAAAGTAGCCAGAGATTTAACTCAAAGCTCAGGTCAATTTTTCTGAGGGAGAGCAGCACCCCCCCCCACACACACACACACACACACGCAGGACAAAGGGAGCCCCCCTCCCATTTTTGTTATTGTGCTAATAATGAAAAAAAAAATCTCTTGCAGGAAAGAATTCCCTGAATATGTAGGGGGTAGAAATAATGACCACTGAGATGATATTCCACTTCTGACCCCTGGGAAAATTTTTTTGGTTTTGTTTTTTATTTATTTAAGGAGATTAAGATAGTCTGAACTTTAAGGAGTGCTGTAATTTACTGGCGGGAGGGGGCACAATACTCAGGGACCCAAGCAATTGGTGAGAAACTAGATCTCAAAGCAGAAAATGAAAAGTCGATCTAGGGGAAGATTTTTAAATAAGTGGGTCAGAGGGATGGAGAGGAGATGAGGCGATCAATCTTAGCCCCCTGACAGCTCCTCCGATGGCATCAAAGAATTTGGCTCTTTGGGAAAGCAGAAGGAACAGCCGAAATTCCGCATCCCTTTAAAAGGCCTGAGGGTGGGGGTATTAGCACAAGGGAAAGGTGATTCTGGGAGAGCGGAGAAACAGATGGGAAATAGGGACAGAGGGAAGGGCGCTGAGTTGGGTGGAAAGTTTGGAGAACTCCCACGCACTGGCCTCCCCTCCCCCTCCTTGCCCTACTGCCCAGCGAGAAGAAGGCTGGTTAGCAGAGAAATCGCGACTCAGCCGGGAGCTGGAACTAGAAACTTTTTGTCAATGTAACGGCTGCGTGGGTGGTGGTAAGTATTCATCTGCGTGGGTGGTGGTGAGCGTTTAAAAAGGAGAGAGAAGTCTGAGGAGAAGGGGGGCTGGAGGAGAGCCAGTTGGAGGTGGGCTGCAGGGACAAGGGGTAGTAGGCTGGAGGACTCAGAGAGAACTGCTCAACACGAGGGAAACCGTTCAGAGATGATTACGTCCAACGCAGCTCCAAAGAAATAAATTTTTGCCATTTGGAAGTGGGGATGGGAGTCAGGCGGGGGTGGGGGTGGGCTCGGAAGGATCGAGTAGTACTTAGTTGTCTGGAAGTTGCGCAGTAAGACCTGAGAGTGGGTTCTCCCTCCGACCACCCCTTGAGAAGCCCTGGAAGTTTTTTCACAGGCTCTCCAGCTGGCTGCGGGATCGAGCACTTCCCTGGGCAACAGCCAGTAGGACTGTCCCTGCAGGAAATACAGCTCTCCCTAGCCCAGCTGACAGATTGTACTGCCAGATTAGAGAAGAGCAGAAAAGTTGGGTGTGAAAAGAGACCAAGAGAGCCCTCTTTCCCAGAGACACGTCTTTCCCGCCCCCCTGTTGTGCTGTGAATCTTAGCACAGATATTTTCCCATGACTTTGGCTGCTGAGCTAGTGCCTGGAATCTCACAGAGAGAAGGGTGGGGGACACCAAGCCAAGTAGGCCCTTATTTTTATTTGCAGTTCTAGCTTCAAGCCAAAACTGTTTTTCAAACTCGAACAAAATCCTCTCTATTGGCCTGCTTCTCTCCTGCTAATCAATCCGCTGCACCCCAAGAGCCAAACATGGCGCTTCATCTAGTTACATCATTCAGAAAATGTTATTCAGGGAAGAGGAAAAGAGAAAGAAAAACCCTTGAGCGTTATTTGATACCAATCAAACTTTGCACGCTCTTATGCCTTTAAATTATAGCCTGACCCAATGCTAAATTGCTTGCTGCTTGGATGAGCCGAGTCCAGTTAAAATTGTATGGGGGGGGTTAGAATTCAGGTTGCTTTTTTATTGTTATTTATTGTTGCATAAAGACTGTAATTACTAACCTTGGACTGCCAGGATGCAACATAAAAATGAAAATAGCCCTCACTTTAAGGCTGAGGGCCTGCAACCATTCTCACCCACACTACCCACCATCACTTCCACCAAATATATGCTCCTAATTAAGCAATGCGGGAGCATCGCTTAAATTAGAATTATGCAACTCTCAGCAAGCAGCCATCGCTTCTTTTCAATGAATTAGCTCCATATTTCAGCCCGCTGTCTCCTCGCTCTTATCGATCCAGGACGCGGTGGTGACATTTCATCTTTGACAGACCTCCTCTCTATCCTCGCTCCAGTGTGATAAAACTTTTATGGAAGCACGACTAAGAAATGAAGTTTTCCCAAGAATGACAAACAGCGGCACATTAGCCTGGGGACCATTTTATTTAAGCTTGGCTATAACAGCTTCTCCACTCTCCTTTCCTTTCTGGCAGGGGAAATCAAATGCACCTCCTCTCCCTCCGCCCCAGTTTTATTTAGTGATTTAATTCACTTTAGGTTTTAAGACTTGACCTGAGTTGAGGCCTCAGATTTTTTTTTTTTTTTAGATTAATCATTTTCCTTTGTTTTCATTTTAGACCAATGGTGGTTGGGCTTCAGGTCACGTGACCACTTCTTTGTAGCCCCGGAAGAAAACTGAAGTTTAGGTTGCGTGGAAGGAGCACTAATCGCCAATTTTTGTTGTTGGTGGTGGTGGTGGTGGTGGTGGTGGTGAGCAGGGGCGGGGCAAGAAGTTGTGGCCAAAGGAGAGAAGACAAAAGGTTAATGAATGAGAAAAATAGAGAGGCTAAGAAGCCAAACCGAAAGACCTAGAGAGAGTACCCAAGAATTTTCCTTCCCCTAACTTGTCACTCAAATCTTAGCTACAGAATTTCGCAGGATGGTCCAGGCTCATGTGAGTAAAACCGTATAAACCTGAGACAGGCAAGAGGAGGTAGGGGCCTGAGCAGTGGATGAAAAGGCCAGGACAGGGGCTTCAATGTCCTTCCTCCCTTGGGGGAAATTTGGCAGTCAGCAGCCTCGCTCTGCTATCTAAATTGGACCACTAGGACAAGATAAAATTGATAACAGAAAGTTTATTCAAGAATTGTTTGACAGACAACCCTTTTAAGTAAGGAAAAAAGTAACTACTGAAGAACAAAGAAAGTTCCAATTAACTCTAATTCTACAAATTCAGGACTATACAGTGACAATTAGGAGCTGAGTTCATGCCTTTTAGAACTAATTACAATTGCTCATAAGTACGAGTTTAACATAAATCTACAGCTCTTTTCTAGAGTACAATAACTAAAATAGCTGGTTTTACATGACAGGAAACACATCCTTTATAACAAGTAAATACTAAAAAAGTACAGTTTTTTTCCTTTTTTTCTCATATAAATACATAATGTAAGGGGATAAATAATACAAAAAAAGAAAATATTTTAACAGGCTATAACCAATAAATATATATGAAAATGTTCACTAGAACACACCTTTTTGAGCGATACTGGACTCTTGCAGGCCCAGACATCTCTCACAGTTGTTTTTATATCCATTAAAATGTAAACTCTAAGTGCAACAAAAGTGTCCTGTCAGGGGTTGAGCAAGGCGCACAGGCCCGGCTGCAGCCCCTGCCTGGGACAAACAGTTTGTTAAAATATACCCTGTTTTCACGTTAAGTCGAGAGAGCAACAGAAGAAAAGAAAAGTGTAGAACCACGTGTCACCGATTGCTTTCTGTGGAGAGAGGGGATGTACTTGGAGCTGAGATGGGAGGCAGCAGAATGGGCAAACCTTCAGTCCTGACAACTTGCTTGTCCTCACTTCCCAGCTTTTCCATAAATGAAAAAAATATATATTTATAATATAGACAGCTCTCACTTTCAGGATCTCTCACCATCCCTGAGCCCTCTAAAAACTGTAATTGATGGGGGTGGGGTATAGATATTAATGGCCTAGAACAGAAAAATATGGGGCTAGAAAGGGAGTGCCCAATTAACCTCAAGTAGATGGGAGGAAATTTGAGGCTTCAGAGAAGGGGGAAGGGAGCGTGCTCTGTGCCCTTGGTTTTGAAATGTTTTTAATTTCTTAAAAGGAGAATTGCAAGGAAAAAAAAAGATTTGGGGGAGTTACCCAGAGATGGAAGGTAAGTTGGTTGGTGATGGCCTAGCCATCCCGTTTTTAAATGTGCTTCTTCTCTGCCTTGTTTCCCTATTTCCTCTTCTCTACCACACCCGAGAGCGAGAGTGGTGTTCCAACTGGATATTGCTGAAGGCCTCGGGTTGATGGGGTCACCTCCAGTCGGCTGTGGATTCCTTTCCAACCGGTTGGCAGGCAGATGGAAACAGGGCAGAGGACTAAAAAAGCAACCTCTCAGGCCAGGGGAGAGGGAAGGAGCTCCAGGCCCGTTCTTCCCGGGAAGGTTCACTACCACCTCCTCCCTGGCTCCTTTCTCAGAACTCCAGGCTGCTCTCCTGGCTCTTTCCTCCCCCATGACTCGCTCCTCCGCCTCCCTTTCCCATCACAGGTGTGTTAATTTGGGCGCTTCTTGGATTCTACCCTGAGGAGGAGGCGCATGATGAGAGAGGTCTGTGTAGGTGGGGTGGGGGTCGCAGGGTCCGTGGTGCTGGCTGGGAGCCATAGGGGGCGCCCCGTTGTAGTCCAGGTTCCCCGAGGGGTGATGGGAAAGGTGGTTGAGGCCGTAGAGGGAGGGGCCGGCAGGGGGCGCGCGGATCCGAGCCAACCCCCGCCACATAGGGCTGCCCTGCATGGTGGGCGTTCCGTAGGCCGCCCGTTGGCTTGGAGGACGTGGGGCTCGTAATCGGGCGCGTGGTCGGGGGATACTTCTGCGGGGCGCCGCAGCCTTTGAGAGGGGGCTGGTAGTTGGAGGACAGCGCGTAGGCGTTCTGGTGGGCTTTGCCGAAGGCGGGCGGGGACGGGCTCTCGTAGCTGGGGGTCATAGAATGTAAGGCGTTCATGAAGCCGGCGGTGGACTGCATGGGCTGCGGGGGGCTGCCGGCGGGGGAGGGCCCCCGGACGACGAGGCCAAGCCTTTGGCCTTCTGGTCCTTCTTGTACTTCATGCGCCGGTTCTGGAACCAGATCTTGATCTGCCGCTCGCTGAGGTTCAGCAAGTTGGCCATCTCCACGCGGCGCGGCCGGCACAGGTAGCGATTGAAGTGGAACTCCTTCTCCAGCTCCACCAGCTGTGCGCTTGTGTACGCCGTCCGCGCCCGCTTGGACGCCGTTGACCCCGGGGGGCTCTTGTCCCCTCCCCGCCGCCGCCCCCGCTGCCGCCGCCGCGCCGCTGCCTCCTCCGCCTCCTCCTCCGCCGCCGCCACCACCGCCACAGCCTTCCGCTGGATCCGAAGGGGAGGGGTGGGAAGGGGAGAAAATGAAATAAAAGATAATTACTGAACACGCCGAAATTGAATGCATCGTTTCTTAATAAATCCAGGCCTGGACTCAGCCCCCGCCGCCTCCCCTTCCGTCCCCGCCTCCTCCTCGCCCCCCCCACCGCCCGTCGCATTAGCGGACACTCTATAATAGTGGCATTTATTAAGAGACCTGTTCTCCTCTCGCTGCCCCAGCTTATGAAAATTTGATCATGTCACGCAGACAGAGCCGCATGGCCATTTATTTAGGTCTGAATTTTATCGCGCATCCTTTCACCCCCATGCCCAATTCCAGGTCTGGAAAGACACTCCCCCCACCTTCCTGCCAGGTCCTGTGGACAGGGTGGGTGGCTGAGGAAGACCCTTGAGGGAATCTGCACATCCGTGTGCAAGGCACAAAAGTATGACGCGAAGAGGCTGCCGTGCCTGGAGGCCGGGACCCGGGCCGCCCGAGCAATTGTGATTAATACCCACAGTAATCATACTTAATAATAATCAATCGTGACGACTCTGCGTCTCCTGGCTCGGCGGCCTCTCAAAGGGCTGAGGCTGAGCGCGTGGCCTTATAGAACTCCCCGGTGCTCGTGTGGAGGGTGACGGGCAGGAGAGGGTGTTAGAGGGGTCAGGGGTCATTAGGTGGTAAGAGGAAGGTAAGGGAACTCCGCCGGTGCCGCCGCCACCTGGGCGCCTAGGGCCTGGGTGCTAGAATAACAGTGACATTCCTGGCCCGGACAAAAGCAGACGATGAGGAAGGCAGAGAGCTAGTACCTGCGCCGGGGGAGCTGTTTTTCAGCTTGGACGTTTGCCTCGACTCTTTCATCCAGGGGAATATCTGTTTGGTGAGGGTGGAGTTGGAGCCGGGACCACACTTGGGAGGGCCGCTTTTGCCCGGCCCGCCCCCATTGCTGCTGTTGCTAGTTGTACTGGTAGGTGCGGCGCTGGGCGGGGGTGAGCCGGGTGGGGCAGACAGGGGCTCGGGGGCCAGGCCAGGCCTCATGCAGCTGCCATTGAGCTCCTTGCTCTTGGCGTGCGGGGCGGCGTTGCCCAGGGACTGCAGCGAGCACGCTGAGCGCTGGTAGTCGCCCTCCAGGTGCGTGGAGGCCTGGAAGGCGGGTTGGGGAGCACTGTCGTATCCGAAGCCATTGCTGCCAGGGTACGAGGAGTAGCCTCCGAAGAGTGCAGCAGCGGCGTTGTCGTAGTAGGTGGCTTTCTGCATCGCTGGGCGAAGCCCGGGCAGTGGATGGCAACTTGCAAGGGCCTGATACCCTCACAACCGGACATTGGCACCCCTGGGGGTCACGTGAGGCTCCGGACCCCCCTCCCAGTTCTGCCCCCTCCTCCCGGGGTCTTTTCGGAGCGGCTGACCTGCGGGGTGAGAGAAGAGACACAAGGGGGAGAAGAAGACTGGGGCTCGAATCCATCTTAGGAACTGAAAAGGGAACTGACATCAATAGGGTTTTTTCTTCTCCCCCACCCCAACATCTTCACAGCAGATGCTGAGGCCACTTCCTGACCTGAAATGGATTTCTCTTATTTCAACACTTTAATTTTAAAGAAAAAGCCCACTGGTTTTCATTTCCACTTAAAAAATGAAGACTGTATTCCTTTAGGGACTGGTTAGGTATAGAAACATACTACTGCAAGAGTCACTGCTTTCTCTCCTGCATGCACACTCGCCCCTGACCTCTCTCCTCTATCTCCCTACCTCCCCTCCCAACTCTGGGATAGGGTGGCTCAAGAGGGGGGAGACTGGAAGACTCCAAAATAAAAGCGTCATCATCGACACCCTCCTCTGAGCTGAGAGTCCTCCTGCCTCTGCCTCCCTCCATGTCCATTTAGGTCTCTCTCACCCAAGAACAGACTAGCCTGGAAGAAAAAACGAAGATCTCCAAAAGAGACAAAATGAAGAAATAAGTTGAGTAGAAAAGCTTATAGTGTAAGGGATCATCTCCTTCCCCTCCCATCTCTCGAAGACAACCACCACCAACGGCTTGACCTAGAAACTTCCTGAAGATTTTTAATCTTCAGAGCTAGCGGAACTGAGCCTCCCCCATGTCCCTGCTTCAGGTACCATCACCTCTAGCCTGAGTCTACTAAGCGAAGTGGGACCTGGCAACTGGCAGTCCCGCAGGGTCCCCAGTGGAGTAGGATTGTTTCCATTTCCCTGGCCAGGCTGGTTGATGCTGTGACCATTTGGCACATATCTACCCCCTCCTTTATTTTTTTTTCATCAGACAATTTTTTCCCACCCTTTTCTTGAGTTTGTTTCCTTTGATTTCTTGAAAAGAAGAAAAAAAGAAACTGGATAACTGCTGAACTTTTTACCAAGAGATGGGAAAGTACTTTCTAAAAGAAATTTTTTTTTCCCTTAGGGAAGAAGAAAGTAAACAAAGCAATCTGAACACTATTCTCTGGGTTGGAAACAGGGTACCCTGTTTACTGAAGTTCTCTGAGGCTTAAAAAATACATAGTCATTATTTTCATGCAGCCTCTTAAAAGTGTGCCAGAAAAATAAAGGTTCAAGCTGTAATAGGATTTTGTGTATTTCTTCTAAAACTGCTGACTTCATTTCTCCCCTAGTCCCCCATCTATCTTCCCCAATACCTCACCATCACTTTTCATAAAGCCTCCAGACTGACCCTCTCTTCTAACATGTGCGTTTGGAATACTTAAATTTCATTTATTCCAGTTGGCCAACTTCAAAGAAAAATAAAAATAGGAAAATAAAAGAAAAGGTGTGTAGGTGAAGGAAGTCCCTCCCATACATAAATCCCCTTCTTAGTGGCACAGATTCATACTCAAAAGAAAGCTGGGGTGGCCCTGAGTTCCGATTGGTTTCCGGGAAAAATTTGTTTCTAGGAAATACACATGGGTCTGCAAAGCAGCAGGTCCTTTCAGAAAGGAGAACTGGAGTTCGATTGACCAGGCTGACCCAATCCCTTTATTATTACTACCACTAGCCTCTGATGCTTTAACCAAAATTAACTTCGGAGAAGTCCTGGCTGAAGGGGAAATTAATTAACAGGCATCAGTTTAATTTGTTATTAATAGAGAGGGGAATAAAATAAAAAATGTTGGAGGGGTTAGCTGGCTGGGACCTGGCTTTATTTAGTCTAAATAATTGTTAGAGCGATGATGATGATGATGATGATGATGATGATGATGATGATGATGATAAAACAATAATCTGACTAGGTGCCTGGGGCCAGAATTTCTGTTGCTCCCCCTGCAATAAACCTGCAAACCGTCTCAGCACCAAGGCCAGGCGAGTGTGGGAAGCAGAGGGGCCAGAGACGTGATAGAAAAGAATGGAGACTCTGCCGGCAGCAGCGAGGAAGGACCCAGAAGGTTTGCGGGCAGGCTTAGTCCCTGGCTGCCGCTGCCGGATTCTCTCAGCCGCTCCTGCCGCGGTGGCTGGCGGCGACTAGCTATGCTAGCCCAAGGAAGCGAAAAGAAAGCATTCAGGATGCCGTAATGGTTAGCAGTGGCAGGTTCCAAGAGCAGAGGGCTGAGGGCCGAGCCATACGAGCAGCAGCAAGTTTGGGCGCTGGAGGTAACCGAATTAAAAGGCGCTTAAGCAACTCTGCTCCGATACTTTGCCGGGCTGGGCTGGAGGGCGCAGAGGCCTGGATGACAGGACAGTGAGAAGGGAAAGGTGCCGAAGGGATCTGAGATCTGGGGATCCAGGAGAAGAGGGGGTGGGAGCAGCTCTATCAAGCCAAACATGTCTATTTTCCTTGCCTCCATGTTGGAAAAATCCAGGCTCCATATGGTTTCTCATGAGGAGAGAGGGAGGGAGACAGTAGCTCTGGGCTTCCCCCTAGAATCTCACTGAAGTGAGCCACCCCAAGAACCCACCTTGTCAGGCACACCGCCCCCCCCCCCAGAAGAGCCAGGGAGAGTAACAATAGCTGGAGAACCCCCCCGGAAGAGGAGACAGGCCACCTTCCAGGACTTAAAAATATATATCATAATAATGGAAGGAAGATAAAGAACAGGGAAGGAAGAGAAAGGTTAAGCTCTTCTTAGCAGCCGGGGGAGAATTCAACCCTGGATCTGGCTGCTGAAAAAAAAGAGGAGAAAAGGAGAGAAACAGGAAGAGAAAAGAGAGGGGAGAGGAGAGAGGGAGGGAGGGGAGAGAGGGGAGAGAGAGAGAGGAGAGAGAGAGAGAGAGAGAGAGAGAGAGAGAGAGAGTCAGTCGCTGCGTGGAAGGAAGCTTAAAGCTTGTGAACTCTTCTTGAACCGAGATTGGAGTCATATGGGCCATAAATCATTGAGACATACTCTCCGCCATTCACAAACTGATAGCCTATTTCAGTCCAGCTTACCTTAGCCACCGACGAGGGGAGAACAGGCAGACATAATATATATTCACATCGAGCCCCAGCGCGAGCGGCAGGCGAGAAATCTCCCCTCCTTGAAGGCAAAGGAAAAAAAGACCACTGTTTAAAGCTGCGTCGCCCCCCCCCACCCCAATAGCCACCCCGGCTGGGGAGCCCGAGGGGCAGACCGGCCGGAGGAGCTGCGCGGCGTCCGCTTCAATTCACTCGGCTTAGGAGCGGGGGGTGCGCAGGAGGGAGGGGTGGGGGAGCGGGGGAAAAAAATAGAAGACCGAAAGGTGCTCGGGTGGCTGGGCTCGCAGAGAATCCAGCTCCAGGCTCGAGCGCGGCCAAGCCGCCACAGTGTGGTTGCCCTATAAGACTGGTACGCCCTACTCTCTGTAACAATGGCCTCTGCTTTTGCACAGGGAAAAAAAACCACACCACACACACACACACACACTCACTCACTCACTCACAGACACTCACACACACGCTCACACACCCCCCCACCTCTCCCCCTTTAGCAAGCCTAGATGCCTGATAAGGAGGGAAGGCGATGGTGTTATTGGGGGAGGGGGAAATTTTTACAGCCCCCCCCCAAAAAAAAGGGTGAGAAAGAAAAGAAAGTAGAGAGGTTTTTGTTTGTGTGTGTTTGTTTGTTATTTTTTTTTTTTTAAAGAACAGGTAAATTTTTAAATAGAGATTTTGGCAGGGGAGACAGGAGGAGCGGATGCAAGGCAAAGCCAGTTGGAGTTCCCGGCTCCCCCCATTCCACTAGTAAACCATTATGCTAATTGGGGAAGTCGCTTTTGGGAGGCCTAGTCAAAGGCAGTGGCTTCCATGGGGGTGGGGGTGCTGGGTGCCCCTCTGCATTCATTTGCTGCAGAACACTAGGACTTTTTTTTTTTTTTTAAGTAGTTTCACTCCTCCTGGGACGGGTGGTGGCTGAGTCTTCCGCCCTCTCACTCTGGCTCCCTCCTTCTCAGTCTCCCAGTCTGTTTCTTCTCTCTCCCACACCCTCTCTATTCTTCTCTCCGCACAAATTTCCAGGCCCACTTTCCAACCGGTAGAGGGGAAAGCCAGACCTTTTTTTTTTTTAAACAGCCCCCCCCACTTTGAGAACAGACAACAAGCGGTGAGTGATTATTTTAAAAATCCAGACCATCTTGCAGGGGGAGGGGAGATTGAGGAGAGGGTGACAAAAGGAGGACCCTGTGTTTAGCTTGAGCTTCAGACCGGCTGGCAATGGAGAGGCTGTAAGAACTTCATGGAGAAGTTTCTGTTACAGTTCTCACCTCAAGGTAGACAGAATGGGCTAAGAGGTGACAAGGGCATTTGTACTTCTAAGGAGATGAGACGAAGTAGCAAGATGGCTTAATTTTAAATGCATTGGCAGAGGAGACAGAGGATAGTTGTTATTGTTATTATTCGGAACAAATTTGTTCTCTTAACTGCAAGATTTAGGATTCTTGGCACAGTGAGGAAGACTACAAAAGCGAAACTCTTCTCAGGGTGTGTTTGAGAAGGACGGGGAAAAGGCAGGCAGTCCTGTAGGAGGAAGACAGGAGCCAGGAATGTAGGTATCTGCAGATTTGGATTGGGGGTGGGAACGAGCCATTCTTAGTGTAGGAAAAAGACAAAAAGAGCACCAGGACATTTCCAAAAGCAGGAGAGTTTGCAACACGGCCTAACTGCTGACTAGGGGTTTACCAGATAAAACAGAAGGTAGATAGTCTCTTTTCTACAAAGGCAGCTTGGAAAATTTGTTCTCTTAACTTCGCATAGACAGAGCCAGCCATTACTCTGTGACCTCCTAGTTAGAATATTTCTCCCATCTGGATGCACCAGGAGAGATGGGACTGGCAGAACAAAGGTGAGAGATGATATCCAGCTATTGTCTCCCTCTCAGGAGAGGGTGATTGTGTCTGGCAAAACTTCCCTATACTCTTTTGCTCCCCACTCACAGCTCTGCTTTGGGCTGAGAAAGGGTCCTACTCTCACAGGAAGTGGTCCCCAGCCTCCTGTGGCCCCCACTTCTTCCAGGCCCTCTCAGTCAAGCTTCATGGGCTGGAGCAGCCAATTTCCTGGGGCCCTGCTGAATGGGGGGCAGGGATACCCATGGCCTCCCTACCCTCCAGCAACAGAAACTGTACTCAGTTTCCCACTGTGATGCCCTAAGGATCCTATGGCCTGCCTACAGTTGGTGGCTGAGGGAAAGGAGGGGGTTGATGAGGATGGAAGGTGGGACCCATTTTTTCTGTTTGTGAGTACTATCAAGAAAAGAAAATGTCTAAAACAGACCCAGTGTTGAGGCTCAAGCCAGAACTCTCAAAGAGAGCCATTAGGGCTGCCTGAGCATGTAGCTGCAAGGAGTCTGTCCTGAGGTCTCTCTAGGCCCTGGTTAGAGACCTACAGAGTTGGACTCTTTGAGGCCGGTGGGCCAGGGACTCAGCCCAGAGAGGCTTCCAGAAGTTTAAGGAAACCAGCACCTTTGTGTCTTTTCTGTCACTCCCCAAAATTAAAAAGGCAAAATTGTACCTTAGATCCTCCAGCTCTCCTAGCTGTTTTTACCCACTGGCTAGAGAAGGTCAATTGTGAAATTGAAAGAGAAGGAAAGAAACCGGTCACTTGTGGGGCTACATAGTTAAAAGACAGCCCAGAGGGCACCCAGACAGTTGCGGGCCTGAAAGCCCGGGCTGCAGGAGGGTCCCACCTGGAGCCGAGCTGAGGGTGGAGGAGTTATTCAGAGACAGCAGTGGACCCCTCCCCTCCTTCAACTCCTTGTGGTCCCTTCTGGCTACATAAAGAGGTAGGGCACAGTGGGGTAGAAGGAAAAAGAAGAACTGGGGAGCAGGAAAGCCTACCTGGAGAAAACTTCAGAGGACACGCACCCCCCACCCCCAAATGCGGTAGGAGATGGAGTGGGAACTTCTTAATTAATTCTAGAGAGCACAGCCCATTCGAAATGCTTGGGAGGCAATTAGATCCAAGTTTGGTTTATTTCTTGCCCTTTCCTTCCTTTCTCAGAGATTTCTGACTGGATGGTTGCCCCTGTTGGAGGCTGGGAGCGTGGGGTTGGAGGTAAAGCAGGCAGACCTGAAAGCAACCATTTCGTTTGAGGTGTTGATGCAGTCTAGGGACCTTTCAAACTTCAGGGGACAAAGGTGGGGCAGTGAGGAGCTTGGGAGGGAACTTGGGGTGGGAGACGGCAGCAGAACAGTCTGAGGGAAGACTCTGGGGTCTTGAAAAAGAGGAGTGGAGATGGCTTCACCCCTGTAGTGAAGTCATGATTTAGGAACAGACTAGAGAAAGGAGAGAGAACAATTTCTTCCTAGACTCCAGGAGGGAAACTTGGGTAACTGTGTGTGTGTGTGTGTGTGTGTGTGTGTGTGTGTGTGTGTGAGAGAGAGAGAGAGAGAGAGAGAGAGAGAGAGAGATTGAAAAAGAAAAAAATGGAGAAAAAGATTAAGACACAGTGACCTAGTGTAATCTAAAAAGGCAAAAATTAATAAAGGTAAGAATTAGAGAAAATGTTCCCCTTTATAGACATTCTTTTCTCTCTGATTCAGTTTCTGAAAAGCCGGAGCACTCCATCCGGCACTAAGCACTCCGCTCTCCCATCCTAATCCCTACCCAGTACCGGGGACAAGGAGCACTTTCAATTCCCTTGAGAGATCACTGGCCGCACAGCCTTGCAGGCCTTTGGGAGATCATATCTGCCCCCCCTCCTTCTTACCACCCTTCCCCCGCAAAAAAAAAAAAAATCCATCAAAGAGCAAACGAAAATTCTCAATAAGCACAAATTGGCTAACTACTTTAAAATAGTAGTCAAATTGGCTGACTACTGATTTCTGATATACGCCTTGGGGCAACCAAGCTGCCCCGCCGCTTTGCCAGCCCCAAATCCAAACCCTGCCTGGCTCTTGGAGAAGATGGAACCTGAGCCGGGCGGGGCATCTAATGATCTGTTTCTTTCTGGTCCTCTCGGGGTTCCCGGTCCTACACTCTGTTCCAGTTGTACTGCCTAACTTTGTGGCCGCGGCAGTCATGTAAAGTTCACACATGCACCCGAATCTCCATCTCTTCTTAAATATTAATAAAGGTTTCAAAGCTGGGAGTTGTAAAATGAGAATTGCTCCCGAAGACAGCTCTTGGTATTTAGATCCCCATCCCCCACCCTCTCGGATGCGGGAGCAGGAGGGAACAAAGGGGCAGCGGGGAGAAGAAGATTCGGCGCCTCGCGGAGGCTGATGCAGACCCGGATCAGCAGAAGCGGAGATCGAAAGAACGAAAAGGCCGCGAAGGTTGGAGAAGAAAAATCCAAGCTATACTTTCCCCAACTCCAGGCAGCAGGGCGAGAGGGAGGCAGGGAAAAACAGACAGCCTCGAGGGTTTGCAAAGGCTACTCAGTGACCGTGGAGGCCGCCTGAACTCATTGACCAGCGGCTGGTGGTGCCGAGAGCCAAGCCGAGAGTTACCTGCAGGCCAGCCTTTCCGAATCAAGGGTCCCCTCTCATCTAGCAGCTCAGTGCTAGCCTGACAAACTCCATCCCAGTGGATGTCAAGACAAAGATGGGCAGAGTGGAGGCTTGAGGAAAAGGGGCAAATCTCGGACAGCTGGGTGAGGGGTGCTGGGGAAGGGAGAAGAAGCAGGCAAGAGAGGGACAGGGGCCAAGCGGCTGCAAGGACTGCGCAGGTCTTTCCTGACAGATTGGATGTTTCTCTCCCAGTGACCTCTGTTTAGCAGACAATAACTCACCGGATTAATGACCAATCAGCAGAAGGCCTTCTGAATTGCCTCCAAATATAAAACTCCAAAGTCAGAATGGGATAGGGCCAGAGACTGGACCTGTCAGATCTTTCTCTCTCTCCCTTTCTCTCTCCCTCCCTCCTTTTCTCCCTCCTTCTCTCTCCTTCTCTCTCTCTCTCTCTCTCTCTCTCTCTCTCTCTCTCTCTCTCTCTCTCTCTCTCTCTCCCCCCCCTCAAAATAGAGTTTGGGATGAGGCTTTAGGAAGTGAAGTTATCTGGCCAGGGACTTTGATTTCCAGAATCCCAAAGATAAAGTTGTTTGCCATCTCTTCCCACTTCCTCCAGCACAACTCCCTGCCACACCTCCTAAGGCAGTCTGGAAACCACCCCCCCCCCTCTGCTGGCCTCTTCATAGCCTGATCCTACAAGTAATCCCTCTTCTTACAACCCAGCAACTTCTGAGAAACATTCACCCCTTTGAATTTTATTTTCTCCTATTTTGGAGAAGAGGTGGAAAATAACAAGAATTGGGGCAGGGGTGGGGGGGGTTATCAACCACCTTGCAGGCCTCCTGTCCTGGCTGCCCTGGGAAGAAACGTGGTATAGTGCCATGGCACACTGTGTGTGTGCCCTCTCCCAGGAAGAGAGGATCCAAAGGCCCAAGGGTCAGAGTGAGGGTGAGTGGGGAGCCTGTGGTCTGCCATCATGGAATCAAATTCTGAAATCACCATTCAGTCCCTGGCTGGAGTAGGAGGAACTTCAAGAATTACATTCTAAACAGCTCCAGCCTGGGCCCCAGTGCCTAGGGAGAGGCAAGGAGAGTACCTTGCTCTGCGCCAGCGAGCCCTCCTTCCTTACCCCCCTCCAAATGCTCAATCACAGCCCAGTCTAGCTAGCAAGCCCCTCTCTAGTGCCTTCTATTTCCATTGCTCTTGGACGCCTGGGCTTCTCCTCCAACCTTCAGAGAGAGGAATGCCAGATTCCAGTAGAGTTCCCAGAGCCAGTCTGTCACCATCCACTGCTCTGGGCAAGTACAAACTCCCTGTACATTGCAGATAAGCATGCAGTAACTTCTGTACCCAGATGCCCACAGAACCCCAGGACATGCAAGAGAGCTGCATCCAAGCACTGGAAGTTATTAAAGGTCAGAACTCAGAGAACTCAGGGATTCTCCTGTTGACCCCTGCCACTGTTATGGAAAGAGAAACTGAGGTCCAGAGCGGGAGAGTGATTTGTTTAAAGTCATTCTTGGATAGGCTTCGAAGTCAAGAAGGAGGCTTGGATTCTAAGAAGTCCAGACTTGCCATGCGAGCAGAGAACTGCTTGGTCCTCAGTGTCCACTTCTGTAAAGCCAGAGCATGTGTGTGGAGGTGAGGGGTTAGGCTAAATGATCTGAGGTCCCTTTTTGGACTGAGAGTCTGTGGTTCTCTATATGCTGATGTAAAAGGGGTGACACTAAGCAGTAATAATAAACTGAGTTCAGACGATAACTGGCACCAACGCAGCCACACGCAGGTTTTTCCTTTTGAGATTTAAATGCTTATACCCCCACTACTAACCCTATTCCTGGTCCTTTTTGCCCCACAGAGGCTCATGCACTTGCTTTTACTGCTCTCCTGTGTGTGGGGGTATGGCTGGGTAGGGGTTGTTCTCTACCTTCATCGCCAAGTCAAAGTGCTGTTTTTGGATACAGGAACGGGGCAGTAAATAATTAATTTGTATAATTAAAGGATGAAGGCTGCAACCTGACAATTTTTAACCAGGAGTCAATGCACCCATTGTACCAGCCTGGCCTTCTTACCCGACCCCCTCGGCTCTGCCCACACACCACCAGCTTCCTGACTGCCTCCCCCCAGTTGGAGACCAGCATTCCCAAGATGGCCAGCAGGGTTCAGGGAGTCAGACTGCCCCCTCCCTGCAAAGTTTCTTTCTGTGCCTGCCTCCCCCCAACCAGAAGTCAGCCTGCCTGCAGCTGCCCCTCACAGCTTGCTTTCCCTAGCCCCTAAAGCTGTGCCAGGCTCCAGGTCCAGGCTCCCTGCTCTTAGGACACACGTAATCCACCTTCCCAGCTCAAGATGCCCCAACAATACAGCGAGTTTGCATTTCAAGAAACTCCCATTAATATCAATTTACTTCACTGAAACCTCGGGTTCTTCATCAAGTTGATGATTTATGATAAAATCAATTAAATTATGGCCACTTAGGGCCCAGCCGCTTCCTCTCAGATTTCATTGGTGTGGGGCCCAAGTGTCTGGTGGAAAAATGCAAGTTTAGCTGGAGGCGAGGAAAGATAATTCTGCGGCTGAGAAAATTTAATGCAAAACAATTTCCAGGCAACGCCAGGCGTCTGGACAGAAAGGCAAGAGTCACCAGTTGGCCTGCGGAAATAACTATCTGGGGGTCAAAATATTTTTCTCCCCACCCCATCATCCTGCATGGCTCCCTTGCTCTGTTCCTCTTTGTGCTCCCTTGCCCCCTCCCCTAAGCGAGGACATCAGGGGAATTTGAGCGGTAATGGTGGAACCCAGCCTGCCAAGGCCCAGCCTCAAACCGCCAATCTCCCCTACTATCCCAGGCCTTGTTCTCCTCTCTCCCTCCCCTTCCCACACAGCTATGCTCACTAATTCTTTACTTTCCCATGGTAAAGTTAAAGGTTCAAAGTGAAGATCGGGTGGCGTGGGTAGATGGAACAGAGGGGCCTGGGCTAAGCCAAGTGGACTCTGCTGCATGTGGCCGTGGGAGGAAAGAAAATACAGGAGGCGAGACAGAGCAGTACCCTATTTCAAGGGCACGGGGCAGTGAAGTGTACCCAGAACTACCCCAACCCAGAGTACCAGGACCAGAGAACACCTAGTCTCCCTCCAGGGTCCCGTGCGCCCACTCACAAAGTCATGCTGCACCGTACAAACTTCGACCCAAGCACTTACACCATACACAAACACACCTACACATGTGCTTACTTGAACACTCTTCTTATACCTCACACAGACCCACCACAGCCTGTGCCTCCAAAGAGACAGTTCCCACCAGCTCCCCACATCTGGGAAAATAAATCCCAGCAAATCAACCTGGCATTGCCACTCAGTCCAAAGAAAGGAGCTTCTCCCACCTCTACTCTGTTTGGTTTTTGGTTTCCAGAGCAGGCAAGGAGTAAACACAGCTTCTCTGAAGCCATAAATCACCCCCCTCCTACCTTCTCAGTTTAACACCCGGCCTCAGCGCAGCCCCTTGTACTTCTAGCTTCAAATAACCCGCCAGGTGCTAAAAAAAAAAAAAAAAAAAAAAAAAAACTCGGCCATGGTGGCAGCTGGACTGTGGGAGCAGGGGGCCCTGCGTGCCCCCATCCCAGCAGACGCCCCTCACAACCCACAGCTCCCAACTCTCCTGGAAAATCCTCAGAACCTCCAACACCCTTCCTGAGGGAAAGAGCTCCCCCAACCCCTAACCGGTCCTCCACACACCACACGCACAGCCCCACATTCCTCCACACTGTCCTGCATACCAGGATCCCTCTACTGCCTGCAGTCCGAACCGGCCTCTTAAGTTGCCCTCATCTTTATCTTCCATGAATCGGATGCAGCCTTTTTGCTGACCCCAAAGACAAGCCTGATGGCAGGGGCCTCATTCACTCCGCTCTCCACCCCAAGCCTGTCCTCAGGGATTCCTGGATGAGCACCCACACTTACCTGTGCGTCTCCCGCTAGGGCGCAAGCCGCAGCGGGCGCGCGCGGGAGTCAACGGCCAGGCCCAGGTCCCTCAGCTCTAGCTGGGGCTTGGCCGGCCGCATCCCGGTGGTTATTCAGACCCAAGCAGCCCAGGGCGGCAGGCCAGCGCGGGGAAAGGCTGGGAAGCGCTGCCCGCACCCCGCCCCCGCCCCCGGCTTTGTTCGGCCTTCGAGGCCGCGGGGCTTTCGGGTGCGCAGGGCCTTCACTCGGGGCGCCCCTCTCCGGAGAAGCTGGGGATCCCCATCCGCTGGGCCAGCCAGGAACAGAGCTGGAGTCGGGGCTCTGAGAGATGGCCAAGTTGCCAGGCAAGGGAAGCCGCGACTGACGCGGGGCACAGCGAGGCGCGGGAGCGCCGGGGCGCCATGGCGGAAGGCGGGCGCACGGGCGGCTCTTCAATGTCACCAGCAAAATGGGTTCCATATGTCCGGCCCGGCGGAGAAGGGAGGGGAAAGGAGAGAGTTCTGGGCAGGACAGGACGGGAGGATGGGGGTTGGGGGTGCTCAGGGAAGGGAGCAGAGCAGTGGCGAGGGGGTAAGGAGAGACTGGAGAGGCCAGAGAGGTTTGCATTTTTCAATTTTCCCGGAGTTTTTGTTTTTGTTTTTGTTTTTAAAGCTGCTTAGGCTGGTAGGAACTTTCTTTCCCTTTTTCCTTTTTCCTTTTCTTTCCTGAAAGATGGGGGAGGGAGATGATTAGTGAGGGTAGCATCCGTTTGTCCAGACTGGGAATTCAAGGGAAGGGATGAAGATTGGAGGTGAAAGGGAAAGTTCTTAGGGGGCTAGAAGATCAACTTATCCCAGTCCCTAAAGAAGGAAGAAAGAGACTAAACCCACTAGAGGGAAGAGAAGCCAAAGAAAGGTCCCAGGGTCCAGGTGTGAGAAACTGACCTCAACCCACCCACCCACACCCATTGTAGAATTCTGTTTTGGGACAGTTCAACCATTAAGTTACTACTTACTGCTGGTGGTAGGAGAGGAGATTCAAGTGCCGGAGACTCTTAAACCGTTCCCTGACACTTCGGTTCTGCCCCAGCTCCCTCACACCTGAGTTAGCACCCCCAGGGTTTACTCTAGAGGCAGTTGCTTCTGGGATGGCCCCAGATTTAGGCAGCTGCTTATAAAGAAAGCACAGACTCTGGAGGAGCTTCCAGACCCTGAAGCCCTCTCGCCCTATGCCTGCCCCCCACCCAAGGGCTTGGACTCTTTCAGTGTTTCTGTCTCTCTTCCTCTTTCTCTCCCTCTCTCCCTCTCTCCCTCCTAACCATCTCTGTTGTCTGTCCCTTTCTCACAGCCCCTTTGTCTTCTCTGTACTACCTCTCCCTGTGTCTTAAGTGACTTTGAATGGCATCTTTCCAAGGACTTCGGAGTGCCTCCAGAAATCATTTCTGGGTTCCCTTACTAGGCTGTCCTGCTCCTTGGGACAATGTAGAGCCCTTGGCCTCAGGGCCCTCTGCGGGGAAGACTCACCCTTCTCTCATGGAGATATTTTCTTCTACAGAGAAGGAGGCAAAATGAGTGGTTTCCTTTCCACTTTCCTTCTTCTCACTTAACTTGTGTGTGTGTGTGTGAGTGTGTGTGTGAGTGTGTACACATCCAAGTTGTGGGGTTCATTCTTCCAGGACAGCCTCCCTGCCTCTCTGGTTTTTGTCTCCACTCTCCCTGTCAGCCTCTCCTTGGGTTCTGCCTTGACGCGCCACCTCAGGAAGGGATCCTGCTGCTTGTTCTCTCTCTGGGGCCCTCTCTTTTTCCTTCATCCCCTCTCTCCTCATCTTTCTATCCAACTCCTCTGGTCATTAAAGCAGTGGCAGCCCAGCTTCTCAAAGGCACAAGGAAAACACTATAATTATATAGAGAAAGTGGACACCAGCAGAGTCTGGGGAGAAGACAGAGTCAGCAGTTTTCCTAAAGCCCCTTCCATGAAATGCTTTCTACCCCATCTCCTGAACAGCACAAAAGCAAATGGGGTGTGTGTGTGCAGAACTGGTAAGAGGCAGAGTGCTTCATGGTTAAATGAACAAACTATATCTATTTTTTTAAAAAGTCTCTTCAAACTTGCTGATTTGGGAGGTAGGCCTGTAAGTCTGGATGGAGGGCATCGGGCCTCACATAGGATGATTTAGTGAGGGGCCAGTGACTAAAAGATAATGGTGGAAAGGGAAGGTCTCCCTGCTTTTGTCTCCTGGGGAAGAGTCTGTGTGTGAGTGGGGGAAAGGGAAGGGGGAGGGGGTAGCCCCAGGGCCAGAAGAGACAAAGACCTGAAGGGGGCTGAGAGAATAGACAGGAAAAGAGGGGATCAGACCTCCACGTCACAGCCACAGGAGAAGGCAGCAGTAGGAGGGGAGAAGGGGGAGGAGTTGGGAATACAGGGGCAAGGGGCTGTGGGACTGAATCCCAGCTCTCCCCATTAGCGATGGCCTGTCCCAAAGAGCAGATCCTTCAGCCTTCACCTTTTGTTCCCTATCCTCCAAAACAGGCTGAATTCTAAAGCTAATAAACTCCAGTCTACTACCTCTTCCTTCTTCATGTCCTCCTCCTCTCCAAGGGAGAGGTAATCCTTCCACACTCTCTCAGGGACTCCAAGACTGGCCTAAATTCTGGAGCTCTGGATTGGGAGTGAAATCACCCTCTCTACATTTACACCCCCACTTCTCAGGTGAGGGAAAAGGAAATACTCACCTCCCATACTGTGTGTGAGGTGAGGGGTGAGGGGAGATTCTCTAATACTGAAGGATGGAGGGCCTGAAGGGCTTGGAGCCCCCATCCCTCAGGTCTCTTTGCTGCCTCACCCAGCCTTTCACCCCTCCCTGATATCTCTAGCCCTGTCAAAGCTGCCTGTGAATCCAGACTCCACCCAGTTCCTTTTTTTCCAGTCCAGGTAATGCCCCCACCCATCCCAGCTTAAGGTCTTATCCTTCTCTCTCTTTCTCCCTAAATCTTTTTCAACCCAGACTCCTAAATTGGAAGGCTTCACCCACTACCCACCCAGCACAGCACCCACTTGGAGCAGAGCATGGGAGCCAGCTCCTGGGTGCTCCACCACAGGGGCCTAAGCTGCCACTCCATGCCGTGAGTAATTAACACCTGAGCACAGTGTCACTCTAATCTTCTTACTCAAAGGTTTACACTAGCAGGCAGAGTTAAATATCACAGATAATAGTGACTATAAAGTCATTTGGCCCAGCTCCAGCCAGGGGAGAAAAAGCCAGCAGTTCGGATAGGATTTAGCAAAGGCTCTGGCCCTCTGGCCCTCATCCACCACAACTTTGGGTTTGCATTGTAACAGGTCCCCAAAAGCCACTTCTGGCTTTGCTTTTGACCAGCAGACTTTTTCTTGATGGGGATAGACTGAGGTTGCCATAGGAAACCCTGGGAGAAAGTTGCCAGCTCTACCCCTCTCCATCTGCACCTCGTTTTCTTAGTCTTTGGTGGGGGCTTAGAAAGAAGCACAATACTCCATGCCCTGGAATACTGTCCAACTTTTTGGGACCACCTGATTCCTGAAACATTTCTTTTCCAGAAAAACTTAGAGAACTTCTCCCAGCTTTTGCCCCAAACACACATAGTCCCCCACTGCTGAGGAAACTTTTTCTTTGTTTCAGGAGGTTAGAAGGAAGGCTACTGGGGTGTGAATTCATTTCCGTGTTTTGTTAGCCAGGAGGGTGGGGAGCCAAGGCTTCCAGCTTCTCTCCCTGGCCTTCACCCTCTGCCTTCATTGTCTCCCCCAATTTGAACAGCTCCTTCTCTATCCTAAACACCCTGCCGTACACATCAGTCCTATAGGTTAAGCTTTAACACTGTAGCTGAATCTTTCCGGCCCCCTTCCAATTGCATAGGACTTCGATTCGATTATAAAAATCTCTGCCTTCGCCTCCCGTAATTTCTTCCTCTGCCTCTACCTCTCTTGCCCTCAGACTCCTTCTGCCTTCAGAGTCAGGCTCTTTCCTCGCAGGCTGGAGTCAGAGCAGCCAAACTCCTGGAGGGAAACCGCTGAAAAATGAAGCTCTGTCTGCTGCTGCAGGAATGTTGGCTCTATCAGGCTCGCAAATATAATTTTTATATTAGGTCGTGGTCCTTGACTGGGTTTATATGCGAATGAGGCATTTCTGGTTTACCAAATTTATACAAATCTCGCCTTAATTGATAATCACGGATGCCATAATTTAAGACCTCCAGCTATAGAGCTTTCATATTAACTGCTGATATATTACTGTAAATCGTCTGAAATAACCAACTCCTGGGAGCAGAGCAGAGAGGGAGGAAGTGCCTCCGAGAGCCACTCTCTCCCGGCTGCAGAAATAGCCCAGCTTCCACATCATTTTCCATGAGAAATGATTTATCGAAGACATGGCCATAAACAACACAACTCACTCACAAACACACGCAGACGTGCGCACACACGCGCGCACACACACACACACACACAATGGCTGGCATGCTGGTCGAGAAGCTGACACCCATATTGCTATAAATCAAGAAAAAGGTTGGAGGAGAGGGAGAGGGAGAGAGAGAGAGAGAGAGAAGAGGAATATTCCTAAAATCTCTATGCAATGCCTCAATGGGTATAAACACACAGAGCACCGTGTGAAGAGAAATGGCAGGAAATGAAGATGGCTATTTGTCACAGTTTACGACAATAACATTAATAACAAACAATAAATTTACATGGACATATAAGACGCGGTAGGTAGTGAGAAATCCCTTCTACTTACAATACCCCAGCCCGCGGTGTGGCTCCGGCTGCGGGGCTGTTTTATTGCTGCCTCCCTCTCTTTTTCTCTCTCTCTCCCTCTCTCTCCCCCTCTCTCTTTTTTTCTCGGGGTACAGGCTTTTTTTCAAAGGACAGTTGAATTGCACGTCAGAAACAGGGAGACCGAGCCTGTGATTTTCCTGACGAATACATATCTATTCTGCAACCTCGGCATTAATTATTTAATGAATCACGTGACCAGGAGGGGGAAGGGGGTCTTTCGATTTCAGGCTCAAAGGACCACTATGACCTTCCCCTTCAGGAGGAGAAATTTTCTTGCAAAATAGTCCCCCCCGCAACCCACCAATGAAATAGTAGTGAGTTGTCCTTCTTTCTCCCAGATTCATATCTATACCTACTATATCGACAGCTCCCTAAACACCCCACCACACGCACTTACCCACAGCCCACCTCTCCTCTCTCCCTTCTCCTCCTGCTTCTGCTTAGTTCGTGAAGGTGCAGAAATAGTCTGCAGGGGCGTCTGGGGGTGGGGGTGGGGTGGGCGCAAGCCCTTCTCCAAGCTCTTGGATTTCTCAGCTTCCAGTTCTCTCTCCATCCTTTAAGATTAAGATTTTCCCCCAACTCCATTCTCTCCCTCACTCCTAGGATACTGATTTTAGTGGGATCCACTCCCCCTTTTTGTAATAATAATCAACAAAATTTCTAAAGGGACCAGTTTTTTAAAAAAAAAACACTTCATAAGTCCACGTTATACGTATAAAGAATGGGGTTTCTGGCTTTCATTCTCTTTTTGATCTTTTGTGATACCTTTTAAAGAGGCAGAAAAGGGACAGGGCGAAGAAGCAACTCTGGGACTTTCAGAGTTGAGAATAACCGCAAGGGGGACTTTTCTCGTTTTTTTGGTGTTACTATTATAGGAAACCAGATTCTACTAACTCACTGAGAATCCGCTCCAGAGACAAAGACCCAGACTAAGGTTTCTACACAAAAGAAGTGGACACTCAGCCTCTCTCTACCTATTTCAATCCTGTTTTTACACCCTGTTTCAATCCTCCCACCCCCAACTCCAGCGAAGACAGCTGGAGATTTGAACTGAGGGTAAAAGCAAGAAAAAGGCTTTGAAGTCGGCCTGGCAGCCCCGGGTCCCTATTTCCCAGGTGTTAGTACCCTGAGCTTCCAATCCACAGACAATGGAGACTGATCAATGGAAAAAAAAAGATTGGGGGGGGATGGGAATTAAAGAGTTGAACACAGGGATGATAGGAAAAATCCATTCCCTAGGCCTAGAGGGAGAAACATACCCAGATGCCTTCATCTGAGATAAACAAAATAAAACATCCCCCAAACCTTCACATACAGCTCAGCCCCAGAAAGATCAGCTCAGTTAAAATCAGAATCGGAGTTCTTGGCCATGTAGTGGGGTGGGGGTGCAAAGGGAGCGGAAAAGACATTCCTGAAGAAGCCCCTCGCAGAACATTCCCAGCCTTATCTTCAGCAGCTCGGGGCAGCTCAGTCACAGCCGCCGGGGCAGGCAGGACAGGGGAACAACAAATACAGTTTAAGGTAGTGGAAGCTTGGGTCTTACGGCTGCTCCATTGGTTTGTTTGGAGGGGTCTGAACCAAAATCAGCTCAATGAGTAAGAGGCTGAGGACCCAGAGGCTTTAACAATCTCCAAGAAACAGCCACCCTTATGTCAGCCTCGGTAAGGTCCAGCTGTGGCGGCATCACAGCCCCTGCGGAAGGCACAGGGCAGGCCTGGCCTCCTCAGAACCCTGCTCCTGACACATGGGTGGGGCTCCGGCAGGGCCCAGACTCTGTAGGGGTGGTGGTCAGCTTTGATTGTCTAGATACAAAACACAGCTTGATGTTGAATTCAGCCTGCTCTCAACACGGGGCCCCGCGCCTGGCTCCAGCAACTCCGGGCAACTCCCTGCGAGGTCCTGACCACAAATCCATTAAAATGGTCTCCCAAAGAAAACTCTCCACTAAAGTCTAAAGAAAAACATGAGTGAGAGAGAAAAGACATGATATGCTGGAGCATGGGGAGGCAGCAATCTCTAAAACCAAGAAATTATTTTGAAGGACAAGAAAAGAACAGAAAATGGCTCGAAGGCGCGCCGGGCAGGTTCTGTGAAAATGCCCACACTCTTTTCAGAACCTGGGAATGTCTATGTTCAAATAAACAAGCGCCAAGCGCGAGCTGAGCACTTTCTTGCTGCCGATAAAGCGAACGTTTATACTATGAGAAAGGCCAGATTGATTTACGAATCCAAACGCGCCGGTTTTATGGCTGATCACAAATCCGTCAGCGCTCAACTCACACTGGGAAACTTCCCCACTCCGTTTTCCAACCAGACCCCCTCCCTGGCCGCTTCCAAGGGAGACCCACCACAGGCAGGCGCTGGGGCTACCCCAGTCTGCCCAGGCAGGTGGAAGTAGGAGAGCTGGATGGAGAGAGCTGGGGACCTGGAGGGAAGAGAGGTCAAAGATGAGGAGGACTAAGGGTGGCTGCTGAAATTGTACGAGGTGAGCCCAATGGGCTGTGGAGCCTTAGACAGAACTCAACTCTGCAAAGGTTGGGGTCTAGGAGTGAAGGAAAGGGAGATCTTGAAGTTCCCACCTGCGGGGCGAAAATCCATGAGTGAACCCCAACCTTCCCTTTCCGTTGTTTTCCTCCTCTTTCCCACTGTTGAACCCCTAATTCTCGCATTGCAGAAAGAAGCTTGTAAAGTCCCAGGTGACTAGATCTTTGTCATCAGGGTTTATAGAGAGCCCACAATTGGTTACCTGCCCTTATGAGTAATAGGTGCACATCTCCCTGGAGCCCCAAATAGTTTCAATCCAGGAGCAGCCCAGCTCACCTTTCTGCTCACTTCCTTTCCTTCCTGAGGCCTCTAACCCCTGCATTTATTATGCCATCTAGGGACAAAAGAGAAGATACGGACCAGGGCCAGTTATTTCTTGCCTAAGACAGTGTTCCTAAGTTACAAGAGACAATTTACAAAATGCAAACCAACACCTCAAACATATTCCAGCAAGGTTCTGTCTCTCCTAGTCTTAAGTTCCTAGTCAAAGTTCCTCTCCCAGCTAAAGCAGGCGATCTCTCATTCTCTCTCTCTGTCTCTCTGTCTCTCTGTCTCTCTGTCTCTCTCTCTCTCTCTCTCTTCTCTCTCTCTCTCTCTCTCTCTCTCTCTCTCTCTCTTTCTCTCATAGAGGATGGCTGCTAGTGTGGAATTTTAAAATACAGCAAACAGAATACAGATTTGGAAAGGCTCTATGTTTGGAGTTCACTTCTCCACAAAACCTCCACCCATCTCTGAAAATTAAAAGTTGCTGGAAACTCTGGTTGATGTGGCAGAGCCGTCCCTGGAAATGGTCAGAATAGCCTTCGCTGACCCTTCTCCCATTTTTCTTGCTCCTCTGGTGAGGAGGTACTCCGTGAGCTCTGCGAGTAACTTTGGTGGGATGGGGATTAGGGGAAGGAGGTGAAAGTGATTATAGAAATAGCTTCCCAAACAAAGGAACTCCAGAAAAATGGGTTGGGAGGCTTTGAATTTGGATATCAGACTCTGAGATACAGTAACCTCCAAGAGACCATTCATGGGGGGAGCTCGCTCTCTCCTCAGGACTGAGGGGCTCGTTTCCCTAGCCCTCTGAAGCCTATGGACCTCTCCTATCATCTCTCTTTGTCTTTCTTCCCTCAGCTCCCTCCAAGCGAAACAAGAAAGAAGGAGGGATAAACTGGACATGGTGGGGATGGGGTTGGGGCCTGGCCGATGGATGGACGAGCTCTGTGCAGAGACAGACCAGTACCTTCTTCCCTCCCTTAGCTGTATCCAAGCTAAAAATATTAAAATGTCTCCCCAAGGAACAGTAACAGAAAAACAATCAAGAAATTCCAAAATAGAAAAAAAAAGGTTGGGGGCTGCAGGGGGATGAAGAAGATGGGTGCACAACAGCCCAAGGACCCCTCCCAGCGGAGGTGTGACTTTCCCTCCCAGGCAGTACTCAAGAGCCAGCATAATGTCCAGTCTCAGAGAGGTCAAGGGGCTTCCGAGGTCATTTTGTGGTTCTAATACTGAGCTAATCGCCTAGAAAACGTGGCCTCTCCATGAACTCTCTCTCCTGCCAGCCTTCTACCTCCAAACTCTCAGTGAGCCCCAGGGAAAAAGGGCCAGCACATTCAGATCTGAGGCAGAGTCCCCTGTCTCGCTTACCCTCAAGAGCAGGGCCACGGGGTCGGGGGAGGTCAGAGCCCCCAAACCGAGAAAGCAAAAGGAAACCAAACTGTACACTGAGCCTCCAGGAAGAAGGGAGGAGGGCAGAGTCAAAGAGAAAGATTCCTGTGTCAAGAAACCTTGCCTGTGA
The DNA here is from genome assembly GCA_003508835.1 of Eonycteris spelaea. NCBI lineage: Eukaryota > Metazoa > Chordata > Mammalia > Chiroptera > Pteropodidae > Eonycteris > Eonycteris spelaea. Next base: position 1,364,075 of record PUFA01000129.1, read on the forward strand.
ACAGAGCACTTTCCTGCTCTAGAGAATTGTGAATATTTGTCTAGAATCACAAGCTAGACACAAAAAGAAACAACGAAAGACATCCACGAACACCCCGCTCCAAATCCAGGGCATTCCATCCAAGAACTTCATTCCATTTTTCTAGGAGGCATCTCACCAGTAAACAGACATATGGGACACAAGCCCCCGATACAGACAAACAGCGTCGGGAAACACATTGGCCACATGTGCATGTCTATACACACACGCATGCGGGGGCTCCCAAGGCCCACCTGCATTTTCTACAACCGGGAAAGCACTTCGGAGCTGCCTCACAAACACCCTTCTCTGGGGTTCTTCAGGGGCCCTGACACCTCAGTCCCCAGCAGTTCAAACATTCTCCAGGTGTCCAGGCCTCTCTCTCTCCCTCTGACCTAAGCATCAGTCATCATAAAAGGCAGCAAACCTGACCAAGCTTCCACCATAAAACCCCCCCCGCGAAGATAGTTGAAAAAGAAAAAGGAAGCGAGAGTATGTTTCTTCTTTCCCTTGCATAAGAGCTCATAAAACGATTTAAAAAAAAAAATGCCAGCCCAGGCGGGGACTTTGTTACCTTTGCGCCTCTCGCCTTCTCTTGCCCGAACTCCTTGCATCCCATTCATGATGAAGGGCTTCTTCCAAACTGAGAGGAAAAAAGTTTTCAACTTTATGGTTCCAAAATTTTTCCCCCTCGCAGATCTGGAAGAGACGGCTAACACTTTTTTCCCCCAACAGCCGGTCTGCGGAGATTTGCTGTTGAATAATAACAAAGGAGAGAGGATACGTATTTAAAGAAAAGAAGTGATTAATGGTTTTCTGTATAATTCTCACATTTTTCTTAGCTCTTGTCTACACAGAATGGCTGTGAACTTTAAGCTCCATAGAAATCTTGTTTTATTCTATTCATACCTTCCAAGGAGAAGCTTTGATTTAGTTCTATAGGAGCATTCCTGGGGCAGGGGAGGGGGGCATATGCTTTTTAAGAAGTATTTTCCCCCTCTGCTAAGGGCTGCCACATCCCCTGGCAGTTAAACATCACATCGAGATTGACCAAAACAAAGCTGGCTGCTCTCATCCTCCGGGTCCGAGTGATTTTTTTACGAGTCTCCCAGCAGCATTTAAACGGGGATTTCATTGCCCTTTCCCGAGCTGTGGACAGCAGACCCGTCTGTTCCCGAGACCTGCCCAGCCTCAAACTCCTGGGCACTGCAAACTGGAAGAATACAAAAGAAGTAACAACAAAACATGAGGGTAGAATTAGCTATTTTTATTTTGAAGGGAAATGGAATTTTAAAAAAACTTTTAATTGCATATGCACTCCTGAGTCCCGAGCTTTTTGGAGACAGGTGGCTGTACCCTGGGCCATCACAGGACCAGAGACCCCAGGCTAGAGCCCCCAGACCTAGAATTTCTCTTGGGTACCGCACGAAAGCGGCCCAAGCCTGACAGAGCTTCTGAGAGTCACTTGCACCCCCTACTCATTCCCCCACTTCATTCTAGGGGTGACTGGGACCTCTGAGACAGAAAGCTATTTGGTCCCCAGTCGTACTTTCGATACTTTCTATGAGAAAGAAAATGAAAATTAATACAGGAGCAGGGCTTCACAAAGGAGGCCATTTGTCTTCTTGATTATCTATTTGCTTGTCAGAGTTTGAGCTATGGCACTGGCTAGCTCCTTTGTAATATAAAAATACTCTGAAAACCGGCAAACACCCAGAAACATCTGTGCAAAAAATTAGACTCATTAAAGCCTTAAACACCTCAGAGGAAAAGGATACCTTCTTACGCGGGAGGAAAGAGGCCGGCCTCTCGGAATCCTCTCTCGGAACTTTAATAAGCAAAGAGCCGTCTGTCTAGAAGGAGACAGCTTAACCGCATTTTATTTGCTTATGACAAATAAATCATGATATGAAAGGCTTTGCCATACTTAAGCCTCTTGTGTCCTACAATGAAACATTTTCCCCCCATTAGGGATTGGAGTCAACTCTTCTAGTCCTTTCAATCCATTTTTGGACTGGAGGAAACAAATTTAAAGCCCCAAACAGAACACACCCACCCCAAAAGGAAAACAAGCCAGCTACTACAATTTGGAATCCTCAGAGACAGAAATTCCCACTGGACCCTTTGAAAAAAATCCTCAACCACATACAATGTGAGGCAGAATGAACTGGGGTGCTTAAAATAGAGACTTGGGTGGCCTGTATATCTTTAGATCGAGGCTTCAACAAAAACACGCTGTTCTGGTCACAAGAAACCAAACATTTATTTCTATTGTCACTGTACAGGACACAAATTTTCACGCCAAGGAAGAATTCTAGACTCAGGCAGCCCCAGAACTAGGAAGGGGCCTGGTTTGGAATGTTAGGAAGAGAATTGGAGAGGACACACATGACATAAAATAATAATAATAATAATAATTAATAATAATAATAATAATAATAATCAATGCAACAATGATAAACTATGGGAGAGGTCTCTGTAACATCATCTCCCAAACCGGAGGGGCACAACATTTTATTTCCTAGTTTCACATTCAATTTCAGTCAAGACAAACAGGTCCCCACTCTACAAGTCTAGATTGGTGAAAGGGTTGTGCCCAGCTCTCAGAACTGAAGGCCCCTCACCCTGCCAGGAATGGCTTGACCTTCCAGAGGAAGGCCCTCCCAGGTCTCTGGGTCTTTCTTTTTTCTTGGACTCAATTTCCCTGCCCATTCCTGCGTTGTCAAGGCCGCCCGTGCCTCCACTTGTCCCCTTCCTGCTGTCCCCCACCCAGTCCCACGGTGGAAGTGGGTGAGCAGTCAGTGTCCCCGCGAAGGGGACCAGAGGGGGAAGAAGTTGTATGTGCGTGTTTGTTACCGTGGCCCAAATATTGAGCTATCTGGCAGTCAGAGGGTGCTTTCGCTGGGTGTCAGGAATGGGGGACAAAGAAAGAAAATCCAGGCTGTCTTCCAGCAACGGCAGCAGCAGAGGCGGTGGCAGCCCAGCCGGGCCTCATTTGTTAGCCGGGTGTCGAGGTAATGGTCGCCACCGAGGCCCGTCCTCTCCTCGGCAGAGTAAACAAGACAGATGGGCCTAGGCCTGGCGTGATTAAAGATGAAACGTGGATCCATCTTCGCCAAAGCTGAAAACGAGGAGTGCAGCCTCCTCCTATTTCTCTTTCTGTCTTTCCAATTCTTTCTTCTTTTTTTTTTTTCTCCTTTTTTTTTAAGGAAGAAAGCAAGAGACTTGAGCCTTGCTTCTGAGGGTGGGGGACTCGCCCAACTCCCTATTGTCATTTCTATAAATAAAGCTTCCCTTCCCCCTTCTTTGCGTTTATTCGTGTAAAAGGACAAAGCGGGGGAGGGCAGGTGGGCTTTTCCCGGCCCAGGCCCCAGTGTCCCCTCCCGCATCTTTCCCTATTCCCCCTCGCTTGCCACCCACCCCACCCCCAGGTTCGCAGCTCCCACGCGGGGTGGGGGCACTAGAGCGCTGGGGGCCCTCCGTGGGCCGGCCTGGGGGCCCTCCAGGTGTGCCTGCGGTGCCACCCGAACGGATCTTGGTGTTGGGCAACTTGTGGTCTTTTTTCCACTTCATACGCCGGTTTTGGAACCAGATCTTGATCTGGCGTTCTGAGAGGCAGAGCGCGTGGGCAATCTCCACCCTCCGGCGTCGCGTCAGGTAGCGGTTGTAGTGAAATTCCTTCTCCAGCTCCAAGACCTGCTGGCGGGTGTAGGCGGTCCGAGAGCGCTTGGGTTCCCCGCCGGCATAATTGGGGTTTACTGGACACACACGGAGAGAAGGAGAAAGAGAAAGTTTTATTGCCCCGAAAGGGAGGAGGGAGAGCCCTTTCTTCCACTAACACAGTATCTCCCTCCCTCTCTCTCTCCCGCCACCTCTTCTTTCTGTGGAGTGGAGGGGGGGGCAAAAAGGGACGACAGAGGAACCCTAGGAAGATAAAGAGACCTCAAAGTTTTGGAGGGTTTGTTATTTCAATGTTGTTTGGGTGTCTAGAGGGGAGTGGGGAGAGGAGAGGGATTATCACAAGGTTTTAATCACTCCTCTACCCCCACCCTTGGCTTGGGGCCCGGGATGGAAGAATGAGGGGTGAAAGGGGAGGAGGGCTTCCCTAAACCTTTCTTCTGTTAGTTCCCACCCTCTCTGCTCAGATTCCAAGCAGCGCCTGCCCCCAGTAAAAACTTATGCCCACTTCTTGAGTCAAGCAGCCAGGCTAGAGGAAAGAAAGAGAAAAATAAATAGTGGGAGTTGACTCAACCCTCTGCTTAAATACAGATTACCTCCTCCTTCTCCCCCACCTCCCACCCCCTCCCCAACTTTCAATTTCACTGAGACTGCATCTCCCTGGCAAAAAAAGTCGCTAGTGAGGATGGCAAAGAGGATGGGGAACCGACTTCAAAGGCGCGGGGCCCACTAGGCCATAAAAATTTATGGGGATGTAATTATGTGGCTCTGAAAACAGGCAACCGTAAATCTCGGCAATGGCGAGTTTATAGCGGGGACAATTGGCTTCCCCAAGCTTCCCTCCCCCCCCCCCATGACTCCGAGGTCCCTTCAGTGTAAAGCGCCGGGGGTGGGAGGGGGAAGGGGTGCCCACGCACTCACCCGTGCTCACGTGAACTTTGCGCATCCAGGGGTAGACGACGGGCTCTTTGCACGAGGAGTGGGACGGGCTGGGGTGCAGGGGGTTCTGGGCGCAGGGAGGCGGCGGGGGGCTGCTGCTGACCGCCTCGCAGCGCTGGCCGGGCTCCGGGAGTAGGGCCCCCGAGGGTGGCGGCGCAGGAGCCCGAGGGGACAGCCCGGGCGGTGGCGGGGGGGCGGGGGTGGTGGCGGAGGCGGCGGGGGCCCGGGGGCCCGGCAGGCCGCGTAGCGCTGCACGGTGCACGCCGCGCGCCGCCCGAAGCCCGCCTCCGGCTGGAAGCTGCTCTCTCGCCTCTGGCCGCCGGCGTAGTACCCCGGCGAGTGGTCGCTGGGTAGGTAATCGCTCTGTGAATATTCCTCGCACGGAGGGAACTTGGGGTCGACATAGTTTGAGTTGATCAAAAAGAACTCATAGCCATTAATTTCTGGGAATTGCCCACAAAATATACTAAAATTTATTCCGACCCCTGACTCGTTTTCCTGTTTCCGAAAGCCCTCCTACTTACTGTCAAGTGAACAAAGTTAGGGCCCCACGTGATCCTGGGAGCCAATGGCCGCCCCGCCTGCGATTCCCGGATAAGGAAATCTGCTCACCCGGACCCTACTCCAGCCAAAGAGCTTTATTTCCCCTTCTTCTCTTCCCCCTCCCCACCCACCCACCCAATACCGGGATTTACATAGGGCTCCTGCGGGGTGACCGCCTCCTCGCCTTGCTCTCTCCAAGATCCGAGAGAGAGAGAGAGAGAGAGAGAGAGAGAGAGAGAGAGAGAGGAGAGAGCGAGCGAGCAGGTTGCCACTGTTGGGGCTCTGGGAAGAGCATAATCCTGGATCCCCTCCGAAACTGGGGCTCCCGGCGTAGCCCCTTCTCTATTGCCTCACTTCTGTCCAGCATTCTTTGCCTTCCGCAGGCCCCTATCCCCTCCTCCCGACGGGAGGAAGCCCGTGCACCCTACGTCTGTGTGGGGAGTGAAGAGAGGACGGACTGGGGGCTCCGCCTAGAGAGGGGAGCCCACTTCGGGGCGAGAGGCGCTGAACGTGGGGCTTTTCTCTGCAGCCTCATGGGGAGGGGCAGGGGGTGAGAGAGGAGGCGTATGGAGCAAGCAGGCGGGTGCACGGAGAGACTTGTCAGAGATGAATGGAACGGCGGGCGGATCGATAGGAAATTCATGCACTAATTCGGGGAGACCTCGCCTTCCAAATCGCATTTAGTTGCGCTATTAGTTTGGCTGTGTCAGTCAGTCCGTCTGTTCCCTTCTCCTATCCACCCTACATGGCCCAAGCCGGTAGAAACGACTTGGTTTCCCACACTGAACATGAACACTAGCGTAAAATACCTGCAACTTTTGAGAGCACATTGAATAGCAGTTTGCTAATTCCAGAACCATCGGAGCAATACTAACCACGGGGTGGAGATGTTCTAATTGCCGCTAATGCCGCCGCTCCGCAGCAAACAGAAATCTCACGTCCTTGTGATGCTGAGGATAGGAGCCCTGGAGGTGACCCCCCTCCCTCCCCCCTACCACAATACACACAATAACACCCTTGGTAATCACGTATTTCCAGGGCATCTTGTTCTGAACCCAAACGGAAAGGCAACCTCAGCATCCGTTTGAAAGCGCATTTCCTTTGCTTTGCACACTGAAAACAACAGTCATTTTTTTCCGGATTTTCAGGAAAGCGCCCCCCTCCCCAGCCCAGAATAAAGAATAAATAGGTGGGTTTGCAGGAGAGGACAAAGTAAAAACACAACCACAACCATTAACCTATTAAGAGAAGTGAAAAGGGACCAAGGCTCCCAGGGGGCAGGCATGGGGAGATTTCAGGTAGATGATTCCTCTATCTCTAACCAGTTGCAGGAGGAAAAGAAAGAGGAAGAAAGAAGGAAGAAGTCTTCACTGGGTCAGTCACAGGATGGTCCTTATTTAGAAAAAAAAATTCTTCGGGGGAAAAAAAATGAGCGGAGTGTTTATGTCAACTACATATTCCCCTAGATACGAATTTGTGACCACAAAATTCCTTACACAAATTCGGATCTACAGGGTATATACAGAAGACAGACAGATCTTCTTGGCCCAGAAAATTTCCGGTTCTCCTACTTTCCGCGTGTTCTTCGTTTGGGGTGTGGTTTGAATGCTTTGGTTTTATTTCGTTTTATTCTGATTTTGAGCTCTGGGTGCAGGAAAGGCACAGCGGGTCCATCTTTGGGATTAGAAGGTTTTCAATTCTCTTTCTCTTCTATTATAGAGAACTAGAAGCAGCCGGTCCCGCAAAGAGACACGAACCTCGCGGCCTCAGCGCAACTCTCGGCGGTGGCGCGTGAATTATGAGATGTAAACATTAGCTAAACAAAAGGAGGAAGGGTCATCCTGAGGCTGCAGCAAGTCAGAATCTGGCCCTTCTGGGTGCCCGCGCGCCCCTCCCCTCCCCACAGGACTTTTTTTTTTTTTTAAGAAAAACAAAACCCCAATCGGCTCCTCTAGTGCCCCTTGCAGCCTTTAGTTTGCGATCAAACGAATATCTAGATATTTTCCAAGGCGCCTCTAGGCAAAGGGAGGAGGTAGAGGCAGCTGGGTGTGAAGGGGGTGTCATAAAAGTCCTTTTGGAAAAATCCAATGGTAAAAAGGAGAAACAGCTGTAAAGAAAAATGCTGGGAGACCAAGCAGATGGGGCCCCGGATATTTAATGATGGGCAATTCCGTTTACAACCTGAGAAAAAGATCAAAGGCATTTCATTTCCGAATGAAGGGCAATGAAGAACCATAAAAGATGCAGCCAGATGATATTCCAGGCCGGTCCCAACTTCCCATACCTCTTGGGGCCAGATAAGAAGGATAATCCCTGAAGGGTGAAGAGGAACCCGTTTCCCCACCTCTCTAGCCTAGGCAGGCTCTCTTTCTAACCTTGCTCACTCGGTCACCTGCTAGGGTTGCTGGCAGTGGGACCAAAACGGGGAACTGAGAAACGTGGGAGATCTTGGGTTTCTGAATGAATTTTTGGAGGCGTCCAGTAACTGCTAAATTTACTTAAGTGGGAGACAGGGGGTTGGACTGGAGGGAACTGAATACTATACTATGAAAACTGGAAGGCCTTCCTAGGTTGAGGAGAAGTGTGCATAGAAGCAGCCTCTTCCCCACCCAGACTCCTCGCCCATCTCCCTAGATCTGATAGACTTGTATTCCTGGTGAACAAGACGAAATAATATAAATTTCATTAACAAATACAGCAACAATACAAAAAACAACCCTCTAACCACCACACTCCAGAAGTCTCTGCCTATCTCCAGTCCTGGGACCCTTACAAGTGAATAGGAGGAGAGCTCCCACCTGCCAGCAACTAGGTCCAGAGACCCTCTTTTATATCCCAAATCTAGATTGCCAATGTTGGCCTCCAAGCCTGATTTCTAACATCAACATTCTCCCAGCCAGGCTGGCTTTATATACATTTGAAAAATCACACACACAATTATATTGTAGTTATCTCTGCCAAGAGAGGGTACAATAGGTAATCTCAGACCCCCATCTGAGCACCGAGGAAGATTGGGCCAACAGACAACAAGCATATGTAAGGCTCCCACTAGTCCCCAGAGTCAGGCAAGGACCTTTCCAAGTTTTGTCAAAGGCCACTTAGGGCTCCACAACCCATTCCAACTGGTCAAGCCCCTCCCCCACCCCATACCTCCTTCTCAACTCTCCCGCTCTCTGAAACTCATCCAACTCTTGGCTTTTCGAATTTTGGAAGGGCCGCTGAACTGGCCACCGGGCCTCTGTTGCTCTACACTTCACGAGTGATGCGGCCCAGGTGCCTGGAGCACGCCAAGAGAGAAGGATGGGAGGCAGGGCCACTGGGAGGCTAGGTATGGCAGATCCTAGGGACAGAGCGCGGAGATTTTCTCCTTTGCGCACTGGGATCCGCCACCTGCCCATGCCACCCATTCACCCCATGCCACCCATTCACCAAGGCGCCGCACCCCCACTCCAGCCGAGTGCAGCCGCAATGGGTGGAAGACGGTTTATCCGCTACTCCCAAAACGGGTTTCACCAGAGCAGGAGGCTGTCTCTCCCCTCCACCCCCAGAAGAAAACTAACATCAATACTGTAATAACAAAACTAAGAGCGAGGGCTCCGCACCGGTTCCAAGCCACCGCCCCGGCGTTCCCGGGTGGTTCGCAAGGTCTCCGTCCGACTTCTCCCGGCAGCCACAGGTTGCTAAAGTGACCTCTCGCTGCTCAGCGCCCCTCTGCCGTCCTGGGCGTGCCAACCGGCGCGGAATCCTCTACCTTTTGTCCGCAGGGAGACAGGGACGGAGCGAAGGAAAGAAACCAAAGGGCCCAGGAAGCGAGCCCCTAGCCGGCCCGCGCGACGCACCCGCAGCTGCGCAGAGGAGAGGAAGGCCCAGAGGGCGAGCGGGCAGAGTACTCACCGGGAGGCTCCCCGCGCCTCCGGTCGCCGACGCGCCCGGGACCCATTCGGCAACAGCTGAGCTTGCTCTTGTCCACTATTGTGTGTCCGGAAAACCGAACCGCGGCTGCGGGCAGAGGAGCTCCGGGCCGCCTTGGAGGCCGGAACAAGACTTTTTTTTTTCTTTTGGTGTGTTTTTGTTTTTGAAGAGCAAGTTTTCGTATTAATCTCATACTTTGGCAGTCTTTGTTAAACAGCTAGGCGCGTCACGAAGCTCTAGAACATTTTAATAATTTTTAGACGCCGTGACCTGCGGTTCACCCCTCTCCAGGCCCCCCCACGAGCAGGCAGTTACTCTAATAGCTCGCGCAGTTCGCTGGGTCATACTGAATTTTACGCAGGTAATTACTTAGGAGAAAAATGACAGCAGAATTTTGATTCAGCTCATCCTCTCCAGCTCACTTTTTGCCAGAACCTTCCCTTTTCCTTTAACCCAACCCTCAGACCCAAAAAACGTCCTGGGATAGGACTCGGCCTGCCCCGCTTTTGATTTGCTATTCCATCATTCCTATTTTGTCAGCTCTGGTTCCGGGGCAAAGAGGGAGATGGAGAGGGTAGTATTTCATGGGGGTTCACTCTGTGGCCTGTGAAGGAGAAGTGGAAATGTGGCTTTGGGGACCTGGGTCCCAGAGAGCAGGCCTGAGAGAGAGCCCCCTTCCCTCCTGCCTCCCCCATTAATGGTTGCATTTGGCAGGGCCTGTATCCCAAACCCATTGCACACTCCATCTGCTTTATTCTCTCACCCAATGTCAGAAAAACCTCTCATTTCTGCCAAAACTTTGGAGGCCCCACAGCCCAAGGAACGACCCCTCCACCTGGAGAGGGGGTGTGATGAGATTTGGTCTATAGGCCAGTAAGTTTGAGAAAGACAGAGAAAAATGCACTGGTCCAAGCTGGAAACTTGGCTTTCAGAGGCTTTAATTCTTCTTTAAAAGCAAAATATTGCCCTCACCATTTTTGTTTAAATCACTTCTCATCTATACAGTAACTCCTTTGCCTACCCCTATCACCACTACTAGGAGGTTCAGAGACAAATCAAGGAGGCATTAAAAATACTCAGAGATTTCCTTTGGTTTGTCCCTCCAGGATTAGGATCCGGCAGACTGCCAACAACACATTTCCCTCTTTTCCTGCTTCCAGGGTACCTGCACAGGCAGGTCAGGTGACTCCCCTTCCATCCAGTTCAAGTCTAGCGGGTGTGTCTGCAGGGTGGTATCCCCCTAGTACAGGGAGGTCGGGAGAGAGCATCCCAAGAAACAGCTTGGCCTGGAATGGCAAGGATTCTCCTTTCCATCCTGAGGTCCCTCCCAAACAAGACATTGGGCTACTTCAGTTTATCTCACAGAATCATAAAATAGCTTTACATTCTGTCCTGGAACAAAGAGAAAATAGACTAAGGAAGAACAGGAGGAAATAGATTCTCCAGTTCAGGCTTTGACCTCTACCTCCTCTGGATCCCAGGAATTCCTTCCTGGCCTGACTCCCCAGAAAAACTTGTCTGAAGGGTGAGTAGAAATGAGAATTCATCCACAGTTGGTTTAGTCAAAAGCTAGGGTCAAATCGATTTGACATTTGACATTAAACCGTTGTCTCTTCTGGCCTTATTTATTTCAAAAGGTGTCTTTATGAAAACTCTCAGGTTATCTCTATTCTGGCAGGACAAACACCCACAGTGCACTGCCTATATTAACTGCTTAGAAGAGAATATGATGATATCTCATAACACAACAAACAGTCATTTAAAGACCCGAAATAGTCATATGCCCTGGTGTTCTAATTACAGTCTCTCTCAGCATTTTACTTACAAGCTATGCTCAATGCATGGATTCAAAGTTCATTTCAGGTCACCTGTTTCAACTCCGTTTTAAAAGCTCTCTGAGAGGCCATTCAGTATTTTTCCTTCTCATTTCCCCTCCCTCCTCTAAATAGGAAGAGAGGGATTCTGGATGAACATACAAGTTTGGGTTTGAGAGAGTTAGAGAATTCACAAGTTAATAAACTTTTTTCAATATCCAAGTTCTTAAACCCAAGCAATTTGGAAAGAAAGATGGGAGTTTAGAAATTCTCCAGTTCTGGCCCATGATTATGGACCACAGCTGCCTGGACCCCAGCAGTCTGGGGGTTAGGAATCCCTGAAAACCAGGCCTGCTTATGGAGTGAGGTGTTTGGGAAAGCCAGCTGTTTGGCCCCTTGAGGGGAAGTGGGTGGGACTCAGGCCTTCACCTTGGAAGAAGCCTTCCTTAGCCCCAAAAACGTCCTGCAAGAACGTATGGGCTGTTGGATATTTTAAATGTGTGCAGCTGAGTAGGTTTTAATTAAATTTTATATGGTGACTCAAAGGTTATCTTTGAGAGAGAAAATTGTGCAGAGGATTCACTATACCAGGAGCACTCTCTTCTGTGCTGCTTTCCACCCCACCAGCGCCGTTTTATTTGGAGAAGAGTTGCTTCCTGCCTCAGTTTCTCCACCCCCAGACATCCTGCCTCCTCCTGTCCCCAGCCATGCTCCTCCACCCCACCCCCAGACCACAAGCCTTCCTTACCTCGAGCATCCCTTGCTCGCTCTCTCTCTCTTCACACACAACCTCCTCCCCTCTCCCACCCTGCCCCAGCCAGTAGACTCCGCCGCCACCGGTGCACGCACGGTAAACTTTTGACCCTCCAACTTTGCGACCCTGTGGCAATAACACTGGCCTCACTGCCCAGGGTCTCATTCTGCTGCTCAAGCTGCAGAAACCTAAGCACAAAAAAAAACCCTTCCCTGCCTCCCCTCCCCAGGAGCCTTAGACCTAGGGAAGAGGAGTTTTGATTTTCAAAAACTCCTTGGAAAAAAAGATGCCAACTCCACTTCCCGCATTGACCCCACTTCCCACATTTTCACCGGTCTCTCATGTTAAGATGCCTGAAAGAGCTTTTGATGACCCACTCCTCTCCATTCCTGTCCCCCAGAGGGGGGCCAGCTGCTGGCTAGAAGACCAACCCATGGGGAGGTAGAATGGTCTGACCTGGAGAAGGGTGTTTCTGGGGTGAAGAATGAAGAGAGCTTCGAACAAAGTTTCCTTGGGAGCAGAGGGGGCGATGGTTCCCACAGGGAGGGAGACAGAACTCAGTATCCAGTCCAAGAGAGGCCCAGCGGGCTCAGGGCCACCTTATGCGGCCGCTCACTGGCGCCTCGGAGGCCCTAGCCTGGCTGTGAACTTGGTCTAAGGCGGACTCTACTGGCAGCTCGGAGACGTTACAGCCTCTGCCTCTCGGCCGGCGCAGTGGCCACAGGGTTGACCTGTGTGCTCTTTCAGTTTCCCTTGAGCCCAAATATTGCCTCCCAGCCCGTCTACATCTACACAGGAAGGGTTTCGTTACTCCTTCCCCAGGGCCCTTGGGAGTCGGAAAACACAAAAGGGAGAGTTAGACACACCCAGAGAGAAAGAGAATGAAACAAGCCTGCAGAAGCTCCAGGACATAGGGATTATTCTCTCTCCTGTCCCCAACCCCCAAGAGAAGACGTTCGTACATGCTGGGACTTTACTTCCAGTTCTTTCCTAAATGCCGCTTTCCAGGTTAATCCCCTCCTTTCTACCTGGCCGGGATCGTCTCTTGGCTAGGCAAACTGGACTGGGGCCTGCAAGGTCCCTTTCCTCCCTGGGCGCATTCATCTCTAACCCACAGGGCTCCGAGGTCAGGGATGGCTGCAACCAAAGCCCGCCCGCAACCTGACCGCAGCTGAGATCGCAGCTTTGGGGGCTAAACTCAAATCACCGCAGAGAGCAGCCGGACAGACTGGGAGCATTGCCCGGGAGGAGAAACTGGAGGATGCTGAAGAGAGCGCGTTTTCCTCTTTAAGAGGAAATTTAGGGCGAGAAGAGACAGGACAGAAGATGCCCAAAACAGAGAAAAGGAGAAAGAAGGGGGGGTGGAGATTAAAACTTGGGAAGGTGGTGATATTCCGGTCCGACAGGTCCCGAATTGCCCGAAATCCAAACCTCTCCGGTCTCCTAAATCCCCCACTTCCTCTTGGAGCCCCAAACCTGGGTCTTATAGCAAATTCGCCAAAGAGAACGCAAAATCCACCTAAACCTGTTTGCAGGTCTCTGCGCCGCCGGAGCGGCGGAGGGAGCGGCGGCGGTGCGACCCGCGGTACGTAATGTATGCTGCAGCGGCTGGCAGCCCCAAGCAGGCCGGCGCTGCGGCCTCGTCTGCTGACCTCTGCGTGATCCCGGACTCTATGAATTATTGATGAGATATGAGCGTTGATTTCCCCTTTCAGGATGCAAACTCCATTATATTGTTAAAATGGCGATTTAATCGTTGAGAATAGCTTTAGTGTGGGTTTTTTTCCCCCAACTCATTTGCGCCTCCTTCCTTTTCATTTAACTCTCTTAATTAAATCTTTTAACAGATTTTAATCACTTTTTGGAGGGAGGGGTAGGGGAAGGGGAAAGCCATCACTAACACCACCACCAAACACTAAAACAAAACAAGCCCCCAAACCAAAAAAAAAGCTTCTACTTTGGGGAAGTTGAAAGAAAAGCAGGGAGCCGGCTTTAACCCCTCTAGAGGGGTTGTGCTGGGAACAACCACCAGAAGATCCATCCGAAGGCTGGGGCAATCGAACAACTGACTGGGAAGGTGTTTAATTTCACCCCCCCCCAGAAGATTTGATTTGGGGCCCAACTGTGGAGAATAAATCAGGTTTACGCCTGCTGAGAAGTGCAGGGACCTCGAGCTTGGGAAAGGCCACATGATTCTTGTGGGGAACGACTCTCCAAACTGGGCCCCAGAGACGCTTAGGGAGAAATGTCCCTACTCCTTAAGAGGTCCCCATTTCTCCCCTCCCCTCCCCAAAGAGCTTGGTTTCCAGGCGGTGTCTGGGTTAATTAATATGGATGTGTAACAGCGCCACAGCAATCGATAAATCCCGCTGTGGGCAGATCCCAGCCTGAAATCCATTACTCCCAAAATGGAAAGAGTGACCAGTGGGCTCTTCTCCAACAGAGGGGAGGGGTTCTTGCTAGCCCTGTCCTCCTTGGTTGGCCCTGGTGGTCCCCAGGCTGGGAAGCCCAAAAGCCCGAAAAAGACTGAATTTGGGGGACTGTGCTGAGCAGGCTATCTCCTCCCTTGCTCTGAACCCTTGGCCTTCTGCCCCAGCATCCAGACCCCAGGGATAAAGGAACCTGGCCTGGAGAGGAGCTTCCACTTGGATCTGGTCCCCACAGCCTGACCCGCCAGCCCCCAGTGAATACGTTCTAACAGCCAGGGAAGGGTTAAGTGTCCCTGCTGCAGTTATGGAGAGGAAGCCGATGAAATACTGGCGCTGGGAACTCCAGGCCCGGCTGGCTTTCCTGTTTACACTTCTTTATACTTCCTCCCACCCTGTGGCTGCGGAGAAACAAAACAAAACAAAAAAAATAAGCAAATAAAACAAAAAATCAGATTGTCTACTGACTGGTGGTCAGGCCGGCCTCCAAAGGGAAAGGGAAACTGTGGCCTTAAAGTCCTGCTAGCACCTCCTTGGCCCTGCCCCAGGTCTAGGGTATACAGCTGGGCAGCCGGGCAGCTGAGCGCAAGGATCTGGCCAGATGATACCAGCCTGCAGCTCAGAAGGTTGAGGCCTGGACCCAGATGAAGGGGGAAGCAAGTGAGAGAGGAGAGAGAAAAAGGTCCTGGAGAGAGAAAGGAACAGCTTTCCCAAAGATTGACTTCGGATAGGCCGAAGGAGAAGGCGCAGGTCTGGGCAAAGGAGAGAGTTCTTTTGCACCAGAAACCCCTCTCACCTCTCACCCCCTTCCCCAACATGTCCTTGTTGGATTTCAAAGGAGACCATTGCCCAGAGTGAAGTGGGGAAGAGGAAAGCCCAGCTACTGCATCTTCTCCAAATCCGCTTAGAGCCGGAGACCCTCCAAGGGTTTCGGCCTCCGCTTCAGAAGTGGCCACCCCTACCCACCCAGGGCTGTTCTTCACCGTTCTGGAAAAATCTATCTAGATATGCCCAGTAGATGTCACTGGGTCATCGGCCCCGCACACTATTTATCGGAACTTGCAGAACTGACATGGGAGTAGGCAAAAAAATCTTGTGGTCGAGGTTTCTGTGGGAGAGACGCCAGGGCACAATAGGATGGAGCTTTCCAGGAGGCCTGGAGTAGGATTCTACCCCTGCCGCCCCTCACTCAACTCACTTGCCTTGTCCAGAGTGGAAGCCTACATACGGAAGCTATGCCTGAAAAATGTATTAGTATTTTATATGATGCTGGGAATCCTTTGGGAGCTGAGCAGAATGCTCTTCCCAAGGGATACAAATGCCTCATCATCCTTGGGGAGATGTGCCTTCAAATCTGGGTGAAGACTCCAAGTTCTCTGTCCTCTTTGCTCTCAGAGCCCATGAAGCAAGCGTCTTCTGTAAATCAGGCCTGAGCAGGGACTGAAGAGCTCAGGGACAGAGAACAGCTGCAGGAGAGAGAGGGAGTTGGTGGGGATGTCCTTCAATGGGGAATGGAGGGAAGTTTGTGGCCCTTTCCTTGTCCCCCAAATCAGAAGCTCCTCAGAGTGCCACATGTCCAATTTCAGGTACTATCCATGGGAGTTGGTAAGCTAAATCAAGAGCTGGCAGGCTGGCAAAAGCATGAGTGACAAGGTGGTTAGCTCCGTAACTCTTCGAATTGAGGAGTCAATTTGGTGGAGAAGAGGCCTTTGGTTTTAAAAAAGATGACTTATCCTAAGAGAATAGGCCCCTGAAGATCAAATAATGAAATCTCTCTGGTTTGTAGTGCCACAAAACAAAGGCTTTTAAAGGTCTTGGGTGGGGATGGGGGGAGAAGAGGAAAGAGGCAATGGCTCCAATGTTCTCCTAAGTCTTTTTTTCCCCCCTCCTGACAATTGGGGGTCTATTTTCTTGAGCTAGTTTTATTTAAGGAGGGATTTCCAGGGATCTACCTTAAACACCTAACTCCTCTAGGCAAGGGGAGAAACTCTCCCCTTCCACCCACTCCAGCTAGGAGTTAGATTTTGGATTTGAGGGGATTGCCTCCCTCTGTCCACTCCCCACTCTGAGCTCAGGACCCTATTTAGAACCAAGCAGAAATGTTGGCTTGGGACCAACAGGCCGAAGTGGGGTGCAAAAGTGCCACGCTCCCCATCCTTGATAACCCCGATGAGGCCAAGGAGAATTGAAGGTCCTGCCTTTCATGGTGTTCAAAGATCTGAAAGCCAGAGAGTGTCCCAGTGCAAGGCAGCCCACGGCAGCTGCTTAGCCTTCCCGGTGCTTTTTCTCAGCTCATATGTATCCAGATAAAAGTGCCCAGCGGCGCGCCCCCACACACCCCTGACAAATGCATGTCATAAAGTTTCTTTCCTGGGGGTGGAGAGATGTCTGTCTGAAGATATCCAGCAGTGAAGTGGCCCCCACAAGGGGCCCTTCTTTCAGCAGTACACACTCCTCCTTTTACCCCCTAAATTTCCAAGGGCACTGAAGGAACCCACACAAGTGCTTTTCCCCACGGAGCCAGACATTACTGCAAAGAAAAACCAGGCACCCCAACCACTGAGGCCTTATCAAACTGAGTGCCCCTACTTCAGACACCCAGCTTGTCAGCACTTGGTACAAAACGCAGACTAAATTTCACCCTACAGCCCTGCCAGAGGCACGATGTCCTTCCCCAATCCCAAGCCCCAAAACTGAAAGGGGAAAAAGCGAAAGCTGGAAGCGACTTACTGCGGTTGTGCTGGGCCACGGCTGCCGCCACTGCCTTCTGGGCTGCGAGAGCCCTCACCTACCTCTGCCCCCTTCCCCACCACAGCGAGCAGTTAAAGTGTCACTTAACATTCTGGAGAATGTGAAATATACCGCGCGGTGTCAACTCCCCAAAACCATAAAACTAACTTTATGGACCTCACGTGACTTTCTCGAGCCAGTGAGGGGTATCTGTCTGACTTCTCGGCGATTTTTACGATCTAACTTCAAGATAAAACCCCTATCCATTTGACATCTAAATGTCATAGCGACTTTTGGGATAGTTTGCTATGGACAAAGGGGGACAAAGTCAAGGGGTGAGGGGGAAGGAGGGCCCAGTAGAGCTTCCATGACCCTCGGCTGCCTCCTCACCAGCTTCCCCTCCCCCCAAGTCCTGTAAGAAGTTGGGCCAAGCTGGAAGGGATTGAACGGGTAAGTGTCCAGACTCGACTCTTGTGCTCAGGGTGGAGGCTGATTTGGATATAGGAGAACTGGGCCCTGGCCCTGGGCCAGTCTGGCCATAAGAGGAACCAGGGGTCTTCCAGGAGGGACCCCAACTCCTAATCAAGAAGGAAGGTCAGTTAGGCCTCTGGAGAGAGTGCTCTTGATAAATGCAGAGAAGACTGAGGGTGAGAAGAAACCTTTGAAATCCAGTGGATTTTTATTTTTTTATTTTCTTGTGCCTTAGTGGGTGGCAGAGCCAAACTGGGATTTGCAGCAGGGGCTAGAGGAGTTGGACTGGCCTGTACCGCTCCCAGCTGGCCAGGACCTTCTACTCAGGACTTAGGACCAAATTACTTTCCCTGAAGAGGTTTCCAGAGGCTTTTCTGGCTGGCTGGTGGAAGACCAGGGTGGAGTCCATCTCAGCCTTTTCTTGGCCCCAGCCCCTTATAAGGTTTCTGGGCCTTTCAGTCCCCCAGGTATGAAAGCCTGTCTCTGGCTCAAACACCGCTGACCAAGCCAGGGACTTAGGTGGCTGAGAGGGGCTCTGCTGGTGAGCACCCTGCTTTCCCTTCTCTGCACCCCAGATCTATTAAGAAGAGTGTAGGGTGTGCCCTGTGATGGGAGAGGTAGTCTCCCAGAGAAAAGACAAGTGGAAGGGCAGTGGAGTAGGGGAAACATTTATTGACTTCAAGGAAAGCTACAAACAAATACCAAAAGCGAATCACTGAGACAGGCCCGGCAAAGACAGATTTCACACGTAGCACAGCATCCACTCACTCACTACAAATGGTCTTGGAAGGGAAATGGGTAGGGGGGAAGGGGATGGGTCTGACCCAGACTACCCCCATATTTACAAGCTTTGGGCCCTCTATGCCAGACCCATGGATTCACAGAGAAATACACAAGACATTTTACACTGAGGATTATTTTTGTTATCCTACACGCCCAGACCAGGCCTTGTGGGGCCTACCCAGGCGGCAGGAACTCAAATCTCATTATTTACCTTCCCTCTTCTTAACATCACCCCTTTGGTCCACCTTGGCTTCCTCCCACCCCAGAACCAAGTCACTAAGAGACTTGGACCCAGGGAGTGGAGAGGGAGGAGGAAGAGGAGGGCGGAAAGACATAGTCATGGACTCCATCTCTGAGGCCAGCTCAGCTGGGCCCCAGCCGCTTAGGCACCACCCCACCTCAACTGCTGCCCTTTAGAGAAGTTTCAAGCTGAAACTCAAAATACAGCGATCATCCTTTTATAAATAAGTTAGAAGAACAAGATGGGGCGGGGAAAGTTCACATTAAACATGCGAGTTTCTTTTCTTCCTGGGGAAGGAGTGCAACCACAGACACGAACATTCAGAAACACTGGTGGATTTGGGGTGAGTGGAGGGGAGTGAGGAGCATGGAGAGAAAATAATTATTATCATTATTATTAACAATAATAACAAGATTAACCAGTCCAGGAGAGAGGGAGCCACAGGCAGACCTAAGACCAAACGAAAAATCTTAACACAAGGCCAGGGCGAGGCAGGCTCGTGGGAACCGGTCCCCAGCGGACAGCGGCAGCGCGGCAAGGCTCGGAGGGGCCGGGGCTGGGGCGGCACGAGCTCTTGGGCCGCCCAGGGCTCCTTTAGGAGGGCTTAGGGCTGGAAGGCGCTGCCGGCTGTAGCCAGGCTCATACTTTTCAGTTTGTTGTCTTTCTTCCACTTCATGCGCCGATTCTGGAACCAGATCTTGATCTGGCGCTCGGACAGGCAGAGCGCGTGGGCGATCTCGATGCGCCGCCGCCGCGTCAGGTAGCGGTTGAAGTGGAACTCCTTCTCCAGCTCCAGGGTCTGGTAGCGCGTGTAGGCGGTCCGGGCCCTTTTCCCGTCCGGCCCGGTCATATCTGCAGTAGACAGAGTAGAGCCCGCGAGGCAATGTTATTCCGGTTAAGGGAGGGGGCCCTGGGTGGGAGGGGGGCGTGGAGCAGGACCCAGGCGTCCCCGGCCCCCAGCTCACCACAGCTCCAATCCTCCCCGCTCCAGACACCCCGCAACTAAGCTCGCTTTCTGAACCCCCTTCTCGCAGCCCCCACTTCTGCCGGCAGAGAAGGCGCCCGGCTTTGTCTCTGGCTCCCTCCCTATGCCTCACCCTTCGCTGGGCTCAGGCGGCCACTGGCCCCGGGAGGGAAGAGAGCGGCGGCAGTTTTGCCCCGGAAAGCTTGTTTGACTGCTCGCCCCTCCTTTGCTGGCGCCAGTCTCAAAATTTCCGGGGTAAGCAGGACCCTTCCCCACCTTACATTCGAAAGCTGATACAGCTGGACGAGTAAAACCACCGTTGAGTCTGGGGAAAAATTATTTAAAATATTCCTCTCCAACCCCCCAACTAAAGACCTTCTTTGGCTCTGTCCCCCAAGCTGTGAGGACCCTCTTAGAGACTTCTCCCCTCTGTAAAAAACAAATCTATATTCGAGGGAAAAGCCAAGCTCTCCTCACCACCCCCCCCCCATCCAAACGCAGAGAAGGAACGCCGAGAAGACAAAAAAGGGAGCGAGAGCGACAATTACCATGGCTGATGTGAAGCTTCCTCATCCAGGGGAATATCTGCGGAGTCTGCCCCTCGGGCGCGGCTGTGGAGGTGGTCATGGGTTCTGGCTGCGCCCGAGCTAGGCTCGGGCTGCTTAGCTGGCTCGCGGCTTCCTCAGGCTCGGAGGACGCGCTGGCCTCGTCTATTTCGGTGAAATTGGCGCTGGAGCTGGCTGGGGTCGCCTGGTCGGAGGGGGACGAGGCAGAGGGCTTGGCGCCGTGGCTGTCGCCGTTGGTGCAGGGCAGGGACTCGGGCGAGGACAGGGAGCAGCTCGACGCCGCTGGCCTGAAGCGGGGCTCCGGGGCGGGCGCGGGGAAGGCGCGCGAGCTCTCGCCCACCGACCCAAAGTGGCTGGAGGTGGCCGAGGAGCGGTTGACGCTGAGGTCCATCCCATTGTAATTGTAGCCGTAAGAGCCGGTGTGCATGGCAGCGGGATCCCTGTAAGAGCCGCTCAGAGAGCTGCCACTGCCATAATTTAGCAACTGATAGTCCGGGCCATTTGGATAACGCCCCGAGAAGGAGTTTACAAAGTACGAGCTCATTTGGGTGATTTTGGAGGGCTTGATTTGTGGATCGTGGTCGTTATAACCCTGTGCTTCACGATTTATGATGTATTAATGAATTATAGCGATGCACTGTACTTCGTTTTGCTATGTATGCGGCCAAATATGGGGGGGGGAGTGGAAGGGGATGGGGGGGCGTTAGAGAATCACGTGCTTTTGTTGACCAGTCGTAAATTCTCGCTGATGACCTCAAGAGGTAATTCATGCTCTATGGTTACAAATAATGACGATCCGAGAATCGTTAGGGCCGATTCAATGCGAGCCTCCGAGAGGGGGAAAAAAGAAGGGGGAGAAACAGGGAGAAGGTTGGCGGCGGCCTCTGAGCAGAGCGCGCCACCTCCCGGTGATCGGCGGAAGCGCGCGCCTCAGACCGCCATGGCGGCGACGACGGCCTCCCTGCTGGCTCCCCGCAACCGCAGGGCGAGGAAGAAGCCTGGCGTAGGCTCGCCCGCAGAGTTGAGTCTTGCAGAGGAGGGAACCGGTTGAGGCTTTACTCACTTTCTTGGGACTGGGGGTTACTTCTTTCTATTTGTATTCTTCTCCCTGTTTTTATATTATTATTTTAACTCTGGATCAGATGATGAAATATTGAGTTGCTTTTCCCTTACTCTCTGAGTTGGGTTCGGAAATGAGGGAGAGGGTTGGAAGATGTGTGTGAAAAACAATGATTGCCACGGGCCGTCCTCCCCTTTCCGCGAGCTCAGCCTGGCCTGCCTCCTAATGGGGCTGGAGCGGCCCACTCAGAGCCGAGGCCGAGCTGGCAGAGCTGGGCCAAGGGTCGGAAAGAGAAACTTTCCCTTCTCCTAAGTCCCTTAACTTTTAGTTTGGAACCCTCTTCCTGACCTCCTCCCCATCCTTAGCCCAGCCTGGTGAATGGCAGAGCAAGACAGAGACCCCAGAGGATGAACACCGCTGGGGTTAAGCGGCCTACTTGTGGGATAAACGCTGGCGGCGGCGACCGCGAAGGCATCTGGGGTTAGGGTGGAAACATGGCTTTCAGAGTTTGGGATCAAGGCAGGAGCCTTTCACCTCCTCGCCAGATGCCCGCTGTTGCATCCGGAGGCCCCGCTCCAGGCCCCTCGCTGGCGTCTGGGTAGTTTCAGAATGTGCCCGGCGGCCCACGCTTTCCCCGGAAAGAGCTTCTGAGGACCAGCGGCGCCTTGCGGAGCGCGCTGGACGGCCAGAGATCGCCGCAGCTGGGCCCCTGCTGCTGGGCGGCTATTTTCTTTAAAAATAAAAAAGGGAGAGAGGGAGGAGGAAGAAAGGAAAACAGTGTCCGCAGCTTGCCGTCTGTGTGATGATGGGGACGGGAAGAGAATGGGTCGTTTTCTGGTTGAGGAGATGAAACCAAACTGCCCCATCACCGGGCCTCCGGGCCTCAGGTCTCCAAGGAGCACGGGGGAAGTCGTGCCTTTGGGCGGGCGCCTGTCAATGGCTTTGAATCCCCCTACTTGTCGCTGAGGTCCTACTTGAGGCCGGAAGAGGAGCTAGAGCTTTTCAGGCAGAGAGGGACCCAGCGGCCCTGATTTGGCCTCCGGAGCCACAGGCTGAGATCCGATGGCTAAGACGGGTGGAGACCAGGCCATGTGGACAGACCAAAAAACCACTGCCCCAGCAAGCTGGAGGGCAGAAAACCGCTGCTCAGGCACAAGACCCGCCTAGTTAAATCTCTGCAAGGGCTCCTGGCTAGGGGGCCTCACTGGTGCCCCTCGTGCCAGGACAAATGAGGAACAGCTAGAGAATAGGAGGGAAATGGCCCTTCTCTGTCCCCCACGTCTGCACCTGGAGAGGGCATTATGAGCTTCATTCAGCACCCGCAAGCTCAGAGCTAGAGCCCGGGCAGGATGACTCCAGCCTTTATCTCAACTGTAACTTCCGAGTCATGTCGGGCCGCTGGGGCCAACCAGGCTCCTGCCTTTGCTGCAGAGTTTCCGGCACCAGGGACCAAGGAGTGGTGGTGGGAGGGCGGTGGGCGGTGGGAGGGTGGTGGCAAGGGAGGAGCAGAAGTGATTGAGCATGAGTTTTTATGTCTTTATTATTATTATTATCATTATTAATAATATTAATATTATTACCGAAGTATTTCACGTCCAGAGCTAAGACAAGACTACAAACACAACACATAGAAAATTAATAAAATAGAACTTTGTTTTCTTCTGAGGCTCTTCTTCTTACTTCTAGGTAGTATGTGCTCCTTCCAGTGGCTTTGGGGAGGGGGGAGGAGAGAGGTCTGGGGTCAGGCAGTCTTCGAGGTCCCCGCTGAGGGAACTGCGAAGCTACCATTGAACCGTGCACAGGGGACAGGGACGAAATGAGACGCGACACGCACAAGAGTATTTTGCTCTGCTTCCAAGATACATCAAGTGAGTCCGGTCCTCAGCTGAGACGGGTTCCGCGGGGATGGAGGGGGCGCGCGGGGTGCTGGGTGGGCTCAGGCAGCCCGGCCTCCCAGAGCCCAGCGAGAGCTCTGTGGGTGGGGGCGTCCAGGAGAGCGCGGGGCCCCGCCTGTCGTGTGCTGGAGAGCAGGTCCCTGGGCTCCCCCCGCCCGCAGAGCCTTCACAGGGCTCTCTGCAGCCCTCGACTCCCCACAGGCCTCTCACTTCGCGTCCCTCTCTCTCCCTTTCCGGCCCCTTCACTCGGCTGGTTTTTCTTCCTCCTCCTCCGCACTGAGCTGAGACGCGCTGAGCAGTTTGCTCTCCTTTTTCCACTTCATGCGCCGGTTCTGGAACCAGATCTTTATCTGCCGCTCGGTCAGGCACAGGGCGTGCGCGATCTCGATGCGCCGCCGCCGGGTCAGGTAGCGATTGTAGTGAAACTCCTTCTCCAGTTCCAGGGTCTGGTAGCGCGTGTAGGTCTGGCGGCCGCGGCGGCCGCTGGGCCCAAAGGAGGAACCTGTTACACAGAGAAGAGATGCTGAGACCTGGGGTCACCAGGGCCAGAGCCCCCCTCCCCCCTCAACTCTCAAACATGGATTCCAGCCTGTCCCGGGATGCCCTCCACTCCCCCGTTCCCTACCCCCACTTCCTCACCCTCCAGCGCCCCCTCCAGATTCCCTCCGGGTCTCCTAGGCCTGCGCCTCCAGTCTAGACTCTCGGTGGGGGATGGGAGGAGCAGCTTAAAATTCCACCTGAGCCTAGGGGAGGGGCTGGGGAAGTACTGACCAGGTGTGTCTCTTCCCGCGGCTGCATCCTTCCCCCCCCCCATCCTTCTAGCTCCCCCACCACCGTGTGATAGATTCCCACCCTTAATCCGTAATGACGTGGATCGATCCATAGTCCGCATTAACGGCTCCTCACTTTCGTGTCCCGCTAATGGACATCAATTTGGGACTTCAGGCCGACAAATAATCCAACCTGAAACCCAGGCGCCTACTTCTCCTCTCTTCCCCTCCACCCGCTCCCCTTCTCTTTCTTCCCTTATTCTCCCTCCCTCCTCTGACTATCGCCCCTTTCCTGGTGCCTCACCGTCCCCCAGCCCCCCACCCGCAGGGAAACAGTCCCGGACAGACTCCACGATCCCTCACCAGCATCACCCGCCCCCCTTCCCATGACGCACTCCATTTTCAATGTAATTCTTTGGGTGGGGGACCCTACCAGGTCTGGGGGCGCAAAGGGAAAGCCAAGCGCATGACTGCTGCTCCTGCCCCTGCCCTGACCCACAATCCCTGCTCTGGCCTGACGCCCCCGAGAGTCACTTGCTTCCCTGCCTCGGAGTGTGGTTGGGACTTTGCAAACTTTGTAACTCCTGAGGGTGAGAGGACAGAGCGGGAGACCCAATACAGGCTCCCCACCTTGTCTTCGCTTCTGAGATGCTCACCCCACACTCAGTGGGAGATGGGGGTCTCGCCAATTCTGTCTCCTGGGGTGGGGGCCCGTGGGGGTTGCGGCAACCGCGGAGTCTTACTCACTGTTGCACGAATTCATCCGCTGCATCCACGGGTAAACTGGCGTGGAGCACTTCTGTTCCTCGGGCTCGCCGAACACGCTCTTGTCCTGCGCACAGTCGGACTTCCGCGGCTCCGGGTGGAAGGGGGGCGGCTCGTCGGCGCCCGAGAGCGCGCAGGCCGACTCCTTCTCGCGGTAGAAGGCCGGCGCCGGGCCATAGTCGCAGGGCGCCGCTCGGCCGTAGCCGCCGCCCGCCGGCGGGTAATAGGAGGAAGCGGCAAAGCCCTTGTCCTGGCCCGGCCCGGGCCCATAGGGCGCGGGGTAGTGCCTCAACGGGTCCGCATAGCCCGACGAGTAGAGCGGTAGCTGGCCCAGGAAGGACTCCTGCCCGCTGGCCAGAGTGACGGGGAAGGTGGAGTTCACGAAATAGGAACTCATTGGGAGGGAGGCGCGCACGGCCGCTGCTGCTCCGCCGGGTTTATGATTTGTTGTGTTTTATAGTCCGAGCGCCGCGCCTATTAGTAGTATATCTGAGATTGGGTTTTAGCTGAGGGGGGATGGCGAGTGCCAGTGAGGGCCAGAAGGAAATACAACCATCTGATCCAACACTGACCAATGGCAGAGGCAGGAATTGTCAAATAGCACCCAGGAGGAGCGCAGACCGCACGAGGGACCCGCGCACAAACCTATCAACCTTTTTTTTCTCCTTCTTCTCCTTCTCCTTTCTCTCTCTCTCCCCCCAACAACATGACGCGTCCTGTTCCACCTACGTAGGATCTGCGAAAGAGGCGTCTGTGCCTTTGAGGGAGGAGGTAGCGTTAGATTGAGACCACCCCATCCTCTAGTGATTAAATAAATATATCCCTCCCCTCCCCACGCAGGATAGGAAAAAGTTAATTGTGTTTCAGAAAAGTTAACCCCTGCGTTACTTCAGCCCCATTCCCTCAAAGGAAGGGTAATTGTCCCTGAATCTCGAATCTCAATCTGGCTAGGAGAGAACTAAAGGTTAGTTTCTAGGGTTTTGTGTTGGTCCAAGGGAAGAAGGGTTCTCCACTAATTAGCATCATTTTCAGGAAAAGACAGGTGAAGAAGAAATTATCTTTTCCCCAGGTTTTGAAAACCGTTCTGTTCTTTTTGTTTCTCAGATCTACTCTATCTTTTCCAAGCCCGGGGTTATTATTATTCCTACTTCTCTACAACTCCTCTGGTCTGAGCGGCAGGCCAGAGCCTGCTGCCCAGAAGACCCAGAAGGCTGGGGAATAGGAGGAGGATCTGAGCCCAAGCTTTTCCCTCTGGCTCTTCAGCGAGGCTAGGAGAGCTTTTTTGAAGGCTATGGCTGCTGCTGCCCAAGACATCTCGCCTGGTTCTTGTATGCACTGCTTACTCCTGGCACAGGAAGGGGCACTGGTGAAAGGCACTAGCCCTCTCCTCACTAGGGGATATGGAGAGGAGTTGTGAGGGGCATCCCCCAGCCTAGGTTTATCTGATTCCTAACCTTCTTGCAATGCTTACTCCACCCCCACCTCCTACCCCCGGAGACTTACTAATATCCTGGGTTACACTTTCTTAGGGATCAAGGTTGTCTCAGAAAGTGGGTATAGGGAAGAAATTGGTCCTCCTTAAGTTTAGTGTTCTCAAACCCTCCTGATACTTGAGGCAATCAGAGACCACCAGGAAGAGAGGGGCCCTTGCTCCTTGTCCAAGTCTCTTCAGAAGCTGGCAGTTCTTTTTTAAATTAACTGTTTCCCAAGACTTGATTCTGGTTTAGTTTTATAAGGAGAGAGGGGTGTTTGAGTCCTCCTGAGGACTCAACAAGAGGCTTACAACTATCAGCTGGCATCCCCTCTCCAGATGCTCACTACCCTTCTCAGCATCTCTATGATCTCTCACACATCTCATGTTTAGATCACCAGCTTTACCGCTGTACAAAGCTTGGGTGTGAGAGAGAGTATACATTTCTCATCTAAGGAAAATAAGCATTGAACCAGGCTGGAAGACTGAGTTGCATTGTATTTTCAGTATTTTTATATGCATTTGGAGGCCAGGCAGTAAAGGGTGACCACCTTTGGACCAGGGGCCAGGAGTGGGTCAGTGTGTGGAACAAAATCTGATGATGAAAGGGCCAAGCTGAGCCTCTTCTCTAACTGCTCTTTGGACTCCTTTTTGTGGGCCAGCTCTGCCCACTGAAGATGGTATAAGATACTAGGGAAAATGGTAGCGGGCTGAGGTTGGTGACTAAGGGTGGGAACTCAGTTTGTTACCAAGTGGTCTGCAAGGGCTTCCTAAACTCAGGACAACTTCTAAGCTGCACCTCCTGGCCAAGTGATAATCCCTTCTTAGCCTGACTCTACGACTGTTTAATCAAGATCTAAGAAAAATAAATTCGAGCCTCCTAATGATGAAGAATCATAAATACTCCAATCTAGCTGTGAGTGGGCCCACTCCTACAGAGGAATAGGGGACATTCGGGCAGAAGAAGCAATGTGAAATAGTGCCCGTATGCACCTCCCTCCCTCTGCCACTGAAACTGGGCCTTGGGCCTCAGTCTTCTCTGCCTCCTTTCCAGCCACAATGTCCCCATCCTAGGACTGGAAGGTGTGGGCTTGCCTATGAAGTCTGAATGAAGTAAGATTCCCCTGTGATAGAAGCAGGAAAACAACTTATCCTTAGAGTCACAGCCCCCAAATTAACCTCACTTCTGCAGGTTGCCTGTTGCGAGATGGAGCCACAAAGGCAAGGCCTGGGCGCCTGGAGTCCAGCATGAAAGGAAATAGCGCCTCATCGCTCTTATCTAAGCCCAGAGGTATTTATGAGCGTTTATTCCTCTGATCCGTTTGTTTGGGAGAAAGAGCAGGCAGGCATAGCTGGGCCAGAGACCGCCTGGTTTCTGGAGCCAGATCTCTACGAATCTGTCTGTGGTTCGGTCCACTGCCGCCTGTGTCTGTCTGTCTCCAAGAGGGAATATGTAAATACACAGCGAGCACAGCTGTCTGCTGGTCTGGGGTATCTCTCCCTGCCTCTATGAGGAAACATGTATATGGAGAGGCGGATATAAATGTGTACCAAGTCTTGAATACATAACAGAGGATTGTACAGAATCCCCACAGGCAGGATTTATAATTGTAGTTTTCTGTGCGGCGAATCTGCCGTCCTGTGGACGAATACACATTCCAGCTCCCAGGGAAATGTCTCAGTTGTATTCAACTCAGGGGTAAAATTCTCCTTTACCAGCAACCTCAGGGAGGGGTATTTGCCTGTGTGTGTGGAGGGGTCGGGGAATTGAGACATTGTCCAGGCTTCCCCTTTCCTCTCAACTACAAAGCTCTCCCACCCCCAGCCCTTTGCGTCGTGGGCACCTTGGCCCACCCCCTCCCAGGTTTGGCTGGGGTGCAGTGAATTAAAACATCTCAACCCAATTCTGTGATTCTCTGGGTTTAGAGAACATAAATGCTCCCAGAGGGAGAAGCGTGGCCACTCCCAACCTTTGCGAGCTGCTCAGATAGGTCTTGGCCTTAAAATGGGCCAGTCCTGAGTGGTACAAAGACCTCATTTCCATTATGCAAATGAACGTGTGGTCTCCGATCTGGGAGTGGGGGAATGAGGTGGGTGACGGCGCTCAGCTCGCTCTCCCGGTTTCTTCCCCACAGGCCCACAACACCCTAAGAGCCCTGAAGTGCTTCAACCCTCCGTACCAGCCTCCTTGCTTTCCCTACCTGTCCTTTGAATTGCCCATGAAAAAAAATTCCCGAGGGGCCCGAGACATTTAGGGTGTGCTCCCTCCGGGCCTCCGGCACTGGGCTGGGCTTTCTAGCCACGGAAAAGTCATTCTCGCTGCAGAAAAGCTGAAAAGGCTGCCCCTGTGGCCCAGACTCACCAGGCGCCGAGGGCGGTAGCCAGCGTGTTTGCCCCCAGCACCGCCAGGCCCCTCGACCTCGGCAGCTCCTCCGGCTTCAACCCAGACCCTAGTAACACCTCGGCCTGCCTGGCACTGCAGGCAACTTCCTGGAGCCCCCGCCCAGGAACTGGGACCACAGCACCTTGAAAGAAGGAGCCAGAGCTTCCTCCTGCCGATTGAAAGCCCGAGCTAATCAGTAACCCGTGAGACAGGAGCCAATATTCAAACCCGCAGCAGAGGCGTGGACCCCCGCCCTCATCACCCCTTCTGGGAAAATGGACAGGTTAACCTGGTGTGATGGGTCCACAACACGGAAATTACAATGGTTTGGTTCCTTAGTAATTGATCTCCACTCCCACTCCCATTTTTTTTTCCCAAAGCATATTTGTGTCTATTTTCCTTGAAACGATGGTGAATGAGGGAGGGGGCCCTTGCTCACTTGCAGACTCCAACAGTTTCCAGAAAACTCGGCTCAATTACTTCATCACGGACTCACCGGCCAAGGGACTGACCAAGACCCACAAGCCAACCCGGAGAACACAGGCCCGGTTGTCTTTTGACAGCCGAGTGGAACTGCCGGGCCGTCGCCTCCTCTGCTGGTACCCCCTTGACGGAAAAGAAAACCAAATAAACCTTGAATAGCCTTGGCTTCGGATCTCTGGAGCAGCCAGGATGAACCCCTCACGCGCTTGCAGTGGGGGGTGGTGGCGCGCGACTGTGATCCCCCAACCCTTGGATTCAGGGCCTCCTGCCCGCGGGATGCCGTATTAGTCCTCTTTAAATATGCCCTAGAAAAAGCTGCTTTCCCCAGTCAGCCGCCAGGCTTGGAGCCGGGATGGGGCGGGTGAGGGGGAGGAGACATTTGTCCCCTAATCCACACGCAAGCGGGCGTGAACCAAGATCTAGCGGAAAGCGACAATCTGGGCCCCAAGCCCCCCAAATTCCGCGGAACCTGAGCTGCGGGGCTCCAGGCGTTGGGCACGGTTCAGGCAGCGTGGCATGGCTTGCCGAAGTCGCATGTCTCCGAATGGACGGTAGATGGCAGCAAACCGCATAATTTGGGTCAGAGCAAACTGTCTAAGGGATGATTTATACTCACCGAGACTACGGGAGAAAAAGACCTTTAGTCTGAGTAGGTTTGGGGAATTTTCCCTTTGAGAATAGGTTCCGAGTGCCATGGGTGCTGGCCGAGAACTACTCTGGCCGCGCAGCAAGGGGTCCCTCCAGGCACCCATTCCACGCCTTCTGGGAAGGCATCCACCAGGGCCCCTCCCACGCCACAAGTGGCTGCATATGTCTGTTCCCAGCTCAGGATTGAGAAGGCTAATATCCCCCTCCACAACCCCAGACCCCATATTCTCTGGGCAACCAGAGGCCGAGGCTGAACGCTCTGGGTCGGGTATTTTACAAGAGAAAAGCAAATCATCTATTCCTGCAAACCTGCCCTCAGCGCCCAAAGTCTCTCTTATCTCTTGGCTTAAGGCTCCCGCAGAAGACCTCTCTATTTTTAAGTCCTCAACTAGCTGCTTGCGCCTCCTTCCACCCCACCAGCTACTTTAGGAATCTCTGTCTCCCGCCCAAAGGCTCTCCCCTCCTCCCCAAGGGGCCTGGCTGGGTAATGAAATCAGGCGCCGGAGGGACCGGACTAGCTGTCTGAGCTCAGCACCAGGCAGCTTTCCAGGCACCATCAGGTCCCCAACTGGGTTTTCTTTTTTATTTTCTTCTTTTTTGTTTTTATTTACAAGCCTAAAACAACAACATGCTAAACAGCTTCTTCACAACACCAGGTTTGGATCCAGGAAAGTTTGAAATGTTTTCACTTCAGATACACATACATGGCAATTTTCTCCACCGAAATCCACACACCCCATACCAATAAAACACAAATAACAGAATCAATATTGCACCGAAACCAACACGCTGTAACCTACCGCGTTAAAAACCACAAAATTGTCTCCCTGCAGAGCGAGGCTCCCTCCTGCTGGAGAGGCGAGAGACGGGGGCATTCTCAGGCAGGCTTCCTGGGGGGGGGGGTCCCTGGATTTGGGTGCCTCCACTCACAACCCTTTAATTTCAGAAATGTCTCCGAGGGAGATAATGAGCAATTCTCTGTAAATTGTTCTTTCTGGTTCTCTCTAGCCGCCTCCTTGCCCTTGCCGGCCTCTGCGGAGATTCCAGGCCCTCCAGAGACCAGGACGTCCCTCAGCGCCACCGCCCCTCGTGCCAATGCTGCCGGGAAACTGCCGATTCCCGAACCGGGCAAGAGAACAGAGCAGGGGGCAATTAGGGGAGGCCGAAACGAGGGAGGGATAGTGGGAGGGGGAGGGGGCGCAAACCGACAGAGGCCGTAGCAACGGGCTTTGCCGGCGCCCGGAAGCCCAGACACCCCCATCCTCTTTCGCAAACCCCTCGCTTCAGCCTCTCCTCGCTTAAAAAGGCGACTAAAAGCTCGCCTCCGTGGCCCCTTTCGGTTCCTCCTCCCATCTCCCCTGCCTTGGGTCCCCCTCCAGGAAGCAGCCGCCCTCTCTCGATCACCAAATTTCCTGGAAAGCCTCTCCCTGCAGCACCCAGAGGTGGGGTTCAGCCCGGTCTTGGACGGCGGAGGAGGGAGACAAACCCAAGCCCCACCCTCTACAAAATCGAGGCGAAAGAATAAGAAAATTGTAGAATCTCCCTTACCTTTGCAGATCGTGGGTGTTTCTATCCTCGGATTGAAAGGGGTGGGGAGGAAGAAAAAAACAGAGCGTTCGGTTTCTTCATCTTCCAGATAATATTGTCCCAACCTGAGAGCCGTCGCTTCCCCTTCTCTGACTTGGGAGGGTGTTTCTCTTTTCTCATATTTGCATAGAAAATGGACTAAGTTTTGGCTTTGAAAAATGGTATCGGGCTGCGGTCCTGGGCAGATAGTCCATTTACCCTCCATGATGACTAAAATCCCAGATCAGCAAGCAAATTAACTTAGGAAATAAAATTATTTTGGGTTCATCTTTTGTGTAATTCCCACCCCCTCCTTCCCTCTCTCTTCTTTCCTCTCCCCTCTCGCTTCCTCTCTCTCTTTTGCTTTATCGAGCTGATACTGAAGTATAAAAATATCAAGAGGCTGGAGCCCTGAAGGACGACAGTGCTCCGACCTAGGTGTGGTGTCCAAAAGAATGCTGCATTATAACCACCAGGGAAATGATAAAAAGTTCATGTTCACGATCGCCCGGCCACATGACCGGCGCCGGCCAATCGCTGGATTCAACCACTCATAAACTTCTATCACAAAGTTGTAAATTTTCATAAAACAACAAGGAATTTATTGCATTTCTTCATGGCTGCTCCACCAGCAACCCTTTTCTCAGTCGCCATCTTCTTTTCTTCTCCTTCTCCCTTTTTGGGGAAACCCCAATCTGAGAAAGGGGTGAGAATTGGGGTGCAGGCAATCAGGCGGAGGAGCCACAAAGATCCAGCTGGGAAGGGTGTTCTGATTAGAACCTCCCTATTCTCACAGGAGCTCTGGCCCCGTCTTCTAGTAAAAATTCACCCTAAATTCTCCATACGGGTACCATTCTAAGGCAGTTGGGGGTAAGTCGGGAGCAGCGGCTGGTGTCCGCATTTGCCACTTGCATCAAGGCAAAATGAAAGCTCCAGTGCCCCCTCTTCTCCTCTTAAAGCCCCCCTCATTCCCAGCCCTATTTATGAGGGGATCCCCACCTGTGAGGCTTGCAGCATTGCGGCTGTGGGGGTCCCAGATCCCCTAGGGCCTAGTTTTCGCACCGGGAAGGAAAGGTGCCCTGATAGAGGCCAAGGTAGACAGTGTAGCAACCAGATTCTTGCCTCTGCACCCCAGAGATTGGAAGAGGCTAAAGCCTGACGGACTCCTGCCTCTTCCACCCGAATGCCAGCATGCCCAGGTTCCCACTGACAACTCCACGTGTTCGCCAGGGGGTTCTTTGGTCATTCATGGAGAAACTGAAGGTTCAGGGGCCCTTTACTTACAAATTCAAGTTAAACAGATTTTAAAACGTGCTTGCCTTCAAACGCTCTTCCCCTATTCTGTCCATATGCTGTTCTTGAAATTTAAATAATCCAAGATCTATAATGGAATAAATACTAAAAATCAGCTCCGCAGGTCTAGCTGCTTAGACGCCAACCTCCGAGCTTTTAATCTCTCAATTAGGGGTTATTTTGGGAGCAAAAGCTACGGCGCGAACAACAAAATTCACCCCGTGTTTCACAGGTCCCCCGAAACACTCCCGTATTTTGAATTAAGCTATTAGCACCCAAATTCAGGAAACGAAATAACCTCTCCCAAAATGTTTTTCTTTTTTCTTTCTTTCTCTGTGCTCAGGAGAGGATTTCAGGTTTCTGGCAGCGCGGAGGGCCGGCGGAAAGGCGCGGAGGAAGCAGGCAGAGCGGGGCTGGCGGTGCGGAAGGCTCAAAACGCCAGGATGCGGCCACACTAGCCGGTAAACTCGCCGCTCAGGCTTTCGCCCTTGGGGCTCAGTGTTCCCGCCCTCCCCATTTAACAAGTTTTATTTGGTCACTGTGTTAATTTAAAATAGATACATTAAAATAAATTAAAGTAAAATAAACGGAAATAAAATAACCAAATAGCTCTTTCAATAATTGTTTGCCGAATAATCCAGGAGCAGTCTGGCATTGGAGGCCTCTCTCGGCCGCCGTGAGGTCTGTGCTGCCCGCCTGGCCTCTGCCCAACACCGCCCAGCTCTTCTTCGTAAGGGGCTCAGTACGTTGCATTTCAGCCCTGTTTGGGCCCCAGTGGCACCGCCAAGCCCCAGCAGCTTGGCTTGAAAGTCAGGTTGAGGAAGTTTGTGGAACTGTGAGAGTTTGGTTTGGTTTTGCGAATGTGTGTGACTGAGCATGTGGACTCATGGATGTGTTTACTTGGGGGCAAATGTGAATCTCCGTGTTTATAGGCCAATGTGTGGATGTAATTGGTATGTATAAATGTGTCTGTAAGTGAGTGTGAATGTGTGTTTACTTATGAGTGTATGTGAACATGAATGCATGTGTCTGGGTGAGGAGTTGGGATGTGTGAATGCCTCGATGTGTATTTGTGAACATATGAATATGGGTGTTTCTTTGTGACTGTATGTGACAATGTGTATATTTATTTATGTGTGATGTCAGCCTGTAAATATGTGTGATTGTATCTGCCTATGTCAGCACGTATAAAAGAATGTAAAGGGAATGTGTGTACGATATTGGGTTCACTAGTCGGCTGCCTCCAGAGCCGGGACACCAGGGAAAAAAAGCAGACCCCAGCACAAAAAGAACTGGATAGACTGCAGAAATATGAGCAGAGGGGTGGTAAGATGCAGGACTAACCATAACCCCCTCCCAGCCTTAGACACAGAAACTAGAGCATCTATTTATATTTTAAATTGTGTTTTATTTCTCCATTATTCAGATACACATACAATGTAAAGAGGATCACAGGGGCTGGGGGAACGAGAAGCATCAGGGCAGGCCAAGTGCACAAAGAGGACACTCAAGCTAGTCGGTGGGTCCTTGGGGCTACCTAAGGGCCCCTCAGTGGGGCTACTGGGAAGGTGGGGACTCAGGAGGTGGGGTGGACAACACACATTAGTCTAGACCCACAGACCACAAAGACAGCGTCAAAGAGGGGTGCTTACAAAACAGCAAGATTTTACAAAGACCTTACAACAGGGACATAGAAAAAGGGAGGCAAATTCCAGAAAGCTACAGAACAGGTAGATGATGTCCTTCCCATATTGTAGAAAACAAACACGGCGGGCTTTTCTATAGGTAGTTTTTTTTTCAGTGTTAAGAAACCAAAATTTCATCTTTTCTCCTTTAAAAAATTACCTGCTTTCCGTTTAAATAGGTTCCCCCCCCCATTTGATTTGAGTTTCCTAGTTCAGTTCTCAGTTGGGTTTCCCCCCCTCTCCCTTCTGGTCTCTCTCGTCCTCTACCCTTTCTCCGTCCCTCACTCTTCCTCGTCCTCCTCCGCCTCAGTCTTGTCCTGGCCAATAACCCCGGGGCCCACATTCTTGTTCTCCTTTTTCCACTTCATGCGGCGATTCTGGAACCAGATCTTGATCTGTCTTTCTGTGAGGCAGAGCGCGTGCGCGATCTCGATGCGCCGCCGCCGGGTCAGGTAGCGATTGTAGTGAAACTCCTTCTCCAGCTCCAGGGTCTGGTAGCGCGTGTAGGTCTGGCGGCCTCGCTTGCGATCGGTGCCTGAACACGTATTTAGAGGATAAAAATCAGTGTGCGCGGAAAGAGCCACGAGAGTGCCCATATCTCTCCTCTTAGACCCCGTGTGTGATTTGAAGTCAGCGGTTGGAAGGGCTCATTTCCCCACTAAACCCAATTCTCACTTTCCATACCCCAGCCTATGCTTGCCCTCTTCCAGTGTGCAGACCTTTCTAGGGGCCTCCGGAGGCAAATATTCCGATTTTTCAGCCAACAAGTGTTCCAACCTAGGGGTTCTGAATCCAACATCTAACCCGGTGGCTGTTAGAGGCCCAGTGCCCGAGGAGGGTATATACAATGAAGAGAGCTTAACCAGGGACCCCAAGCCTCCCTTTTTGGATGGACTCTGGGGGTCTTTGGGGGGAGGGGGCAATGGAGACCATGCAAATAACCCTGGAGTACGGCTCTAGGACTGGTCTCAGTGTTTTTCCCCAAAGGAAAAGAAGATAAAGGACCCTCATAGGTCCACTTATTCCTTTCCTTCCCTCCACAAGTTCTCTCCCTTCCCTCCCTGCCAGCCTGTTATGGAATGCGGAGCAGAAGAATTTGCAGAGTTCCTTGGAACATGGAGTTGGTCTGAGGGCAGCTGCCCTCTGATGACTATCTTCCAGTGAGTGGCTGAGGTTCTGACAGGGCCAGGCTGTCCTGTCTGCCCCCTACTTAGACAACCCAGCTCTCCAAAGCAATCTTCAAGCATCCAGGAAGGTACAGGGAGAGAGGAGAGACAGCAGCCTGAGTTAGGGTAGAACATGAAGTATCTGGGTGGTGGGGCTGAAGGGCAGAGGGGAGCTTCCAGGGTTAGGCCCTAAACCCTGAGGGAGGTGCTGGTTCTAACCCTGCAGGGAAGAAGCAGGTAGGAGGAGGGACTAGGGGCCCTAATTTCAAGTCAGATAAAAGCCAAGCTAGAATGTTTAGGAGCAGAAAAATTGGGGCTTTGATAAATCAACCGGAAAGGCAGTTGAATTATGGAGTGGGTAATGGGGACCGTGACCACCAATACTGACTGTGTAAGAGCTGGGCTTTTCCTGGCCACCAACCCTGGTTAGACTGGGGGCCTCTGACCACAAGTCTTGGGTCTTCTAGACTTTGGGGTTGGACCCTGAGTCCAGGACAGCATTAATAAAGATGTCTGGGACAGGCTTGTCAGGAGAGCCCATGGAGCCCTTGGTCTCTTGGGGTTCCTACAAGCATCCCTATAAAGTGGCTCAATGGCCTGTATTTTCTCTCAATTTGGCTTCATAAAGTCCTAGTGCCTCTGCAAGAGGATATTCACCCTTTTGGAATAATACCTGCAAACTTGGTCAGTTCTCCAGGGACACTTAGGAGCCTTGGGAAGGGCACCCATGGAAGCCAGTTGTATTCCCATGAGGCCTCTGCCCCTTTCTCTAGTTCTGCTGCCCCTTCCCAAGTTCCAGGTTGGGATCCTCATCCCTCTTGGCCTCAGCCACCCACCCCCACCTGTCTCTGGCTGTGTCCCTGGCTGGATCCCAATCTCTCATACCCCCTCCTTCCGCCATGCCTCTAGAGCCCACCTCTAATTGTCCAGAAGGGAATAATGGGGGAGCAGGGTTGGCTGGGAAGGAAGGGGGAGGGGAGAATTGCTCAGAACTGCGGTCCCCTCCCCCAGATCTTATCCTAGCTGGGGCTGGGGGACACACCCAGAGCTGAGATTCCCAGCGGGGTGAAGGAGAAGGGAGGGGGAGACCCTAATGGCTATTCTCTGCAAACCCCAACCTTCCTCCTCAAGACAAACGGCTTCATCTCCAGCCCATGCTGGCGCGGCTGATAAATATTTAAAGCTAAAAGGCCGGGAGAAAGGGTGGGGGGCGAGCTGAGGGCTTGAAGCGCCGCGGCGTCAGCGGTGAGAGATCCACCGAGAAGCAGAGCGAGCCTGAGAGCACCGAGCAAAAATGGGGTGGGGGCGGCGCGCCGGGTCGCGCGGCCAAGGGAGTGCCATGTCCCCAGGGCCAACCTTCTGCTGGGAGCATTGTGGACGCAAAAAGGGGCACTTGGCCGGGAAGGGGGCGCCTTCCGGGGAATGTGCCCGGGCCACAGTGGCTTGGGACGGCTCCGTGCGCGGCGTTACCTGAGCTTCGCATCCAGGGGTAGATCCGGAAGTTACTCTCGGCCGCCAAGTCCGAGTCCCTCTGCTCCTTGGCGCCCGCCGCCTTGGCGGGGTCGCCGGCACACACCCCGGAGAGAGTCTGCTCAAAGGGTGAGCAGTGCATGTTGAAGGAACTCGGCTCGAGCCCATAGCCGGCTGCGTAGACGCCAGCTGCGCTCTGGCCTGCCATGCCCCCCCGCCGGGGTACAAGCCCTGCATCGAGGCGGAGAAGGAAGCGCTCGACCCCGCTCCATAGCCCGGGCGCTGGGGGTTGGAAGCAAACGCACAAGAAGTTTGTTCGGGGAAGGCTCCGGTGGCGAAAACCGAACTTGCGGCTGGATATTTAGAAAATAAAGCATTCGCATAATACAATGAACTCATAATTTGGCCGGATGATTTGTAGGCAGGGACGTTTTTGTCGGTTTTACGAGATTCCTTGATATATTACAGAATTAGAGTCCAGATTTACACCAAAAAGGACCCCCTTTTTCCTCTCTGGACCACGTGACCCCGCCCTCGTGACGTCCCCTCCGCCAATGGCCGGGCAGCCTCCCCACGGCTCCCGGTAATGTGGAAAAAATTGTGTGGCGTTGGATTTATAAAATATGATCAATAATGAATGGGGAAGCCAAGCCCTGTGGATTGAGGCTGGGGGCTCAAGGGTTGCTGTCGACCTGCGTGGGCTGGAGGCAGCTTGCAGGCAAGATATGAGGAGGAAGAGACTGAATAAAAGGGAAAATAACCTCCGAGCGACCCGCGTTGTCGCCCCCCACCCCACCTCCCCAGCCGGTTACCCAGCGAGAAACAAACGCAGAGATTGCACGCAACGGGGCGGGTGGGTGCGAGCAGGTCAGGTCTTTATTAATACGGACCAGTTCGGCCTGGCTGGGCCTTTGGGGAAACTCGGCTCTGTTCTCTCGAGGTGAGAAACGAGGTGAGCCTTGCATCAGGCTCTCTCTCGGTGCCCCAAACATATGGGCAGGGAAGGAGCCAGGCTTCGTGGATGTTCCCAGAGGCATGGAATCCAGCTCACGGGCGTGGGATGCTGCGGCTTCTGGTGGCTAAAAAAAAAAAAAAAAAAAAAAAAAGGTTGAAAATAAAAAAGGAAAGGGGTGGGGTAGATGGTAAGAGAAAGGAAGGGAGGAGGGTGGACCGGTATGCTGCTCTCCTGGTTCCGGGAGGCGGATGCCTCCGTGGAGCGGCTGCCGGAGAAGGAGAGGGAGCGAAGGAAGGAA
The DNA here is from genome assembly GCA_003508835.1 of Eonycteris spelaea. NCBI lineage: Eukaryota > Metazoa > Chordata > Mammalia > Chiroptera > Pteropodidae > Eonycteris > Eonycteris spelaea. Next base: position 1,401,822 of record PUFA01000129.1, read on the forward strand.
GGCGGCGAGCCACGACCTCGGAGCTGGCAAAAGTGATCAAGTTCCAGAGAGAGAGAGGCGGGGAAGAGCATCTCACCTCTCCTCCTACTCCCTCCCCCCAACCCCCGCCACTAGAGTCCGGGAAATAAAAATATATAAGCTTAAGCTTGTTCGGCAGCCCTACACTCCACCTTTACCCCCCCCACACACACACAGGAGAGGCCACACGGAAACAAAGAGGGAGGTTGCAGGGATATAGCCACCAGCCCAGGCGCATCTCTCAGCGTGGCCTGGGCTCCGGGTCTCCAGGGCCAGGCAGCCTCGGAACGCGAAGGGAGGGGGTTTCTCTTGGCTCCCCGCCCCCCCCCCCGCGCTCGTTCCTCTCTCCTCCAATCAGGCGCAGCCGCCTCCCTCACCCCTTGAGCCCCTGGGCCAAGGGACTCGCACCACCTGCCTCCAGCCCCCGCCCCTCCTCTCTGCCGCCCAGCCTGGCGGGTGCAGGAGCCGAGTGACCGGCCACCCCCAGCTCTGCAAGGCGCCAGGAGCAAATGAGGACCGCGGGCCAGGCCAGTCTCGGGTTCTCGCTTGTAAACTTTATTGTAACTCTTCCGCCCTTTTCAGGCGCAGACAACAGAACAAAGTATAGAGGAACAACAAAATATATAATTAGCCCTCCCTCCCCCCCCCAATAAAGCAATTCACGGATACAGGATACATTCTCTTCACAGTAAACCTAAGAACACTTTTTAACAATTGCCCACAGCGCGCATGCTAACTAAAGTAACCTCTTTTAAGAAACACTTAAGACAAAATTGTCAAACCAAAGGCGGGGCGTTGGGGAAGGAAAAGAGAGAAGCTAGAGAGAAAACCAACGAGCTAGGGAGGGCAGCGGGGAGAGAGGGGTGGGAGGAGGGAAATGAGTAAGGGGGAGAGGGGAGGGGAGAGGGAGAGGAGAGGAGAGAGAGAGAGAGAGAGAGAGAGAGAGAGAGAGAGAGAGAGAGAGAGAGAGAGAGGCGCAGAGGGAGGGAGACAGAATTACGGCGTGAATAGGCAGTTTCATGTTGTTGGGAGAACTTAGCAGAAATCAGTACCTCGGTCATTACAAAGAAGCACGTTCAAAGGAAAAGAGACCATTGCACAAGGAGGCTTTTTACACAGGGCGAGGACGTGGGGGAGGGGGGCTCAGCCAAGCCGCAGCCGCTCGCCCTCGCTAGGCGAGGGAGTCCTTGCTTACAATCCTTGTCTTTCCCCCTGGCCCCCAAGAGAAGGGAAGGAGATCCACGGTAGCTCACACACAGAAGCTATTACGAGATACTACCACTAGCGGGGACTGGCGCGGCGGGGACGCTGCGGTGGGAGGCCAGGCTCCGGGCCGGCTCCCGGGGCCAGAGCTCTCTCGGGCAGGCAACGGCGGCGAGGTCGAGGGACCGCGGACGGAGGGTGGTCGCGGCCCTGACAGTCCCAGCTGGAGCCTATTTCTTGTCGCCCTTCTGCGCGTCGCCCTCGTCCGCCGCCTCCGGGGCCCGCTCCAGCTTCTGTTTCTCCAGCTCCTCCTGCTCGCATTTGCTGCTGGGGAACTTGTCTTTGTTGTTCTCTTTTTTCCACTTCATTCTCCGGTTCTGGAACCAGATTTTGACCTGTCTCTCTGTCAGTCCCAGCGCATGCGACACCTCGATCCGCCGCTTGCGAGTCAGATAGGGATTAAATAGGAACTCCTTCTCCAGCTCCAGGGTCTGGTAGCGGCTGTAGGTCTGTCGGCCTCGTCTGCGTCCAGCGGCTGCTGGGAATGGGGGAAAGGGCGAGACAGAGGGGAGGGGAGGGTGGGGGAGGGGGGTAGAGACGGAGAAGGTTGGAAGATTCGTGAACCAGCCTAGGAGACCAGTATAATAAGGGTAGGGGACCTTCTACCCCGCGCGGGGGCGGGGGCGCTAGGAGGCCGCGGTCGGTGTGTGGGGGGGAGGTGTGAGGGGGATCATACACCACTGAATCTAACAGCCAGAAAGGGGGAGCCCCCTCCTCTGATAGCCAGCACCAGAGAGTTGGGCGGGGGTGGTTCAAATCTATTAAAAGTGCCATAAACTTTAGAGGGAAGGATGTGACTGAGGGGGATAAATAAGAATAAAAAGGCCAGGATAGGGACGGATGGACCCACCTTGAAAAGCCCCCAGAGCCTCTGCCCCAGAAGAAAAGTTTCTTCAGGGTAATTAAACTATAAAGCAATTGAGAAGTGCAAAAGTTGAGCGCCCCCACTCCCACCACCCTCTCTCTACTACCCCCATAAAACAGTAAAAGAGGAAAAAGGGAGGGGGAGAAGAAGAAAAGTAAGGCAGGGCGAGGGGTTTATGGATTCAGGAAATGTCGCTTAGCGACCCTCCTTCAAGGGAAACAAAAAAGAAAAAAAGGAGGAAGGAAAGAAAGAAGAAAGGAAGGAAGGAAAGAAGGAAAGAAGTGGGAGGCCATCTGAACAGAGCAGGCGCCTCTTCTAGGGGCTGAAGGAACCCTGCCGTGGCCTGCCCGGCCCCCTGCCCGGCCTCTGGCCCTCTGGTCTCCCTCCTGCCCCGTCGTCCCCGTCGCGAGCTCACCTTGAGGGCGCATCCAGGGGAAGAGCTGGGTGGGCGACGGGCTCTGCTCTGAACCCTCGGCCTCCTCGCCCAGGCCGCTGGCGGCAGCGAGCTTGCAGTCGGCGTACTGCACCAGGTCTGGATCTTGCGCCCCAAACAGGCTCTGCCGCTGCAGCGGGTCGTAGCCGTAGAAGTTGCCCGGGTCCCCGTGGCACGCCACGGCGCACGGGTTCTGCTGGTAGGGAGCCGTGGACAGCGACGACGGCCCGTGGTAGAACTCCTGGATTTGCGACGGGTGCTGGAAGCTGCCGCCGCTGCTGGGACCGTACACCACGGTGGGTCGGCCGCCCAGGTCCTGGGCGAAGCCGCAGTCATAATAATTGGGGCGCAGGGACTCCCCGGTTTTGTATTTGGAGAACAGTGAGTTGACGAAATAAGAGCTCATTTTATTGAATTTTGAGGCGGCGGCGGCGGCGACGGCTGTAGTTGGGGGCTGTTGGGGAGGGGGTGGGGAGGGGGAAAGGGAGGGAGAGAGAGAAAAAAACGCGGATTCGCCGGCTCCTAGTCACCCTCGCCAGGAAAGGAGAGGGAAAGGGAGGAGGGAAAAAAAGAAAAGAAAGAAAAGGCGAAGAAGATCGCGAAGCCACCACACTTTTTGTGATTTCCAGGAATAGAAAAGGACAGCGAAGCCTCCAAAAGTCTAAGCTTGCATGGCAGCCGCGGCTCGCTCGCCCTCCCCCCACCCCCCACCCCCAAACAAAAATATACCGCCACTTAAAGAGGTCCTCGCTTTACATTTCGAAGAAGGGATGCCAGTTCATAAACAGTTTTCGGTGATTTACTTCCCTGCAAATGAGTTGTTTCATATTTTGCACTGTCTTTTCATGATCATTTGCATCCATTAGAGACCCCGCATCCTATTGGCTTCTCCGTACTCCTCCCGGACAGAACGCAGAGCGAGGGTGAGAGCGAGAGAGAGCGAGCGAGAGAGAGAGCTAGAGCGAGAGAGCGCCTGGGAGTGAGAAGAGAGCGAGGGGGAAAAAAAAGGAGGGGAAGAAAAAAAAAAAACACCCAGGGAGAGCGAGAGGGGGAGAGAGAGGGGGAGAGGGAGAGGGGGTGAGAGAGAATGAATACGGATTAAATCTGTTTAACTACCTACATTAATGAGATATCTCTCGCCTCACAACAAATCAAATACCTTCCCAGACCACCCCCAAAGACTGATGTGGGGGAGTCACGGAAAAAACCACGCACACGCACAGACACAACGCGCCAGGCGGAGGCACGCTGTTAATTTTGCGATTTTAACGAGGCAGTTCGAGTCTTTTTAAATGTCAGGGTCGCTTCGGAAAAAATGTAAAAGAACACGGTTTAATTGCGCCGAGTTTTAAAAGGTCCTATAAATGTAATTGGTATTTTAATACAAGTTATCAAATCATACAGCGTCCTCTCCTAAACATATTTTCAAACAAACGAGGTAGTCATATTTAAAGCTTTAATGATCAATTTCCTTATTATTGATAAAGGTTTAACTATCGTGTGGAGGGAATTGGCTGGGTAACCGGCCCCCCAAAAACGGCTGTAAACTCTTTAACAAACTATAAAACGCAATAAAGCCGGAGTCTGTTGTTGTTTATGCCGCAGCGCATAAAAGCTGTTAGCATTTTACGAGTTCTTTCCTCTACAGCTATAAAACTGCAGCTTCGGCCGCCCCCGCCACCCGACTGCGGCACGGGTGGGGGTGACGAAGCTGAAATGAGAATGAATATAGTTTTTTTCGGCGCACACGGTGACTTTTCTGAGATTTTTGCCTCCTTCGGTTGTGGCGAGCACCTGCCCCCTTCCCTCGCCGCCGGAGCCCCCAAGCTATCCCCTCTCTGCCCCACCCAGACCACTCGCCAGCTTTGCCTCATTAAACAAACATGCAAGGGTTTTCTGTGCAGAAGGGGTCCAGAAGGGCATGAAGAGGGACCAGGACTGGGAGAAGTAACTTTCAGGTTAATGGCCACTGGTGAATCACTGAGCAAAGTTTGCCCTGCAACTGAGGGTTCTGCAGTTTTGCACAACCTGGTTTGGCCTGGGGGCAGTACTGGAATGCAGAAGGGTCTCTAGCAGGCACTTGGCCCAGTCAGCACTGAGGGAGACCAACTTTGTGTGATGGGAGAGGCGTCTGATGCCACCAGCAGAAGGACACCCCGTCGGGTCGCCCCACTCCTGGACTCAGGCCTTGGGACCCAGTGAGCAAGCCCAGTTGGCTCCTAACCTTCCCTGCCAGTCCCTCGAGTGATAGGGCACTGCAGAGCCCATCAGCACATCAAAGGGCTAGAAGGGCAATGGAGGCAGCTGCTGGGCACCGAGGCCCTGGTGCCTGGCCTTGGTGCCTGCTGTCCTGTATCCTCCTCTGCCCTCGGCAGTGGCTGCAGAGTGTACGTATGAAGGGGGCCCTTTTCAGCTTTCAGCATCCTTCAAAACACTATCATTGCCTAAACTGACTCTGAGGTAGGGGGATTTAGAGGCAGCAAGGCCACTGGATCCCCCATTTTCTCTCCTCCCCCTTGGGAAACTCTAGTGAAGCCCCACTCTCTCTCTAGACCTGAGGATATAGAGCCTGAAACAGATCAAAGAAAACTGACTGGGTGCCACACTCTCATGTTGGTGGCCTTTCCTGGCCTATCAGGCCTAGTGACGATGGTGGCCAGACTTAGAAGGCCCCAGCCTGAGGGTCCAAACCAATGGCCTCCTGAAGGGGCTCACTGGCTAAGGGAGAAGGAAGGGAGAGAAGAAATTTATAGCAACAAAGGTGGAGGCTTTTTAAATACATTCAATCCATTGTTTATTCAGGAGAGTGGTTTTCTATATATTTGGAGGGATGCTTTTTGGGGATCCCATTCACCTCGTCCTGTGTAAAAATGAAACCATCACTTTTCTAAGGGAAGTTACCAGTGCCGCCACTGGGTCCTTCAAAAGTGAATCTGGAGAATGAGAGAGGGGCTGACAGGGGGAGAGAGAGAGAGAGAGAGAGAGAGAGAGAGAGAGAGAGAGAGAGAGAGAGAGAGAGAGAGAGAGAGAGACTGAGAGAGAGAGAGGGCAAGGGAAAAGTCTTGAATTTTCAGCCCAGGACTAAGAGGGCAGTGAGGCAGCAGAAGCAGGAGTTAAGCTGTTGCCTGCCGAAGCGAATGTTTTTATCAAATGCGGGGGATTTTATGGTCATGATTTGAGGACTCACCGGTGAGGTAGAAATTCAATGGCTTGTTCTAAATCATCCCTACACCGTGCCAGAAATTCCTGATGGAAGGGAAATGTTTCTATTATAAGAGAAAACAAGAAAGAGGAGGAGATAATTTATAAACACCCAACGGAGCGCACATTTATTAGAGAAACTCAAGTTGAGAAACTCCGCTCACCTCTTCGCACCCGCTCCTGGGGAAAGAGAGCAGAGGCTGCAGCGGGGCTAATTTTAGGGAGGGGGCGGAATCTATTTCTCTCGCAGGTTTGTCTGGATGGGGGGCACGGATTCGGCTGGGCCTGGAGGAAACAGGAGATTTGAAATCAAAGGGACTATGGGCAGATAGCGTGCGGGTTTCAGAACGAAAAATACCCGGAGTCCAGGCCTCCAGCTGCTAAATTGCGAAAGGACCCATGTCCTTCCGGTATGCGCGCAGCGTCGGAGCGCTCACCTGGAAACTGCGGTCCGCGGGGAGAACCGAGCTCCTGCTCCCTGCCGCCGCCTTGCCGGCCCCCACATCCAACCGCGTATTTTTAGCGGCTCAACTTGGGGCGCGCAGAACAACCAGAGGAGATATTCGAGCCTTCTCCCACCTTATCTTTCCGGGGAACCCCTGCTCTGCCCCCGGGTTGCCCGGGCACGCCTAGCCCGGACCCTGACACTTACAAAAGCTCTTGGAGCCTTGGTCTGAGTGGAGCCGCCCCGCCGGCTATGAGCACCCTCAATCCCCACCAAAGCCACGAGCAATTTCCCCCAAATTGTCCCCACCCCTACCCCAGCCCCAGGCTATCTCACCCGGCTCCCTCTTCTGCTGATCCCAGCCGCAAGTTTCAGGCAGCTTCCTCTCCATCCGATCTTCTTCTGCCGTCTCTTCCCCTCTCACCTGACCTGCTCACCCGCATCCGCAGACATTCCTGTCGCTTCTAGCCCTGGAAAATCTTATTTTCCAGAACCATTTTTCCTCTTTTATTTACACCCATTATTTCTATTACTACTACTACTACTACTACTACTACTACTACTACTACTACTACTACTACTGCTACTGCTGCTGCTGCTACTGCAGCTGATACTATTACTACTTACTATTGCTGCTGTTGCCACTATTCACTGTTTTCATGCATTTGTTCCCCCACAGAACCCAGAAACTGGGTGAGAAGCACAGAGCCCTCCTCCTGGGGGAAATTCAGAAAATTGTCATTTGAGGGGAGGTGAGCAACACCACTACATCTGAAATCTATAAAATGGGGGAAACGGCCATAATGAATCGTATATTTTTATTACGCGCAAATTATTCATGACTTTTTGGTAGCGCTCAGTTCGTAGATTGAGGGTCGACCAAGGTGCGCGGTGCAGCCGCCAGCGCCCGCAGCCTCCGCACAGGGGATTTTCACGTGGAGCAAGGGTGCCATCTAGCGGCCATCATAAGAAAAGGCGCCGTCGCCACCGGCTCGGCCAGTTTCTCTAGAGCCGGCTACCCAGGCGACAAGCTGGAAAAACTTTCATTATTGGCAGAAAAGGGAGAGGGAAACGAGAGCAGGCGAGAGAAAAGCCATTGGAAATCAGGAAATGGTTCATGAAATTGTGCAGATAAGCTTAAAAAAAAAAAGCAAGGTGAGGGGGTGGGGAGGAAAAAGGAAACCGTAAGGTTTTTCTTTTCGTACTTAACACCCGCTCCCCTTGCCCTCCCCCATTTCAAGCTCCTAGGTTCTGGCGAAGACCGCCAAGCAGTGTGCCGTTTATGGTCCGTAAAAGGGAGAGCACTTTTCAAACTCAACACGATTGTTTCAAATTCTGAGGGGAAACAATTGGGCTTTTTGTGGGGGGAGAGGAGGCCTGAGAGGGTAGAATGGGACTGTTAAAGGATCAAGAGGCTGCCCGCGCCCAGACGTCTGGCCCCGCCGGACCTCTCCCCCGCCCCGTGTGCGTGTGTGTGTGTGTGTGTGCGTGTGTGTGTGTGTGTGTGTGTGTGTGTGTGTGCGTGCGCGCGCGCAGGGGGCTTCTTTATGACGTCCGATTCTGGAGGGGGTACGAAGAACAAAGACAAGATTCCTAATTGCGTTCTCTAAAGCATTTGTGACAACAAAGTGTTCGCCCTCCCCCTTTCCTCTTCTCCCTCTTTGCCCACCTGGGGCCTGGGAAACCCCAAGCCTCGTACTGGGCTGTGAGGGTGGGGGCTGTGAGCCAGGCCCACCCATTCCCCCCCACCCCTCGCCAGGCCCGAAGCCCAAGACCAGATGCTGCTCTCTCAGCTCCGGAAAGTTTCCTCTCACTGTTTGCTTTGCTGCTGTTTAGTTTCTTAACCTTCAGAAATTTATACGCTATAAACTTTTATAGCGGTCATATTCTTTTATTGCTGCGCACACGGCATTGAATTCCTCTCCCGGATTCTCTGTCTCGCACTCTCCCGGTCTCCCTCTCTGAATCTCTCGCTCTCTTTTATGACAACAGTTTCCCCATCTCCGGCTTCCCAGCATCCGCATCTTCGCCTTTGTTTGTCTTTAAAGAAGCCACCCGGCTAAGGACCCAGACACCGCCGGAGGCTTCTCCTCGGGGCAATACCCCCTACGCCGCAGCACTCCCTCGGGTCCCAGCCTGGCCTTTTGCGTTTCCTCTGGGCGGAACCCAGCATTCTGGGCGCACTCTCAGCGTCGGTTGGCTCCAGGGAACCCAGGATGGGGAGGGAGCCTAGTCTACGCAAGCTCTAAAGCCAGATTCATTTTCTATACCTAATAGCACCCTCCTTGGAGGATGCGGGCGCCGGGCCTTGCCATACCCAGGAGCGTCTCTTTCTCTTGCCTCCTGCCATCTCTCAGATTAGCACATCCTTCGTTCGCTGGAGAGGGGTAGGCCGGGCCTTTTCACTTCCAAGATCCTTTCACTCAGGTTATGCTTTGTCACCACCTCTACTCCAACATGCGGGGGCTTGCAGGCTGCAGTGCTCTGGGGTAGCTGGATGGGAGGCCCCAGCAGAAGGCTGGTTCGCAAGAACCAGCCAGGCAGAAGCCAAATCCCAAAGCTGGATGAGAACAGTGGTCTTCATATGGGACTTCGGTGGGGACACCACAGTCTGAGAGGGACAGAAAGGCGTCTCTCTGAACAGATTTTAGTTCTAGGGTCCAAATGGGAAGGGGGTTTCTTATCTCCCGAGATATTTCTGTTCCACATTCAGTCCCTTTTCTCTGCCTTTGGGAGCCATGTCCCAGGCCTCCACCCTTACCAACCTCCACCCACCAAGGCTGCTATTCTGCGGCTCAAACTGGAGCCTCAAATTCCAGGTGCAGACCAAGAATCCTGAAGGGTTCGCTCCTTTTGAGTGGAAGAAAGGAGAGCCAGGCCTTCAGGAGGCCTCAACCTACACCCAGTCACCCTGCTGCAGGCCATAGAAGGAAGTTACTGCCTTCCTTGCATGCATGATTTTAAAGCGGCCAGACCAAGTTGACAGTGTCAGCCGGCTGAGAGAGGAATTGCTTCCAGGGGCGGCAGGACCAGCCTTGCCTTCCCTCTGACTCTAGAGCTGGCAGGGAGGTCCCAGGTGCAGCTAGCTTTGGAGAAAGCAAGACCAACCCCCTCTCCAAACCTCTCACCTTGTCTTTCCTCTCCATGAAGTCTCCCAACTCTCCTGTCGATAAGCCCTTGCTCAGTTTAAGCCGTGGTCTTGGGACTTTGGGTCCAGACCAGCTCCCAGCTCCACCAGGAAGCCTGCTCTGCAGGGTCTAAGGAGAAACTTCTTGGGCACAGGGGTCTCTCTTTTTTTTTTTTTTCCAAGGCGCTGTCTTGGAACTAGCATCTCTACCTCTGGCCAGGTGAAGAGAGCCAACGCAGAATAAGACACAAGGAGAGGCTGGTTTTCTAGAGTGATATATATATTTTTGTTCTTTTTCTTGTTTTTTTTTTCCTTCCAAAACAAACAATCCGAGCTCTAGGCCCTCACCCTACCCACTCCCACCCACCACCCTCCCATATAAGCAACACCTGAAAACAGGCGAGACAATCACCCCCAAAGAAATCACAAAACACAGCACAAGTTCACGACAGCCACCGACAAAGCAAAAAAATTCTACTGGAATGTCCCCTTGCAGGGACAGGAGAAGCAGGAGCAAGAGTCCATGGAATTGAAAGAGATTGGAGAGGTCCCGGAGCGGGGGGCAGAAGGAAATCAGAGTAAGCTTCAGCCTGATGCTTAGGTGCAAATCTGCCTCTTTCCTTTGCACGCGGGACTGTTCCCGAGAAGCGTGTGCGCAGTAGCCGCGCAGATCGCCATCCAGGCCCAGACCGAGGGAGGCAAAGCCCGGCGCTGGGGCCGGCCTTGCTCTGCGCTGGGGCGGGCAGCCGCTAAGCCCGTGGCTCTTCCGCATAGGTTGGGAGGTGAACAGGGTGGGGAGGAACGCGCCTAACGCCGCGCGCTGGAGCCTTTGCTCCTTCCTCTCTGTCCTCCACAGCTTAGCCGGAAGGGAGCTCAGGAATCGATTCTCAATAAATTCTCCATGGGACTTTCCGGCCCTGGCTTTCCTGCCTTTGGCGGGGCTGACCTAGCAGGGTATTGAGAGTGGAGGGATTTTCTACAAGGGGCGGCTTGGCTGGTGCAAGGTGGATTTGGCCGAACAGAGTTGATTTCAGAGCTGGGCGGATGCAGAAGAATGCAGGGGCCAGTGGAGAGCAAGAGAAGCTACAGTCTCTGTCAAGCGGGGCACAGATGAACAGACGGACGACATTGTCAAGGCTTACGACCCACAATTTGACCTCCTTTTGTTGGAAGGAGAGGAAAACAACATGCAGAATTAAACATTTCCTGCAACAAAATGTGCGTGTGGAATGCCTTCATAAAACCCAAGACACCTTCATAAGACCACCGTGGCCTTTCCTTGCCCTTTCTAGCCCACCAGCTTGGGAGCTTTTACCCTTTGGCCCTTGAGTTGGGCAGGGTAGCTTTGGGGGTTTCTTGGGGGGTGGTATTGTGATGCTCAGCCCTTTGAATGAGCTGCAGTGCCTCATTCTGGAGTGTGTCTCTAGACATCTTGCTGGGTGTTTATGTCAGGAATGGAATCTTGCCTGACGTTCCAATGGCTGTTTTGCCAGATTTGGGGTGCGATGGTCTGCATTTGAGAGGTCACTCCATTTGAGTGTTGGCTGTGAGCTTTTCTCATTATTATTGTGGGCTCCAGGCTTTATGTATGCAGGGTCTGTTGGGTTGTGTGCAGTTGAAGTGTCCCTGGGTGACTTTGGGATAGACGTAGGCCAGAACAGGCAGGCTGGAAGTAAGGGGCTGGGGCTTCCCAGAAAAATTAGTGGGGAGTTGCTAGGGGCTCGACTAGGGTCTCTCTTTCCTTGTGGCCCATCCCCTCCTTAGGAACGAACTACATCTACCTTCTAAATTAACAAAACTTCCTCCTGAAACTCAGGGCAGAGAGGGCAGGTAAGGGCAAAGGAAAGGAGAGAAGCTCTAGATGCAGGAAAAGACCTTGAAAAGAAAGAGTCCCTTCCCCACTCACTTGAATACATCCCAGACAGCACTGGCTTTGCAGCAATCACTTATAAATAAGCGTGAGATGGGAAAGGGGCGGGGAGGATAAGGGGGATCTTTACTCTTTGCCCTGTTCCTTATTCATTTTCTTCATTTTCATCCGCCGGTTCTGAAACCAGATTTTGACTTGTCTCTCACTCAGATTGAGGAGTCTGGCCACTTCGTGCCTACGGTCCCTGGTGAGGTACATATTGAACAGAAACTCCTTCTCTAGCTCCAGCGTCTGGTATTTGGTGTAGGGACAGCGCTTTTTCCGGGAAGAGCGAGCGTGCAGCCAGTTGGCGGAAGGGTTGGCTGAAAGAGAAGCAGCGATAGAATCAAAGAAAGGAAGGGGGGGTGAAGGGCCCTGGTGTTCTTCTTGCAAGAGGGTACACTTTGGTGTCTGCTCCCCATGTTGCAGTGGAGAAAGGGGCACCTGAGCTTTCAAGTTCCCAGAAAGGGTCCCAGAGATGGGCCAGGAGTTGTTCTGGATACCTCCAGGTGAGCGGTTACTTGGCCAGGAGGGTGCCAACCCGTGCTAGGCTGCTCAGCACTTCCAAAGCTTTGCCTGCCTCAGGTTTTCTTTCTCCACTTGCGTCCAAAGTGGGTAGGACTCAGGCCAGAGCTCAGTATGGTGAAAGTCCCTGCCCCCAACTCTCTGCGCCACAAGTCTAACTAGGGATGGCTGACCTGAAGGGTGCTGGCTGTAGGTCTGGGAAGTGAGAGTGGTATTGGGCAGTGGGAGAGCAGCTTCTATTCAGCTACAGGCAAGAGACCTCCTGACCCTCCAGGCCAGTCCCAGGACACCCTGTCTTGATCGCAAGCTTGCGTCTCTTGGCCACATGGCAGCAGGCATGTATGTGTGGGTAAATATCTGCGCCCCCATCAAAGATCTCCAAGATGGGTCTACGCTTAGAGACTCAAACATCCAGCACACTGCAATTCACAAGCAACCCAATTGCAACCATTTATCAACCCCAGCCTGTGGACAAGGGAGCACCAGGGGCTCACAGATAACTTATGGTTGCAATAGTCTCTCCTTTACCACTCCTGCTCAGCCCACAGTTTTGTTAAAGCAAGTTCAGGGAAATTTGGAATCAAGACTGCTCCAGTCCCAAGGTGGAGAGCCATGGATGTTGTAGCGGTAACAGAAAGCTCTTCACAGCACACCTCGCTCCAACTGACTTCATGTGGTGAAGGGGAACAGAGCCAGGGGTAATTGAGTGGAAGTGGGGGGGGGAGAAGAAGCAAAAATGTATACAGGCTTTTCTTCTCCTTTCTCTCTCTCCCCTACCCTGTAACACAGAAAAGTTGCCAAATAAAGCAGAGCCAATTAAAAAAAAAAAAAACACTCTCCCCTAGATTCCTTCTCTCTCCCCCCAAAAAGTACTGAATATATATATAAATCTGGTTCATCCTACACTAAGTACTGTGTCTTACCAGTTTGCAGCACTATTTCCTTAATGTGATTGCCTGTGATGGGACCTGCAGTTACATTAAATATGAAAGAGGAAAAAAACTGTTAATAATTGATCCTAACCAAATTGCTGCCTTGCAATAATGGGCTTTCCAGGAAGAGTTTGGGGGCTTGGGGTGGGGAGGTCTGTTTGGGTGTGCTCAGGGAGGGTTTGGGAAGAGCGGGTGTTGCTCAGAAGCTACTCTTGTGATTCAAACTGGCAGGTGGAACCCCACAGGGACTTCAGGAGAGTGTAGGGCAGTAAGGACACCCCAAAGGGCAGGTGCGCCATTCTGTTGGTGAGAAATCTGGCAAGGCAAGCAGAGGCTAAAAAAATCTGACCCCCACTCCCCCAAAAGAGTAAGGGGCGAGGACTCGTCCCCACCAGCTTGAAGGTTATTGGTTGGGGCTGTTAATTTGCCCTTCCTATCTTTAAAAAAAAAAAAGAAAGAAAGAAAGAAGAAAAAGAAAAAGAAGAATACGAAACTGCCCACCACCACCACCCTTAGCCAGCAGCACCTCCTGGAAATTAGCCAGACTTGGGTTCCTGGCGGGGTGCTCTTGGAGGAGTGGGAGGTGATAAGAAACTACCGTCGGAGGGTGAAGTTCTCCACCTCTCCGCACGCTTCTTCCCCCACCCTTCCTCTCCCCAGGGTCCCTTCGGGATCTTTTCTTCTCCGCTCGGTCTGTCCGCCCTGAAGTTTGGAAGCGATTTCCGACTCCCTGCGAGGCGGACAGCTCTGGCAGGGCTAGGGAGCCCCGCGGAGAGCAGCGGGTGGCCGCAGAAAAGGAAGCCGCCACCCAGGAGAGGATACCAAGGAGGGGAGGGGGCGACCGGAGGGAAGGCTCCCGGGGAGGGGCCGGCGCATCCGGGGAGGGGCTCAGTCACCGGGTCTTGGGCTTCCCCCGCCCCTCCCGGCGCCGGCTGCCGACCCTGAGCGGCTGCTGCGCGAGATCTGCTAGACTCAATCCTCCGCCAGGCTGTGGCATCGCAAATAAAATCCTAATGAGCCCCCTCCCACTTCCCCTTGGCCGGCTTTTACGGTCTGCGCGTGGCGCGGGGAGCTCTGCCAGCCGCGCGGGCCGGGGCAGCCCCGTGCGCTCCCGGCCCTGCCGGCGCCGGCTCCCGGCTCCGCCCGCGGCCGCCCAGGCCCCGCCGGCCTCTCCCAGCAGACCGTCGTCAGCCTCCCCCGGGCTTTCAGCCGCGCCTCCGGGACAGTGGGGAAGCGAGGCCGGGAGATCAGCGAGGTGGTCCCTGCGCCCCGCTTCCCTCCAGGACCTGGCGTAGTTGGGGCGGCGCTCCTCCCGCGGCCTCGGGCTCCCCTTCGGGGCACCCAGCTGGCTTCCTTCCTTCCTTCCTCCCCGTTCCCTCCTCCCCCGCTCGCTCTCCGGCCACCGCCGCGGTTCCCCGTCACATTGTCCGCCGTTTATTGCCTCTCCCGTCCCCTCCCCCTCGCCTGGCCTGCGGCCTGGGTATTTCCTAACTTTTTTATAACTTACTTTGATCCGGCCTCTCTTTGTCCTCGCTTCCTTCGCAAATTTTATTGTCCCCGAAGCCGGGTCTTTGATTAGCCAGGACGGCCTCTCGGCCCGCCGAAGTTTCCAAACTGTACTCGGGCGTGCCCTGTTTGAGCAGCTCCCCCGGCGCGCCCAGCAGCGGCTCCGCCTTCACCGCCGCCGGGCCCTGCCCCGGAGCCGCTTCGCCGCGCTGCGCCGGCTCCAGCCAGGTGCGGAGGTACCTGCTCTCGGCCGGCGGGACGCCCTGGGGCTGGATGTAGGGGTGGTAGACCGACGGCAGGCTTCCGGACGCGTGCGGGCTCAGCGGCGCCCAGGAGGCGCCGAACACCGGCGCTTTGGGCTGGAAACTGCACGAGGGGAACTCCAGGTGCTCCGCGTGGCCCGGCTGCCGGGGACTCGCGTACTGGCCGGAAGGAAACTTGGCTGGAGGCGCGTCCTCGCTCTCGTGACTTATGATCGAGTCGACATAATAGCTGCTAAGCGTCCCAGAAATGGACATTCTCAGACATTATCCGGGCGCTCGCAGGGGGAAGGGAAGCGCTCGCGCGGCGGCGCCCAAGCAGGGAGAGGTGGCACCCAGAACGGTGTGAGGGCTTTCGGACGCGACCCCCCCCAGCCCCCCACCCTCCCACCCCCACCCCCTGCTCAACTTCTCAGCCAACAAAGTACAGTGGAGCAGCCCGGCTCAGCGCTCCTTGCAAAATGATTGGTCAAAGTTTTTCCGACTGCCTGATAAAGCGTCAGCTCCGACATAAATCAATCCGGTGAGGGGGCTGCGCTCTCGCTGTCATCCGTCCGCACCGCATTCCATATCGAGGATGGATTGTTTTATGCTGATGCAATGTGCTATCACGTCAGGGCTCTCGCGGCCACGTAACCTCAGCCTGAGCTGCCCGCCGCCCGGTCCCCCCCTTTTGCAGGAAGGGGGGGCAGTTCTCGACAAGGGGCGGCGGGGGCGGAGGAGAGGCGGAGGGAAAGCAGCAGGCTGCCTCGGGAGGGACGCGGGCTGTGGAGCCCTCTCCCCAGGCGGGTCCGGGAGGGAGAGAGGGAGAGCAGGGCAGAGGGAGGGAGAGAGCCCCAGCCTGTGAGAAGCCACAGCATAATTAAAGAGGAAGTGGTTCTGTCCCCCCACCCCACACACAAACACACCTTCACTCCACCCTGCAGGCCCTCGTTTCCTCGTCTCTGTCCCCTTGACACAAGATGTTTATTAAACAACAGCGCAGCAGCAATCCACTGGAGATGGTGGGGCGAGAAGTTGAGGGGTTTTACAACGTTATCCTTTTTTGAAGGGGCTTTTTGTGACTATTCGGGGAGGGTTCCCGGCCTGGAAGCTTCTCTTGACTCCTCAGTAGCTGAGAAAAGAGAAGGGGAATTTAAGGAGTGGGGGGGGGACATGTCCAAAAATCCTGTCTTAAAATTTAGCTACCTAACATTAGCATCTGCATGAAGTTAAAGGGATTTATCAGGCCCTGGAAAGTTGAGTCTCTGAGAGTTTAATACAACGAGCCAAAGCTCCTTTAAATTTCTCAGGCCTCTCTCTGGCCCTGGCCAGAGGGAAGTGGGGTGGGGGGCACAGCCATTTCTCCTTCCCTAACTAAATAGCAGGCCAGGCCCTTAGCATTGCCCAGATGAGGAAGCTGGATGTGATAAAGGGTTAAGAGAACTTCCCTAAAGTGTCAGCAGAGCGGAGGTCTGGGAAGGGGTCCCAAGTAATCTTCCCTTCCACCCAATGAGGATGGAGACTTTTGCCCCTCCTGTCCTGCTCCAAAAGATTTTCAATACTGGTGTTGGACACCAGCGTAGACAGAGAGCCTGCTGGGTCAGTCTCCCACCCACCCGTGGCCTTTTTTCCTGTGACTCTTTCTTGCTGGATCTTCCAAATCTCCTGTTTTATTGCTATCAACTCTGCTGGCCCTGTGCTGGGACTCCCCTGGGGCCACCGGCTGGCTTCCTGGCTCATCTCCCAGCCATTGCTCTTCCAGCTTCTGCCCTGTGTGCAGTCACTTCTTGTGCTGTGGGCTCTCAGGGAGGGCGAGCAGCCCTTGGACAAATCGGATTCTCCTTGGATTCGGTTTAGGGTCAGGCTAGGGCTGATTTTCTCGTCATTCTCCGACCTTGGGCCCTTGTAAGATAGGCTGCCCCTGCCCCATTATTTTAACAAAAGCGGGGCCATTCTAATTTGAGATTTTATCTATTTGTCCACGTACCCCTCTGCCGAGCAGAAAGCTGCAGATCACCCCCACACACGCATATCCTCCTGACGGGTTTTTTTTTCCCCCAAATGAAGCCATCTCGTGTCATTATGTGTGAAATACGAGGACCAAGCGCCATATTTCTTCACATTATGGCGATTTCAGAATGATTTTTTAAAGATCAATGCCAGTGCCCAACCACCCCCCTCTTTTTCAAACCCAGCTCTCTGAGGGCAACATCCTGGCAGATCCGGAACCGAACAGCGGGAAGATCTGCTTTTTCTTTAGGACCCAAGTGAGGAAACAAAAAACTGATGCAAATTCTTCTAAGTAGCGGTTGGATGTGTGGGAAAGTCGAGAGAGCTGCTCGGACTCAGCAACAGAGCTGGGCGCAGAGTGAATGAATCAGTTAAGTCAAAGCACCTGTTCTTGATTTGCCAGCTGTAAGGAGCCTGCTGTTGGCTTTACCTGTATTAAATATATTCTTCAGGGGAAAAAAATCTCTCCCGCCATAAATAGTGGTGTTATGAAGCATGACAGGCTGAGTATACAGCTTTCTGTAGTATATAAATTAGGGTCCAAAAGGACATGTGGACTATGGGCGGGGACTTTTTTTATTCATGAAAAAGTCACAGCGCTGGGTTCTTTTTAAGGCCCAAGCACTGGACTCCGACTGCAGCCCTCTGGTTGCCATTCCCCACCCTGGATTTGTCATTGCCTTTCTTTGCAACAACGGAGAATTCAAGAGGGCCATTTAGTTTAGGGAAGTTAGAGGAAGAATAGCATCTGGGCTCCGGGCTTTTGCCCTACAAGGGTGGGAGGATCTCAGCGGGCAGGTTTTGGGTTCGATGGTTGCTGTCTGTCTGGGGAGTTGCCCCTAACCTCTTGTGGCTCCTGGGTGCTGAAGAAGAACACCTAGACCTCTTTCCTAAGACCAGAGCTTAGTCTTTGCTCACAAAGAAGCTGGTGGATGGGATCAATTTCAAAATGACAGGCTTTGAGGGTCTCAGTCTTCTCAGGAGAGGTGACTCTGAAACAAAAAGAAAGAACTAGCACCCAAGCCCTGGAGTTTGTACCCCAGCTCATCTCCCTCCAGGTGGGGATGAAGATGCACCAATGAGTCCCACCCGGGATGAGCTTTCCAGAAAGCATCGCTGCTCCTATTTGGAGCTCAATTTCAGCTCAGACAAATGATTAAAGGGTTGGATGAGAGGGAGCCCCTTGTTTGGGTTCTCTGAGGGCCTGGGACCCTCCCCCGACCAAAAAAAAAACCTATTTTCTCTCCCAGACAATGGTACCTACTGCGATGGGAGGGAGGAGGGCAAACAGGTCTGCAGCCCTGGAACCCAGCTTCTACACATGCTTAATAGAGGGGTTGCTTGAGTGTGGGGGGTCACTTTGTCCTGAGAGAGCAAACTGCTCCCCTACCCTCCCTCAATCTTAAAGAGAAAGAAGAAAACCTTGTCTTCCCTTGAAGCCTCTTGCCATTCCCTGCACAGGAGCTGCTCCAGAACACAGCTGGGGCCAGTGTCCGGTAGCTCCGGGAAGAGCAGCAGGGTAAAGCTGCGGCCCTTGACCACACTGGGGCCCAGAGCATCAAAGGGAGAGGCTGAGGTGGAGAGTGCAGAGGCCAGCCCTGGCCAGGACCAGCCGGTGAGTGCCTGTGCTTGAGGGGCGGCTTGCAGAAAGGTTATGGTTAGCTAAAAGACAGATAAAATTTAGACGAGGAAAGAAAATGAAACAAACAAGAAAAAAGGAAAAAGAAAACAATATATGGGAGAAGGGGGTAAAGTTTGTTTTTAATCAATATGATAAGCTGAAATTTATGAATGTTGTATTTGAATAGATGTGTATGTCCTGTACGTATATTTCAAATCAATATTTCTTAATGGAGAACCCAGTGTGCAAATGTGCTATACTCTATGTTGTGTATAGAATACGTAATAAATAAATTCACCCAACTATAATACTGGATGTGTTTGGGTGTCCGTACATAAGATTTAGTGGTGTATATACACCTGTGAGTGATATGGGTTTATAATTCTACTTATATAAGAAGATCTATGACCCCAAATCTTGTGTGTACATTTTTATAACCATCACACACCTGTGAAAGGACCAAAAACTTGAGTATCTGTGTACTTGAATTGTGACTACAAAACAGTAGCTGATTTGGAAATTTCACTTGAAAATCTGCCTGTTGACTTGATATTTTAAGAAAAATATATACCGTATCACCAAACAAATGCATGCATCTTAAATCTGGATTCTTTTACAATTTTCTTCTAAAATATCTCTCTGGAAGGTGAAGAAAATGCCTCGAATTAGTCCAGGGAAAGTCATGAAAATTTGTGACTTTTTTGTCCAACCATGAAAATCATCTACTACGTATCTTACCCAAAGCTATAGGGATTGTGTGCATCGTGTGTTCCTTATTTCAGGGTAGTTATGGGCACCAGATGAAGGCACCATTAGTTGTGCATGAGTGTGTCCTGCACAAGTGTGAATCTGACCAGTAGACAGAGAGGAGCTGAATGTGAAAGCCGTCAGGTAAATGTGGAGGTCACACAAAGGCACTGCTGTGTATAACGAAATTAGAAAAGTCCCCAAGTCTATGTCCCCAAGCACCTGAAGATATTTCTTCTGAACCAGGATCAGAGTCCAGGCCCACTATAGGAAAGAAAGAGGTATCGAGACACTTTCTCCAGGAGGAAAGAAATCAAGGTCCCCAGAACCTTCACCCTTTATACAAAACAGCCTCCAAAACAAATCACATCGAATCTGCACACATGAGTTCAAATCTCATTGTTTGCACACCCTACAATTGGGGATTTTAACTGTAAAGTAACGAAATCTTCTGCCCAACCTCCCTCCCACGATGTCAGAGGTGAAAGGAAGGACTTAGAGGTCAGCGGCTCAGGCAGGCCTCGAAATTCTCTTACCAACTCTCAGCCATCAGGGATCTAGAAGGTGGGGGGAGGCTGACTTTTTGGGAGGGAGCATCCAGGAGGCCAAACGGGGTGGGCGGCAGGCTGGGCGGAAAGGAGCTGAGCAGGTAGAAGGTTATTACGAAATTGCTTCCATAAAACCTGTGGCTGTTGTAAAACTCTCTGCTTTCCAAAGACTTTATTTCCTCCTTTCTCTCTAACATCCCCCTTTTTTCTTTTTACAGCACTGTTTCTGGGAGGGGGGGAAGATAGGCTCCACTGGGCAGGTTTGTGAGAGGCCCAGGGAGAAGCAAGGTAAGGCAGCAACACACTTCAGACCATCTTCACCCAGACCAGAGGACAAGAAAATGTCAAGGGACAGCACTGGGGCCTTTGCTCACCAAGACAGTAGGTTGAAGGCTGCATTTCCCCTGGGCTGGGGGTAGGTCTCCCAAGGGCCCCTCCACCCTAGCAGAGGCTCCTTGTTCAGAGACCCCCTCCTTGCTCTCCAAGTCAGCCTGGCGCCAAGCCCCATCCGGTCAGGCCCCTTTTCACATTTCCTCTGCCTCAAGCAGGGGGGAAAAGTTTGGGAACAAAAGTTAGCTTATGCTTTGGACCATTCTCTGCCTTCCGCCAGCACTTCTAGTTATTCCTTTCCTGGGCAGACAGCCAGCAGCCTAGAGAGGGCTGGGGTCAAAGAGGGTATCACAGCTTTGCCCCTGCCCCACCCCCCTGCTCCATCTCCTGTCACTCCATCAGTCGGAAGGAACTGCCCAGCAGCCTGGGCTTCCCCATTAGCTTGCAGCTCAGGCCTCTCATCCATGGTTTGACCCTCAGGACCAAGGGTCTATGAGGAAGCCTTGGACACTGAGTGGGGAAGGAGCCAACTTTGGGACTGGCAAAGGGTGGACTTTAGGACTTTTTAAAACCTACCTCTGTCCCACTAGGGGGCCCTAGGAAGGACCCTGGAGGCCTAGAGGCTGGAGACTGCAAGGGATCTTGATGTTTGCTTTTGAGAATGGAAGTACTGAGCCCTCTTCAAGGACCTGAAGCTTCCTTTTGAGGTAAAGCCCTCAAAGGGCTACAATGACTTCGAGGACCCCCTGAGTC
This sequence comes from Eonycteris spelaea, assembly GCA_003508835.1. Classification (NCBI taxonomy): domain Eukaryota; kingdom Metazoa; phylum Chordata; class Mammalia; order Chiroptera; family Pteropodidae; genus Eonycteris; species Eonycteris spelaea. The sequence continues at coordinate 1,422,297 of PUFA01000129.1, forward strand.
TCTTTAAATCAAGCATTTGCTAAGTTGGAGAGACCTTTTTTTTGGAAAGTCTGAATGCAGACAGAAGCCCCAGCCCCAAGGCGGAAGCTTGAAGCCCCAACTACTATCCTTGGGCTCTGCAGAATAGCCCAGCAAGGTGCCTTTGGAGAGTGAAGTGCTCCCCATTCCCCCTTTCCCTCCCAACACACACTAAAAAATGCAGAAGTGGAGAGACACCCTAGAACCAGATCTCTTCTCTGGGTGTTCCAGGGTGAGGGATCTCAAACCTCTTCACCATTTCGCAAAAGTGATGCACTAGCCCTGACTCTGCTTCACCGCCCCCCCCCAACTAAGCGAGGAGCAGTAACTGCCGGGAGTCGGGTGGTTTACTGTCGCTGTGTTCAGAAATTGAGGCCCAACAACAAGAAACTCCCTAATTCACTCAGCAGTTCCAGGTCACGCTCCAGGTCAAGGGCTCACTGGGGGCAGGCCCTACAACCATTTTGGGGGTGAAAACAGCTGGCTGGCTAACTTCATTCATTTTCCTCCACCTCTTCCCCAACAGAACTCAGTCGCTAGTAAACGACATATCCAAAGAACTGGAGACAGGACTCCAGGCAACACCCCTCTGGAGCTGGTCCTGGCAGCTCAGATTCTGGGAACTTTCGCTGTTTAGCAGGAGCCCTGGCCGAGGGGACTCTAGGCCCAGCCCCAGACCTGGGCAGAACCTTGTGGATACACCTGCTTGGTCACCACCTCTCAGTCTCTGGTTTGGCAGCTGGAAATCTCCACAGATAAAAAAAATTTCTCAGCTTCAAACTGTCATCAAGGTGCATCTACGTTCACTGTCTAGCTAGTGCCTATCTATATTCCAGGTCACCCAGAGTAGTCTGCGAGACCGACTCTTCAAGCCCTACATCAAAGTCCAGGTCGAGGCTGGGGTACACACAGGGGAGTGGAGAGGAGCGCAGAGAAGGTGACGGCCGAAAAGCAGAGTGTGGGAAAGTACCAGGTAGACTAGGGAGCAAACAGCAGGACATGACTCGGAGGGAAAGCGGGTTGACCTGAACAGTCGCTGTGAAGTCACCCTGCCCCAAATGCCCCGGTGGCCCTGGCTCCACAGAGGTGGACCTGTCGCAGGTAGGGGAACCCATTCGGAATTCACGAATGAAACCGGGAGGCTGAATCGAAGCCTCTGATTGGGACGCAAGTAACTAATTTGCCTCTTCCTTCCTGACCTTCAGCCTGGGCCCTGTGCTCCCCGGCCCCTACTGCTGTCTCCTACTGCCACCTCTAGGCATCCAGACACCCGCGTCGTCACAGGTGCTCACTCACACACACGCGCACCGGGTCGGAGGCCCCGCGGTGGACTTACCTGGACGGCTGCGGCGGCGGCGCTGGGCGGGAGCGGCCGTCGGAAGGTGCGGAAGGGGCAGGACTATCGGGTTGGTAAGGCCCGGCTCCCTCCGGTCCTCGCCCCGGTGGCGAGTGTCCGAGTGGCCACGTGTCCGGCCGGGAAGTCCGAGGGAGCGAAGGAATTTGCCTGGCCGCCCGCTCCCCCTCCCGGGTATAAATCTTGGGGACCGGAAATACAATAAAACTTCACCGTGTTGATGAACTTCAAACGGTTTACATCCCCTCCTGTCCTGAAAAGAAAGACGGCCGGGGGGCGGGTTAAAAGGAAGGGGAAAACAAATTTATGAGCCGCAGAAGCCCCCGCCTCGGCCCCTTTCTTTTGCCGGAGCAGACTTTGTCCGGGTGTAGAGAAACGTCCCCGGGCGCCGGGCTTGGCCCCGGCCGTCCCCGCCGCCAGGCGTGCGCTTCTCTGCAAGGAGCCGCCGCGCTGCCCCGGCCCCGCGTGGTGGCCCGCGCGGCCCTGCGGCCAGGACTGGAAGCCGCCGTCTAAACACCAGTCCCAAGCCCCGCGCCCATCACCGGCTCGGCTCACCGGCCGGGATGAGGCGCCCGACGCTTCGCCAAAGCAGAGTCGGGCTCCGTGGTCCTTCCTGGCTAACTGTCTCTGCCAGCCACGCCCTGGGCTTCCATTCTTTGCATCTTTCCGTTGAAAGCGGGTTTTTTTTTTCTTTTTTCATCTCCAGCAGCCAGACCTTTGCCCTGCCCCGCCCGTTTATTGCCAGGTACTTGCAAGAAGGGGAGAGGGCGTCAGGAGGCCTGAGGGGGGGGCGGGTAGGGGCTCCCAAAGGAGTAACCGAGGGGCCGTTCTTCGGAAGACTGGGAGTGACAGCCAGCGCTAAGCAGTGTCCAAATTGGCCTCTGCCGAGCTCCGCCGCCATCTCCTCTCTGTCTCTTAAAATCGAACAAAAACAACGATCGACTGAACCATTGAACGTCCACGACCCTCTCCATAGTTCTTGCCTGCTCTGGGCCGTTTGGTTTTTTTTTTTTTTTTTTTTTTTTACAAAACTTAGTGGAATCCGGATTTAGAATAGCTGTTAGGCCATTGTGAACCCAAACTAGAAAAAAACTCCTGTGCGTCTTGGGCTTCAGATAACTGAAAGCAAAATTATTGGCTTCCTGCTCATTTTGTCTGCTGGAGGGGCCTGGTTAGGCACTCTTCTGCGTGGGAGAGCGAAGGCATTCCATCATGCCTCACAGTCATTCACCAAAAAAATAACAAGGAGTCAGGTCTAAGAGGTGCTGGAGGGACTCCAGCTCAGTTGGGCTTGGATACAAGACTGAGGCCCAGTTGCAGACTCAAGTGGGTGTCTGGTGCCCTGAGGGCAACTTCCTCCTACAGACACACACATGTGATCCTGTGAGACCCGCCAACACCACTCCCCTCCCCATTCCAAGAAAAGGTGTTAAAGCATTCTCAGGGATTTTTGAAAAATGGAATGGGCAGGAGAAATACTAGGCAGTGGTCTACAGTCCCTGAATGCCTGAAAGGCTAACTTTGATTTAGGCAGTCTCACTCTGCCCCAGCCAGTGGGGGTGTGTGTGGGGGGTGCCCTCTGGCCCCTTCCTTGCACCAAGAAGCAGGAGGAGGGGGCTCATTAACAGCTGGAGGACAAGAAATAGCTTGTTTCCATTCCAACATTCATATTCCAGGATCTGCATGGGGAAGTTCCTCCTGCTCCCCTCCTCGTTATGTGCCAGAATTCCCTCATTTTGCACTTTATCATGTTATATTTTTATTAAAAGTACTGTGATGACAGCCACTGGCAGTCACCCCTCCTATCCGGATTTGTCTCGGAGCTGTTAGTGATGGGTGTAGAGGGCATGATTGAGGGGCCAGCAGTTTCTACACCTTTCAAGACTGTTATTACCCACCCCCTGCCCAACCCCAGGGGCCCGCAGTGGGGGCAGTTCAGTATGCTGGTTCCCTGGCCTGGGACTCGAAGGCTCCCTGGGCCAAGGAAAGAGTATTGAACCATTTTAGTCTTAGACTCTAGAAAATCTGAAGGGGCCTTACGAGTGGCATACCTGTGCACACACAAGTTTTGCATACACTTTTCAGGGGGCGTTTTGGCTTCCCCCTACCCTCATCCCCAGAACCCAGGCCAGAGAGTCCAGTTTTAAAAAAAGAAACCTCTCTGCATGGGGCCGAATGACACCTCAAATCCATTCCCATAAACACCAGCCAGCCTTCTTATTCAGAGGTTGCCTGGCCCTAAAGACATCAATTTTCAAATGATCAGCACAGACACCCACCAACAGGGGTGCTAGTGCCAAGAGGCACCTTCCTGGATGCCACTCAAACACTAATTGAGCTGATGGTCACTCGGTGAGTAAAGGCCCCTTAGGCAATGTCACTTTTCAGTCTCAAAAGTTTTCTGAATATTTTCCCAAAAGTACGTTGATCTCCAAATTACTCGGAGAATTGCAAATGTAGGTGACCAAGCTGTAAGATTTAAGGTCAACTTTTCCCTACGCCCTTCTTTCCTCAAACATAAAGCAGAGTTCTAGCATAATTGGAGGAGGCTGGACAATGTGGATGGAGAGGAGGCAGTACAGAGACATTGCAGAACACAGGATCTTCAAGGAAGCCGAAATTTACACACCCTTCCACTTTGTGAGAGGCACAAGAATAAATATTCCTGAGACTTCCTGATCCCTTCCTAGGGTTCGTTGGTGGGGGCCGGGGTGTCTCATAGAAGTCAGAGTTGCCAGAAGCCATGTGCCTGAGACCGGAGCTGGATTCCCCATCTCCCCTCCCCAATTTCTGGCGTGGCTGGGCAAGCTGCTCCGTCACGCTGGCGGGTGAGGCTGAGGCCGCTGCTGACCTCTAGGCGGCACCCTAGCTTCTTGCGCAGCTCCGTGTTCCGCGCTGGGTGCAAGGACAGGTTCCTGCAGACTCATTGGGCTTTGCCTGGAGCTGACCGCCGGCGCGTCGCCTTTGGCGCCCTCTGCCAAGCGAGAGAAACACGATTAAACGAGTGAAGCTGGGAAAGGAATCCACAGCTACTCACGGCTCCAGCCGCTCCGCACCCCTCCCCCATCCCGACTCTAGGGAGCTTTCCACAACCCAGATTTCCTTTGATCTCCCAGTAGCCAGCTCAAGGGCAGAGCCTGAGTCTTCAATCCCCTCCCCCAACTTGCAAAGGAAGACACTGAGGCCGGAAGAAATTAAGTATTTAGCCAAGATCAGAGCAGCTATTTAAAGTGGTAAAGCAGGGCTGAAGCATCCTTCAACTTCCAATGGAATATTCTTACCCCCACAATTGTGAGGACCCCAGAAACAATGTCTTTCTTGTAAGCAAAATTCATTTCCAGAAAGGCAGCCTTTGGGGGTTTCTACTTTGGAAGTTTGAGGGTTTAAGATTTGGGGTGCACATAAGGGAATTGGAGGCAGATATAGGAGCAGCTTGCTAGGACTGGGAGCCAAGACAAGTCTCCTCCCTCCTTTCCATGACTGGGCCAGCTCAACTCTTATAACCTCCCTAGCTGCGTGTGATCATGGACAAGTGCCTTAGGACCGCAAAGGTCCAGATGAAAATGACCTACTAGGTGGGGATGTTGTGAGGCCCTAATGAAGAAAAAAGGTGTCAGATACACGACCATCCCAGAAACCAAACTGAGAAGGTGGGTAAGCAATAGGGTCACTCCTTTTGCTCAAATGGGGCCTGTCAAGTTATAGGGTGAGGTAAGGAAAAAGAAACCTCGTTCCACATCCAGCCTCTCTGAGTCTGAGCTCAGAGACATCCAGAACCTTAGAAGTCCAAGGTAGGAGAAACTGGGGTGGCTCTTTCCCTCTCCCAAGGCAGAGAAGCAGTTTTTTATACTTCACAGTTCTCTGAGGTGGTTCTCCAAAGATATTCTTGGGACAGTGGTCCTGGAGAATACCCTGCAGGGAAGGAAGGGAAGAAAAGGGGCTAGGGCCACTGGGGCTGGGCAACAAAGAGCACGTGTGTACCACAGTAGACTAGAATGCAGTGCCTGCCCACATCTGTGGCCTGGGAGAGGTGCCTTTCCCAGCTGGGCAGGGGCTTTCCTGGGTGCCTAATTACGGAGTGCACATCTGGAGCATCTGTGCCCTACCCAGCCTCGGGCACGTTATTCTGCTCCAAATGCTATTTTCATTCCCAGGGCTGAGTCATAAAAGACTCTGGAGGCAGAATAAAGTCAAGTCTATGTGTATCAGCATTCTTGTATGTGTGAGTGTGTGTGTGTCTGTGTGTTTCACTATGATTGCTCAATCGATTCACAAAAGTTAGGAGGGGAAATGGAACAACATCAGGCAAATTCAATTGTGAACATACTGTCAGTCTAATTATCCACCTATTTCAAGGGAAAGCATTTGGGGCTTGGAATTAGCCAATTAATTGCATCACTTCTTTGTTCACTTTAGGGCAGGAGAAACTGTTCTATTCAAAGATTCCAAATTTCAGGAACTTTTAAGAGTCATTGTCAATTTTCTTTATTTTCATCCCTATTATATATACCTCTTGAGCATTCAGATCTGCCACTATCATATCAATATTATCACACACACCACACCACACACACACACACACACACACACACACACACACGCAGGCTTTTACTCCTGAAAAAGTAACTCAATTTCTGCATCTGCAGAATCTAGAGGTCTTAACTTTCAGGATCTTGGGATTGTTGAAAGGATTGATTAATGTACAATGTACCTAGGGTTTAACACAATGCCCTATGAACAGGGAGCATTTAATAAATAGTAACTATCAATAACAAGGAGGAGGAGGAGTAAAGAGGGTGGAAGAGGAAAAGAAGGGGAGAGGGAGGAGGAAGGCTGCTTTGTTCTCAGAGAACCAGTCTATGTTGGAGGGTGTGCCCCTCAGCCTGTATATGTATAATGAATTCTTTTGACTTAGAGCAACGTCCATAAAAGTGAGGCCCCTTGAACCCCTTGGCCTGTAACTCCCTCTTCAATGAGGAACAGAGAATTGGGGCAATTATCTGGCTCATTTCAGGTTCAAACTCCCTTTAGCCTGAAATATCTGGATCTGGCGGGGGGAAATCTGGGGAATGGTGGCATGTTCTCATCGCACTTCTCAAAGAAGCTTTTCCTTTTGCCAGAGTGAGCAAGATCCCGCCTTATTAGAGAAAGAGCAGAAAAGAAATAGGGGGCCCGGAAAGCTAGAATTAAAACAATGGCTGAGGTCTTACTTATTTTCTGGGCAGTCAGGAGGCTTTGGAGCTCTCCATACACTCACCTCAGAGTCTCTCAAAAAAAGTTCCAGAGTTTTATTTCACATTCAAGCATTTCCTGAGCTCCTACTGTGTGCCCAGCCCTAGTTGAGCTCAGGGGCTCCAAAGGGAGCTATACCACCCCACCCCCCCAGTTGCCAGAGTGCTAACTTGTAGCCTGTGAAAAATCTCTGCTCCCAGAACCAAGCCCAGGGCCTGGGAAGGGGGATGACCCTGCTGAGCAAGAACTTCTGGCCAATGGTAGCATTGCCTTTTCAGGGCCATAGTCCTGGTGCAGGGGTGGAGCCAGAGGGTCTGAGGGCATCCCCCTGCCATTGTCTGTCAGAATGAGGCCAAATCCATGGTGGGGATGGCCTTGTGGGAGGAGGGGCAAAGAGCTGACTAGAGGCTTCTGATCCGGAAAACACCAATTAGCTTTCTTTAATTAGTAAAGTGGGGGGACAAATAGGCATATATTTCTTCTGCTCTAATTAAAAGCATTTAGGTCAGGTATTCACAGCCAGAATTTTTCAGTTTAAATTGTTCTAAGCAGAAAACCTTTTTTTTTTTTCTTTTTATTTTCAGGCGGAGGTCTGAATACTGTTAGCCAACCATTGGCTTCTTGTTACAGCCCTGATTTGCTGGGCTGGTAGGTGGTGGTTGTGCCAGCTCACAGGGAGGCAGCCAGGAATGGATTGGGGTCTTTGGTGCCCAAGTCTCATTTGCTTAAAATATGTAGGCAATTGAGGACTAACCAAGCAGGCTTGGGTTTGTAGTAGTAGTAGTAGTAGTAGTAGTAGTAGTAGTAGTAGTAGTAGTGTGTATGCATGTGTGTGTATGTGTGTGTGTGTAACAAGACAGATAATTTCCAATTCCCCTAATTTGTTCAAGTTGCAGCCCCCAAAGGAACCTGAATTTTCTTCGGGAAGATCTAGCTCAATTCATAGGAGTGGGGAGAAGGCAAGGGAGAATTTACTGTCTGGAGGGGAAGAGCTAAGTCTTAATAAGCCACAACACATGAGGCTCATGAAACTAGGAGGTCCCTAACCCCCTCACTCCCACTCCATTTCCACCCCTTCACCCTGAATTGTCAGGGGCCACTTGCTGTTTGGCTCCTACAAACAAGATTTCAAAAATGCTTAGGAGAAAATCCTTCCCTTTTCAGCCCAGAGTTCAGTAGCCCCAACCTCTAAACTTGGCTAAGCCCTTAGCCCCAGGAAGATTTGGAGTCTCTGAGAAAACTGAATAGGTAGATTAATAAGGGACACAAAAGAACATTCTATTGCCTGATTCCCACTTGTTTGGCTCACAGACAGAATTATCTAGGGTGTCGTCACTGGAAAGCCTTCCCTTCCCAGAGTTCTACTGTTTTTTATTCCCTGGGAGGATGCCCAAGCCTGACTTCCCTCCCACACCTGTCCCATCCCCGGCCAGTCCAAAATCAGCTTTCCCCAGCAAAGCTCTTTCCACTTGCTTGAGCCCTTGGTCCTGAGGAAAGAGGAAAGACTGACCCCATTGGGAACCCAGCCCCCACCAGTAGCAGTGGGAAGAGGAAAATTGCTGTATGGATGTTTTTAAAGGTGAAAGTTGACCTAGCAAACACCGAGATATCAGCCACAGGATGAAAAGTGAAGACCTACATTAGCTGACCATATTTGGCCTCTGCATTTTCCAGACACCAGCTTCTTTGAACAACCCAAAAGGAGTTCATAACCTGGGGTCCAAGGAGTCTGAAACCTTCTGAAATTGTGGGATTTGGTTAGTACTATATAAGAATTTTTTTTCCTAGAGAGGTGGGAATCTATAGCTTTCATCAGATTTTGAAGTATCAGTGAGTGACCCTAAAAATGTTAAGGACCTTTCATTCACCATTCACATACAAATATCACAAATCTGATGCAAAGGGAGGCAACAAAATAGACTTGGGTATCCAACAAGATGAAATAAAAGAAGACTAATAATTGTGTCTCACAAGGTTAGGTAAATGCTATCACCTGGCCTTTCCGGGAGCAAAGGCACCTGCTCACAGGTGCTAAGGGTTCCAGGACTGAGACAAGGTGACCCACAATGCCCAGTCCCTACCTCATGCAGCTTTGCCTGGGTAGGGAAGGAGTGTACAAGGTCTCTGTGTCTAATCAAAATGACATGGAGCTTTTTCCCCCTGGGGCCTGGATCACTCCTGCCGCTTGCCACCTTGTCCTGAATTGGTCCATACCGAAAAAGAACCGAAAGTTTCAGGATCAGTTTTCTCCTCGCAAATGCCCTTGCTCTTTCGGGACGAGTATATTTCCTCGGCCTTCCAGCCGCCTCAGCTCCAGCAAAGCCTGCGGTGCGGGATCTGAGACCCGGGAGCCAGACTGCCAGCCAAGGCGGCTGCTCGCCATGACCTTAAAGTTCTCTTGGCCTGGTTTGGGCACGGAAAAGGGCGCGAGAGACAGCTGGACCGGTAGACAGAAGCAGACACAAAGAAAGAGACCCTCGAAGGTGGCCAGAGAGAAAAAAGAGAACGACAAAGAGCAAAGTGAAACAGCCCGACAGGAAACCGGCCCTGGAGCACAGCGGGCAGGTAGAGCGACCCAGACCCGTGTGCTGAGAAGAGCCACAGGGGCCGCGGAGGCGGCCAGGCGTGCATTGGTTCCCCATCTTTACCCGAGCTTAATGGCTTCGACTGCACCCCCTCATTCTAAACCTCCCAGTCACAGCTCCTCGGTCTCCTTAAGGCTCTCTGATTAATTAGCCGGTATGGAAGGATGAGGGTGCCCGTCCGTGAGGAACCTAGCTGGGTTTCCATAGATCATGTGTTAATTGTGGGTAGGAAGGTGCGTGGGGAGGGGTATCCAGAGCCGGGAGATGAGGGCAAGCGGTGCTGGCGCCAACGGCGGCCTGGAAGGAGCTCTGAGGCCCAGAGGCTCGGACCCAGTCCCCCTTGGAGCACGGCCGCGGGGAGAAGCTGCTCACTTGGACAGGGCGCCTCGCCCCGAGCTCTTGGGTCCCGGCGCGCCGAGGTCCGCTTGGGGCAAGGTCAGCGCCCACGGACGCTCCCTGCGCTGGGGGCTAGATCAAGCCGCACAACCCACGCGGTCCCCTCGCTAGCAGCGTCTGAGCAGAGGCACCTGTGTACTTGCGACCCCCTTTAAGCGCTTAATTGCCGCTTCCGGACGCCTTGGCCGGGTTAGAAAGCCTCCTTTCTAATCTTTCTGCCAGGATCGGGCCTCCGAAGAGCCCGGGCTCGGAGCACACCCTCCCAGGCTTCCAGGGTCCACCCCTGAGGCTGGGCTGTCGGCCGGTGAGGCTGGAGGCTCGCGGAGTCCCGAGGTGCCCTGACCCTTCTCCGGGCGCCAACTCTGCGGCTCCGGCTCAGCCGCCTCCCTGCCTAGTGACCTTCCTGTCCTCCTGCCGCAGCGGAGAAGGCCTGCGGCTGACACGGAGATCCTCACTCCGTACCCAGCTGGAGGCGAAGATGCTGATCCCCGGCGGAGCACTGCAGGTGCGCGCGGTCAGGCACTGCCGCGCTGACCCGGCGCCAAGAGAACCTTAGATATGACTTGGGGACGTTCCGCGCAGTCCCAAGTACGGCCTGAGTCGGGGACTGAAGGGCGCAGCGGTCTCAAAACCCTGGCCTCGATTTCTCCGACCATCCCAATCCCCACGCGACCTGGTCCCACGGCAGCGACGCGGTCTCTCCAGGGAGCCGAGGCGGGAGGCGCCAAGCGGCTCAGCGCTCCCCCTCACCCCCCGGGAGGAGCCTCATTCCCTCCGGTTCACTGCAGAGCCCAGGAGCCCAGGCCCCGGACCAAGGAGTGAAAGAACTGAGGAAGAGGTAAGACCCGCTCTTGTTCATTGCGTTAAAGGATAAGGTCTCTCTCTGGGTATTGACTTCTCTCTCCACGAGAGTTTGGAGCATTCGGATCAGTCCTTGCAGTCTGGGTCCCTGCACAGCGTCACCCACAGTTTAAGGAGGAACTTTTCTGCATGGAAGAGGCCCCGGGGTTCATAGTTATTTTTCTCATTATTATGACTTTATATCCAATCTATTCCGAATTAAGCCCTCCTCTCCACTCCAGCCGAGGTTTGGCCTTGGACACTCTCTCGGAGTACTTCAAAAGTAAAGGCTCAGAAGGAGGGGACTTAGTCGCCCCAAGATAGGCGAATGGGATGGGCGTGGGGGCGCTTTGACCTTAATGATCCCGGTGAGGTAAAGGCTGTTATTCCTGTAACTGGGGCGTGTAGGGGGTAGGTTAAGGATGAAAAGTGGGCTGATGGAGGCCACTCACACCTCTTCCTGTGGGGAAAAAAGCGTCGAAATTTGGGTCCAACTTTCAGTCCTGGGTGGCTTTCACCCTTTGCTTTGGGAGGAGGGTGAACACTGCCTCTGGGTGCTTTCCTATGTGGAGATGGACCTGACAAGTGCCTCACATCAGCTAAAGGGAATAAAGTTTGGCAAGCAGGAATGAGGGAGAAGGGGTAAGGCCTGCTATATTAACGACCATATTTGGTCTCAGCGTTTTCCAGACACAAACTCTCTGATCAATCCAAATAGGAGTTCTTAACCTGACTGATGTTCGAGGAGTCTGAAATCCTTTGGATTTGTGGGATTTTTTAGGTCTACAAGAAAACCCTAATCACCTTCCAAGAAGCTCTGGAAAGGGAAGGAATCAAGGGGGGATGGGAGAAAGGAGGTGAGAAACCCCAAGCCCTGCAGTCTAGTTCCCTAGACCCTGAGCCCTGGACTCCAAGATCTGAACCTCAAGCTGACCCCATCAGCACACTGCCAAAGTGAGGAGTGGAAAGTTGCTAATCGGTCAAGGAGACAGTTTCTCCACTGCTTTCAGAATGGCTCTGGCGTCTAAGCAGATTACAAATCTGGATGTTTTCAAGGTTTTTAAAAATTATTTTCTTTTAGCTATTCCTGCTTTTTGGCCCAGAGTAAGCTCTGGGGCCAATGGGGCATCCAGGCAGAAGAGGGACCTGTACCTTCAGTCCCCTGACCTCACCTCCACCTGCTGAATAGCCTAGGGTCCCCTGCCCACTGGGTCAGGGTCAAGTCCACCCCTCACCCAGGCTCAGCGGGTCTTACCCCTTCTCCCTCATTCCTGCTTGCCAAACTGTGAACTTCCTCCATATCTGGCCACTGAATAACTTTTCTTCTTCCTGTTTTTGAAAACTACAGAAGCCCCAAATCCTTAGTTTCTCTTACAGAAGACAGTGCCATTGGATCTTGGGGGTGAAGGTCGGATTGTGGAATCAAATGACCTCTCAGCCTTGGAGAGCAGGGTCTATTACATGACTTGTGCTTCCAGTCATGGGTGTTGCCTGGATGAGTCAAATAGTCCCCCTGTCTCTTTCCATCTCTTCCCTTCAACCCTAGAAAACTTAGATTTTCTCTCTTCCTATGTTTGGGGAGAAAGAGAAGACAAACCCCGAGAGCAAGAGAGTGATAAGGAAGGAAAAAATGAGGGAGAGAATTCCAATAGATTAAAATAATCAAACTTTCTTTCTAATCCAACAGCACTTGAAGCCTGATGTTTGTTTTAATCAGGTCAGGAAGAGAAGAAGTCAGAGGCAGAGTGGGTGAGAGACTAAGTCCCCAGCCTAACAGATGCGCCAATCATGCGGTCTACCTTCTGAGCAGTGAGAAGACAAAACTGATAACCCTCTCCTGGGTGTGGGAGAGGGTCTGGGTCTCCCAAATTGCAGCGTAGAAGAGTGAGGGGCTCTTCTTAAGGGCTTCTGAGATCTCCCACAGTGCCTTGCCTGGAGCTAGGAAAGACTTTCCTTGCATTTCTGTTGGGGTGGTGTGCACGTATTGGGGTACACTGCTGTGGTGTTGGAGTGGTGGTTCTAAACCATACCAGAGGGTGGGCAACTTGCCTCCTGAGGAGCCCAGGCAGTATGGTTGGAAGTGGAAGAAAGCTTCACCTCTCCTGGGCTGGGGGATTGAGGAGGCCGCGCTGGACTTGGAGCCCAGTGCTCCAGACTCCAGGAAAGGGAGGAGCTGTGGCTCCAAAGGGAGATTTGGAGGGAAGATCATATCAGAATAAAGCCCTAACTCTTTTCCTCTAAGGATCAGGGAAGCACACTGAGCAATTTGAATCTTCACTCAGGAACACCTCCTCCTCATTACAGACCTTTGTGCTTCTATTGACACTGGCAAGTACAGTTCTGTGCTGTATATTTCCACATTTAGCATATGCAGAATATGGGAAACTATTATGCACTGTTCTGCGTTCGAAGGGGGTATACATAAAAATAAGAATTCTTATCTGCTACCTTTATTATTGAACACAATTGGGAGCACATAATTTCACATCTCCTTTGTATGTTTGTGCAAATCCTCAGTCTTTACATGGTGCTTCATACTCTGAGAGGCACAGCTGCTTGGACACAGGGTTCTTCACTGACTCTCGAGGGCTACTAATTCCTAAGAGACTCCACAATATCCACCACGCAGCCCCTTCAAGCCTGCTTCTTTCTACGTGCCTTTTCAAAGGCGAGTAATTTTTATATCGACCCAGTCCATATAGATTGATATCCTTTCCCTGCCTTCTTCCCCCTTCCATAAACAACAGACCACCACCACACACACATACACACACACACACACACACACACACACACACACACAAAGCACACAGGATTTTTGTGAGTTTGAGTTTCAAGCAAGATGGCGGCATCTGGCACCCTTTCAGATTCAGATACCGCTCTCCCAAGGCACCATCGGGAGGGTAAGGAGACCTAGGTCCTCCCTCACGGAAAGGTGGTCCCAAGCAAGAGACTTCCCCCAGTATTCCCACCCCCTATTCCTAAAGAGAGGGTTGATCTTGCACTTTGGGGGCCCGAAGGCTGCGTTTGAAGCCAGAGTCCCACACAAATTTCTAATTTCCATGGAGAAAAAATAACCGTTATTCCTTTCTAAGGGACCCCCACCCACAAGGCCTCTCAGGGCAGCGGGCTTCTGTCTCTCTGGCTACATGGCTTGGAATTCCGGGTTATAGTGGAGACTGGGCTGAGAGGGCCTGAGGCTGCGCGGGGAACTCACATCATCTCTGGGGATCCCGAGTTTCAAGGGAAAGATGAGAGGCGACCCTTTGCCTCCTTACAGACCCTCAACCTTATGCCCCCCTTACACACCCTTGCCTGGGGAGGGAGAGTCCTGTGGGAGCAGGCTGGGAGACCAAGGCGTAGCGGGGGCGCCCCAGGCCCCATACCGGGGAGGCTGGATGGGTCTGGAGCTCCAGGTTAACTGGGGGCCCCGGGGTAGCCCACTCCCGCCACCTCCATTAGTCCTCAGCGAGCCGCCCGGGATTGCCCAGACCCAGAGGGGTCTTTCACGCCGCCGCTCCGATCTGCGTGGTCGCGGCCCCCAGCGGCGAGAGGAAGGACGGGGAGTATCTTGCCTACCTCGCAGAACCGAACCGTCCTCCACGCGTCTTCATAGGTTGCGGGAACCTGGGGCTCAGGGCGCGACAGAGCCTAGGGACCCAGGCGATGGCCCCGAGTTCCGGCGGCTAGGCGGCTCCGGGTTCCTGCTCCTCGGCTCCGCACCTGTGAGGCCTCAAGGCGCAGAGTCTAGGTCTGGAGCCACCGCACCGCCGAGGGCGCTAGGAGCGCGGAAGGGACTTCTGCGTCCTCTACCCCCTTGGCGCCAGCGAGCGAGGGTTGGGGTGGGGGGCGATGACACGGCCTGGGCGGCGGATTGGCGCCGGCGCCACCTTCCTCTGCGTCTGGCCGGGTGGGGCTCAAGGCAATCTCACCTGCCCCTTCCCCCAAGGCGCCGTCGGATCACGGCTTGGCGGTTCCAGGAATGGGCCTTGCGAGCTTCTGAAAGGCCAGGACAGCTGAAGAAAGACGCCTGAGATGGCCAGCAGAGAGAGGGTGTGCATGCATGTGTGTGTGTGTGTGTGTGTGTGTGTGTGTGTGTGTGTGTGCGTGCGCGCGACGAGAGAGAGAGAGAGAGAGAGAGAGAGAGAGAGAGAGAGAGAGAGAGAGAGAGAGAGAACAGACAAGGGAGAAACAGATTTCAGAAACACTTCTTAGAGAAACCGTCAAACGCAGACATGGACAAAAGAATTGGGGGAGAAAACAGAATTTGGGGTACAGAAAGAAGGCCTGGCTTTTGAAGAGAGCGACAAGTTGTCCTTGGGAGTTGGGAATGTGAGAGGGGAGGGGTGAGGCCGATGGAGTCCAGAAGGTGTGTGTGGGAGGGTGGGCACACAGACCCTAGGCTGGAGGCTGGAGGCCAATGATCCTTGTAGAAAACGCAGAACCTGGAGGAGGAGAGCTCGGGACCCTCCTCCGCCCTCGTCCTCCCCAGCCCCCAGTACCTCACCCTGTTGCACCCCATCTCCTGCTTGATGCAGCAACCAGGAGACTTCCCAAGCTTTTTCCTGCTGCCCCTGTCTCTCTGGGGCTGGGTCCTGCCTGGAGGACAGCACTCACTGAGGGCTGCCCTTCCACCTGTCCCTTTCTTCTGTTCCCTGTGCCTTAAAAGAGATTATGCCCCATTGAATAAAGAGGAGTAAGGCCAGGAGGGAATGACCTTGGCCAAGGTCAAAGGAAGAGCTTGGGAGTTTCACTTTCCATTGGAGCCCGTAAGAACCGTTTATGTTTTTTGGCCTTTGGGGTTCCCTCAGGGTCATTCTAAAACCCCAGGTTCTTCTCTATATTTTTCTCTGAGACCTGAATAGAGATTCTGACTGAAAATCAGTGAAACTGCCACAAATAGTTGGAGTTTCAGCCTTTCTGACCCCAAGATAGCTGGTCTCCAGCAGTTGCCCTGTCTGCTTGACCTGAGACCTGACACTTTCCTCCTCTGCCCACACTGGGCTGACAACCCACTCATATCCGGCCCTTTCCTGCAAATGGTTGTCCAGGAGTGGGATGGGGTGTGTCTGAAATCTGAGTTCCAGGCCTGGTTCTGCTAGTAACATTGTGGAACTTCATCTGGCATCTGCCCCTTACCCCATCTCAGTTTATTTCCTCTGCAAAATAAAGGTGTGGGCTGGGTGATCTATATTTTGTCTCTGTGTCCTGCTTTGATTTGCAGATTCTGGTGAGCTTGTGTTGCCAGAGGGAAAAAAAGCATCCAAATGGTGATTTTATTTGATAGCCACTTAAATATGAATATAGATAAATGATAAGATTAAATTTTGTTTCCATGAATGAGTATTTTTATTTTCCTTTTCTGTACTTTTTATTGATGTAAAAAGTTTAAATGCAGCAAAGGCACTAATATTAAGTATATGGCTCAATGTATTTTTTTTTTTGCATATCTACACGTGTGTGTAATCACTACCTAGATCAAGATATTTCCAGACCACCAGAAAATTCTCTTTTAAATCCTTCTGATCAATAGCTTTCTAGTCAATCTCCCCCACCCCCACCCCAGAAATAACCAGAATTTGGTTTTCCATCACCATAGATTAGTTTTGTCTGTCCTTGAACTTCATATAAATAAAGTCATGGTCTATATTCTTTTGTGTTTAGCTTCATCTGCTCAATATATGTATTTGGAACTCATCTATGTTGCTGTATATAACAGTGGTTATTCTATTTTATTGCCATATTCCATTTAGTATCCATTGTATGAATTTATCCCAATACATTTATCCATTCTTCTTTTGGTGGAGATTTGGGTTGTTTCCATTTGGGGGCTAATATGAAAAAGCTGCTATGAACATTTGTGTCAATGTCTTTTGATGGACATCTGCACTTAGAGACTAGGAAGTAGAAATACTGTGTCATCAGTTAGGGATGTGTTTACCTTTGCTAGATAATGACAGTTTTCCGAAGTGGTTGATCAATTTACACTCCCATAAGCAATGTAATGTATGAGATCCAGTTGTTACATGTCCTTTCCAATGCCTGCTATTGTCTATCTTGTTCATTTTAATTGTTCTGATGGGTTAATAGAGACGTTGCAATGTATGTGTATGTATTTGTATATTTTCAAAATTGTGATAAAAACACATAACATAATACTTACCATCTTAACCATTTTAAATGTACAGTTAGATAGTTAGCTATAGTTGAGCAACAGATCTCTAGAACATTTCCACCTTGCAAACCTATACCCGTGGAGCAACAATTCCCCCATTCCTCTTTACACCCAGCCCTGGGCAACCTGCATTTTACTTTCTGTTTCAGTCAGTTTGACCGCTTTAGATATCTCATATAAATCATACAGTATTTGTCTATTTGTGACTACCTTATTTTGCTTAGAATAATGTCCTCAAATTTCATCTGTGTTGTAGCATGTTACCGGATTTCCTTATTTTTAAAAGCTGAAGAATATTCCATACATGTAGGTAACATATTTTCATTCATCTTTCAGTGGACATGGGGTTGCTTCTGCCTCTGAGCTATTGTGAATAATGCTGCAATGAATATGGGTGTGCAAACATCCCTTCAAGATCCTGCTTTCAATTCTTTTGTATATATACCCAGAAATGGGACTGCTGGATCATATGGTATGATATCTCATGGTAGCTTTAATGTGCATTTCTCTGAAGAATAGTGAAGTCCAGCACCTTTGCATATGTTTGTTGGCCTTATAGGTATCTTCCTCTGTGAAAGACTTTTTTTTTTTCTTTTTCATTAACAAATTCACTCATTCAGAAACCATTAACTGCTAGGCATTGGGAGGTATAGTGATAAGGAAGACTTAGGCAAGTCCTGCCATCAGAGTTCACAGTTTATAAGGGAAGACAGGGAGGAAGCCAGAAGGCACTTTGGAAATTATCAGGAAATGGGTGTAAAAATCCTTAAGTGTTTACCCTAGTCGGGGACAGGAGCTTCTAGTGGTCACACACATTCCTTGCCTCATTCCTTCTTCCCTCTTCAAAGCCATTGGTGGCCAGTCAAGTCCCTCTCAAGCTTCAGATTTCTCTTCCTTCTTCTTTGGTCTCATCTCTCTGATTCAGCCAGAAAAGTTTCTGTAATTTTAAAGGCCCATGTGATTTCACTGGTCCCACTTGAATATCCAGGATAATCTCCCCACCTCAATGTCCTTTAATCATACCTGCAAAGTTCTTTTTGTCTTGTAAGATTTCATTGATCTTTTAAAAAAAAGTGTTTCATTGATTTTTTTATATTGTTTATACGTTTTTTCTGTTTCATTGATCTCCACTTTTAACTTTATTATTTCCTTCTTTCCACTTACCCTGAGTGTAATTTGCTTTTTTTTTTTTCTAATTTCTTAAGATAAAAGTTTAGAACATTGATGTTAGACTTTCTTCTGTTCTAATTTAAGTATTTAATGCTATAATTTCCCCTTAACACACTGTCTTAGCTGCATCCACACACTGTAATACATTGTATAATTTAATTTCATTCAGCTCAAAATAACGTTTAATTTCTTTTGTGATTCTTATATGACCTGTGGGTTATTTAGAAGTGTGTCATTTCATTTCCAGAAGTTTTGATGATTTGTCATAATTTGTTGTTATTGATTTTTGCTTTAATTCTGTTTTGGTCAGAAAACATACCTTGTATAATTTCAATCCTTTTAAGTTTTTGAGAATTATTTTATTGCCCAGATTGAGCCAATAATCATATGGAAAGATGATCAAACCCATTAACAAACCTGGACTCTATTACAATTCACCCGATGTTTGACTAATAACTAAAATATGTCATTTCATTTAATTAAATTTGAACTTGTTTAAGTAAGCCATTGTGGTGTTCTATGAAGCCTACAGCCTCAAGCCAGTAACAGAGGTGAAAGTTCTATTGAATGCCTGTTCAAGGGCCCAGTGTTATGTATTTTTAGAAGTGAAATGAATGCCTTGGTCACTCTCAATAATGTCTGGAACTCTGAATGGGATAAAGAGTGTCTTCGTCGAGGCCTTGTATTGTGGCTTTAGTATGTGCAGAGACGTGTCTGACTTTGATTTATGTTTCTGCGTATCTGAACATTTGTGTATAAGAACATTCCAAGAGTTCTTTACCCCAAAGTGGATGACTTGGCATAAGGAGTTGTTGTTGTTGCCATTTGTTAGACCAGATGGCTAGATTATTGGCAATGGTCTGGAAGTCTGAAAAAATGTGCAGAGACGCCAATTGTTGGCCAAGGCATCCTTTATTTCTAAGATGACTGTTGACACTTAGCAAATTTGTGGACCCTTGAGTCCTGTCCTTTATCTGAGATGTCTATTAAGGGTTAAAAGGCACAGATAGAAAGCAAGACTCATTAGGTATAATGGTATCACTGTCATCCTTAAAGTATATGAACTCCTTCACTGTTTACTCAGTTGATTCCAAGGAGCTCCCCAAGGAGGCAAGGTGTCTGGGAGAGGAATGACCTCCTCCAGTATTGTGATATTAAACCAGAAACTGAGGACTGGAGAGGCCACACCCTTTTTCAGGTGGGATATGCTATGAGATCAGGCTTTGCTCTGTCTTGTAGATACCCTTTTCAAGGAGGCAGGGACGGCCATGCCAAGCTTGTGGGTGAGTGAGTTTTTATGCAACAATACAAAACTGGAGTAAATAACAGCCAATATTTATTGAGTGCTAACCACCATACCATTTTGATCCTTTCATGGCTATGAATTTTTTTCTATTTTTAAATTCGCTTTGCTTCTGTCACACAGGACAAGATCAGGCATTTTCTGATCAGATCTTAGAGTGGAGAGAGCAAAATGTTTGGAGACAAGGAGACCAGTTTGACTCATGCTTCTGCACTCATTGTGTAACCTCGGGCATCTTAATCAGCTGCCGAGCCCCAGTTTCCCTATCTTTAAAACTCAGATAATAATTCCTTGAAACAATTACATAATATGAAAAGAGCTAAGGATATGTCTATAGTAAGCCTTTAATAACTGTTAGTTTACTTTTTATTACCTGATTGGCATCTCAACTATTTATTCTTTAGGGACCATCCTGAACCTTAGTTTTGTCATCTGTTATGTGAGGACAATAACAACAAGCATCTCAGAGTTGTTTTGAAACCTATCCTAATGACTCACACTGCAACACATATACTCAGTGTAACAGATCAGAGCACAAATACCAAAGGCCACCCAACTCATTGTCATGGGATCTTCAGTACTCGGGAACTCGGACATCTCTATAATGTAGCACCCCCTACACTACAACTCGTCACATACTCTTTCCCGACCTGGTTCACCAGCATCCCAGACACTATGTCTGTGTACTCTCAGCCCCAGCTGCTGAAGAATTTTGTTGTTTTTTTCATACCATAGTAGTTGGAAGCTCGATGTCCTGGAGTAACACTGTCCTATGTTTAAATCCCAGGTCTTGCCCTAAGTAGCTGTGTGAACTGGGACAAATTACTTAACCTCTCTAAAATGCAAATACAAGTTGGTACTAATTAACATCTATCATCTCTCAATGTATTATCACAAGGAGGCTAATCCCAAACCCTGAAGTATAGAGGATAAAATGTGTTGGATAACCAAATTAGATTTTCAAAATCTCAATTCTTCATCTTCAAAAAGAGAGAAGGGTGGCAATAGCATGGAAAATTTAATTCAGACCTAAGGTGACATTTTTGGCAGTGTGAGACACTCAAAGAAAACTAATAACTAAGAATAGGGGAAAGGATTTGTGAAGCCATATTATTGGGGTCTCAAAACACAAGGGCAGCTTTACCTGGACAAAATAGCCTAACTATAGTTCTGGGTAGGCAAGAAAATAGCTGGATCAGTATATGTGAGAGAAGGTTGGGAGAATATGTGCTGGGTCATTATACATTCTAGTGTTTTTCCGATCTATTGTATTTCGATTTTTAAAGTGCTGATCACAATTCAGTAAATCGTTTACACAACTCATCAGTGAGTCATAACCTGCAGTTTGAAATCTCTGGTCTAGATTATTTTTTCCTATCCCTTTTCATATGAACCGAAGAAAGGCTTATTCTCATTCCATATTTGATATTTCAACATAAATTTTCTGGATTTACATAAATTACAATTCTCCCAAGTAACCAGGAGAAAGTTGACTAGAATTATCTTGGTATTATTGCCTGTGTTATTTACTTCTCCTTAACAATAAATCAAAAAAATTAAGAGCATGGTTATGGAGTCTGATCACTTAGGTTGAATTCTGGCTCTGCCTCTAGCTGGCTGTCTCACCTGCCTGGGTTTCTTTATCCATATACTAGAAAGAATAATAATAATAATAATAATAATAATAATAATAGTATTTGCCTCTTAGGTAAACCAGGTAAGGCAGTTAACAATTAAACAGTAAGTGCTCAAAATGTTGGAAACTATGTTGTTTATCACAGTTTAAACTGGCAGTGTTATTTCTTGCAGCAGAAACCAGAAAATAGTTTCTCCATAAGCAGCCACTTATGGAGAGAAACTCTTGGCAGTAAATAAACGTCTGACAGTTCGCGTTGGACCTGCCTTACCGTGAATAGACACTAGAGGGTGCTCCATGCTCATAAAGCCACATGCTTCCAGGCACACAGACCTCTGCCAGTGAACGCTAAAGACCCCTCGCCCGGAAACTTTCCCTTAAATCTGGTGAAGTAGCCGCTGCGTTGGTTTCGAAACTAAGGACTTTGGGGGGAATTAAGAGGGGACAGCAAGTGGCTGTATCAAGCAGAAATCGCTCCCTCAAACTTTCACCAATTTACTTTCAGCTGGTCTATGACCTTCTGGAAGACTGGGGCAGTAGTGTCTTACTCATCCAAGAGCCGAGAGTCTAACACATATAGTGTCTGGGGCACTGTAAGCGCTTTGTAGGTATTTATGGACTAGGACCAGCTAACGGGAGCAGCTGAGACCTAAATAATTATAACTACATATTGCAAAATGCTGGTATTTATAGGAGCTCCCAGAGGGCTGGAGGTTGGGAGGGTGGGGGAGAAAGGGCTTCCTTAAATTCAGGTGTCATGGTGCTCTCTATAAAGAAAAGACCCTTTCTTCCACATCAGGTTTTTAGATATTTAAATGCAGCTTCATGCTCTATTGCCTTAATGTCCTTCATGTGGAATGATTTCCAGGGTTTTCGCCAAATTGATCACTCTCTGCAGAATTGTAGGAAGGCAAAAAAATTTAGAGCCTACTGGGTTCGAGCACCTCCTATTATCTCTGAGCTATGTATTATTTAATGATGTCTTTATCTCATTTAACTGTCACAAAAAACCTATGAGGCTAAGGTTATTATCCACATTCTACAGGTTAAGATATGGTAAGGTTTCACAACTGGCTGGAGGTCACACCATTATGGAATGGCAGGGCCAGTGTTTGAACCCTAGTAATCTGGCTTCAAAAGATGCTCCTTAAAATTTTCACTTAAAAGAACAACAACAACTAACAGTATAGAGGGTGCCAGATACTCTTCTAATTGTTTTACATTTCTTAACACATTTAAATCATTTCATCATCACACACACACACCCAGCTATCACCTTTTTTACTCATGCAATGGAATATTATTCTACCCTGAAAAGGAATGGAGTACAGACACATGTACCACATGGATGCGCCTTAAAAGGTGTGAAATAACGCTAAGCAAAAGAAGCTAGGCATGAAAGGCCAAACATTGTGTGATTCTATTTATGTTAAATGACCAGGTAGGCAAATCCATTGAGATTTGCGGTTTCCAGGGACTAGGGAGAGGGGACAATGAGGAGTGACTGTTAATAGGTACAAGTTTTTCTTTTGAGGATGATGAAAGTGTTTTGGAATTAGTGCTGATGGTTGCACAACCTTTTGAGATACTTCAAACCACTGAGCTATACACTTTAAAAATGTTCAATTTTATTATATGTTAATCATCTCAATAAGAAAAGATGACAAAAAAAAGTTGATATTCTCCTCATCCTTAGTTCAGTGGTTCTCAAACATTTGGGTCTCAAAACACTTCTATAAGTCTTAACAATTATTGAGGGTCCCAAATAGCTTTTGTTTCTGTTTTGTTTTTTATTTATGCATTTATGTTAATTATCCATTGACATTTCCAGAAATTTAAACTGAGAATAATTTAAAATATTTTTTGTTAATTTACTTAGAATAGCATTTAATAATTACATGTTAACACAAGTAACACTTTATGAAAAATAACTATATTTTCCAAAAAAAAAAAGTGAGAAGAGTGGCATTGTTTTGCATTTTTGCAAATCTCTTTAATATCTGGCTTAATAGAAGACAGGCAGATTCTCATATCTGCTTCTACATTCAATCTGTTGTTTTGGTTGAAATAAATGAAAAAATTTGATTTCAGAGAGATATGTAGTTGGGAAACAGAGGAGTATTTTAGAGCCTATTCCAATAAATGTGGATATTTTTCTTAGATACCATACCAAAACTGGATAAGTGGTAGTTTCTTAAAGATTAGTTACGATGTTGAATTTGAAACCATAACAATGAACTTTTCATTCTGTTACATTAAATTCCATTGGTCTATAATATACTTTGAATGGGTCTTTTTTCCACACATGACTGGAACACTGTGCATTGGCCATTTGGGAAATATTTGTTTCACTGAATTATACTGCTCTTCTAAATGTTGACACATTTCATGTGTCAATATCAAAATGTCCCACTTGATATCAACACTGAGCTCATTAGAAAAGTCTTTAGGATTTGGAAAGCTGTCATGCTCATGGCGGCAGATGTAAGTTTTCCAAAATTCCAACATTTGTCTTAAAACTTGAATTTCATAATTGGCAATGAATACTGACAGTTGTTTTCCTTGAAAAGGAAAGCTCACTTTGTTCATTTTCCAAAAAAAAAAACATCTGCTAATACCCAAGTCTGAATTAGCAAAGATTTTTAAAATTAAATTTATTGGAATAACATTGATTAATAACATTATATAAGTTTCAGGTATACAATTTTATAATACATCATCTGTGTATTCCATTGTGTGCTCACCACCTAAAGTCTAGTCTTTTCCATCAACATATATTTGATCCCCTTTACCCTTTTCATCTACCCCCCCCCGCCTTCTTGTCCAAAGCATTCTGAGGACCTTGCTCACAGTGCTGATCAGGCCCTTAGGCCTAAAATACCAAATCCTAGAGAGACTTGTGAATACTGACCAATAGGATGGTAACAACAGGAAGGCAGAGGACGGGCAGCCTTCAGTTCAAAACTACGCATAGTCTCAAGAGGGAAACTGGAAAATAAAACAGGTTTTCTATACTGACTCTTTCCCCAAAAGTCCGTTTTAAGAAACAACAACACAGAATAATGAAAATCCATGGGACTTTGGGGAGGAGATGGGGAGGGCAGTGGTGCAGCAGAAAAAACAAAGACTTGGATTTGAGTCCTAAATCAGCCAACTTCTTGGCTCAGCCTCTCAGCTCACTTTTTCAACTCTAAATGGGGCAGTACTCTCCTGGCTTTCTTACTTCTGCTCTGAGCGTTCCTTTTATTTCAGTTATGAAGTCTTCTTCCGTTGCTCTCTCCTTAACCTTTGGTAATCTCATCTTTAGATGTCCATTTCTCTCCCTCTGCACCGTCTCATTGGAAAGTGTTGTTAGAAAGTCTCAGTCATTTATGAATCTAACTGTGACCTACATGGAGTGGTTCCCAGATTCATCACCAGTGCTGTCTTTGATATTCAAAAAACTTAAAAACTAAAATAGAACTTTGGGTCAGATATCCTTTCTTGGCCAATCAACTGTAGCCAGGGGGTGGAGTCTGTATGAACATAGCAACTACCCTTAGAATCACAGAGATGGAGTAGGGAAGGGGAACTTGCAAGAAAATCTAGGATGGAATGCTAGACAGACCACCACTTAGAGCTCCCAGTACAGGACATCCCCATTTAGGTGCCTCCACAGGTATTTCACCATCTTCCCCTGACCATCTGACTCTTCTCCTGTTCTGACTTCAGTAAATGCCATCACCATTCACCAAGTCACCCCAGCTAGAGATCTGAGAGTCCTTCTAGAATCCTCCCTATCACCAACCCTAATACAGCCAATTAGTCACCAAGTCCCTCTAATTCTACCTAATAAATATTTCCCCTCTCCATTTCTACTACCACTTTCTGAGTTCAGGCTCTCCACACAGATCACCTGGAATACTGCAATAGTTTCTTAGCTGGTCTCTTTGCTCCTAGTCTTGCTCCTTCTAATCCACTCTTCTCACTGATGGCCTTTGTTTCATTGAATGAAATAAATTATTTTCTGATTATATTAAAATGCATGATCATTTAAAATATCAATCAATACAGAAAAAGAACAAAGAATGTAAGTACCTGAGATAACTATGCTATCATTTTGGTGACCATTCTTTTTTGCATTTCTTTATTCCTATTTAACCATTATATATATTTGATTTATGAGACATGTATATTCATTTATGAGATAGGTATATCATAGGCCATGTCCCACCTTGAACATTATGCTCTATAAGTAGGGACTTGCTTAGAGTTTCTTTGCAGGTACCATGTGATTTGTTTCTCATCTTTCTGCCTTTCCCTATGCCTAAAACACCTGTGTTCCTTTCCTAGGACTGAAGTAACAAAGTACCACAAACTGGGTGGGTTAAAACAACAGAAATTTATTCTCTCACAGTTCTGGAAGCCAGAAGTTGAAAATCAAGGTGTTGGCAAGATCACAATCCTTCTAAAACCTCAGGAGTGGGTCTTTCCTTGCCTCTCTCAGTTTCTGGTGGCCCCGAGCATTCCTTGGCTTCTGTAGTATAACTCCAATCACTGTCTCTCTCCACATGGCTGTCTTCCCCCTGCGTCTGTGTCTCTGTGTCTTTACATAGTGTTCATCCTGTGTATCTGTCACTGTGTCCAAATTTCCCTCTTCTTAAAAGGTTGCCAGTCACATTATATTAAGGGCCCCCTCACTCCAGTATGACCTCATCTTAACAACCAATTACATCCACAGTGACCATTTTTCCAAGCAAGTTCATATTCTGAGGTGCTGGGGGTTAGGACTTCATATGTTTTTGTTGTTTTTGAGGGGTGGGTGACAGAGTTCAACTTATACCTTTTTCTATTTTCTTACCTGACCTTCTTTAACCTTCATACCTCAGCTGAGGTGTTTTTTCAAGGAAGTTTTCCCTGAAGCCCTGGGTGGCCTGGCTCTGATACAGCAGCCATCTGGGCTTAGCACACTTTATTGGAATTACCTGGATGTGAATGATTTCCCTCACTTCAACTAGAACTCCCTTGAGCGTAGAGATTCTACCTTTCATTTTTAATATGCCCAGCACTTGTCTCTTATATTAAATAAGACTAAATGGGCTGAAAACTCAAAAATACAGGGGCTTACAAAGAATAGAAGTTTATTCCTCTCCTGCATGGCAGTCCTGAGTCGAGCAGTCCAAGTTAGTAAGCACGTGGCCATCTAACAACTCTGGTTCCTTTGTGGTTGCTTCGCCAATATGAGGACTTTTTCCTTGTCTTGACAGAAGCTGGATAGCAGGCGCATCTGCATTCCAGCGTGCAAGAAGGAAGAGGAGCCTGGAAAAGCACGAGCCTGATGTCTTAAAGTCCAGACCCAGCGTGACCCTCCTCACTTGTGCCCACGTTGTATTGATGAGAATTTCATCACGCATGGCCATGCTTAGGTGAAAGGGAGCCTGAAAATGTGTCTTCCGTTGGGCAGCCATGAATTACTCTACAACTCTATTACAGTTCCACAACCCCTTATCTGCAAGTTCTAAAAAATCAAAAGCTTTTCCTGAAGTTTGGCCCAAACGCATATGTGGCAAAATCTGACTTGAAATAATGTGAGGAATTTACAGAGGCATCTATAGAGACTAGTTATAGTCTTTTGTAAATCTTCCTAGAATGAATATCAATGTGTTTTGTTGTAGAAGTGTCATGTATTTGATTAAGCTCTGTTTCCTCAGGCCCCACTGGGGAATTGATGATCCTCAGTGTCTGTAGCACATTACCTTTCTGAAACAGAAAATTTCTGAATTTCAAAACTCATCAACAATGCTGACCTTAGACCCAAACAAGAGGACCCACCCTTGGCGGGCCCTGCTCTATCCCTCTTTCTCATTAGATGAGGAGTCTGTGAGATAAAAAGATAGTCCTACCCAGAGCCCGGGAAGCCCCGCCCCTTATCCCTGGACACTGGAATTTGCTGTCCAAATGGCGAAAAGACTGCCTACGCTTTCTTGAGACTAAATCATATGCAGGCCTCTTTAACAAACCTGCTTTCTGTATAGAAGAGAATGCCACTGATATTCACTCTTAGGTCCAAGATGTGACCAAAGGGCAGCCATTCTCTGCAGGTGTGGATGGAGGCTGATGGTGCAGAGATGTCCACACACATCCTCACAAGGCCCTCAAGGTGGCGGCTTGTTCTGAATCTTAGGGGCAAGCATTTATCCTTTACACTAAGTGGAATGTTAATTGGTTCATACAGATGCTCATTACCAAGTTGAGGATACAAGCTTCTATTCCTGTTTTTTTTTTTTTGTTTTTTTGATTATTAAATGATTGTTGAATTTTGTCAAATGCTTTTTCTGCATTAATTGAAATGGTCACATGGTTTTATTTCTTTATACTGTTAATTTGGTGCATTGCATTGATTGACTATCGAATATTGAATCAGCCTCGTATACCTGAAATAAGCTCTACTTGGTCTTGGTGTGTGTTTTGTTTTATATTTGCTAATATTTTGTTAAGGATTTAGCATTTATATCATTAGGGATTTTGATCTGCAGCTGTGTGTATGTATTTTGGCACTCTTTATCTGGTTTTTGTATCAGGGTAATGTTAGCTTAATGAAATGAAATGCTAAGTATTCTTCTCTTTTCTGGAAGATATTGTATAGAATTTAATTCTTCTTTAAATCTTTGGTAGAATTCTCCAGTGACACCATCTAGATCTGGAAATGGGGAGTAAGGAGTGGGTTTTCATTATAAATTCAATTTCCTTTATAGTTATAGGACTATTCAAATGACCTTTTTAAACTAGATGAGTTATGGCCATTTGTTTTTAGAGAAATTGGTCCATTTCATTTAAGTTGCCACATTTATGTGTATAGAGTTGTTCATAGTGTATTAGTTTCCTATAGGTGCTGTAACAAATTGCCACAATTTTGTGGTTTAAAGCAACAGAAATTTATTCCCTCACAGTTCTGGAGGTCAGAAATTCACAACCAGTATCAATGGACCAAACTCAAGGCATTGGCAAGACCACACCCCGTCCGTCCTGAGGCTCTAGGGGGGAAATCCATTCCTTGCCTTTTCCGATGGCAGCCGGTGTTCTTTGTGGCCATATCACTTCTTCCTCTCCTTCGATGGTCACATTGCCTTCTCCTCTTCTGTGTCGGTCAGATCTCCCTCTGCCCTCGCTTATGTGGACGCTTGTGACGGTACTTAGGGCCTACCAGGATAATCTCCTCATCTCAAAATTCTTACTTAATCACATCTGAAAAGACCCTTTTTCCAATTATTTATGGATGCCAGGGATTAAGATATCTTATTTCTTTGGAGGCTGTTATTCAACCTACTACATTTGAGCTTCTTGAGCCCTGCCATTGTTTTTCTCCTTTCCAGGAAACCAATGACATAAATGTTAGGTCTTTTCTTCTAGTCTCGTAGATCTCTGAGGCTTTGTCTCCCCCACAGAATGCCCTTTTTTTTTGGTCTATTTTCTCTGTTTTTCAGATTGAATAATTTTTTCACTGGTTCTTTCCTCTGTGCCCTACTGTCTAGCTGATTCACCGAGTTTTTTACTCTGGTTATTGTATTTCTTGGTTCTAAAGTTCCATTTAGTTCCATATATTTTTTATTTCTTTTCTGAGACTTTCTATGTCTGCTTGAACTTCTATTTTTTCATTCATTTCAATGTGTTCTTAATTCCTCATTTAGCGTTTTTAGGATGGTTACTTTAAAATCTTTGTCAGATAATTCTAACATCTCTTTCATCTCAGTGTTGATATCTACTTAGTGTCTTTTTTTTTTTCCTTTTGATCAGTTTGAGGTCTTCTTGGTTCTTGGTATGACTGATTTTTAATGATACCTAAATATTTTCACATTATATTATGAGACTCCGGAATTATTTAAAGTTTCTATCTCAGCTGGTTTTCACTGACGCCGCTCTGAAGGGGAGGGGAGTGGGCATCCCTGTTTACTTCCAGGTGGGGGTAAAAGCCAGGTTTTCCACTTGATCTCCCTTGATCCCCAAAGGAGGGTTAGTCTTCATTACTGCTGGGCGAGACGACAGTTCTGCCTCTGTCCCCACATCGTCTTCAGTAACATCACGGGAGGTGTTCTGGTTATCACTGGGTGATGGTGAAAGTCCTGCTGCTCCACTAGGCCTCCTCTGATGTCACTCTAGTAGACAGAGGGAAGGGCACCTTTACTGCCAGGTGGGGGGAAGACCACATGGTTTCTATTGACACTTTACTGGCCTGCAGGAAAGAAAATCCCAAATCCCTACACGGCCTTCTCTGATAGCACCCCAGTGGATGTGTTGAGGGGCCTTGTTACCGCCTCACCCTCAAAAGCATAGAAGTCCAGGCTCCTCATTTGGCCTTTGCTGGCCTGGATGGGGCCACAGTCTTTTCTATGACATTTGGCTGGAGTAGAGTGGTTTTTTTTTTTTTTTTAAGTTTTCTGTCTTTCTGGGCCCTCCTTTTCTGGTCCTTTGGCTAGTGAGAGTTGGCTTTCAGTTGGGGCTTTTTCTTTTTTCTTTTTTTGTCTTCACCCGTGGGCATTTCTGGGTTGCTGTTCCGAGTCTAGGATATATGAAACAAAAAGCACACTGAGAGAGGTCACCACTGTGTCACCGTCAGTCCAGAGATCCAGGGCCAGTTGCCTTCCCCCAGCCTTCAGTGTCTTCTGACTACTGTCTGGCAGATAATGCCCAGGCTTCTTAGCAGGACTTAGTGAGAGGAACGGGGGAAAGCACAGCTCCTCCGTCTTCTCAGGAGTGGGAATCTTTGCTTTCTTGTTCTTGAACAAGCCAAACGCAAAAAGGAGCAAGCAGAGAGCAATTTTATTCTTTCCTACAACTGTCTCTTTCGATCTGATCTGCAGCCTCGTTTTTCTCATGGATGAAACTCAGGCAGAGCCATAGCTTTTCAGTCGTTTTCAGTTAGAAACATGTGTGTGTATTTAGCAATACTCTGAACTCTTGTCCAATTTAATTTTGCCCTCCCCAAGCCTGGGCCTACCTTAGGCCGGGGCCTGTGGTGGAAAAAGGAGCCTTAGTTATCTTCTCTACTATTTCCCCGCTGACTTTTATGCTCCTCTCATTCTCCATGTTGCATCTGCCACAGTGTTGGAGTGAGAAAGAGAGAGGAAAGATAAGGGATGGAAACGATCTTATGTGCCTCGCATAGTTTTAATCAAGTGTTGGAGCTCTCTGCTTGTGGCCAATGTCCAAAGGCTAACTCTTTCTAATGGGGCACTTTTGTGGGTTTTTTAGAGCCCTCCCATATTTGGCTGTTATTCATACTACCAATAATTAGGCAACTCTGATTGTTGGACCATGAACCATCCAAGCCCAGTTCCGCCCTGCATTTCCTTACTCACGCTGTTCACTGGCTTCAATGCCTTTCCCTTCATCAGGGCTCACATAGCCCCCCTTTCTGGAAGCCTCCCATGACTCCTTCAACAAGCTTCTTTTTGCAAGATCCTCCACCTTTCGCTGTCAACTCTTGCTTCATGAGGGCTGGTCTTGTCTTTGCAGTATATACTCTGCCCCTTGGATTAGAGTGGAGAGCACAAGGCTTCAAATCAGAAAGTCTCAGTTCAGACCCCAGCTCTAGGATTAAATATCTACATAACTTTGAGCAGATTAGGTCACTTCTCTGAGCCTCTGCAAAATGAGAAGAGTTACAATGTTGCTGGTTGTTCTGAGGATTCTGGGAGAGATGAAGTAGGAGAGGAACTGAGCAGTCTCGGGCAGACTGTTACCTCTACAGGGCCATTCAGCTGGCATCTAGGAAGACAGATGTTGCCCATCAGAATATGACCTTCTCAGCATCTTTCTGCCTGGCTCAAATCTCCCAGGGCCATTTGGACAGGGTAATCCTCCTCCCTGCCTGGCCCCTCCCAAAGAGGGAGACGAATCATGCTGATGTGGCAGAACTGAAGATTTTGGCAAAAAGAGTTAATAATTGTGTTCCACTTCAGCTCAGAGATGGCTGGGAAAGCTACTCCAAAGCCAAGACGAGCAGTTTCCTGGAAAAAGAAGGCCTCATTTCCTGGACTGGCTTCTTAGCTGGTTATCGAATGGCCAATAAAGCGAAGCTTATAAAAATCAACCAGCTTGGGCTTTGTCACTGCCTCGGTATCTGCACAGTCAGTCTGGAATTTCATTTGCTAATAGACAAAGGAGGGGCTGCTCCAACACACGCCCTGAGTGGTGGGGGTGAGGAGAGGATGGGAATAATGCTCTCCAGAGATGCATCTGCGTTCTCTGATGTAAAGAGAGGTCATGTCTCTGCAGACTTCCCGGACCACACTCAATTATCTGAATCTCTTGGACCCTCTGTGTCTTTTTCCTTTACTTTCGTGAAGCCTTGAAAAGGATGAGTTATCTAGATGATAACGTTATATACACAGAGATCTCTTAAAAATGTACAAGAGGTAAAGATGTGTTTGTTTAAGGTCTTATGGCAATCGAGCATGACTATGAGTTCCAAAATTCGAAAGGATTCTAAAATTATTGTTCCCAAACCAGATCTTTTCCAATGTCCAGATGTTCAGCAGTATGCAAACCAAATGTCTGGATTATGAGCTAGGGTTCTTTTTTTTTTTTTCTTCCTTTCCTGGTTTACATGCAGATGCTGGGTCTGACTGGCCAGAGGCCTGGAGCAGAAATAGAAACTTCGCCCAGGGTATTCGTTCCCCAGCTTCTCTGGCTCCTCATTCCTGCTTCTTCTTTCATTGCTTCTGCATCCTCCCCCAACTCCCCTTCATGCTGCCGCCACAGCAAATTAAATTCACATTTAGAAACAATGCTGCCCTTGGCAGTGGGTTCTATGCAGGCAGATCAGATATTTCTAAGAAAAATTTATGTTAATCGTTCAGAACCATTCCTTCCTCAGAGTAGTGAGTAGACTACAGGAGAGAGGCCAGGCTAGGAAGTGTAGCAGGAGGTTCTGGGGGCTGCAGGAAATGAGGGCCCGGAGGTAGAGAGGGATATCAGAGGAGACATGTGTGTATCTGATCAGCATCCCAGAGGTCTACCGTGGAGATGATCTCAGAAGTTATGATCTCACCACAGTCAAGAGAAGAACCAAAGCCTGAGGACAGGACGTTAAATGGGAGAAAGATGTAAAAGAGGGGGATAGAAGTCAGGCACAGGAGGAGGAAGTGACTCACCCAGGTAGTGGGTAACAGAAGAGAACATCCTCCCTCAACTGGTTTTGTTGAGGGAAGACGCCCTAGAAAAAAGTCAGAATGTAACTCCCCTCCCCCTTTTACCAAGATGCTATTGAATTCCACTTTCGTAGACTCTACCAATGGGATGGAAGTTGTCTGGAGTGGGGAAGAGAGAGCCTCGCTCTGTCTGGAACTGGACATTCATACCCTCCCCACTGGCTGGGTTTGTGAGGACACAGTGAAACTCAAGGTCAAAGTTCTTCCACCACCACCCATAACCATAATTCCTCCCGACCTAGGAAGGGGAATCTGGAGCCAAGTCTACAACAGCCACACCTCTCCAGGTGTTAAGAAACCTGAAGCTAGAGGCTGGACGGTCCCCTGGCAACTGTGCCCTCTACGAGCAGGACAGATGTGTTCTGGTTGGACTACACTATCTGAGGAAACTGCATAATCCAGGCTGTCGGGGGACCTGCCCTTGGGAATTCAGAGGTGGTACGAAGAGGGCCTGCAGATACCTGGTGGGGCAGGTGGGGCCAAACCTTTGGTGAGACTCTGTTCCAGAAACCTGATGGCCTGGGCTGGCCCCCCTGGTGTGTGAGCCCTTCGGTGGCCTGATTTTGGAGTTACCCTTCAAGCCTGTCCCAGGCACATACTCTCTCTGCTTCTTACCGTGTCTGTCTCTCTTTCTGCTCTCACTGTCTATATCTACTTTTTTTCTACCTTTTTAAGTCTGATTTTCTTCTTTTTTCCTTTCGTATCTCCTCCATCATTTTTCCTGTCTCTTTTCTTTCTCTCTCTTCATATTTCATTCTAGTCGCGCTCTCTCCCCTCCCTTCCCTTTACCCTTTTCTTTTTTATATGATCTCTAAAACAGTTTCTCCTCAGAGCTGATTCTCTGAGAGATGAGGTATTGGTCCATACGAGTAAGTCTTTGGGTAACCTTAAATTTGCATTAGTAGTATTCTTCCTGCAAAAGATTTCTATATTCTTTCTAGTTTTTCATTCAAAAGAGCTGACATTTATCTGATTAAAAAAGAAAGGGAAAAAAATCATTTTTCCTATCCTCTTTTCTTTCTCTTTCTCCTTCCCAGCCCCTGGCCTTCCATATATCAAGTGAAATTTTATCACCATCTTCAGGGGCAGCTCTGCCACTTGCCACAGAGTTGGGCTGATGACAGTTTGTGGATGTTGTCACCTCAAAAGTTCAGGGACAGCATTAGGAATAGTTTCTGGTGACCAACCCATGTCAGCAACCTTTTTTTAGGTTTAAGAGAAATATATTTACATGGTTAAAGAATATATAAAAATGTATAGAGTAAACATTTTTCCTCCCACACTGTTTTCCTCTATCCTGTCTTCACTGTCACCCCATCCCCTTGAAGGAAACCCTTGTGATTAGTCTTATGTGCCCTTTACAATTTTTTATGCAAGTGAACATTACTGTGATAATATAGTCTTATTCCCTCCCTTTTTAGACAAAGGTAAACTACTATAATCCTACTCAATGCTTTTTTTCACTCAATTGAATTATGATTTTATTAATAAATGTTTATTGAGTAATTACCGTATGCCAGACACCATGCTGGGCACTGTGGGACACACACAGGTGAGTAAGACCTAATCTCTGTACTCAGGGATCTTCCACCTAGTGACAGAGCCTGACAGGCTCATCCACAAAAAAACACACCGTATCTTTAAAAACTGCACTGTTAAGTCAAGTCAGGGGTGATGAGGGCGTGGAAGAGAGAGGGGACTAAATGCATCCTGATGACTCAGGGTAGAGGAGGGATCTGAGCTGAAAAGTGGATACGGTTCTGAATACACAGAGTTGGTGGGGGTATGGTCAGAGATCTAGAGGTAGAAAAGTTCTGGCACACAGAAGGAAGTGAAAAGTAGAAGCTTGGTGGGGTGGGAGAGGATATGAAAGGAGAGGTAATGCGTGCGGGAAGCACAGAGAATGTGGGATCAACAGCCTGGGTTCAAGTCCTGGCCCTACCTCCTACTGGCCAGTAGATTCTTATCGGTAAAATGGCAATAAAAATTATTACCGCTCAGCATTGCGAGAAGGATTACATGAGGTAACATTAGTGAAAATTCTGTAAATAATTAAGGCTTTGCAGTGTGAATTGTTAAGGCTATATGTGTGAACAGACGAATCTGACCTTATATGGCCTTGAAGAGCATAATGCAGAGTTTAGGCTTTATTCTGAAGGCCTTAGAGAAGAGAATGCTGAAAAGTTTGGGTTAAAGAAGCAATTTATGGGACTAAGAAGAGGAGGGTGGAGTGGTATGATAGGCATTTCATTAAGTGTTGTAAGATAGTATTGAAATCTTATTTCTCAGTTACCAATGAAAGGCAAACACATATCAAACTTTTACTTTATTATAAAAATAATTTGCAGTTTTACGTTTGAAAGCAGTTTCAGTTGTGTGATGTGTAACTGTCTGATGGACTATATTGATTTATTCATTCCTTGTTTATTTATTCTTTTAACCACATTTATCCAGCACTTACAAAGAGTTACAATTTATAACCCAGAGGTCAAGCTATCAAGTTATGCTACAAGGGCTGAGTGAAAAGTTCCACAACGTCTCAGTTGTATCCTGGTGTCTCTCTGGAACATCATGGCAGAGATAGCAAAACAGAGTCTGAGAGAAGCTTCCTCCTCTTTGAATCTCAAGGTCAACAATGGTCACATCTCTCTCAGCCTTCTAGCTCCACGCAGTTGAAAGGAAGCAACCATGGCAGTGCTGAGGACCACAAGAGTCAGATTGAGGGGAGGAAGTGACAATGTGGACCATAAGATTAGCCAAGAGAAGCCCAGGGCAGGAAATTCTCTTGCAGGTCATTGGAACTTGATGGTGTATCATTACCTGGTTCTCCCTTTGGAGGTTCAAAGTTAGAGGGGAAAAATCCATCATTCCCACTCACCTTTATCCCTAGATTCTCCTGATGCTTTGCAGTTTCCTGCTTTTACATATGATACAGACTGAGATGTGGTATAAGCTGCAGGGCAAACTTCATCCTCCTTACTGCACGGAGGTGGAAGAGACGGGCCACCTCAGCCCAGCCACTAGAAACCCCCTTGGCGACTTGGAAGCCAACTTCTCAGCCCAGGGTCACACTTTCACCCAAAGAGTTTCCAAAAATGATTCTGGGTCATGAAACAAAATAAAAACAGTATATGGGGCATGTTGAGATGCTTCCAAGGAAACCTTCTCAGGGACAAATAAAATGTTTTTATTGGGAAAGGGCTTATGCTGACCATCCAAATCACCTCTGAAATGAAATGATGATCAGTCTCCAGTTGCTTACCCCTGGGTTAAAAGGGATGCTCCCCTGGGTAAACCCTTGTCACTTTGCAGGCGAATGGGGAATCCTTCATTTTAGAGCCCTGGCTTACGGTCCAGGAATAACAGCATCAGAAAAGGAGACAGCTGATTTTCAGGTCCAAGGCCCAGGACATATTCTGCCTACAAGGCCAGGTAAGCTCCATCGTGGGACCTGCTAGGAAGGAGGCAATTGCTTTTTTGTTGTTGTTTTTTATTCGTCACCTACGCACACTCCACAAAGGCCCCTGACACCGAGTGGCACCAAACATCCATCGAAAAATTCAATTAGGCACAACGTCATTTTCCTACCAGCCACTGAGAGGTTAAAACAACTGGAAATTTAAAAATGAGCTCATTTTGCTTATACAAATGTGTTAATCAGGGGGAGAGGAGACCGAAGAAAATAATCTTGAGTCTTCGGGTGGAGTGTCAGGGACATCGTGTGTGCCCCACAAAATTGTTGGAGGGGCAAAACTTTCTAGGGCAGTTTTTTGTAAGTGACATAAACCATGAAAGTACATGAACTCAGCCACATATATTCTGAAACATCTGATATTCGTTCCATGGCAACCATGTAAAATTCATGTTGTCGTTAAGAGAGAAATCGAAACTTGGACAACTATGAATATTTTGTTACGACGAAGCTGAAAATGACCTTTCTGCCTCACCTCCTGGGGAGATCCCTGCCACCATCACGCCTAAGCAATCAGTTCCCCAATCCCGATACACCCACTCCAAGCACTTTAGAGGAGATATCGACTGACAGGCTGGACTGGAAAGTAATTGTGCTTGGTCTAATCATGTGGCTAATTCTTGATCTGATTATTCAGACCATTTCCTTAGATCTCCCTTTTACTCAGCCTGGGCACACCCAGGCCTGCGTGACAGAGAAAATTCAGCCAAGAAGATCATTGAAGGACTGGATGGGGGCAGAGAAGCTCTATGGGCATTAAAAACAGGCTCAATCCTAAGAGATTGCCACGAAATATCTTCCCCTCTGGCCATCTAAACTTACACTTACTCCCATAGCTGCACAGGAAAGAGTTAAAAGCTAAAACCAAGGCTGGAGGCTCCTCTCACCTCCAAAAACAACCACCAGGTGCAGCCTCCAGGGTATTCATTTACCCTCTCTGTAAAATTCTTTCCCACTCCCTGTACCTCACCCAACCACAGGAGATAAAAGATATGGATGGACAGCCCAGGGCTCTGCTCCTCTGCTCCGACATGGCAAAACCGTCCAGCCCTACAGAGATAAAGCGGTGCATCCACTCTCTGATCGCCATTTCCCAGAGGTTCGCTGGAAGGGATGGAGACAAGTGCAATCTCTCCAAGACAAGTTCCTGACCTTCATGAACACGGAACTGTCTGCCTTCGCCAAGAACCAGAAGGACCCCAGTGTCCTTGACTGCATGATGAAGAAATTGGACATCGACTGTGACTGGCAGCTAGATTTTCAAGAATTTCTTAATCTTATTGGCGGCATGGCAGTAGCTTGCCATGACTCCTTGACCCATTCCCAGAAGTATGTTTGAGGAGCCCTTGGACGGACACCTTTTCCAGCGTCCCGATCACCATCCCATCCCACAGACCGCATGTGCCCCGAGCTCAGTGCACCCACCACCTCATGCAGGCCACACCTGATGGTAGTAATAAAATACTAACATTTTTAAACACACACACACACACACACGATGTAAATGGATTCATAAGATCCATTCCATAGCTAGAACCTGAATCCAACCCACTGATTCAAAGTCCCTTGCTCATTCCAACATGACCACAGCTGCAGAGCATCCAGGTAAGTTCTGTCTCAGGCCAGAGCAATGCCAGGACAGGGCCAGCCTGTGGGAGCAAGGGAGAGCCTGTGAGCTGTGTTATCCTGCCGGGATCGGGAAGTTTGACCTGGGAACAGAGGCAGATCCTAATGCTCCCTGAGCTCAGGGTATAGCTATAGAAATAACACTGGGTTTCCTTTTTGAATATTAAAATACCTCATAATGTTCCCTCCATGTCCCAGATTATGATGTGAAGCTGGAAATTAGCATTCTGTTCCCACACACTGTGGCACCTTCACTTTGAGGGTTGAAATGATGGTTTTTAATAAGCCAGCTCCAGGCACCTGTCACCGATAATGGAAGTTCTGCCTGGGAAGATAGATCACTTCTTGTTAAAAGACCACAAGGCAATAAATTTTCTAACTCATAACTCAGCTTCCAAATCAGGACTCTGGAGAATGACTCCCATCCTCTAGCACTAACCCCCGGGACTACTGGGCCCCACTGACCCTCACCATTGACCTCAGTCATAGTTCTTCTTTGCCCTGACTCATTGCTCTTGCATTCGGGATCCACATAGAAATAACTTGCAGATGTGACAGTGTCCCAGGACTGGATCAGTGGAAGGAGGCTGCAGGAAGAACCAGAGCAGTGAATTTTAATGCTCTGCTATCAGCAAACTCAAATTTCTGCTGTCCCAAGATCCAGATCATTAAGACTTCAAAAAAGATCATTATAGAAATTCAAGCAAATGTAATCAGATCCATGATTCCTCTTTCTCTTAAATCTGACCATTTACACCACTTGTGGAGAATTGAGACAGGTGCATAGATAACTTGATGTTTAAAGACACCACATAGTGAAGTTAAATATATGCCTACC
The DNA here is from genome assembly GCA_003508835.1 of Eonycteris spelaea. Taxonomy (NCBI): domain Eukaryota; kingdom Metazoa; phylum Chordata; class Mammalia; order Chiroptera; family Pteropodidae; genus Eonycteris; species Eonycteris spelaea. The sequence goes on from PUFA01000129.1 coordinate 1,460,131, forward strand.
TTATAATCGAGAAATTCTATAGGAAATGAGTCAATTTGTCTACCAAAAGACCTGTTCAAGAATATTTATAATAACTTTATTCATAATAGACAAAAATAGAAACAACTCAAATGTCTACCAAGAGGTGAGTAGATAAACTAATCGTAATATGTCTATACAATGGGATAGCATAGAGCAGCTTAAGAATAAACTACTGATACACACAACCACATACATAAATCATATTTTGTTGAATGGCAGACCCAAAAGAGTATATATGCTGTATATACAGTGTATAACTCTATTTATACCAAGTTAAAGAACAGGCAAAACTCATCCACAGCAATAGAAATAAGATGTAAGACTACATCAAACAAAAACTTCTGCAGAGCAAAGGAAATAATCAATGAAATGATAAGGAAAACTATTGAATGGAAGAAAAGATTTGCGAATCATATATCTGATATGGGGCTAATATCCAAAATATATAAAGAACTCATACAACTCAACAGAAAAAAAATAATCCACATAAAAAAGTATACACACACACATACACACATATTTCAGCCACAACATGAATGGACCTTGAGAGCATTATGCTAAGTGAAAGAAGTCTGACAATGATGATTACCATATAATCCCTCCTATATACGGAATCTAAAAAAGAATTTTTTTTTTCTTAAAAACCAAGCTCATAGATACAGAAACAGATTGGTGGTCGCCAGAGGCAGGGGTAGAGGGGAATTGTTTTTGTTCTCATTTTTGTTTTCTGAATTTAAATATATTTCATTTTTAAAAATTAGAATGCCAATTATCTCTAGGATATTACATTGGAAAGGGGCAGAAGGGAACGTAAAGGGATTCAGGAAATGTTCTATATCTTGTTCTGAATGTTGGTTACATGAATAAGTATTTCTCAAGCTATACACTTAAGGTTAAAATGCACTTTACTTAATTATGTTTTACTTCAAAAGGCAGGGAAAGCATTTTTATAGAACACCCACAGTATATTTTCCTAAAAGGGAAAAGTTGTCATTGATGTCTTTCTTCATCAGATATTAAAAATTAAACTTTATCTTGATCCCTAAAAAAAAGGAGTGAAATGACAATAAAAAATTAGAAACCACAGCTAAATATTGTACAATGGTTGTAACAGTCTTTTTTTTTTGTGAAGCATGGCAGGAAGTAACTGTGATGCCAAATAGTTTGAAGGTTTTTTTTACCCTTTCCTTCAGCATCCCAGGGAGTAAGCATATGTTCTGGCCAGCATGCAGCACCACACAAGATAATGCCAATAAAACTGGACTCAGACACCAGACACCACTCCACGCCCTCATGGGTCCTCCTTGTCATCTGGGGAAAAGCAGTTGTCCCTGCTTGCTATCTTTTAAGTGAAAAAATAGATGATAAAATAGATCTGAAATAAATCTTTTTCTAAAAATGCTTACATCCTATACAAAGCACCCCACTTTCACTTCACAGGAAATGTTACAGGAGTCAGCTATTTATATGTTAATTTTAACTCCCTTTGTAAACTTCTTCTACCCTATTTTATTCCTCTTCTACTCACTAGGAAAATTCAAAGCCACAAGAGTGCAACTACAATAGAAAAACCTTTTCTTCTTAGCAAGGGTTAGCACTGGGATGGGAGAGAAGGGCCAGGCTCTCTCTCTCTTTTTCTTTCCCCCCTCATTACTAGCTGTCAAATATTTACTTTTAGTCTCTATGAACTAAAGATAATACCCTAGTAAGGGGTGAACGGATCCAGTTTGGGTTGGTCCGCACCCCTTCCTCACTTCCTCCTCCTGTTTCCTGCATTGTCCTTTTCCCATGTACACAAATATAGGCTTGTGAGAGCAGGAGAGGTGTTAACGATTTTAAAAATAAAGTACACAAATCTTAAATGCTCAGCTTAATGATTTTTTTTTACATATATACATCAAAACATGGAACATTTCAAGTACCCTAAAAGGCCCCTTTTATTCTCTCTCAGTCAATACCTGGGAGGGAATTTTTAACCTAAAAAATTCAAAACATACTACTTTAGGGAGATTCAACCCTCATCTTCCTATCACACACTCTTAGGAGCTTAACAATGTTCTCTCTGGCGTATGAGTTATTTTTAAAAGTCAACATAGAAACAATCGAAGTGACCAATCAGTAGATAAATGCTTGTCAAATGATAGCACACCTGGAGGGTTGGGTACTACGCAATCATTAAAATCATTCTTTAGAAGAACATTTAATGACACTGAGAGAAGTTCATAATCTAATACTAAAGTAAAAGACAAAATACAAAAATATCCATGCAGAATCTCAATTTCAAAGTTATACGCTGTGCAATAAAAAACAATTGAAGAAAATACAACAAATTAGCTTTCATCTATTTTGAGAGGTAGGATATAGGGTAGCTTTTATTTCTCTCTTTATAATATTTTAAAAATATTTTTTGGAATTCTTGATGATGAGAATGTTACTTTTCTAATCAGGGGGGAAAACTTTTCTTTTTAAATGTGGGAATAGCCTAAATAACCAACATTAAAGACATGTTTTTCTAAATTATGGCAACTCATTTGATTGCATATTATGCATTTTTAAATGGTGCTTAGAATACAATAACTTGGGAAATTGCTTATGACATAGGAAATGTATGGTATGTTTTAAAGCCAGAATAGAATGTATATAACTAAATTGGAAAGGAGAGAGACAAAAGTAACTAATAATAGTGCGTGCACACTGTAAAACATGAGCTTTGGGAAAAAGAATGGAAAAATTTTAAAGAGGGTTGTTTATTAAAAGTTTTGAACTATACATGTGTTTAAAGCCCATATACTATTTTTTGTGATCTGGATAAGTTTTTTCCATTTTGAGGGTTTTTTTTTTTTTAAGGGCAGGAATGTTGGGGGTAATTATGTCAATGTGTTTAGTCTGGAGCTTTTGTGAAGCGGTGTAGATGTGGCCTCTTTTACTCTAAATCTGATTCCTCAGAAATCGATTCATCTGCACAGAACGAATATGGAATAGCGTAAACCCTTAACTTTCCCCAATGCCAAGATCAAACTAATGCAAAAATACCCAAGTGCCAAGACTTAAGACCACGTCTGGAAACCTCACTCCATGAGACTTTAGCATTTATTTTTCCAAATAAATGGTTTCGTTTCTGATCGCATTTCTCCTCCACAGAGCGGAGTAGAGGGGGGGGCGGGGTGTGCAGAAATGAAATAGCAAACGGACATAGAAAAGTTCTCACAGCTTCTGTTTCACACACACGTCTCGATTGCTCAGGGCACTCCTGGTCCAAGTGACGAGGGTGGCCCACTTGCCCGAAAGGTCAGAAAAAGGAAGCTGGCTTGGCTGGGTTCTTTCCAGGACCCGGGGATCAAGGATGGGGAGGAGGGTAAGAGCACATACCCTTTAGTCCGAGTCCTGCGCCAGGCGAAAGCCAACCTGGGACGTGGGTGGCGGGTAGAACCTGGAGAAGAGTATTCGGACAGCTCCCTCAAGCCTCTTAGCGGGTGTGCCCTTGAGGATCTGCCGCTGGCCATTTTCTCCGGCCCCCAATGAGGAAGCCGAGAGCTTTTCGTTGGTTCTCCGGGTCTGGGGCCTTCGCGGGTCGCTGAGCCGCCGGGGCCGCTCGCTGGAACCGAGCACTCTGAGTGCGGCCAGGGCCCCGCACGAGACCTTGAATAGTCCCCGCATCTCCCCGCCCACCCTGCGCGCCCAGTGCCCCTTAGACGGGACTTCATTGAACCCGTAGAAGCTCCGGGGTCAAGTCTTTGATCTTCCCTGGCTCCAGGATCCTGAAGAGAAAACAAAAAACCAAAAACGCTAACGCCGTCTCAACCCGCTGCTCTGCGCAGCCTGGCTGTCGGCCCGCCGGGTGGCGGCTCCTCAAGCCCATATTTCCTCCGCCACGAATGGCTGGGCTTGGGGGGATGGGGGGGAAGGCGCCCCATTTACCGATTTTAAGTTTCCAGAACCTGAGGAGACCGAAGGCTCCGCGGGGCTCGTCTGCCTCCGCTGGGTTTACCTCATCAAGGAAGGGCGCTTTTAAAATACAGAGGCGACAGCCTTAGGATCGCCTACCAGAATCTTCTCTAACAATCCATCTGATTTAGATATTATTCGTTTGCTATTTCTACTTTTAGTTATCCTGGTTATTAAAAAAAAGGAATGTACTGCCTAAATATTAGATAAGAAAACATAACTTTCGAATGAGTGAAAATGAAAAAGTTACATTATGTTGATCCTAACTAAAATATTAGTCTACCTTGCTGTATGGCCTCACTAATCGGGTTTTTAAAAGCAGAACCAGCTAGTTTTTCGCAGAAAGCAAGGATCAGAAGCTCACTGATGGAGCAATGCAGGCCTGGATGGGAGAAGCCGTTCTGGGTCCTTCCACAACCCTCCTCTGAGCCCTTTCCTTCCCCCCCCCTCCGCATCCCCTGTCCAGTTGCCCCAGAGATGAAGGAATGTTTATTGCCTGACTCAAGTTCAATGACAAAACTCTGCCTGAAGTGAGAGGGCCAGCGAACTTTAACCGTCAACCAGACAAAGACGCGGCTCAGGTCTTTGGCGGGGAGTGGGGAGGGGGGGCGGGGAGGCTGGGCCCACCTTGGACGGAGGGCCGAAGGTTCTCAGGAAGGGGGACCGACCCTGCCCAGCCTCGGACCCGAGATGTGCGGCCCACGGCACCAACATTCCGTGCGTGTCCGCCTGGGTGCGAGTGGGGTGGTCACCGTCTGAAAGGGCAAGAGGCTGTCTGATCACAGAGCAAGCTGCACCCAGCATGCAAGACCCAATGAGAACGTCCCTGCCCTCTACCCTGCCGGTTCTGACCCAATGAGAGCCCTGGACCAGACGGTCTCCTTCCTTGACCTGGGTTTCCCGCCCCTGACCCCAAGTTTTGCCCACATCTTTCCTCCTGGGTTTGATATTCAAAGCATCGTTTTAGGTCCTTCAACACAGCCTTTTCTGGGAAGCCTGTCCAGATGCCTACAGGGGAAAGGGGATCTTTCTCACTCCCTGTTTCCCCTTTTCTCCACCTCACAATGTCAGAGGTTATGGAATATAATCCTCTGGCCTCAGGTCACATCTGAGAAAGTTGCTGACCCACAATCTGGGTAAAGCCAGAACCAGGACTGGGTGAGAAGAGGTGGTATTTCCATTGTCCCCTCCAGGCTCGCACCCCAACAGAAGAGTTTGCCTGCAAAACGAGTAGCGGATGGAACTAAATTTCCACTTGTGTTTAATCCTCCGTTTGCACTTTTGTAAATCCGCCCACGGCACCCAGGAGAATCTGGGTCTAGGGGCTTAGAGTGTACCTATGTGATGGCAAGGAATGGCTCCAGATGGAAACAGGTGATTGTCAGTGTCTGGTGGGACCTTGTGAGGAGAGTAGATTGGGGGTGGGGGAGAGGCTGCACTTTCTATTCTGTTTCATTGGTGTAGACCAAGGAGCTTAGATGTTAAGAGCTCCTGCTTTGGGGGCTGGCTCTGTCACTCCCCCCGAGTAAGACCAACCGAGTAACTTAGCCTCTCTTAGTCTAAAAAAAAAAAATTTTTTTTTAAATTTTATGAAGGGCTTACTCAGTTGTGGATTTTGTCTGTGTGGGGCGGTAGCTCGGAGGGGGCATGGGCAGAAGCCAGTGGCGGGGTGAGTCTGGAGTGTGTCTGTAGATCACCTGGCCCACCTCAAGACCAATGAGTTAGCAGCGTCTGTCGCAGAGCCCATGGGTGCCTGGCCTCACCCTGCTTCTGCGCCAGGCTCTGAAACCCTGTGCACATGGGCCAGCGGTGCGAGCCTTCTCCAGTTGCTCACCAGATCCTGGCCCCCCCCAAGCTTCCGAAGAGGGTGTAGGAATGGGGGAAAGAAGGCAGCAGCTCTGGAGCTAAAGTGCACTGATATATATATATCCTCCTCCCCAGTGCAGAGCGAGATATATATATATATATATATATATATATATAGATAGATATATCTATATATATATAGATATATATATAGATATATCTATCTATATATATATATATATATATATATAAAAGGTCCAGAGCCTTTTCCTTAAGTGTGAGTTAGTAAATCATCGTTATCATTGCAGTTAATTCCCACCCAGTTTTCAAAGTAGGTGTCTTATAAAGTATGATATACCTTTAAATAAGAATAATAACAATAAAAAACCGTGTTAATTTTGTCTGTGCCAGCACTCCACCCAATCCGAGACAAACAGAAGGCCGTGTGGGGGTGGGAGGGCTTGCCTCTGGCGCTCGCTCCCGCCAGCCAGCCTCTCCCCCGAGGCCGTGCCCGTCCCGCATGTCGCGAAGGGCTTTCTTTGTCCTTTCCTGCCCGAGCCGCTGCCGTGGTTCTCCAGGAACCATCGAAAAGAGGGTCTCTGCTGGGTGGTCTCTACAAGCGTCTCACACCCACCCTTTCCTGCAGGCCCAGACAGAGGAGGCCCCCGCATTCCTGGGAGGACCACTTCTGGGCCCATGAGGCGGGTCCCAGGCTGAGAGAGCGGTAACGTTTTTGGCCTACGGAGAAGCTAATTTACCTTATTAGGGAGAAACGCACTCTTGGAGGCAGAGACATGGGCCGGTCTCTGGTCTGAGATATGGGCGCGTAACACTGTTGCTCTCTCTGCAAAGGCCACGACCAGAGTTCAGTTTGCCTCAAGGCCCCGAGCTCCGCAGGACTGGCCTGAGGGTTTCCGCCTCCGAGTGGCTCGGGCTCTGCTCGCGCACCTTCAGCTAGAGAAGGAAGTACAGGAGCAGAGCCTGGGGCGGGGCTCAGAGAGAGGCCTAGAGCCCGAGGCTCCCCACCTGGAGGCTACGAGTCAGGCAAAGGCTGGAGTGTCCCCTCCCCAGTGCAGACCGATGCCTCCTCACCTCCCGCCAACCTCTAGTCTCCAGCCGCTTTCGCCCTTCCCTGGCCGCTTGGCCCCCTCCTTCCTTCCCGAGGCCGGATATGCCCCCCCTTTCCTCACCTTCCTCCCTCTTCCCCGTAAAGCTTTTAGGAGAGTGGGGCGGGGCGAGGGCGGCTGAGACCACCAGTCTGAAATGTCAAGTTCAATGGCAATGTCCTGATCCTCTCCACCTCTCTGGGCACCGGCAAGACGCTGTCTTTCCCTTCCTATCATTCTGGGGGCAACTGAACTCTTGCTGCCCCCTATCTCCCTCTCATTTGGGGGCAACTTAGGAGAGGGCAGCCAGTGGTGGAATTCGTTTTTATTCCATCTGCTCCAAGCACCCCCACCTTCTTGCTACACAGAAGTTACTTTTAGCTGAGAGAGGCAGAAAGGCTGGTATCCCCACTGGATGTTTTTAAATCTCCAGGCCCAGGCCAGAGCTGGGGGTTGGGGGACGAGGTGTCCCAATCGAATGAGAAGCCTAGGGCCCCTCCAGTGCTTGCTTCTCCGCTTTCCCAGAGAGGGACTATTCAGATGGGTGAGAATATGATACACATTTCTTTCAAAAACAGTGGACCCTCCTCCTTTCGCGCCCTCCGAAACAGTTGCCTTTGCGCTTTGTTACAAGTTGACGGTAACGGGTTCATTTAATTAATTCACAATTGTAGTTCTAGGGGCGAGGGCACAGAGCCCCCTGTCCTGGAAATCTAATTAAAGTGCAGCGCTTAGGACTTTGAATAAAACTTTAATGAAGGGGAGGAGGGAAGGCGGTTTGTTCCCCGTCGGAGGAGGGGAGCCGGCACCTCCCGGAGAACCGCTGTGTGTGCGGAGCGTTGATCAGGACCTTTGTCCCGCCTCAGGGACAGCTTCAGAGGAGAGGTGACTAGGGGAGCGGGAGCACGATGGTGCAGATACGCGGCCGGCCTCGGCCTCGCGAGTTCCAGGAAACCTTTGCCAGCAGCAGGAGAGGCCCGGGAACTGGAGGCTCGGGTGGACTCTCTGCTGGGTTGCTGCGGGAACCCAGATTCGAAACGTTTCCGGAGAGCGTGTCTATGCACTTCACCGCTACACCCTAATTCAGTCTGATAAAATCCACCTGGTTTGGAGGTAGAAGTGATTTGGGCCCTGGAGCCAGCGCAGACGAGATTCCCAATCCCGTTTCCACGTCTGCTGAGGCTCAGCCGAAGGAGCTGTTTGGCTTGGAGTCAGAGAGAGGGAGGGGAGGACAGCTCCCAGTAAAATTACGCCTCGTTGGTGAAAATACGCCTGGTGGATTTTCCGGAGTGTATCTGTGCTCCTCCGCGTGTATTTGTCCATGAGAGTGTTGTCTGAATTTATCTACTGGTGAGGGTTACGTTCACATGTTTCAGCCTGAGTAGATTTAGCAAAAAAGACCGCATTCAAAAGCAAATAGTTGCAGGCAAGTATACGTAGATGTACTGGTTTTGTTGTAGCTTAGACACAAATTAGTAAAGGTTTTTAAATACTGGTCTCGGTAGAAGGGAGTTATCATTCTCCTTGGCAGTAAATTGATGTTTAGAAAGAGATTTTTTTTAAAAAAGTTTACTACAAAACGAAATTAAATATTGTTTTGCACGGGATGCATACAAATAAATCATTCAGAAAAAGTGGGGAGCGGGGATCTGCCGCAAATTGTTCTGGCGAGGAAGAGAAATATAATACTCCAATGGAACGAAGACCTGGACGGAGAGCAGGTGGCGCCGCGGTCTCGCTCCCAGAGCCCTGACTGCCCTGTTCTTTCTCTACTCGAGATCGCTCGTGCTGCCCTCCTGGGTCTCTCGGCTGCTGGACCGAAACATTTACCGATACCCTGGCCCAGTTGCCGGTGACTCCACGTCCTGGCTCTCTCACACTAGCCCAAACTCTGCAACTCCGGCAGCTCCAGGCTCCAACGCACCGCGAAGCCAGAAGGGCTGAGTTGCGGCTTACAGCGCAGCCGACTGGCAGGTTTTCCTGAAATGGCGACTCTCTGCCGGAAGGGGGCGCCCTTGTCCTTTTAATAGTCCAAACTCGCTTTGGTAGAGTAAATCTAAAATCCCAACTCTTTTGTTCCTTCTGAAATGATTGCGAGCGAATAACAGAGGAACCCCAAAAGTTTAAGTCCCTGATCGCGGAGTGGAAAAAGTCCAGAGTCTCGAGGCTCCTACGTAGGCCATCCGGGTTAGTCCGGGTGGCAACCCCTTTTCTGGGCTTTTCCCTCCGCATGTGGAGACCCCACAGCATGGCGCTCCCCATTATTTGCTCCACACCCTATCCACACGCCTGTCTGCGCTGAAGTCTCTCCATTTCTGAAGCAGCGAGGGAAGGTCCTTGAGAAATTGATGTTAAAAGCTACTTGCTTGAAACTTCGCTTGAAGGGGAGCTTGGGGGGGGGCAGAAAGTAACTTCGAGTCGGGCGCGCTACCAAGGAGTTTAAACTGGACCATGGGTCTTGGAAAGATTTTTTTTTTAATCACGAAATTGACACACACCACCCCCCAGCACAAACACTCTAAGGAAACCCGGGGAGCTTGGGTGACTGCCCGCGTTGGGGGTCTTTTTTTCAGCCCCCGCTCCTCTTCAGTAAACAGATTTAGAAGAGTCTGAGTCACTTTCCAACTCTTTTTCGAGAGAGGAGCCAGGACTGGGATCCCCCTCGACCGCAGGCTGGAATCCCCGGATCTCTCGGCTGCAGAGGCCGTTCTGGGGTTCCCTGGAGAACTGCCAGCCGCTGGCTCCGAGAGGGAACTACCATCGAGACCGCGGCTGCAGCCCCCCACCCACCCGCTGCTCGCCGCCCGCTCTCCAGTTGCTGGGTGGCTCGGAACGTGGTTCCGACAGGTCCTCTCCACGCCACTCCTGTGCGCGCAATCGCGGGGGGCCGTGTCTGCTGGGACCTCTCAGCCCAGGCTGCAGAAAGATCCAGCGCAAACCCTCTAGCTTTGCTGCGCGGCCAAGGTCGCAAGTCCCCACCAGGCACTGCCCTTAGGTACACGTCATCAGGGAGCTGGCACAGAGGCAGAGACCCCGTGTCAGGGTCCCTGCTCCTCGAACAGCCGGTCTGCCCCAGGTTTCTAGAATTCCACCCTCTGCGTCTCTGTCTACGTGGCCCGGAAGAACAACCCGCCCTCTGCCCACCAGGATTCAAGGTACGCGGGCCGAACCTGCGCAAAGTGAAAAAGGAAACGAAGCCTGTGGCCACTACCGCCTAGGCCGCGAGGGATTCGCCGCGGGGAGCCTGGATCGCAACGCTTCCGCCAGCCGCGGTTCTTTCATCCGCAGAAGGGTCTGCAGGATGGGGAGGGGCTCTTTTCTGCGGGTTTTCTCTCCTGCCGGGCTACACCAGCGTGTTTGGGGCCCGCTTGCCAGTGGGGTAGGATTCTACTCTCATCTGTAACCGTTTGTGCCTGAGAGGGGCCGTGTCTAGAAGGCCACAAACCTCTATTTCACGTGGCTCCCAATTGTCCGTGCCTAGGTCAGAACCACCAGGAATGTTAGGGAAAGACTTAGAAAGTTCGAGGAAGGAAAGGAGAAGGGGTGAATTTTCCAGGCACTTTCTCAAACTCCCTTTCTCTGGAAGGAAGGAGGACAGACCTGGCAGGGCAGCCTGCTGGCTTCATTTTCACCCAGGGACCAAATCGAAGAGGTGGGGGTGGGGACTTCTGAGACCAGTAGGTACAACCTGTGGGGTGGACAGGAAGGAAGAGGCACCCTCCAGCGTTGTCCATCCTGCCCAGCTGTCATCTTAGACAAATGCTAAATGGGCACTGTAATCACAGGGGTGACTCTGCCTCATCTCCTCTGACCTCCCAGTGCTGGGAGAGTGTGGGCTCTGGAAACAGAAGGGGATCCAGAGGAAGCTTCCCTGCCACCAGTCTCCTTCCAGCTTTATTCATGATCAGCTCACTCCATGAAAGCAGTTTCTATAGTAGTGCTCTACAGAGCCCTAGATAGAAAATAGGAGACTAATTGTCATGGCACCTAGTACTGGTTATGGTGATTATTGCCACTGTCAGGATGAATGATTATGACTGGGACAGGTTCTTTGGGTGGTGTCACTCTGGTGGATTGGGCTGTAACTCTGGGTCTCACTGGCTCTCTGGGACATAAGGGGTACTTGGGTTGTCTCTGAGGAACAGCGCAGGAGCCATGACCTAAAAAGAGTGTCACCTCTGGAGGCCCCTCAGCAGAGTCCTGGGCCTCAGCCTGTCCCTGGCAGGCTCCTGGTATCCCCAGGATATCCCCCATTTCCCCCACCCACCTCCTCAGCCAGGGAGCTCCCTCACGGAGTTGCGCTGGTCTTGACCTTGGCGAGGACCTTCTTTTCCTTGACCCTTCGGTTCTGAAACCAGATGGTGATCTGGCGCTCTGAGAGGCTGGTAACCGCTGAGATCTTGCGCCTCTTGTCCTTGGTGATGAACTTGTTAGCTGAATACTCACGCTCCAGTTCACGCAACTGCCCCTTGCTATAGGGAATGCGCTTCTTGCGGCCTCGGTGGATGGTGCAGCTGTCTGGAGGGTGCTGAGCACTTGAGTCTGCAGGGCAGGAGAGGGAGAGAGAGAGGAAGACACACTCAAACCCCTACCCATGCACAGACCCAGGCCCCACAAACTAAGTCATCTCGTAGAAACACCCAGGTCACCTTACAAGCACATGGGTGTTCCTGCCCACCCCTCCCCACCCCCCTACCCCCTGGGCAAAGCATCCAGGAACACCTCAGCTTCTGGCTGGTTCTCTGATCACCACTCAGCCTTGGGAAGACCAGGCTCCTGTGGGCCACCTTCTCCCATCACTGCCCTCACACCTGTAAGTCTGTAAACACACCCATCACGCACAGCCAGACCTTTGCCCACAGTTACATACATCCACCCTCATGTGCATTTTCAGACTCTTTTCCACTCTTATAGATTCTATGGACACATTTTGTGCAGAAAGGAACAAGTTTTTGTCCCCACTCCCAACACACACACACACACACACACACACACACACACACACACACACACAGATGCACACACCTAAATTATGGCTGCAGGAAATCTAAATTTTCCTTTGGGAACTGAAAAACTCATGTAAGAGAAAGTGAGAGGTTGTTTTTTTTACTCTACAGAGTAAAAAATCTTTCTAATCTCACCCACCTCACCCCCCACACTTACGGAATTGAGTTATTTAGCCTTTTTGTAGACTTAAACTGAGACCTGCTGGGTAGGGACACACTGAGCCCCAAACACTGACATACAGAAAGGCTGGCCACAAGGCCTCCCAGGGCGTGAAGGGGCCTGATGGCCCTCTGGCTGCAGATAGCACTCAGCTCTGGCACCTCACAGATCGTGGGGTAGGGGAGCTCCACCAGGGATCTCCAATTGTTTGGACCCCCTTCAGAGTCCTAACGCCAAAGAGGAGCACCAGGTTCCCCTCACCAGCCCCAAGTCTCCCTCCTCCTCCTCCCAGGCAAGTGCCAGTAGGCCTGCAACCCCACGACTGACACCAAGGGGACCCTGAGTAGTGAAGAAGGTTACCTGTAAATGTTGCCTTCCAGAAGGGGCCCGGTGGGTTCTGTTCTCCCTGGCAACACATCTGGCTGTTCCAGCCACTGGTGAGGGCCCAAGGCTGGTAACTGTCCATAGGCAGCAGGGCCTCATGGCGAGGTTCCCCAGGGGCGCCCAGAGTCTGCACCACGGACACATCCAGGTAACTGGCCATAGGCTGGTAGGATCCCGGGTACCCCGGATAGAAAGCAAACTCTGTGGGGCGGCTTGGGTACTCTTCCCCAGCCGGGGGAGTCTCCGCAGGGTAAGCGGACAGGGTGGCCGCCTGGGCGCAGGATTTCAGCGAGCTCCGCGACACTCTGCAAGAGTAGTACCCTCCTCCAAAGTAGCCGTAAGGCACCGGAGCTGGGGACGCTCCCTGAGGCACCCCGGGGCATGGGTGGCACTGCTTTGGCGGTTCCGCAGAGCCTGGCAGATCCAGGGAGGCATAGTTGACAGACGGCATCAGCGTAGGCGCCGCTGCCGGGAGACTGGTCAGTGGGGAGTGGGCGACTAGATTCCGATTCGCTCCCACTCCCAGCAAGCCTTCGTTATCCTTTGTCCCGTCCAAGGTGGCATAACTGCCTGGCTCCATGGGGCCGAGCGTAGGCTCATGGGGTGCTGGGGTTGGGGGATGCAGGGGGCACCCGGCTCGCTCTCCCCACCCAGGCCTCGGGAAGCCAAAGCGTTTTAAATCGCTCCCAGCTCGCAAGGCGCCTGCATTCGCTCTGCTTGGCTGTCCTGACGCAAGAGACGCAGGTGCCCGGGCACGCGCGCTGATTGGCTGTGGCCTGGGGGAGAAGGTAATAAAATCTTCATGGCAGAAATGGCGAAAATACTTTCCCCCCGCGCTGCGCTCTCCCTCTCTCTCTCTCTCTCTTCTGCGCGCTCTCTCTCTCTCCCCCCCTCTCTCTCCAACGCCCTCTCTCTCTCCCTCTCTCACTTGAAAACAAGAGAGAGAAAAGAGATGTCCTTTCTCTGCTTTCCAGCTGGAGCGACCCAGCCCGAGTTCAAGACAGGAGAGAGGCGGAGGGAGAGAGGGCAAGGAACCCGCCCCCACCTCCGTCGCCTCTCTGGCTCTGTCTCCTGGGCAGGTTAACGAGAGAATAAAAAGCTCTCCCTATAAAGTGTCCATCTGGGGGGGAAGTGGAGTCGGAGGTGGGGCTGGGAGGCCGCTCTGAGCCGAAAAGGGGAACCTCGGAGTAGGCCTAAGCCAGAAGAGGCAGGGAAATGGGGATTTAAGGATATTTCTGGGAGCCTTTGCTTTGGGTGCTGGGTCTTTGCATCTCAATTCATCCCAGATGCCCCTCCCATCCCGGATGAGCTGTAATAAATTACTCCGGACCCAGGAAAGTGCCTGGGAGGCCCCTTCCCCAGGGACCCTAGCTCCCTCCCAGAGGGCTCCCCGCTTCAAGGTGGGGGTGGAAGAAGAGGGAGTGTGAAGCTCCACAGAAGTAAATGAGATCTGGAACCTGGGACACACAACGTTCAGACTTTCTAGACCTGGTCTGTGAAAGGTCTGGATTTCTGTTTAAGGTGAAGAAAGAGAGGGAGAAGCAACGCACGTGACATATATTCAGAGAGAGGCAGAGATCCAGGAATAGCAGCACAAAGAGGGAAAGAGAGAAGTTTAAGGAGGAGACGGGAAAGGTTCTTAGAAAATCCTGAAGTACCAGTAGGAAAAGAGAATTCACTCTCTTTTCTGAGATCTAAGGAATTTCCAGGAAGTCAAGCTTGGCTAACTGGCCATGAACTGGTTGTGGGGATTCTGCACCCCAAGAGCACAGGAGCCTGGTCTGTGTGAAGATGCCCAGTCTCTCTGCCCTGAAGTCCTCCTCCTATGTTCCCAGAGGCCCAGGAAACGCCCTGGCGCTGGGACACTTCCACTCGAGCTGAGTGAACAGAAACCCCAGGACCCCTTTCTGCTTCCTCTGGGCTTCACATTTCCTTAGAAGGAAAAGGGGATGGGAGAGGGAGCCCCAACCACTGGGGAAATTGCTTGAGGCCCCTCTGTCTAGGGTCTATTACGCCCCGTGCAATTCAGAAGACTCAAACTGCTTTGTTTCAGGAATCTGTCTTCAGAGGTTTTCCGTTTCTTTCACTACCCCTCCCAAATCAAATCCTCTGAGTCCACATTTTGTTTAGAACTTTCGGCTTCTCTGGAGAAGACAGGAACTATTCCATTCTACATAGACGTCATGGAAGTTATACAGAACAGACCAGCCTGAGCTCTAGGTAGGCTTAGCTATGTCCACTTACCGACCTGAACCTGCACTTAAACTATCTCTTTGGAAAGGGCCCATGCCAACTGGAGTTGCAGGACTGTAGTGGAGATTATAGATCGCCCTCCACAAACATTGCTAAATAATTGAAGACACCAAGCATGAAATCCCCACTAGACTTTGTTGTATTTGAAAACAACATGAGAGAAAAGGGAGGATTTGTCTCTTTGGCAACTCCAGGGGCTTTTGCTGTAGTATCTTGGCCATATACATCTTTGCCGCAAGCATTTTTTTCTGCAAACGTTTTCACCACGTTACTAATTGTTCATAAGGTAATTTTGCCATAAAAAAAGATAAAATCAAGAAGAATAAAAAGGGCCATTTAAAGGACATGAGATTCAAAAGATTTACTGTGAAATACAAAATATTTGAACACATTTAAAATGAGTGTCAATTCATGGCAATGCCAATGCTGCACGAATAACTGATTTTATTTTGTTCATTGTACCTCTGTACCCTCAGGCTCTCTTCCTCCTCTCAATGTATAGGCATGCCTCGGAGATATTTTGGGTTCGGTTCCAGACCACTGCAATAAAGCGAATATCACATAAAGTGAATCACACAATTTTTTTGGTTTCCCAGTGCATATAAAAGTTGTGTTTACACTATAGTTATGTTTACACTGTAGTCTAGTATGTCTAAAAACTGTACATACCTTAATTTTAAAATTATTTATTGCTAAAAATACTAACCATTATCTGAGCCTCTTATGAGTTGTAATCTTTTTGCTGCTGGAAAGTCTTATCTTCAATTTGTTAAAAATGCAGTATTGCAAAGTGCAAAAAATGAGATATGCCTGTAGTGTATTTAAAAATAAGAAACCAACTCTTGCCCTTCAACAATTTTCCATGGGAAATGCCAACAGGTATGAATAAAAAAACGAATCGAAAAAGAAAAAAGAGAAAAGAAACCAGCTCTTGGGGCAAACCATCACCCTCTGAAAGAAATGCTAACTATTTTAAGACAACCATCACATCTACTCATCACTGTATAGACCCTTATAAGAGCTAGCTAAGATTTCTATATGATATAAAAATGAAAGTAACTGTGAGAACTTCGATGGAGAAATGAAACCAAACTAAAAACTAGCTTAAATACGTGAAGTCTGCGAAGGTGGTTGATTGATTTGTCATTGGAGAAGTGAAACCAAACAACCACAAAAAATCAAACTGTCAAACAGTTGTTTTAACTTTTTTTGTGGCAAATTGCCTTATGGCCAATTAGTTCTGTGGTGAAAAGGTTTATGGCAAAAATTCTTGTGGCAAAGGTGTCTAAGGCAACGATGCTTTCGATGAAAATAACTGACATGCTCTTCAATGCTTCCCAGTTTCTTATCATAGCTTCTTGCTTGTTTAATTATGAAAGGCAGAAATACCACAATTTTTTCCCTAAAGATTTCAATATTTTACTTGCTTTTATTTGGTAGATGACAGTACAAGTATGACTAAATCCTTAAATTAAAAAAGTAAATAATCAGTCATACCGTATGACACAGCAATTTCACTCTTGCGCAAATAACCAACAGAAATAAATGTTTATATCCATCAATAGGCACGTACGAGAGTGTCCAAAGTACTTTATTTCATTATAGCTCAAAAATAGGAGCAACCAAACTGTCTATCAACAGTAAACGAGTAAAAAAATCACACTATAATTTAAAAAATGAAGTACTACACAGCAATTAAAAAAAACTACTGCTACACACAACATGAACGAATCACACAGATATGTGGGTGAAAGGAGTCAGACACAAAAAAGTAACTTTTGCATGACTCTTTCTGTGCAGTTCAAGAATACGCAAGCGAAATTAATCTATGGTGATAGAGGTCAGAAGAGATTACCTTGGCAGCAGATGGGGGACTCCTGAATGGGAGATGACATAAGGAAGCCTTCTGGAGAGTGTTCTTGATGTCAATCTGCAGGCTAGTTACACAGGTGTGTTCATGTTGAAAATTCAAGCTGTACATTTGCTATGTCTGCCTTTTGCTGTACATCAGTTTTATTGCTATTTTTTAGAAAGAAAAAGTACAAAAATTTAAAGATTCATAGCCACATTGCCTGCCACCATGCTTTGTAGATATGTCTTCTTACCCATGTTCATGGAAATGAGCGGCTAAATGCATGTAGCACTTTATCATTGTGGAATTCCAAGATGTCCAACTCGGACCTTATCCTGGAGAATCTCACCAGCTGTTCTGGAGACCCCTAAGTGAACAGATACATTTCAATTTAAATAAATACTGAGTATTATTGTTTTGTTTAACTCTACAATTTATTAAGCATCTACTAGATCCCAGAGAACAGTTCTGACTGTCACGGTTATTGACATATGAGCATGTGCTACCATTTCTTGTATATGTATGTATATGTATGGGCATCTGCCTATAACCTATCGTAGACCTCAACTGGAGTCAAATAAAGTAGGATTAAATCTTCTTATTTGTAAAAACTATCTGTCTCCTTATAGGGTTAATAATTCCTACCTTCCAGGAATGCTGTGAAGATTCAGAGATTTTGCATAATAAAAGCATTTTATAAACTGAATAAATATGAGTTCTATTTGTGTTTCCGTATGTGTATCTATTTCTAAGGAATTGCAAGCCACCTGCTTTTATTTAAAAAGAAAAGAACAGTTGCTCTAAAGAGTACCGGTCACTTCTCACTTGGCTCTCCTGGTCCTGAGTTTCCCAGATAGTGAAACTGAGGCTCCTATCCCCCAAACCTGAGTTCAAGGCTGAGGTCCCAGGACAATCCAGGTATCCTGAACTCCCAGCCTGCTGGGCCGAGCCAGCATAGGAGCCTCAAAGACTCCTTTGTGTCCTGCTGGGAGCCTCCAGGAAGACCCTCTGGGCCCCTGAGCCTCCCCTGTATCCCCAGGTCCCTTTACTAACCCAGCCAAATGCGCAGAGCCTCAGCTGCTCCTTTACATACCCGCCAGACACCTCCAGGAAGGTCAAGGCCAAGTTGAAAGTTAAGAGTCTGTTTACCTCCGGGAGCCCATTCAATGCGGCCCCACAGACTGCCTGCGACCTTTACAGCCGGCCTTTGAGCACAGCCGCCGCGTCCCCAGGGGTTCTGGCCACGGGGACTTGGCACCTTGGTGTCAGCTCCTGCCTCCGCCCAGGCTCTGACCCGCCAACCAGGGGGAGGGGGCGAGAGGCGCCCACCCGCCCCACTCGTGGCATTCATCAACTTATGTTTTACTTTTTGTAAAGCAAAGCAAACGCCCGGTGACTTTGTTCTCCCAACTGGAAGAGCGTACGTGGTTGCAACGATTGTGACCCTCAGGCTTGTAATGAGGAATATTGAGAATTTATTTGCAGCAGCGATGCATCTTTTCCTGGAAAGGTCGGGGCTCGGCTGCCCCGCCAGACCGCGCGGGCCTGGCTAAACTCCATGGGTTGCTTCCTTTGATCGGTTTTATGAAAATAGCCTAATTAGGATGAGCTCTTTTCTTTCATCTTTTCTTCTACCCTTTCTTTCCTTCTGTATATTCACTCATCTGTCTTTAGTCTCTTTATATATTTCTTTTTCTTTTTTATCTATATTTTTCTGCTTTCTTTCATTTAATTTTAGTTACCTTGCTTTTTGTGCTTTCTTTCTTGTTTTCTTTCTGTCTTTATTACTTTCTGTCCCCTCCTACCGCATTTACCCCACCCCCGTTCCTTTCTCTCTTAGTCGCTTACATTATTTTGTCTTTGTTTGCTTTTTTACCATCTCATTTTTCTTTCATTTTCCTTTTCCCTTCCTCTTTTTCTGTCTTTTCCTCTCATCTACTAATTTTTTTTCTATCTCTTTTTCTCTTATCTCAGTTTTACTTTTTCTACTCCCTTCCCCCAAACACACACACTCGTTTTTTTTCTTTCTGGGCCTCTCCATTTTCCATTGTTCTTCTCAGAAGTCTCGAAGGGCGTGCCAGGCAGCTGCTCTCTGCAGGGTTGGAGCCTACCTTTGGCAAGGGGCAGTCTTGCAGGGAGGGTGGTCTGGAGCAGCGTCGCCCACCCACTGAGCCCTGCCAGGGGCTATAACTTTGAGGCCCAGTTGGGGATGAGAGGCACCCAGGCCTTTCTCCCTAAAATGAAGTCAGACAGGGCCTCTCTTGGCCTTTGAGGGAAACCTTTTGGACAAAATGAAGTCAGGGTCCGGGAGCTACAAGTACCAGAGAGTGGAGGTTTGGCTGGTCAGGAAGAGGCCACTATCCCCTCTGAGTCCCCCCGCACCCAGGCAGCCCTGTGACAGACCTCCTTGGAATTTCGACACTCTGAGGACAAAACCAAATGCTTCAGAGGCTGAGGCTGAAGGGGCCAGCTACAAAATTAGAGTCGATCGTGGACTCCATCATGGAACAAGTGGATCCGAGGAGCAACCAAAGGATGGTCTGCTGAGGGGAGAAGCTACCTCCAACCACAGGAAACAGGAGGAGCTCTCGGCCAAGCCCAGGAACTGTGAGTGGGGTCTGGAGTCAAGGGAGGAATTGGGGAAGCAGGGGACAAAATTGAAGGTTGCTACCTCTGGTCCTGCAGTTCTAGGAAGGCATGCTGGCTGCTTTTTGCATGTCCCGTGTGCCAGCTTGAAAGGCTCACTGACCCCAGAGTCCCCAGCCCTTCTCTCGACACTGAAACGGGCTTTGCTGTTGCATTGGCTGACTTCAGTTACCAACCCCAGAACCCAACCTAGAGAAGCCCAGCCTGGATCTGGCCCAACCATTAGGAATTCTGGGTCTAGAGGGCTGCCCTGCAGAGCACAAGTCTTCGGCAAGGTTTAGTTCCAGCTTGGTGTGATGCACAGTCATTTCTCCTCTCTGTGCCTCCGTTTTCCCATCTGCACTGTGGACCAGCTGTTCTTAATTCACATAAGTGTTTACTTTGGGCAGAAGAGAAGCAGGGCAGCAAGAACAGGGAAGGGAGTGTTACTGAAAGTTGAAGGCACTGGTGTGGAAGAAGGCCACGGCCATGGAGGGAGTCACAAAGAGGCCACCAGACTCATCACTCTGATGATTCCACAGGGTCCTAGGGTGCAGCATGGTTATTAGGGCCTTGAGGGAGCCCAGCCCCTCGACCTGGAATGTGTGGAGCAATCATCATGGACTGACTCAGTTGGGACAGTCAAGTCCAGGGTGTGAACTCCACAGTAGCCCATTAAACAGGACCAAACTGGTGCAAGATACTCTTCCACCCTTACCCTGTAATTCCTCAAGGAGCCTTCCAGTATTCCCTCCACCCATACACATACTTGGAATGGAGTAACAGGGGTGGGATTCTCAAATGGGGACCCACGGCCAAGGTCTTTGGGGTTTGGAGCAGTGTCTAGGGTACTGGGAGACTTGGCTTCCTTTGTTCCATCCCCTGGGATCCTGGATGGGACTCAGGAATGAGGAGTATATATATATATATGTATGTATGTATGTATGTATGTATGTAATAAAACCTACCTGTAACTTCAAGAAAGCAATTAGAGTCACTTACAACTCCCCCCACCCCCAATCTCCACCTTGTTTTTTCCCTCAGGGAATGTGCAGGTAGGTGATAATTATCAGGATAAATGTTGGCTACTCTCAAGGCTGCTTGTGTACAGTCCTTGCTAGAGACAAAGATTGAGTTTTCACTCTTCAAATCAAGGGGAATATTAGTGCCAAGGCTCTAAACCTGGAGTCCCAAACCCATCTATTTAGCCTGAAGTGGAGCTATAGGTTTGAGGCTTAGAGGAGAGTATAGTTTGAGAAATTTGATCTCTTGCTCTGATTCCCCCATTTCCCTTGCTGAGAGGCCTGAGACCTTTCCAATGGCCCAGAAGCTGATCACCTTGTGGCCCACTCTTTCTCTGTCTCTTCCGCCCTCATAACAAAAGCTTTTCCCTTCTCTTTCCACTAAGTTATGATCCAAGAAACAAAGTTGGGAGAGGAGAAAGGCAGGCATTTAAGAAAAATTGTCCACTAAAGAAAGCCAGTTCTGTCCATGGTGCTCATGGGTTCCTGGGTTCCTGTCTTCACCAAGATGGGAGGGAAAGGTGCTGCAAAGGACTACCTCCTTAGGATTTCATAAAGGCTTGAAAAATAATCCTCCTGCCCCCATCTGCCTTCTGAATTTCAGCCCTAGCCTGAGCTGAATATTGGGTAGTTCCTGGTTACTACCTGAGGACTCTGACCTGGAGGAAAGGTCATCTTAGCCAGGCTCCCAAGGTTCTGGGCCAGCCATTTACCCCAGATGCCAACACCTTATAAGGCTAGAAGAGTCTGGAGGAGGGTCATCTGCAGCCTGTCTACATGGACTCTAAATGCCCAGAGCTGATATTGGAACATACTCATGAAATTCCCTCATCAAAGTGAGATTTGGGATTGGAGCAGAGCGCTGGGCATGTAATTTGTCTTAGCTCTGGATCATTTGCACTTAAACTAGTATTTCTTCCCCTCTAGCCTCCTTTAGAGGTTTTCTAAGAGTTAGTTCTAAGAGGACAGATGAAATGCCCTTCACTTTAAGTTGGAAAATGAACTACCAAAAAAATATTTTTAAAATATTTGGTCTCATAGAGCCTATAATTTTATCCATCACTGGAGAGGATTATGGCTGTTATTGACCTTGGGTGCCAGAAGTCTTTCCCCAGAGACCTTAAGATCTTTGCTTTCCCCTCATATTGCTTATATGGCCAGGGGGGAACCTGGGAGGAGATTCCCATCTTGAAGGCTACTGTGTAGAATTATATCACAAGAGGCTAAGGATTTAGAAGCTTAGAGACACAGACAATTTTTCTCCTATGAAATAATTAATTAGGGTCCACAGCCATTCCACCCTGAATAACCCTGATCCCATCTGATCTTGGAAGCTAAGCAGGGTCGGGCCTGGTTAGTACTTGGATGGGAGACCACCTAGGAAGACCAGGTGCTGTAGGCGTAAAAAATAAAAATAAGGGGTTTTAAGCTGACAAAGTCCTTGCAATCTGTGAGGTCAACCAAGGGTTACCTCACCACCACCACCCACAAAAAGAATTAATTAATTAGGGTTGTCTCTGATTGGAGGATATGGGGGCTCTCCCTTTCTTCCCACTTTTTTTTTTTTTTTTAAGAATAGAAAGCCCAAATTCCTTAGTTACCCAAACTGGTCAGTTGGTGTTTGGTGTTGAGGGGATCCTTATAGATCATTCAGTTCTAGCCAGCATGTGCTCAAGTGGCTGGCTGGCCGATGTGTAGGGAAAGAAGCTGCCTTGCCCAAGTCAGAATAAATTGACCTCAGGAAACCAATCACCAGTTCTGTGGTTCTAGGCACCTCCCAGCTGCCATGGTGGGAGCAGAGGAAGGATAAAAATACAGAAAGCAGACAGTGATGGCAGCTGGGTGCAATGTTGGAACTTCCAGCAATGCCCTGACTGTCCTTCTCTATGGTTACCCCAGAGGAATCCCAAAACAGACGGACTGGGACGTGAGTATATAGAAGCTCCACGTCTACCAGGTCCAAAGGAATCACAAGGACAACTGCTCCCAGGCTGAGGAACTGCAGGTCTGACTGTTCCAGCTCCCAGTTTCTTACCCCTAAAGTGGAGTTGGAAACTTTCCCTAGGAATGGGGCTCAGCACCGGAGACCTAGACAGAGGCCTGGGAAGAGCTATGGAAGCTGTCCCCATCCACTCCCCACTCCATCCCTTCCAAACTGTCAGTAACTGGGGTCTGGCACAGGCCCAGCCCAGATGTCCAGCTATGTGTGTGTACGTGTGTGTGCTTGGGGATGATGCAGGTGGGGACTGGGGATACTCTCTGGCCTGTGATCTCTCACAGGAACCCACCTTCAGGTTCTGCCTCATTTGTCCCTTGCTCTCCACATCTGCATGGTTTTAGCTTCAGGAATCATCCATCCCAGGGGCACAGGCCAAGCTTTGGATCAGGGGAGACACAGACAGACCATGGACCAGCCCCATCATCCTGGGGCCCAAGCTAGGCTGACTAGGCGCTCCCTCCAGGTAGGAGAATTCATAGGAAACAAGGGGAACCCAACAACTCTCCGTCAAGACTAGGACAGCCTAAGGACTTTTTCCATTTTATCCAAGAGCTTGCTTGCCTTCCTTCGCGTGTGTAAACACCTGGTAAGCAGATTTTTCAGTAACGCGAGGGAAGACACCGTGCCGCGTTTACCGCCGCTCTTGGATGGCAAAGCGGCCCCGCGGGCGGGTGAGGTTTCTAACCTCAGATGGCGCAGCTGGAGAGCGTGGGAGCCTCCTCCCAGACCTTCCCCCTACCCATCCAGAGATCTCCTCGAGGCCAGCAGGTGCACCCTGCGCTGCAGGGATCCCTCGCCCGCAGCGAGGCTCTACCTCAAGACCGAAGTTCGCGCTGAACCAAAACCCGTTTTGTGCGTTTGCGCGCGGCGCGCTCCCTCCTGCCGACCTGGGTTAAGGGTGCGGCTCTCCCTGGACGCCACTTTGCCCAGCACTTCTCCCCCACAGACCCCTACATCCCTGTCCCGTTGCACCTCCGTCTTCTTGGGGCGACCCCTTCAGAGTCCTAATCATCCTAAGCTTTGTGCGGGGCACTGGAAATGCCCTGTTTGTATCTTTCACTTAATTCAATGGAACGGGATAGAATGCAATTGTTACTCGGGTTTTGTAGATAAGAAAACCGAGGTTTCGAAGATGAATTTAGGCAACTTCTAGAGGCTAAGGATCAATGAAGCCTGGGCCCCAGCGTGGCTCTTGAAGGCATCAGTTCTAGGCTCGGACCATCTCATTTTCTCTTCCCTATTCAAACACCAAGTTATTTCCAATTTTTATTATATTTGTAATAAAAATTATTGGGGTGACATTCGTAAAACCAAGTAAGTTTCAAGAGCACAATTCAACAATATGTCTCATGTATTGTGTTGTGTGTCCACCACCCAGTTAGATTTCCTTCTGTCACCACATATTTGACCCCTTTTGCCCCTATCTCCCTCTCCCCCTTCCCTCTTTAACCACTAATTCAACGCCTGGTGTCCATGAGTCTCTGTTTTTGTCCTGTTTGTTACTTTCAGCTTTATATACCACATATGAGTAAAAGCCGTTTCCATGGAAATAAATCTCATTAAACAGTACAAACTGATACTAAAATAGACCCAAGATACATGGGAATTTTTTAAGGGGAAAAGGAAAAAATAAAGAAATTTGGGGGAAATAAAATATTGACTCCAAAATAAAGGAACCTTTTAACTCAGTAATTTTTGACCACTGACCCCTCATGACCTCTAAAACTACAAAGGTGGAGACTAAGCTCAGCCCACTGACCCCTAACCCGCTCCCACCACCCTGTTTCACTGTGAAGCTAAATCCATGTGGGCACCAAGGAAGTTATGCCTGGAAATTTTCACGGAGAGCTGAGCCTACTGAGGCCCAAACTCCTCTGTGTCTGACAGCCCTGTTGCCCAACACATACAGCACCCAGCTGTGGAGAGGAAAAATGTGGTGGGATTAATGTGGCGTCAAAACACTTTCTATTTCTGTCCTCTCCCTGGGGAAAAGTGGGTGTTTGGTAGCCTGAAGATTCTGAACTTGATTTCATGGGGGTTCACAAAGGCTCACACTGTGAAATTTAGGGTGACACTTGGTATGTGCAAGCATGTGTGCATGTGTGTGTGGGGGGGGTTGGGGATATGGATCCACAGTTTTATTGATTTGTTTTCTAGTAGCAAATTTCACACATACAGAAAGTTAAACAGTAAAAAGGGTAAATTTTACATATACAGAAGAATATAATAACCCTTATACCCGTCATTGATCCTCGACAATTATCAACTCATAGCCAATCTTATTTCAATTATTTTTTCCTGACGTATTTTAAAGCAAATCCCAGACGTCATTTCACTCAAATCTACTTTGGCTTGAATCTTTAACAATAAAGGCTTCTTTTTCTTTCTTTTTTAAAAAACAGAACCTCCATTTGATTATCATACATAACAACTTAACAATAATCTTTAAGACCATTTCAATTCCCTCAGTTGTCTCAAAATTGCCTTTTTTTTAAAAAAAAAATTAGTTTGTTCCAATTGTGACCTAAACTAAGTCCATGAATTACATTTGGTTGACATGTCTCCTTAACTTTTTTTTTTAATGACCTATAACAGTTCCCCCTCTCTTTTTTTCATACCATTTATTTATTTAAATCCTTGGGTCAACCCTATTCTCAAAGCATTGGTCATCCTCAGAAAAGGTCACCGCTCTGTATTGCACCAATCAACTTATTTTCACCAGTTCCTGCCTAGCTGTCCACCGCAGCCAGCTGTGGCCAGGAGGGCTCCAGGGTTCCCTCTGCTCCCTTCCAAAGAAACTGGAGCTGGTCCAGGGAGGGCCCCTCCCCCAGCACTTCCGACTCCCTTTGGTTCCCTTGTTTCTCTTGGAATGGGAGACCTCCCTCCCTCTCCCACTCCCAGGCAGCCAAGAATGTTGGATCCTCTGATGCGTCTTTGGGTTATCCAGGTTTCAGAGTGTCGAAGACTCAATACACAGTTCCAGATCTAGAGGCAAGATTGCTGTCATTGGCGCAAGACCATCTAATTTCCTTGGGGATGCTCCCAGAGGCCTCCATCCTTCCTAAGGGAACCAAAGAGTGTGGTCTCTTTCCAGGGTGGAGTAACCAGACTTGCTTTGCCATCTTTTATTCCTTCCTGCCCCTAGGGCATCACTCATATGGGGAGCTTGAACTTCTGTACCTGCTCTGGCCCACTGTGCCAGCTGTATGTCCTTTGAGCTGTTTCTGGCCCAGGCTCCTCATCTGTAAAATGGAAGTGGTTGTCTTTGTCCAACTTTCCACAAAGGGCTGCTTGAATACAAACAAAGAGCAGGGAAGTGAAGACTCTGTACAGAGTATGTATGGCATGTATGCAATTAATGGGTTGTTTTTCTTACAGTTGGTGCTGTCCGAGGAAAAGGTGAGGATATCTGCTGGGGAAAGAGGAACCAGCCTACAACCTCTTCTGGCCTCATGTCTATGGAGAAGCCCCCCCCCCTTGTAAAACAACACCCCAGACAAACATACCAAAACTAGAAAAAGACCTGAGCTTGGTGGCACCCAGGCAGAGAAGCCTCATATTAGGGAGAAAAGTACCAGGATGTTCACTCCTCTTTCTCAGCAACTGCCAAGGAGCCTGGAGCCAGAATTTTGCTTCATCTCTGAATCCCCTCTCTACTCCCCACTTCTCTCTTTCCAGGACTTCTGGCTTCAGTGCATCAACTACCCCAAAGCCCCAACTTGGGTACAGAAGCTGAAGGAGGTCCAACCCAGGCAGCAATCAATAGGCTCTGCCCCTCCAAATTGAAGATCTCCTCCCTAAGGACTTTACTCTCTGGGACCTAGTGAGAGGAAGTCTCCATGAGCCAGTGCAGAATGCTGTACAGACATTATTGAAGAGTCCTCACACTTTTCATTTCCCAACTACACCTAGCTCATAAAAAGCCAACAAATGTAATAAATTCCTCCCGAAGAACATGGTTTTAATTAATTATTGGGTTATTCAAGGTGACTGGTGTGTGAAACACAATTGCCCTTCTAGACTGAATCACACGTAATCCATCCTCATGGGCTGCTTGTGCTCTTTGGAGACTTGCAGAAAACTTCTGCTTATCCTTCAAAGGTCTTGGGTTGAAATATAAGTTTGACTTTAGCATAAAGAGAGCTCACTCAGTCGGCTGGGGTAATAAGAGATTGAGTCTTGTTTTCTTAACTGCTGATTTGATAGGGTTTCTTAGTAGATCTGGTTTTCATTTATATATTTTAGTCACTTGCTTTGTGGCATCTGCAAAGGACATGTCAAGTCATCTCATTGTGGAATGGAAACTTATGCTGAATTTTGCTTCAGCTGACCTTCAGCAGCTGCAGCTTCTACTGCTGGGGCCTCTGAAATTCAGTTTTATCATACAAGATTCGCGTTCACACATCAGGAGGTTGCTGTGTGTGCTGTATGACATTCCTCTCCTCTGGGCTATATACTCCTTTCTCTACCAAAAAGCCCTTTATTCCAGGCCCATATCTACAAAACAGGCTCCTTTCCAGAATAAGTACAGGTTCCCTATAGAGCCATTAGCCCTGCAGGGCTGGTCCATATCAGGGAGTCTATATTTTTAAAACCTTTTCATAATGTTTGGGTTGGTGGTGAAGCTGCTTGTTTAAAGAGAACATGGAGATAAAAGGGGGGGTGGCGCAGGAGGGGCAGGCTGGGTAGTCTGAGCAGTGACACCTGTCTGCTAGGCTCCTTCTCCAGGCCAAGGTATTGCAGAGTCGGGGGTGGGCTGGGAGGATGGGAGAGGGGCAGGGATCCCAGGCCAACTTTGCATCTCCCACCCAGAGTTTAACCATAGAAGGAGGAAGACTCAGTATTGTGTCTGGGTTCCTGCTCTAGAGAAGACTTAGTCTGTGGGTCTTTGGGGAAGGAAAGGAAGGAAAAACTTCAGGAAAAATAACTGGGTGATTTGTTTCCTCCTAGACTTTGGCTCCTGAGTTGGGTGTGGGAGGCTTTAACAAGGGGCCATGTACTACTGAGCCAGTTCCAAACTAAAAAAGGCCTGCTCCAACTTTTTTCTTCCTGGTTTTCTTTTCCCTTTGGACACCTTCCTTGATTTGGACACTGGAATTTATTTATTTTTTAGTAAATGGAAAATAGATTCCAACACCCCTCAGCTACCTCCAGACCCCAGAGCTCTGTCCTGGCGTGTCCCTGCAGTACCCTACTTCTTCCAAATGGCAGGTAAAAATCTGTCTCCGCTGGAGTTTCAGAAAGGAATTTTATTTTCCACTCATGGCCAGGCCAAGGAGACTCCAAACTGAAACAAAATAAAATCCTCTCTTCCTCTCTGGCCTACTCGATTTTTCAGATTCAGGGGAAAGAAATTTTGGTGTCATTTCAGAGTGTGTGGGAATTTAATAAACACGGACAGTGTCAGGTCACCCTCCCCATAAAGACAAAGTTGTCTGCTCCATAAGGCATCCGAAACACGTCTCACAAGCACCACCTGGGAAAAGACAGGCTGACAGAACCGCAGACAGCAGCTCCGTCCTCACACACACCACGCACACATGCTCTGACCCCGCATTTGAGCCAATTAACCATAACCAGTTCATTCCTGCACTAGACCTGAGGAACTAAACTTAGAGGACCCCTCCCCGCACCCATGGATGCAGTCTGTGACCTATGAAAAGAAGAAGAGATGAGAGCATACATAGAGAAAGAAACAGTGATGGAAACTGGAGTTAAAGAAATCAGGGAATTCAGGACACATAGAGCAGAGGGAAGTCCTAGCCAGCTGGACAGAAGGGCAGCAGGGGCTGGGATCATCCAGAACCTGTGTTGACACAGATATAGATCACCCAGCTCAGCACCAGCCCAGGCTGGCTTTCTGTGATGCCAGGGTAACCAGCCAGCTCAGCCAATTCCAGGAGAAATCAGCCAGAGCCTGTTGGCTTTTCTTTGACAAACAATAGTGGATTGGCTGGAATCTTTACTTTCCCTGAGTTGTTAACTCCTGGGGAATTAGTCAAGCTCCCTGTGCCTTTACCTAGGAGTAGGCTTCCTACCCCCAAAGAGGGGGAGGGAACCTCTCCCTCTACTGATTGGATATTGGAGAGAAAGTGTTCTGGTTTGTTGTTTATAAACAAAACAACCTAGAGCAATCTTGAAGTTTTATCAGCTTTAATCTTATCTCCTTGATAGGATTATAGGGTAGAAGTAGGATCAGAGAGACTTACCCACAACTTTAAAGTCCCCAAAAGCCAATGTGTTTTCATTTTAATTTTTATTACTAGTCCTTTGGCTTGGTATGACAGAGCCACAATCACATTTACACAAAGAAAGTTGGGGCAAATACTCAGGTTCCAAGTCCCCGCCCCCATTTTACCACACTAATCAAATGGGGGAAGGGAGGGGAGGGGTGACAGAGGACTAGGATTCCAAGGGCCCTGCTGGGCTCACAAAAATCCTTCCTTCATTTAACAGTTTCTTTGGAGGGGCCCGACAATGGGTAGCAGACTCCCCAGGAAGGGAGAGGAAGGAGGAAAGGAAGGAAATGGCTGGTTTGTGGGTA
Organism: Eonycteris spelaea; assembly: GCA_003508835.1. Classification (NCBI taxonomy): domain Eukaryota; kingdom Metazoa; phylum Chordata; class Mammalia; order Chiroptera; family Pteropodidae; genus Eonycteris; species Eonycteris spelaea. Next base: position 1,488,854 of record PUFA01000129.1, read on the forward strand.
AATCCACTCGTTTGTAATGCCTGTGATGTTTAAATCATTTCAAGCGCTGAGAAGCGGCTCTTTGACAAGGCAACCCAAAGCCTGGGAGGTTGACTTGCTTGCTCTCAAGTCAGAGTCCTTCTCCCCAGGGGTCCTTGTGGGATTTCTGGAATGTGGGATCTCCCTGTCCTCCAGCGCCCCTCTCCTAGCCCCCGTGTTCCTCACCCTCAATTTGGGCCACCCTCACCTGTCCCCCTTCACACAATCTATCCTCCATGCTTGCCAAGAATCCTACTGACCAAAACAACAACAACAACAACAACAACAACAACAACAACAACAACAACAACAAACCCATCCCCACGATCTCCTTCTTAACCAGATTCCAGCAAATCGATTTATTCTTTCTGTGCCTTGGTTTCCTTACGTTTTTAGCGAAGGAGACTCAGAAGATAACTGAGGCGCTGGACGATGTATAAAAGGAAGGATTTGGGCGAAGCTGTGGGGAGAGGGCTTGACCCCAGACTCATTTCTCTTGCATGGGTTGGAGTTGCTTCAGGGACATCAACCTCAAGTGCCCAGAATCACCCCAACCGAAATGGGTGAGAGCAGCGGACCCACAAGCTCCTTGAGCTGCGATGCCGCTCTCGCCTCTCGCGGTACGGACCCTCCCTCCCCCTCGGAGCCCGCAGCTCACTGCAGGGAGCGTCAGAACCTCCGGCCACCCACTGACTTCCTCACCCAGTCCTGGGAGAACCGGCACAGTGCGCTCACCCGGCCTATGAATACGGCGCGGGAGCCCGCCCAAGCCCGAGACCGCACAGCCGTTGGGACGGGTCAGGGACTGAGGGCTCCTGGGTCCCGGCTCTCAACTCTCTCCTGGGCATGGGGAGGCCACAGAGGGGCGCAGAAGGATGCATTTCTCTCAAGGAACATTTATTCCCATTAGAGGTCGTAGGATGCCTGCTACCTCTGCCCAGACTGCATCCCCAAATTCCCCCAACCCTGTTCCTCCGAGATGTGCCTGGGGCAGCCCCAGTTTACTTCTGCGACTCCCATACCCCTGGATCCGGCTCCGCGGGGCCGCGTGAAACAGTCCAAGATCCATAAAATCACACCGACCCAGAGAGCTCAACTCGAGAAGCCCTCGCAACAGTACACGTTTCACCGTGAAAATGAACGGTTAGATCCTGACTTAATTTTTGGTCTGAATGGTGCAAATAACTCTCTTTGTCACTCTTTAGTCGGAGATCTCAGCTGTGCAGACCTGTTCTGGGAGCTAAAAGAGCTAAAAGATATTTTCCCCCAGAATAAGTATTTTTACCCGGACTGGACTACCAACTTCGTTCTCCTGGAGTTAAATTTTGCAAACTCGATTTAGGAAAACAAAAACAAAAACAAACAAACAAAAACCCACTTTGTTTCTATTTTTTTAAAAACGAATTAAGTCAACTGTCTGATTTTTACTAGTTCTTATTATCTGGGGGGGGGGAGTCTATATTACAGTTGTTATAAAGATTTGTGTAGTTCAGACCCGAAAAGCAGAAATACAGTTCAAAATTTTTCTGTTCTCAAACTTTTCTATAATAAACTTTTATTGCCTAAATAATTAAAATAAACACTATTAAAATTTACATATTTTAAGCTATCTTTCAAAAACAGGCAATGTGTGCTCAAAGGAAGAATTTCAAAGTTACAAAAGAGTATACATTGAAAAATATATCCTTTCTCCTGCCTCTTACCTCTTTTCTTCCCAGAAGCAACCACTGTCGTCCATATCCTTACAAACATAGCCTTGAACACAGTGGCAGACTACCATACACATAGCTTTGCATTTTGCCTTTTACTTAAAAAAGAAACACGCTGAGGTTTTATATCGTTACTAATGCCTCCTTCTTTTTAATTATTCCATTCTACTGTACTGCCGTGCCAGAATTAATTTAACCAGGTGGGTATTGATATTTAGATTGATTCTAAATGAATGTCTCTTCCTTTTTTCTGCTATTGCACATAATGTACCCGACTCTGTATATATATGCAAATATGTCTATATGATACGTTCATAGAATTGGGCCATATAAAAGCCTTGCATATTTTTAATGTTCGTAGAGGTTGCACCTATTTTCATAGTGTTGTAAGAAATTTGTATGTCCTTTTTCAGAGAACTGTCTGTTTATGTCCTACCTTTTGGTTTTTTTGTTGTCGGTGAGATATGTTTATTGATCAGCCACAAATAGCGGGGGTAGAACGTTTTTATGCTGCTCTATAAAAGCGGGATTGTGGTTTCGTTTTGTCAATAGGGTGGTACATGTGATGGATTAACGTCTACCCGTCTATGCTTTTGTGGTTTTCCTGACAATTTTTCCTGCGGGTGGAGGACTGAATGGAGGGGTGGAATGTAGATTTCAGACAATTGCCCCCTTGGATTTTCTCTCGAGGAATTCCACTTTATTGGAACATGAGGGGAAGATTCCTTTTTTATTATAATCACTTTCTCATCTTCTCTGACTCTCCTCTAGAAAACATGGAAAAGTCCCTCGTCCGACTGTGATGGAAACGGCTTGAGCACTACAGAACCGAGAGACCTCAGGCCCAGCGCCCCGCGGCTTCCTTCGCTCTATGCCTCAGCCCTGGGCAAACCCTTTCGCGGGTCAGCAGGTTCTCACCTAAGAGCTTACAAAACCCTAGAAAACTGGGGAGGGTCCAAGATCTGGTCCCTCCAGGCACCTGGCAGATGAGCTTTTGGAGATCTTGCCCTTCCACCCTGGCAGAGGACTGCCGGCCTGTCCTATCCGCCTCCAGTTCCCCGTGAACTCATAGAAAGCAGCCGGTGCCCTGGCCGCTCGGGGACCTAGTGATCACCGCCGCTTGTTTACGTCCTCAGACATAGGAGTGAGACAGCAAGGGTGGGTAGGGGGCTGTAATTGGGGGACGAGGGAGGCAAGGAAAGAAGGATCCGAAGGGCCACAGAAGCTACCTCTCACTTTCCCCAGAGGCGTCCCTCAGCGGCAGGATCCCAGAGTTCAGCCCACTACCCCACCACCCCTGTCCCACTGCCCAAAACTCCAGGGGGGGCTCCAAGCTTGGTACCAAACGCAGCCCTCTGAACCGCACCGGATTTCCTGCCGGATTTTCTGCTGGTGTACAAAATGAGCCACCACCAGCGCTTTCAGGAATTCTTCGGAAAGCAGATCGGTCTGCCTCCATTTGCCCTACCTGAGATACCAGTCAAGAAACTGAGCAAAAAAAAGTGGGCAGACCTTTAGAGGCAAGGTCAAGAGGGAATTCCAGACCTGCAGAGTTCTATCACGAGGATCCAGGTCCAACCAAGTGAGGAGAGGACACCTAACATTTACTGAGAGCACTTACTTTGAGTCAGAAACTTGCTAACGACTTCGACGGGAACTTCAATCTCGTCAAATGCCTCAGGGCAGTATTTAAGGTTTGAAACTGAGGTATACTTTTTTCCAAGGGAAATAACTAAGCCAGAGAGGCTGAGTGAACCAACAAGTGTCAGAGGCACATATTGTTATTAAATTTTATCCCCTCAGAACTGTTGGCAGTGAGGTCTGGATTTGGTCAACTGAATTTTAACGTTTTTAAAAATTATTCAGATAACGACTTACCAATTTCTTTTTCGTCAAAGACTTCCCTCCAGGAGAGGCCTCAGGGGCTTCCTTACCTGACTTCTGACCAAAAGATATTTAACTTTTTGGTCCCATTATTGTGTTATTTCAGGCAACAAAATGTTCCCATTTACCTGAAAAATTGCTTGCATTAAACAGCACACTTGGGCTTAAGACCTCAGCTCCGGTCTAGAAACAGAGGTGGCCCTTCCAGGAAGGATGAGCTCTCCATCCCCACTCCAGGGATCATCCTGCCCTCCCCTGTGGATGTCATTTACCTAGACCCCCAGACTGCTGCTTTGGCCAGAGCCGGTCTTCCAGGGTCTTTTCCAGGAACCTTCTCTTTCTTGGAAGAAGGAGTGGGGAGAAGAGCACTGGGGAAGGTTTTGAGGGCAGAACTCGTGTTGCTGGTGGCAGTGGGGGCACCTGAGCAAGAGCTGGAGCTAGAACGACCAGCTAGTGATGGCGGCTCCCTCTACCCTGGGCAGATGGCCATGACCCACACAGGCTTTGTCCATGCCCCATGACACCAGTGGAAAACCGTGATAGTCTAATCTTTCCCAGCCTGGCTGTTTGGGGGTAGACATTGTCTCCTATCAGTCTGATCCCATTTTTTTTTTTTTGGTATGTGTGAACGAAGTTTTAAAAAGAAATGAGAAATAAGAAACTGAGAACATTATTTGGTTGTGTAGTCCCAGGGGACATTCTAACCTTCTCTCTTCCCCCATATTCAGAAGGATTTTAAAGCTTCAGTTTCTGAAATTGTTGTTTACATGCTCTGATATCACTTCCCTTTTCTCTCTCTTAACTTTTTACTGTTTCCTGGAGCTCTTCTAAAGCAGAGTCTACATGGGCAAGGTGAGTGTGGCAAGGCAGAGGATGCAGGAGTACTATTTTATTTTATTTTATTTTATTTTTTTATTTTTATCATTATCATTTTTAAGCAAGGCAACCCTTGGTTGACCTCACAGATTGCAAGGACCTTGTCAGCTTACAATCCCTTATTTATTATTATTTTTATTTTTTATGCCTATAGCACCTGGTCTTTCTAGGTGGTCTCCCATCCAAGTACTAACCAGCAAGTACTAACCAGGCCTGACCCTGCTTAGCTTCTGAGATCAGATGGGATCAGGCTCATTCAGGGTGGCATGGCCGTCAACAGGGAGTACTATTTTAGACCAGCCGGTGTCACAGAAAGTTGCCTCCCATCTGGAAGCATGAGGGTGCAGGAGGGGATGTGTGGCAGAAGGCCGAATGTGTGGTATTTTGGAGTCCAGCACCTGAGAGTACAGACAGACACACACCCCACAGCCTGGTGACCCTTTCCTCGGGGGTCAGGGAAAGGACAAGCAGTGATGTCTGAAAGGCAAAGAAGTTAACGATGTTTGGCTGTCTGGGGGCTTATCAGTGTGTCCGGGTCAGGCGGGGGCCGAGGCAACACGCTTTAGCAGACGCTGAGGTGGGGCTGTGCAGATGAGGAGGGGCTTCCTGGGGGATAGCCGACCCCATAGACCCGCCCTAGGACTACAGGGCAGCTGGGCTTCCGGGAGGTGCTTTTTGGGAGCCACCAGTGAAAGGAAGCGGGTATCTGGTGAAATATTAACTCTTCTGGGTCTTGAAGGGAGGAATCAGTGGGTGGAGGACGTGGAGAAGGAGAAAGCTGCTACCCTTTCTTCTAATCTCATCCATGGGAGTCACTTCCAAAGCCTTTGAGCTTCTAACCCCTGGCCAGTGGGATGGTCCAAGTTTTTGGGTTTTGTCTGCCTCCAGGCTTCTCCTCCCAAGAATGAAAAAAGTTGCTCAGCCCCATTTGGAGGTGGAAGGGTGATGAGTGGCGAATAGAAACCTTTAGCTATTTGGCGGCGGGGTGAGGGGTGGAAGGATGCTGCATGTAGGTCTTAAACTGAACTGGGGGCAAGGTGGAGTTGGTAATGAGTTCCCCCTCTCCACATCCCTCAAGTTCCAATAGGACAGCGACCAGGGGCGGGCATCCCTCAGAGTTCTCTTATGGGTTAGCGGCATCCGGGCCTGGTGGGAGCCTTTGGGAGGAAGGGCGGGTCTCGGGACAGATGCTGGGGAGGCTGAGGAGTTGCAGAGGCGGTTATTGGCTGGGTGGGTGGGGTTTCCTAGCCTGATCTCCTCACCCTCTGCCGGTGGAACTCCAGCCGCTGGGTGGGGGCCGGGCTCAGGTGCCTCCCTGAAGTGAATCAGGCTTCTGACAACAGCGCCACCTGGCCTCTCCTAAGGGTAAACATCCTCTGCTCTTTGGAAACTGGTGGGACCAGAAAGGCAAGGGGGTGCCCGGAGATGGAGGGAGGAAAGGAGAGAGGCCAAGGCGAGGGGAGGTTTTGAAAGTCTCTCTCTCCTGCCAGGAATCCAGTGGTGGCCTTTCTTGAGCTAAGCCACTCAGCTCAGCATATTTGAACATCCCATGAGGCATTATTTCTCTCCAGCTGAATAAAGAATGGTGTTGCTAGGTCCTCCAAAAACGGCTTTGGAAGTAGTTCCAATCTAGGTGTATGGGGGGAGCAGGAAAGGCCTGGGAGGTACCAGCGTGATTCTCATTGCCTAGGAATCACCTGGAGGACGTCCCTCTGAAGGGAGACTGGGCTTCTGTGAGGGCTTAGGGCACATTCGGGGTAAGAGTGGAAACCCTTGCTCTTTAGGGAGCGATTTGGTCACTAACCAGCTTTACCAGCGAACGTGGTTACTATGGCTATCAATTTTAATGTTGAAGAGGTGTGGAGGGAGCCGGCTTTGACTCCCAATTCCAAGCTATTCTTGGGCCATGGGACTAGTAGAGCGAGAAGTGGTGAGACCAAACAGAGCCAGCAGAGACCCAGATCCCACTCCTCACCAGCTTCAGTCCCCAGCAGTGCTTCGTCTTCCTGAGCACACTCTCCTTGCCTGTAAAAGAGGAATGATACTAACGGCTACAGAGGTGATGCCGGAGTAAAATCACCGCAGTGACACACCTCGCACAGAATAACTCAGTGCTTAATGACAGCAAAAAGTGTCCCACTAGCCTCATCCTCCTCTCAGACTTTGCCAAGGCACCAATTGCATGTGTCCCAGAGAAACCCTTGGCCACTTGGCCCTCTACCCATTGCCAGCTAGACTAGAGCAGCTGAGAAGTGAATCATGGGTAAAGTCATACCCAAGGCCACTCTTCTCTACATCCCACTGAGCAGTTGGAAGGAAAGCACTGGGGGAGGAAAGGGGAGGGAGGGAGGAAAGGAAGGAAAGAGCTCTGGGTCCAGGCGGTGGGCCCCCACACCAAGAGATCCACTGGCTCTGTGAAGAGGCAGATCCTAGTAGGCGGAAACACACGAGTCTGCATTTTCAGTACCCCGTTTACTTCGGAGATGAAAATAATTCGGTGAGTGGCCTGGCTGAAAGCTCTTTCTGGGTTTAGGACATCATAAGATCTTCCTTGGAACTGGGAATAGCTATGACCTGGACATCACCGAGCCTCCGTTTCACCCTGTAAAAGTGGCCTAACTGCCATTCCCACCTCAACTTCCTCTGGAGTCCCGATGGAAGCAAAGACAGAGTGGAGGTGACCACACTGGACCGAACAGCTATCTATTCCCTGTGTGGCCTGAACGCTGATCTCCAAACTAAAAACAAATTCAGATCACACAGTTCATTTGCAAGCAACCATGGTCTGGGAAGGGCCTCCCGGAAAAGTTCCATGTGCATGGCCTTGGGAGTCCTAACCATGTTCGGTCTTGCCTCTGACACATATGGTTCACTCTGCCTCTTGGGTCCAGTTATTTCATCTGTAAACGAGGATGGTAGCTCCGCCTGATCAGGTGGTTTGGGGGACAATCAAGGGCTTTGCCCCAGTGCCTGGCCCGTGATACGCATATTCTTAAATAGATACGGAGGAAGCCCGTTTCAGGAGCCCCCTGGGGAACTGACTTTACCTCCGAGGTTTTGGGATATTAGAGCACGAAACGCCGGGTGGGGAGCGGAGGGAGAGGAGTGTGCCTGGTAACCGGCTGTGGTGCCCTGTCCTGGGCATTTCTACTGCGAGCTCTGGCGCCTCTCGCCCAATCTTTGTCCTGCTACTTCCAGCCCCGGGCGGATCCTCCTCGGACCCCGCTGGAGCGAAGGCCCAGCTTCTCTGCGGGTGCCCTTTGGCCCCGCGGCCCGGCGCCGGGTCCCTGGTCCTGGCGCCGGAGAGGGTTACTCTAGGGCGGGACAGCGCTTGCCAGGCGCGCTATCCCGGGAGGACTCAGGGAGTAACTGTCGATCCGCGAATTTTCTCCGCCAAGGAGCGCGGGGCTCAGCGCCTGAAGTCAACCTGTTTCTCGGGTCTCTTAAAACAGCAACCGGGCCTGGGAGTGAGGTTTTCTTCTCTGCGCGTTCTAAGCTCCAATTGCCGGCACATTCGCCGCCCGGATACACCTTCCCCCGCTGTCCTTCTTCAACAGAACCTCCAAGCCAGACGCTCACCAGCATTGCTCTCTCCTCGGGACCCCCAGCCCCAGCCTGCTCTCTAAGTCCTCTCTGCAGAGACAGGGAAATGGAGGACACGCTCCATTCACGCCCCCCACCTCCACTCTCTCTGGCCCCTTCTGAGGAGTGGCATTTCCCTGCGGGGTCCCCAGAAGCAGAGCAAATCAAAACGCTAGGGGGAAAGGACTGGTTATCGGGTCCACGTGTCTTTTCTTCTGCTGTCCGTCCCCTCTCCTCACACAGGGATATTGGCGAATCAGGAAATTTCACACAACCAGGAAATTCGCTGAAGAATGGGAACCCAGAAAAGTACAGCCAATCCAACAGCTGGCTTTTCTTCTCTTAGTAGGAACCCAGTTCCCCCACCAGACATGGATATAGCTTCTGTGCATCTCTGTAAATTTCCCAACCAGGAAGCAAGGGATATGCATTTTCACAGGTACATTGGGCCCTAGAGACACCGGGGCACAGGCAGTTATAAGAGAGTCTATTCAGGCTATGTCCAAATACAACCAAATTATAACACGAAAACCAGAGATCTTGATTTGGATCTTTTATGTTTAAATAAATATGCAAATAATTTAAAAATTTATAATCAAATTCATTTCACTGTGCCTATGTTTATGTTAGTGGATGTGACAGACAGAATCAAGCATGTCAACTAGCTATTTCCTGGTCTAAAAACAAAAATAATCCCCCTTCTCCTTTGAGCCTCTGCTTCTCAACTATAAAATGGAAAGAAATCACCACCCATTTAGACTGGGAGCTCTGTGCATGAAGTGACTGTGAGAATTGACATGGGAGAGTTTGGAGTGAAGTAGGAGGGTGGAGGAATGAGAAATGTGGCAGGCACTGAGTTAGAGGTCCCCAGACTAAGTCCTGGTTCTATATATGTATTTCATGTCCCCGGTCTCAGTTTTCTCACCTATAAGATGGGGAATAAACAAAGTAATACACGTGAAATACTCTGTCAATATCAGACTTCCTTTGGCCTGTGAAATTGAAAGGGGACCATGGCCAGGAGAGCAAAGAGAGTAGCCCAGGGATGAGCATCCCCATGGCTATTTGGTGCCTTAACACGTGGCCTCAGCTAGCTCAGTCTCACCCTCTGCCTGATCCACCTGGAAGTGAGAGTCCATTGCAGTAGACCTGCCCTGTTTGCTTTGGCCACAGTGTGATGGTCTTGCGGGGTTTGCCAACAGGATTTCAGTGTTTGCTCTCCTGCCTGGCATAATTGCTGGTGGCTGGCATTCTGCTCCTGATCATCATGCCCATCAATGTTGCTCACAGCAAAAGGAGCCTGTCTCAGCTTTGCCTGCTCCAGCTTCCTGCTGTTTCCACCCCTTTCAAAGATGGATGGCATCCCTTTATATTATCATTCCTAAGACTCTGGGCTTGGGAAAGCAGGGTGGTGGAGGGACACTAGTCTTTCCTTATAAAATGGCTGCCCAAGAAGTACATTCTCAAGGATTAAGAGGAACCAGGAAATAAGCCAGGAAAAGAAATCAGAGAGCTACAGAAACCAGGTACCAACCCTAGATTTTTAAAGGACTTGTTTTGCTTTCCCACATTTCCTCCTTCATGCTTTCTGGGGACAGATGTTCCAGGTAAAGAAGAAGGGATCCCTTGCTAATGACCACCCCAGACCAGTTAGAGCCCATGGTTTGAAAGGTCATGGAGGAAGCATGATTAACAGTTTCCTCATAGGAAGAACACATGTTCAGAACAATCGCAACCCTTCCTACCCCAAGGCAGCTCCGGAGCCTCCGGCCACCTCCCCAGCACACAGTGTGCACTCAGAAGACATGAAATACCCTCCACAGGATACACTGCCTGTTTGGCTTTCCCAGCTGCTGGTTAGAGTCGTGGCTAGAGAATGCAAAATAATCGAAAGCAATGCTTAGTAAATTGCAGTTCCAAGGTCTTGCTGCCTGCCTAACAATTTGCAAAAACCCATTTTATTGCTTTCTTAGATTCCTTGAGTTGAAACGCCAGTGTTCTGTCATTAAGCTAAGTGACATGCCAGCTGTAAAGACAAGGGTTGTGAATGATTATATTCGGCTCATGTAATCACCCAGTATGGGTGGGGGAGGACACTGGAACAGCTACCAAGTTGCCTGACTTACACTCCCTGCCAGGGTGGAAGCAAAACTGGAATTTGAAATTACCCCTTTAAGGCTCAGGAGAGTTACCCAGTTTGAGGTGGGCTAGGGGTTGTCCAGTGTGGGACAAGCCAGATAAAGGCTCCCAAACATGGCTTTGCATCAGAACTCTCTGAGGGAGCTTTCTAAATCCAGGCCAACCTCCCCTCACCCCCAACAAATTTGGCTTGTTGGGGGGGGAGGTGGCGCACATAGACTTTAAGTTGCCTAGATAGTTCCAAGCCTGGAGAACCTGCCAAGTCCAAGGTGGCTATTTTCAGCAACTCGGCCCTTCTAAGTGTGGAGCCCCATGCCACTGCACAGACTGCATGCCCACGAAGCCGACCCTGTCTTTAGATCAAAGGCGCTGGCACCAAATTGTTCCTTAGAAAGACAAATAATTCTGACTTCACCTTAAGAGACTTCCTCTTAATCAACTCAGGAATCTTGACTGGCTAGGGCAGGTGGCTCGGGGAAAAAAAGGGAGAAATGCAGAGCTTCTAGGAAGCCCCATTTTTAGCAAGTTTTAGATCTTTTGCCTGGGCCGAGCTATGATCTAGGAGAACGTGATAGCGACAACAAGAAAACTGGCTTCTGTTCAATCTGTTTTGAGCCTCCTGAACGGCATCTTGAAAGGGCTAAGGTGGGGATTGGGAGTTTAAGATGATAGTTAAGCTTTTACTAGTCTGCCCAGTAGTAACCAGGGCTTCCTTCTTCTGCCATCCAGGTGGGCCTTGTTTACTAAAAAGAACCATATGCTAGGAGTCCCTGAAAACCAGGCCTGGTGGGAATGAGGGTGTTGTATACATGTGTGTGTTTTACAGCTGGACACAGTGGCTAACCTCGGTCTAACCTTACTGCTTAATATCTTGGATAATTAAGGTCTTTTGCCTGAGGGGTACTGTAGGTTTCAGGTATCCCAGAATCCCCTGACTTCCTTGAAGCCAGAAATTCACGCCACTGGGAATCCATGTGGCAAAGTTGAGTCAACATTGTGAAGGAGGTGCTGACTTCAGGCTTTCTTCCACCCCTGCCCCATATCCTCCTCCTAAGCTCTCTCCAGGGATCTAACTCAGGAAGTGCAAGTGAGGCCCAAATCTTGGATTACATTCCTGGAGATGGTAAAGAAAAACTTGTGGACAAAGTGAGATGTTATGCCTGGAGTCAAGCCAGGCCCAATGCTGGGCAGAGTCACAGAAGCCACGCACCCCCCCCCCCCAATGGACCACCTCAGCATCTGGGCTTCCAACAAGGTGGGCAGGGCTCACTGTAGAACACTCATCCAAAGAAATTCTTCAAAGTCCCCTGACACATTTTCAGTGGATTTGGAGCTTCCTTAGTGAGGGGTGCTCAGGAGAGCTACCTCTCCCACATCCCCTTCGCATTCTCACTCTGGATCAGACTCCTTGTCCTGGCATTGAGGATGGCAATTTATTTTATTAATGTACGCTTGAGAGGAAAATACATCATTTCTGCAGGTTGATGGAAGAAACACACGAAGGCTGGGTACTCTCGCCTCACCTCTGTCTTCAACGGCGACGTCGAGCTGGGCTGGTAAGGGTAGGAGTAGAAAGATGTTTGGGCGCTGAGGTGGCTGGGATGGGATAAGGGTCTGGTCTTCGCCTGGTGGTTACGGCTGCCCCAATGCCCAAGTAACGGCACTGAGGCTGTTGTAACCATGCCTTCAAGCCTGGATCTTCTTCTGCCTTTTCTCTTGGGGTTGCAGACCAACCGACACAGGCCTGTTGGTAGGCTGAGGGTTTTGGATTCCTGGAGGTTGTGAGTCCTTCTCTGAAACATTCTTCCCCTCACATTACTTTATCTGGGGGAATGTTCTGGATGATGGTGCCATGAGAGGGACCCATAGGAATGCCATTGCAAGGGGCAACTGGGCTGTGTTCTGAGGCAGTACCAATAACTCCCCGAAGTCATGGTCCTACAACAATGTAAGCTAACTGGGAGGGCACAAAAGGCAAAGCTGTTGGCCTCAGTGGTGCTAATGGAAAATAGTTATAAGACCAGGATATTTAGATGAGGAAATAAAAAGTTCAGTTGATTCTATGGGCTTTGTAGGCATCGTAAGAAGAAATAAATCATTTCATGGAGTAAGAAGTAGAAAGGGAAAAAATAGCAGAGATCCAGTCTGATTCTGGGGAGATAAAAAAAAAAAGACCATTTTCAGATTTTCCTTTAAAATAGTCTCTAAAATATTGAAGTCAATAAACGCATCACCACCTATCTAGTGGGCCAGGAGGCGCTCAGGTGATTCACATCCACAGTTACCAAAAACTCATTTTTACTTTCAGAGATTCATCTTCCTGCATCTCTAAACATTTGATATGGATCCTTTAAGAGCAGCCAAGGCGACTGGCCAGAGATAATAAATAGTAGTGGTTAAGAGCATAGGCTTAGGAGCTCTCACTATCTGTGTGTCCTTGGGCAAGTTACTTAACCTCTCTAAACCTCATTTTCTTAATTTGAAAAAAAATAATAACAATGGCACTCACCAAACAGAGTTTCCCTGAGGATTGAGATAATGTATTTACAGCTTTTGGTACACCAAAAACAAGTGTGTCTTGGTCCAGTTCATGCTGGGCTCATCACCATCAGCACAGTATCATCATCACCATCATCATCATCATCATCACCATCATCATCATCATCATCAGAGCTACTAGCCATCATAGGGTGCTAAGCACTCCAATTTAGCAAGCTTTTCATCCTCTTAAAATCCTACAAAAGAGGCTATATATTCCCTAAAACTCAACTGTTGTCAGATCTGAAAGCCTGGGCTCATTGGCTGACCCAGGATGATGAGACTGTAAAGATTTAAGCAGAAAAATGGAGAAATCTGTCAGGGCTCCATTCTGCACATGGGTCAGACTGGCCCTCAGCTCATGGAAGAGTGGTAAAGAGGAAGGAACGCTGAACTATTTGTTCAGAGCCCATCACTTGCAAGAGGTTGGGCAAGTTATTTAATGTCCCCAAGTCTTGATTCTCTTCATCTGCAACTTGAGAATAAGGTAAGAATGTCTGCTTTGCTAACTTCACAGCATTACCTGATGATTATATGAGATAAGGTACATAAACTTGATGTGAGGACGGTATTCTTACTACACCTACCAAGAAAGCCCCTGATCCATAATTTGGACTTGTGCTCTGCTAGTTCCTTCTTTCATTCAACCATTATTTATTATGCAGAAGCCCTATTCTCACACCACATCCTGCTCCATCTGTAAATCAATGCATTGATAGATATTCCGCTGTATATAACTGGACCTTTGCGAGTTTGCCTTGTATGTGTCAGTCCTTTAAGGTCTGATTAACTGGAAATTTTAGAAGCCATTATTTGACCTAAAAGCAGAGGACCAGCTCTGAGATCTGGTGACTCCACGTGGTAATCTAGGAGGCCCTGCTTGGTTTTGGCCATCTCTGCTAACTGTAGAAATACCTTCACTGAAGAGCCATTTATTATGACCTCAACTGAAGACTAATATTAAAAATGATAATCGAAAGAAAAATAGTGTGGCTTTAAGAGCTTGAGGCTTGGGAACAAGAAACATTTGACTCAGAGCCTTGCTCTGCCACATAAAGGCTGTGGGACGTCCTGAATGTTAAGCCTTATGCTCTTTGAGCCTCTGTTTTTTTCTCTTCTAAAGTGCACAATTGTGATCTGAATTAAATTAAATACATATTTAGAAGAGTGTTGGCACCTATATAGTAGAATACCAAAAAAGGATAACTATTATCATCACTAATATTCATGAAAAACATGTCAGTGCCTTCAGCCATCCCTGACCTTAGGGAGACCCCAGTCCGATGACAGACATAGTCCATGTCCTTAGGGAGTATCTATTCTGATTGGAGAGATAAAAAACATCAAAACAGAATGCTTGTTCGGCCTTTTCTGCCAAGAGGTTCAGAGCTAAATTCAATGGTCAATGTAGGAAACACTTTATCACACCATTTTAATATCACCATCTCCTCCCTTGCTCTGTGTGACTTCTGAACATTATAACTTCATTTTAACAGTCATACTAAATAAAAGCTTTCACTGTAATCTGCTACATCACCCCTCTTTTTTAAAACAGCTAATTTTAAAGAAATAACTATATCTTTACTTAAAATTCCAGTACTAGAAAATGATGAACTAAAGAGAGTGGGGGTGGGATTGAACTCCGTAAAGATTGGGACTCACAGGTCAGACCTGGCTGTCACAGGTTCCGCTGCTCAGGTCTGGGTCTAGACGTAGGACATCCTCACTACCACACCTGAGATACTTATTCAAAAGACAAATTGCCAAGGCCCCAACCCAAACCTCTTATGTCAGAACGTCCAGAGGTGTGGCCAGGAAACTATAGGCTTGACAGTAGCCCCTACATGATTCATATCATCTGGGAAGTTTGAGAAACACCAAACCCAGTTTTTCCCTGAGGGTCATGAGAGGATCATCAGAATCACTTAGAGCAGCTTCCTTAAAAATACAGATTCGTGGGCCCCTAGGACCTACTGAATCAGAATTTCTGGGGACAGGCCCTGGAATATGCATTTTTACTTGCACCCAAAGTGATGCAAGTATGGGCTGACATTCACTCACTGGCCCTTCTGTAATGTGAGCGACTGGTCACGAGTGGGCCAGGTCAGACTCTCTGGTGATAGTTACTTCAGGTGGCATGAGTGAGGGAGATGATTAAAGAGTACAGCCTTCTTCCACAGGCAGCCCAGCAGCACAAACTCCTCTACCATACGCAATGCTACGCTGCAGAGTTCTCCTAAGTTTTCACAGACCACTCTCCCTCAGAAGCCCTAAAGGTCTGACAGAGGGCTCCTTATTGTCTTTGGTCCTTTCTCACAGTGGAATCAAAGCTGAAAGGCCTTTGTTTACAAATCTTTTCAGGATCCACTATCCGGTTGTTTGGTCTCCTCAATGTACTCCATTACAAGGCCAGCTTTTGGGGAAAGTGACCTGGACCTAGGCCAGCCTGGCACAGCATGGAAGGTGTGGAAATCAACCCCTCACAGCTAACATGGTTCTATTCTGGGCCTGACATTAATGACTGTCTCAATTTGAGTCATGAATGAAAGACGAGGCAAAGTGCACTTAAAGCAGTGGGACGGATAAGTCAGAGCAGAAATATATATTGCAAGGGGGTCACATTTTGACTGACATTAATTTTAATTGTCTACTTACCTGTATGTCTTTATCAATCCATCCATCCACCTACCTACCCAACATTCCAGAACTATATACATAGAGTACCTTTCAATGCACTCACCATATTAAGGGAATATAGATGAGCCTACCTATTTCCTCTCACATCTTTTTTGGCCAGAGATCAGGCAGTGACTGTACACTTCCTGCTGCTGTATACACGGGTCCCTCATAGCACCTGTATGGCTTCTGCCAGGCCTTGGATCCAGTCGGGCTGGAGTGGCGACAACCAGCAGATCCCTCAGAGAAACATCATGGCTGTGAGAACCCTGCAAGAGGAGGAGGGAGGATACATCCAGTGACCTCTTCTCACCAGAGTTTCGGCTGCGGAAGTAGCACTTCTGGGCAGGAAGGCGTTTTCTGAAAAGGGAAAATCATTGGCATCATCAGTTTGTGTTGCTGGATTCAGCATAAATTCCTGTCAAATGTCACCTCCCCCTAGGGTCCCCGAGCCTAAATCATATCCTGAATCAGAATTTCTCCAATAGTTCCTCTTCCCTGTGTCTCCCCAGAATCAGACAGGATCTCTGCTATTTTTTCCCTTTCTACTTAATGCCCCCAAATGGTCCAGATTCAGAAGAATGGACCTCATCTGAATGAGAATCAGGAACTGTGGAAGAGGATACTTTGACATAGCATTCTATTTTGATCTTTCGCATCTTCCAAATAAAACTAGAGACTTCCTAGGGACATGGACTATGTCTCCACCATCAGATTGCAGTCTCCCTGAAGACAGGGGATGCATACCCTTCAGACTGGGTGCTACCCAAATATTAGGACTGGCTCTGCTGGTTACTGTATCCTCTAAGCTCTTGGCACATCCCTGTGCACACTAGCACTCACGTGACTGGTTCCTCAACACCAGCTTTGGGTGGTAGGGAGCCGGAAACAAGAAGAGCTTCTCCCTCAGTTGAACCTTGGTGAATAGCTCTGATAGCAGATGCTGCTTCTTCACGTTATTCTTTAGCAAAATCCAGCGTGGGTTCTGACCTCTAAAGAAGCGCTGGGATTTTGTAGGCAAAGAAATTTTTGATATTTTCTCCTGGACGAGGTGTTGGGGGATCTGCTGCTGCTTGCATTTTAAGGCGAGCACCCTGTCCATCTCTGGGCTACTGCATTCGGAACTGGTTGTCACAATCATGTTTTGCAGAGACTCAGAGGAGTCTGAGACCTGGGTGGTGGGTTCTGGGAAGGTTTCTACTGAAGTTAAGGGCTGAAAGAAAACACAGTCCAAAATGAGATTGTGGAAAGCAAAGGGCTACTTCCTATGCCATTTCTGATTTAATCAAACAGATTAACAGCTGAGTTCATCAGTAGCAAGAAAAGTTAGTTAGGTCAGAATAGTTTCCTGACCAAGAACTGGTTAAACACCAGGGCAGAAGATGGGGTAGGGGGACTATCCATAGAGCTTCCTCTGAAGATCTTTAAATGTGAAAGAGATTTTATACACTAGATATTGGTAATCAGAGAATATATACTATTTCAGTAATTAGCAGGTGGAATATGGGGGTACAGAGACTCTCATGCATGCTGATGAGAATGCAGACTTGAAACCATACTTGGTAAAATAAGATTACGAATATCCTGTGACTCAGCAATTCTGTTCCTAGTTATATGTACTAAATGAGTTGTTAAATAGCTCCTTTTAAAAAAGTGTGTACACCAATGTTTCCAGCAACATTATTCACAATATCCAAAAGTAGCCAAATTTCCACCAAAAGATGAATGGATAAACAAAGCGTGGTATATATACATAATGGAATACTATTCAGACTTAAAAAAGGAGAAAATTCTGATACAACCTACAACATGAATGAACTTTGAAAGCATTGTACTAAGTGAAAGACACAAAAATGCAAATAGTCTATGGTCCTATGTATGAGTTACCTAGAGCAGTCACAGAGACAGAAAATAAAATAGAAAGGAACAAAATAAGACGGAACAAATATCTGAAAAAAATGAACCATTAACTTCTCAAATTTGGTACAAGACTTCAATTTACAAAACCAATAATATAGGAATCCAAAAAAAGATAAAGCAAATAAAATTACACCAAGATACGTCATAATCAAATTGCTAAAATCCAGAGATAAAGAGAGCAGCCAGAGAAAAATGACACATTACATATAGAAAACAATGTTATAAATACAGTTGACTTCTCATTAGAGAGAGACAGAGAGAGAGAGAGAGAGAACAGAAGATAACAGTACATTTTTAAAGTGCTGCAAGAAAAATAATGTCAACCCAGAATCTAGGTCCAACAAAAATATCCTACAAAATGAAAGCTAACTAAAGGCATTTTCAGATAAACAAAATCGGAAAATTTATCACCAACAGCTGCGTATTACAATACCAAAGGGAGTTTTTCAGGCTAAAGAGAAATGATATCAGGTGATAAATAAACAAATAAATAAATAGCCCTGTAGTTTTGGCTCAAAGACCTGCTTTTCTTCTCTTTGCTCCACTCTCTTGAATCCCCGTTTCCATGAAATTCTCACGTGACAGAAGCCGTGGTAGCAACAGAATCGACGGCCGGGCCTGAGGAACCTAAAGCCCTGAAGGAGGGGAAACTTCCTCTTCTAGTGAAGGAGCTGTGGTCCCAAAAGGGTGGAGTGACCCCCTAATACTTACTCTCTCTGTGACTTTCTGTCACCTGGCCCTGGAAGTAGGTATAGTCACAAGATGTGTGCTGCAAAGCAAGGTACCTAAAACTTCAGCTTGCTTGCCAGACAACTTAAAAAAAAAACAAAAAAACAAAAAAAACAAAAAACCAGACCCAGGGAACCAGAAAGTACTAGGGAGATTGTGGAGAGGAGGAAGCTGGGAATGTGACTCAGTAAAATGGATTATAAATTCGCCCCTGAGCCGCCCATTTGCAACTCTGACCATAAACAGTTTACCAAAAACTTTGAGAACTGGACTTAGGGATAGATCACGGATGCCATAAAGATCTGCCATGCAGACACGAGGCAGAAGAAAGCTGGAGTGGCTCTGTGGGTATCAGCAGGGATCCAAACAGAGGTAGCCAGATCCCCAAAGCATACTGTGTACTCGTGTGTGTGTGTGTGTGTGTGTGTGTGTGTGTGTGTGTGTGTGGGTGGTTTAGAAAAACACATCAGAAAATCTACCCTCTTAACCATTTTTCAGTGTACAGTACAGGTGTTAACTATATGCACATCATGTGCAACAGATCTCTGGAACCTTTTTAACTTGCAAAACTGAAATACTATGCCCATCAAACAACTCTCCTGTTCGCCTCTCTGCAGGCCCTGGCAACCTCCATTCTACTTTCTGTTTCTAAGAGTTTGACTACCCTAGATACCTCATATAAGTGGAATCATAGAGTGCTTGTCTGCTCGAGACTGGCTTATTTCACTTTGGAGAATTGTCTATTTAAGTCCCTTGCCCGTTTTTAAAATTGTGTTATTTTGCTGTCGTTGTGGAGTTAGAAGAGTTTTTTATGTATTCTGGACACCAACCCTTTATCGGATACATGGTTTGCAAATATTTACTTCCATTCCACAGACTGCCTTTTCACTTTGTTCATTAAACGTGATGTGGCCCCACTTATCTAATTTGGCTTTTGTTGCCAGTGCTTTTGGTGTCGTATCCAAGAAATCCCTGCCAAATCCAATGTCATGAAGCTCTAAAACATACTCTCTCAAAGGTGCTTATCAAACTATGGGTCGTAGACCTATTAGTTATGTCATGAAATTAATTGAGTGGGTTGTAATTGATATTTTAAAAGAATCAAATAGAACAGAATAGCACAGAATAGAAAATAGCAAGTGAGTCACCATATCTAGTATGGCTAAGTATTGTTTTAGAATTTTTTTTTCCCAGTTGTACGTGTATATGATGGACTGTGAAGTAAAATGGATTTCTACTGTGGGCCATGGTTAGAAATTTGAAAAACGCCGTGCTACTCTATAACTACACTTGGACCAAGCGAAGGCCCAACACGGCTGAAGATTTTCCAGCAGTTACAGTAGAGTCATCACATAGCCCTTGGTGAACACTAAAGAACCTGTATGAGAACTATCAGGACCCCGTTTATGTGGCAACTTTGTTTCTGCAAAAATAGTAAATCAACTGTCACATTAAGTTCATTTTTGACATGAATTTTTAATGGCATTGTTTTGCTTTCATAGTTACACAAAAGTTTTACGTATAAAGATTTTCTATCTGGTTTTATGCTTATATATTCATAAAAATAATTTAAGTCTATGATGGGGACCTGAAAAAGTTTTCTTTCCTTCAAAAGTATCCATACATCAATGGAGTTTGAGGAACACTGTTTAGGTGCAGTACTGGGTTTACTAGGGTTGTTCCCAACCCCCAAGTTCATGTCTACCCACAACCTCAGAATGTGACCTTCTTTGGAAATAGGGTATCCCTAGATATAATTGGTCAAGTTAAAGTGAGGTCACATTAGATTAGGGTGAGCCCTAAATCTAATGATTGATATCTTTATAAGAAGGCCATGTGAAGATACACAAAGGAGAAACACAAATAAGTCCATGTGACAACAGAGGCAGAGATTGGAGTTACGCTGCCACAAGTCAAGGAATACCAAGGATTGCCAGCAACCACCAAACTCTAGCAAGAAGCAAGGAAGGATCCTCTCCAGAAAGCCTTCAGAGAGAGTATGGTCCGCTCACACCTTGTTTTCAGACTTTTAGCCTCCAGAACTTGAGAGAATACATTTTTGCTTTAAGCCACCAAGTTTGTGGTACTTTGTTATGGCAGCCCTGAGAAACTAATACCACAGGCGGTACCCTGCCCCAAAACAGAGGATGCATAAGATGGACCTTTTTAAAAGCCCTAAAAGTATAGATCTCCACTTGTAGCAGCTATGTCATTCTGCAACTTGGGCTTCACAAGTGGGGAAATCGAGGTCCAGGGAGGTAAAGTGGCTTACTCAAAGGGCATCGCAAGTCAGAGGGCAGAGAAAGGACTAGAAAGCAATCCTCCCACCACTGCCTCCCGAGCTCGGCCTTCTGGGAGGTAGACCACTCCACTTACCAGAGTGCATATATTCACTGCAGGGGCAGACTTGGCTTCCTTGATTCTGGAGATGGGTTTACTGAGCTCCAGCCCGGAGCAGCTGAGAAGGCTTGAATTCCTCAGGTCAGGTACAGAGTGGTAATGCCTTGCAGATGTAAAATTATGGAAAGTGAAGCCATCCTTCTTGGGAGCCTCATGGTCAAGGCTTCTGTCTGTCTCATTTTTCTTTGCATCTCTGACATTCAAGAGCAAGTCAGGTGTGGAGGTCATTAATGTCAATGGCTGGAGGTACTGGGAGGAGGAAACCAAACACACAGCCCATGGGAATCCAGCTCTGTCCACTTCCAGATTCATCTGCACCCAAAAGTGGGTGCAAAGGAGATGAGGAGGAGAAGGAAAGCAATTGGTATCAAAGTTTCTTTAATTTGGGGCTCTTAACCTGTGGTTCAGGGACTCCTAGAGGGCTCGTGGATGGTTTCATGGGCTCTTCAAGCCACTTAAAACTGCAGTTTTAAAATTATGTCTTTGAATACTTTATGGCAAGAGATTCCACAGCTTTTATGAGATTCTCAAAGGACCCATGACCCTAACAAAGTTATAAAAAAAAAAAATAAAACTACTCTAATCCTGTCCCTTCAGGTGAGTCTTTGAGAAAAAGATCGACTAAAAAATCAACTGAATCTTTCCACTGAGCCAAAAGAGAGAGAGAGGCAGAGAAGGGGGGATCCAAAGTTCAGCCCACAGGACAACTGGACAGCCGGGAGCTGGTCCACATATTGAGCAGAGAGTATGATGGAAGGACCCAGCTGCGGTCAGTGACCCCATGTAATATTCAGGGTCCTGCCTCCCAGAAGCTCTTCCCTGTGGCCTGCTCCTTCAGCCATGACCCCAGCCTGCTGGAAGGGAGGATTCTAATCCAGACTGAAGTTGAGGACAATGAGTCCATGCAATCCTGGAGCCTGCTCCCTATGTGATTAGCCTCCCAGCTGCTAGCTCCTACTGGAGGAGGCAAGAAGGACAGACCAGTGAGCATCCTTTTTGCCTGGATGGAGAGATCCTTGGAAGGATGCTGGGCTCCTTGTGACTTCGGGGCGCCCCATCCTACGGCCCAGGCCCCTGTGCAGCCCCATTTCTTTAGTGTGTCAGAGCTCTGAGAAGTGGTCTCCTCAGCACCCCCCCACGGACTGGCCCCAGCCGGGGAAGGGTGCTGTGCACGCATGCTCCCCTCCCTTCCAGGTTTACTTGTTTGGAGGCGTGGGTGGTAGCAGCCTTGTATTTCTGCCCTTGTGTCTGTTGCCAGCTCCTCGAGTTCTTGCTCCTTGTTTGCTCGCCTGCTGATTCCCCCTGCATCTCTATCTTCTTCTCTTTTGTTTGGAAGAATTTTTTCTCCTTCTTTAATCTCAGCTCCTGGATCAGTTGCCTGCCCATGGAGAAGTAGTTAGTGTCAGGTAGGTTAGGGATGGGGTACGAAAGTGGGCATTCTCCTTGAGGGGTGGACAAGACTGAGCAAAGAGCAGAGTGCTCCACCTTCCCTCCCCCGCATGTCCAGTCTGCTCAGATGATTGACGATCACAAAGAAGGAGGTGGAAGAGAGTCATCTCTCCAACCATACCATTCCCAGTCTGGGAAATAGTATCCAAGTAGAGATGCACAGGAAAGGCCTATGCCACACTCCACCACACCTCTATCTCTCCCCCATTAACCAGTATAGGTCAAATTTCATACATGGCAGATGCTGGGAAGACGGTCTGGACAGGAGGCTAAAGTCAGGGGCTCCCACATTAGGCCACTTCATATCTTGGCCTCTCTGGCCAATGATATAGTGGAAATAACATGGTTATGTGAGTCAGAAGACATGTGCTCTAGTCCCTCTTCTGTCATTATCTGCTGTATGATCTCTTTTCTGTGCCACCCTCCCTTTCCATAAAATGAGGTGATGGGTGGGGACTGGACTGGATGAGATGAGTCCCTTCCAGCTCTTAGAACCCAGGAGGAAGCTCTGAGGGGGCTAGGAATTCTGCAGTGGGGTGGGGTTGCCTGTCTCAGGGGTGAGTTTCCAGAAACAGCTACACATCTACTTAACAATACTCCACACCACGGAATCTTAAAATTCCTGGTCCTTATGAGACTAAAGTATATGTCCCCCTGGCAACTTCAAGGTTAGGGACTAAAGCTCAGAGACCCTCCTCGGTCTGGTCTGGGCCAGTTACTCACTCAGCAGGTCAAGCAAAATCCCCCCAAGACCCCATCCACCTTGAGGGCGCCTACCTACCGGGCATAGACCTCCCGGGCCCTGGAGGTAATTGTGTTCTGGAAGAGGGAATTGTTGTCCTGGAAAAACTTCTCATACTTTTCCGAATTCAGACTGGGATAAATCAGGCGGAACCCTCCACAATTTTCCTTCTCATACTTCTCAGTTTTCTCTAGACGCAAGCCCGAAAACCCTTGACTTCCTCGATCCTGTTGAGAAGCAGAACACTGGGTTTCACTGGGACATGGCTTAATTCTTGGAAGGGACGTGGCGAAGCTGGATGTCATGTAGGGCCAGTTGGAGGCCATGCACATAACAGTGGCCAATCAATATTTCCCCGAGAGGAGATTCTAGCCCTCCCGGGACAGTCAATGTCATCATGCACTAAGAGCTGGTTGGAACAGACTTTCCACAGGTCACCAATTCTCTCCTTTTACAAGTAAAACCCATTTCCCTGCTGGCTTAGTTCTGACGAGGCGGACTGTCACCACCTTCCCAATTCACAGCCCTTATACTTTTCTCTGGAGAATGACAGCTTGTGTTTTTGCTAAATTTGAGGGCTTCTAGGATGAGCTTGATGAGCTGTGATGCTCTCATTCTTCCTCACAGCCCCGTGAAGAGGTAGAGGTGAGGGAGGGAGGAAGGATAAGCCCCTTTTACAGAAGGGAAACCAAGAGCCACTGAACTATCCAGGGCCAAGCCATGACAAGGAGACTGATTCAGAAGAGGGCTCTGGCTGTTCCTTACTGATGCTGCCTTCTCCTCAAGAGTTTAGGGAAAGCTGGCCTGGTGGAAGGCACCTTGGAATCCCAGCCACACACTCCCTGGGCTCTGGGTCTAGACCTGTCACTTACCAGTTCAGAGTCTTAGTCTCCTTAGCTCCAAAACGAGACCATACAAAACGGGACCCCACACTATCTGCCTACCACCCTCCCTACAGGGAAGACAGCACAGGCGAAAGTGTTCTGAGAAACACGGTGCCATCCAAACATAGATGCTATTGCCCCAGCTCCGGAAGTTTAATCTCGAAGGACCAGGCTGGCTCCACTCATGAGGAGGGCAGAGGCCATGGTGAGATCTGAAAAGCAATACAGGCATCTCCTGGACCAGGCCTGGGGCCTTCTGATGCTAGAGTCACTCTGCAGAAGAAAGCCTCTGTGAAAGGCAAACGCTGCCCATCAGGAATCAGGGACACATTAGCTCCTGCCGACATGGGGTAAGACAGGCAACTCTTCCTTTTTGTAAAAATAAAGGAACGGTTTCATTTTTGGTATTGGTAATTCCTGAGTCTGCATATATTAATAAACTCATATCCATTATACGTAGTTATGTCTATCACTTGTGTCCAATTTTTAGAAACAAAGGAATATTCACAGTAAAACTGTTCAAACTGTCACATTCTGCAAAGATAAACAAATTTTCCAAGTAGCATTATCGTTTGTAAGAACGGACTCCTCTCCCCACCAACTCCAGGCAAGATTCCTACTAGTCTCTAACATAAGTTATAGTGCCAGGCGCTATGATAAGCCTTTTGCATACATTATCTCATTTAATCCTCTCCCCCCCCCGCCCCATAAAACCTTATGTATCATTAGCTCCATTTCACAGAAAGAATACTGAGGCTCAGAGAAGTGAAATAAAGGCCAGATAACTAGTAGGCTGTCAAGTCGTAACTTGGACCAGGACAGACCAGTCTTCTTGGGAGCAAAGAAGTCATAAAGAATGGGGTCCCCAGGGGGACGGGGGTGCTACCGTACCTGGTCTTCCTGGAACAGCACTGCTGCAGGACCCGCCCCCGTTGCCTCTCCTCCTCCAAGACTTTCTTTTTGTCACAGCTTCCCAGATTGACCAGGACCAAGGTGTCATACAGCAGACTGTCCTTCACCTCTTTATCCAAGCAGGAGTCCGTAGAGAAGCTCGGAGAGTGATTGACCTGGGCGGGCAAGATGGCAGCTGGGCACTGGGCTGTCCGGAGTGAAAGCAGGGAGGGAGGCCAAAATGCCACCTCCAGGGAGCTACTCACACCCACCTTGGGGCCCTGGCTACCAAGGTGAGTGGAAAGGAGAGGGAGAGAAGGTCTGGACTGGAGCCACAGGGAGGAAAGGAGGAAGTGGAGCCCCCTCCAGGTCAAGAGCTTTTAGTTTCGTCCCTTCTTCTTGAGAAGCATCAGGGAGTGCCCTGCTTCTGCTTTCCCCTCCATCCGGAGTGTGGTGCTCTCACACGTGTACTGTGCCTTCCACAAGAGCAGAGGGAAAGGGTGGTCGGAAGGGCCAGGCAGGGACATAGGGAGGAGAAAGGAGTGATGCTTTGGGGATCCTGACAGGCGTTGAGGGGGAGACAGGCGGGAGGAGGGAGAAGACTCATTCCCGCTCACAGAAACGTCCATATCGTTCGCAGTACTATGTGACAGTTGAAGATTTCTAGCAGTTTCCGAAGGCTTGCTCCTGGTGGCTTTGGGGTAAGATCTCCAGACAGCATATTGTCCTTCCCGCCCACACCAGGGAACAAAGACTGGGAACGGAGGAAAGGCAAGGCCCCAGGAATCTGATCTATAATTCTGGGTTCTCCGTTCTAAAAGCTGACTCTATGTCCTTGGCAGCTGGCACTAGCACCTCTGATTGGCACCACATCCCACCTTCACCCCCGCTCCCTGTGTGCATACTGAATGGCCTCTGGAGAGGGCCGCTGAGCACAAGTTCAATCTGGAAGGGAGACAGCCACCCTGAAGCTTTTCTTCCTCCTCCTCCCAGCACCCCATGAGTCTGGGAGAGGCAGAAAACTCATGCAGTGGCTCCCCACCCATTCCCACAGCCACAGATATCAGGCTCTTTCCTCTCTGTGGGTGCTTCGAACTGAGGGGTCCAGGCCCCTGAGAACCGGGCCTGGCAGCTCGTATCTGCTCTTAAATATCATCAACCCAGCCGTGATGGAGAACACCCCCTTTCTGGGAGATGAATCTGTTACGAAAGGTAGAGCTGTCTTTAGAATCACTCTGTGCCTGAGATCAGGATTTCCAAGGCTGGGTGGACCTCGGAAAGACACAAGGAATTCTCGAATTCCCGGCCATCTACCCCCCTCTGGTGGCCACTTCTCAACTAAGGGAGAAGCCCCTGGCAGCAAGCACCGCGGGCGGGACTGGTGCAGGAAGTTGACTTAAAAGATCTAGCTGAGGGCGGAGAGATGATGAGCCTGAAGCTGGCTGACCGCAGTTACAGGGGCCCGTTTTCGCCCCTCGCCCCAGCCTCCTTACCTCCAGCAGCCAGGGCTTCAGTTTTGCGGGTCCAACAAAAACGTCAAAGCCCAGGATCTCAAAGCAGGCGCTGTTGAGTGTGTGGTTAGGGAAGCAGGTGTGGTAGTTATGCTTGATGACGGGGTAGGCTGAGATGATTGTCTTGATGATGATGTCCTCGATTTCTCTCCATATCTGCTCCAGGTTGTATCCATGGCTCTCCATGTACATGTTGAAGGTGGAGAGCTTCCTGGAGGGGAACCACAGCCCACTTCTGGTCATCTACGGCCATGGAAACCAGAAACTTCTAGAGCAGATACATCCCCCGAACCATTAGGGATGGACACCCAAGCGCCAGGGTGACACCAGGGCTATGTAGCTCGGGGGGGTCTGCAGGAGACACAGGGCCACACCCCCCAAGCCTCCACAGCCTGGAGTGGGCACAGATATAATGACATGTCAAGACCTGCCTGGGCACTTTCCTTGTGGCCCAGAAAACACCTGTAGGCTGGGGTGGGGACTGAGTATTCTGGGTGGAAAGCTTAATGGGTGAAAAAATAAAAACCAACACCCTACACCATGGTTTTGCTCTGATGCCATTTCTCAGGCTTCGGTGTTCATGAGAAGTACTCACGGAGCCTTTTAAGAATACTGCTACCTGAGTTTTACCTCGGCCATCTGAGGGGATTCTGGGGACACTAAAGACACAGAAATTTTGTTTTAGGATGACTTGCAAGAAAAAGGCAGCCCAAGGCATTTCCACAGATAGGGCTACCAACCACCTCAGGCAGACCAGGATAGTCCCAATTTCAGAACTGAAAGTGCCACATCCCAGGAAACCCCTCGCTCGCAGGCCAACCATCACAGAGATCAGAGGATGTCTCCCCAATGGGGAGAAGTTCATGAGGAGCCATCTGAGGGGATGCTCCAGGCAGCTTCATGCTGGGCAGTACAGAAAGGGGGAGAATCCAGCAGTCCAAGAGGTAATGAAGGGGACAAACACCCACCCCTTCACGCAGACACGTGTGCACAGATAGTCGAAGTGGGAAGTGGGGAAAGGCAAGGAGGATACACAGGGGTGAAGAGCAACGAGGAGAATGGGGAGCAAGAGACGTGGCTCATCCAGGTAGTTCACAGAGCTCACTGGACCCCAGCCAACAGCAGTCGAAAAGGAGGATGGGGGGCCATCCAGCCAATGCACGTTTGCTACGGGTCTGCTGTGTGCGCAAAGTTTGTGCAATGAGGGGATCCCAAGAACCCACCACCTCTGCCGTGGAAAGCCTCAGGACAATTTGCGACGTAAATACATACATGAAACAACCCAAAATGCATTTATAGAAAGACATCTAAGCAAAGGTCACTTAATACAGAGGCCCACATCCTCCCTGCCACTGTCAGGGAATAGGGGCTACACATAAACAAATTTTCCGGATTACCTGAAGCCAATCCCTTCACGTGCAAACAATGTATTTAATTTGTCAAATTGGGAAATGAGGTTTCTCCAAATACATTATTCACTTCTTTGCCTTCTTATAACAGACATTATGCATCATAACTTCATCTCTTCTTGATAACTCAGGCTTATCACAATGACTACGTATTGTGTAATCTCATAATGTCCACTGGTTAGTCAGTTCAATTTAACACACCAGCTGTGTGCCAGGCACCCTGAAAGATGAAGAGGACCTGATCTCTGCCCCAGGACCTGCCAGGTTTCCAGTTTTTCCGTCTTCTCCGGCACTGCTCCTACTGAGTTTGTAGCCTAGTGGGGGGATTGACTGGAGATGCAGTTGGCTTCAAACTGGGGTGGGGAACGTGGGGGCAGGTGAGGCAGTCAGTATGAGAAGCAGATTGTCTCAAAAGATAGGGAAAAGGGAGCAGAAAGGTGAAAGGGAAAGGGAGGGAGAGACGATAAAAAGGACCCTGCCTAGCAACATAGGAAGCACCCGGAAGGCCAGGGCACCATTCTAACTCTTAAGTACAGGAGCTTAAGTACCACTGGGGACACAAGACAAACATGTGCACCAAGCAAAGAGCAGTTATAGGATCCAGCTGACGTTGTCCAGAGATGGAAAGGTCACAGTGGGTGGTTAGACTGATTCCACAGACTGGTCCTTAGAGATGGAACCTCATCCTCTCATCTCATAAGTGAGGATGCAGAGGCCCACAGAGAAGGTGGGTTTCATCCACACTGCAGTGTTATGTGGCTGGATCAGAATTCAGAACCAGGTCAGAGAAGACAACGTGGAATCTTGGTGAGACAGAAGGGTCTTCAAGGACGCTCTCCCATGTTTTCGTTTGAAGATGAGCAAAGGCAGAGAGGTGGGGATGAGAATCAGATACAAGCATGAGAGTGTCTCTGGTAGAATACCACAGAGGAGATAGCATAGGAAGCGTTTCCTAGCGTTTAGGGCATGGCCTTGGGAGTTTTAATTCCAGCTCTATCACTTCCTAGCTGTGCAGCCTTGGGCGAGTTACTTAACCTTTTTACACCTGTTTCCTAATATGCAAAATCAGGATGATGATAACATAGTATTGTAAGGATTAACTGGGTTGAGGTCTATAATTTTTTAGAGCAGTGCCTGGCATATATCAAGTGCTTAACAAATAAAATGTTGACCACTGCTGTAGTAGTAATAATAGTGGAAAGTGGGATGGGCACTTTAGCAAATTGAGCAGAGGAGTTTGAACTTGATGCTCTAGGCATCTGGGAGCCACCCTGGTTACTGAGAGTGGAAGTAATGAGTATACAGACTATATAATAATAACAGCAGCCACTAGCATGGAGGTTATTGTTTCTGAAGCCCATTCATACATGTTATCTCGATAGGTCCTTACAGCATCTTGTGAGGCTGGCCAGCCAGTATTCCTATTTTATTGTGTCATTTTAGAGATGAGAAAATGGAGTACAGAGAGGGTAAGCAGGGGCCTGGAGCTAGGGAGAAGAGCAAAGAGGCCAATGCAGCCATCAGGCCTGAGTCTGAAGCGAGGTATGGGCCTGGTGGAAAGGAAGGGATGCGGGGAAGCAAGGGCCCTTCCATTCCATGCCCTTAGAGTAAGGAAAGATAGCATTAACCAGGAGCACCATCTGTGCTGCTATCATAGGTTGTTTGAGTCCCACAGTAACCCTAGGAGATGGGTAGGAAGGACATGGCGGGGCAGGGCGTCTTATCACAGACCAAGAAATGGAGGCTCAAAGAGATGAAGGGACTTGCCCAAGCTGACTCGGCGGTGAAAGTCAGCGCGGGACTGGAAGACAGGCCTCACTGAGCACAGAAGCTCCACATGCAACAGCACGGGAGGCTCAGCTGGTGCCCACGGTCCAGGAGGAGAGAGGAGGTAGGAGAGCTTCAGGCAAGATGAGCGGCTGGTGCCCCCTGAGAAAGGGGAGACTGTCTCCACCCAGCCTGACATGTCCCCTTAATCTAACGGTTCATTTGCTTTTTAGAATTCTGCCACCGAGGAGTCGTGAAATTTCCCATGCCTCTCTGATGCTCCGAAGCCAGACAGATTGCCTGTGTATCGGTCTTCTGAAGCTCGGTGCAGAAGTAGTATGTGCTTTGCAGTCTGACAGACCTACCCTCTCATCCTGTTCTAGCATTTATAGCTGTATGACCTGACTTCTCAGGGACTCAGTTTCCTTATCTGTAAAACAGAGATGGCACCTAATTCATAGTTCTCCACTTACAAAAGGTAGATTATAATACCTCTGCCATAGTGTTGTGAAAATTCAATGAAAAAAAAAAACATATATGCACACAAAACACCCAGCTTGGGCCCCACACAAAAGAAAATATTTCCCTTTTCTTTCCCCCTTGTCTGGTCATGTTCACATTCTTCAGTCCCCCTTTTTCTTAAAACTCAAATGAGACAGGATTAGATGATAACATGCATGTAAAAGCTGCTCGGGAAGAGACTCATGCATTCCTCTCATTTTTCTCCCTTCTTCTGGAGAATCTTAAAGCCAGCTAGCCACATGCCATGTCACACCAGGCATCGTGACACATCATTGGAGAATCTCTGTTGGAGCAACACCCCAGGGAACCACAGGCTTAGAACAACTGCCTGGCACGTCCTTTTCCCGTGGCAGACCAGTGATCAGTAAATATCTGTCAGAAGGGCCAACTGTAACAAGAGTATATTTTGCTGCTGCTGCTGCTGCTGTGTGTGTGTGTGTGTGTGTGTGTGTGTGTGTGTGTGTGTGTGTATCCTGCTGAGGAAATAGTTCATGTTTATTCTCCTCTTCCCCTCTTCCTAGGGTTTATGATGTGGCCTTCTTTTAATGATTAACAGCCAGAGGGCAGAGACTAAGGAGTCTGTTCTGGGTTTAGAGGCAAAGAAATATTTTCTGAGACCATGTAATCTAAGATGGAAACACAGATGGGGAACTGACAGGGTTTGGGTAGAATCCCGGAGAGCAGCTCTGAGACTGGCAGAAAAAGAAAAGAGAAGAGGAGCCGCCGCTTCCTTACCTCTTGCTGCCAGAGTGAGCATCCTGAATGAAATTGGCACTGTGCTTATTAATGGAATAATTAGTCAGGTGCATGCAGATATCATCCTGGGGAAGAGACAGAAGTCTGTGGGGTTAGGAGGAAGGGCAGCCCTCCCACTTCCTCTCTGTGCCCTCCCAGGGCACTGGGGCTTAGAGATGGAAGAAAAGGGGTTAGTCCTAGGGCATATTTAAACTGGCAAAACAGAGGAAGTAAGAAAGGGTATCCTATAGCCTGGAGTATAGAAACTCTAATTCCCCCTGAGATTGGGTGGTGCCCTGCCTGAGAGACACTTCAGGGGTACTGGGGGAACAGGAGTGTGGACGGAGCAGTGGGGGCTTACATAAGACCTTTCTTCCTACCGGGAAACTGTGGTACCCACTTTACAGTCAAGCGGACATGGCTGTGTGTCTCAGCCAGACCGCTTCCTAGTTCTGTGACCTTGGACAAGTCCTTTTACTCTCTAGGTTTTCATTTCCTCTCTGTAAAAGGGAGGTGATAATCCCTATTTCTGCAGGCTCCTGGGAGTGCTAAAGGAAAGAACGTATGCAACCCGGCACATAGTAAGCGTTCAACAAATGGCAGCCTCATACACAACGTTTAGGAATGTGGAGTTAACTAGGGAGGAAAGGGAAGTGGCATGTCCCCTGAGCTCACCAGGTTGTCTGTGCAAGGGTGAGAGTAAGAAGTTGTGGCGAAGCGGGCCAGTCCTTCTTTGTAGGCAAAAATCCTGAGAGGGTCACAGGATGTCATCAGCACATAAATCCGGAGGTCAAACTTGAACCCATCAATGATAAAGGGCTGGGAGAAGAGAATAGAAGTCACACAAGCATCGGAGGAGAAATTCAGACTTGAGGATCATTAGCATCCTGTCTAGTTTTCATGACAACACTGGCGTTACGCAGTGCAGGCTTGACCAGGGCTGGGGAGAGGGAAGGGACTTGGGCACCTGACCTACCACCATATCTGTGGAAGTACTAAACTACCCTGTGCCTCAGTTTCATGGTCTGTCAAATCGCATGAGTAACCACCTCCAAAAGAGCTCCTGGCAACTAAATAAAATAATATTAACAAGTCCTGTGATGAAGAACATGTGATCACCGTCCAGGGCTATGTTACTGCTGCAGTTCTGTAAGACTTCTCCCTGTAATGCTGGCCAAGGCTCCTCTGCGCACACTCCCAGAGGGCTCCCTTCCTGCATTGGGCTATACCACTGTGACCTCTGACCCCCAGTCATGGAGTAAAAAGCTGGTTTCCCCGTTATCCTACCAGGGGACTTACTTCCCCTCTCCCCCCCCCCGGGGCTTCCAGGGGCCAAAGGCGTTCTCCCAGCTGTTGTCTGTTAGGGGCAAAGGTCCAGCCTAGCAGGGCCAGACCGAATAACAACGGTGCAAGGGCAAGGGACACTCTGGCCCAGGCACATTTCACATCCCTGGTCAGGAGCCTTGGTCTGACGAAGTCCAAGGCAGAGGATAGGACTCGGCTTCACCCCCATCCCTGCCCTCCATTCCCTCATTTCACAGTCGGTCCAGTGGAGCCACAGCCTGAGGCTGCTGCGGGAGCAAATAGTCACAGTGAAGAAGTACCTTTGAAATATAGACCTGACAGATCATGTCCTCCCCTGGTTTGATTTCTTTCACCGTCCGGGTGATGAATATACCTCTCCCTTGGCAGCCCGAATCCGGCTTACAAATGTATGTCTTATTTTTTCTTGACCTGCTGAAGTTCTGCAAATCTCCCCAGCTGCCAGAACAGGGAGGGAAGGAGACACACCTTTAGCTGGGGAGCAGTGAAAAGAAATGCTAGCTCTTTTTGTTTTTTTTTAATGATATATATATTGATGTGTATAAATATTATATATCAAATGGGATGAAGGTCCTGGAGTTGACAGGCAGACGCCAGAGGTCTCATAATAGGAGGCAGTAGCGCGCACACAGTGACGATAGGGTAGGTTTTGGAGGGAATTCAGGTCTGAATCCTTTGCCGGTGCTTGACCTCTGTAAGCCTCAATTCCATCGTCTATGCTATGAGGATAACACCACCTATCTCACACATGACATATGTAGGCAAGGTGCTGATACATGCTGCCCACCCCATAAAGTTAGCCAGGATTTTCTGGGTTTGCAGACAGGAGATCTGGAGTTCTGAATCTGCCTCAAACCCCAGGCGATGTGACCTTGACTCAATCAGTCTCTTCTCCAACTCTGGGCTCAGCTTTTCCTCTGTAACATCTCCGCTCTAGCTAGCATGGAAGAGGGCAAAAACTATCTATCTATCTTTGAACATACTTTGAAGACATTATAGTCAGAAGAAATAAAGAAACCAACTTAATTCAGTCTTGCTATATTCCTTGTTTTGCATTTTAACTCAAAGGAAACTTGTGATCACTGGAGGTCATCTAACTGCAAAGTTCCTCAGTGGCCATGAAATTTGGAGATGCCTGTTGACCCGATCGTAAACAAATTTTCTTCTAAGTTGCTGTTAAACCCTGAAGTTATTCCAGACATCTAGGAAAGGCTGGGAACCCTGGAGCTCCGGGTTTGGGAAAGTACTGGGCAAATAGGAGAGAGTGGGATTTTTCCGGGGCCTTTGCCATGTAGTATAATTCTGATGGCGACACTTCTTTACCCCCTCCACCTCATCTCAAACACCAGATTGTACCCAGGTCATGTTCATGCCAACTGAAATTTCTCCTGTTTCCTGGCGATGTGGTCCACAGCATTTTATGTAGCAGGAATGGATGTCCAGTTTTAAGATAGATAAAATGGGACCAGAGGTGGGGAAAGGCTTACTGCCCTCCATGGCACTACCACGGGACAGAAGTCAGGCATTCCTCCCTGCTCCTAACCTGGGCATTAACTATTGCCTCACTCTCTGCAAAAGTGCCAATCGTCTTTAAACATTCAGAAACTCTATGGTTAAAGTGTTGGAACAAACTCCAAACCAACAGCTTTCAGGGTCAGAACAAATTCCCAGACCTAACTGCAGGCACAGGCTCTAAAGCACCCAGCCCTAAACTGTCATCTAATTTCTATGCAGAGCCTCGAGTTTCCTCAATGTTGGCCACACCCTTTCTCCCTTTTCTTCCGGAACAAGAGAGATGGGAGACACTATGGGAAGGGAAAGTAGTAACCAGGGAATCGGGGGCAAAAGGGAAATGTAATTGGGGATGGGGAATGGAGAAAGGAGCACAGGTAGGCACTCACTCAGCAGGAAGACACCAGGTCCTAGGGAAAAAGTGGAAATCTTTAGGGAACATCTTTAACATGCGATTCATATTCCTGGCCAGCAAGTCCTTGCGGCAGATTTCACTCATCCCTGGGAAGTGATTGATTTTCTGCAAAGAAGCCGAAGTCATGAACAATGGGGACATGGGATTACACACAAGATCCCCTTGGGGGACAGTGGGGAGCCATGGTGCAGATGCCACACTTATGCTGAGGACCAGCTCTGACCCAGATACCTGGTAACTTTTCATTTCCATCACCCGCTCCAGTGACACCGAGCAGTCAGTCCAGTAGAGAGTCCAGTCGTCATTTTCCCCTCCTTCTCGAAGGCCGTACTGTTGGGCAGCCCTGCGCACTGCCGCAGAGTTGGAGGAAGAAAGGTCTGTTAGCCCAGGAAGTGAAGGAGGAGCATAGAGTGGGGAGGGTA
Source organism: Eonycteris spelaea (assembly GCA_003508835.1). Taxonomy (NCBI): domain Eukaryota; kingdom Metazoa; phylum Chordata; class Mammalia; order Chiroptera; family Pteropodidae; genus Eonycteris; species Eonycteris spelaea. The sequence continues at coordinate 1,522,907 of PUFA01000129.1, forward strand.
CATTTCTAAGTATCTCCAGACCAAGCAACGAAGTGAGACACCCAGGCTCCTAGGGACTGGAAGCCATCTTGCCCTGCCAGGACACACCATTGCCAAGAAAGCAACGCAAAGAGTTGAAAGCTATTGAAGAATATGCCCAATCATCCCTACAGAAAGGTTATCTGAGAAGAATGTTTTAACCACCCTGCCTTTCCCATGCCAGGAAGAAGCCTTCTGGGCTTTCCCCAAACACTAAGCACTGAATGTTAAGGGAATAGAAACTTAAATCCTTAACATCAGCTTAATTAGTGAGGTAAATTGACAGAAAAAAAAATGATACAATGTATACCAAAATGACATATATGCTATCATATCCTTTTTCTCCTGTCTCTGTTAATATTGATAACTAGGAGCTGATTCCAACACCAACTCAAATGTCTTCAAGGGCCTGGGAAGGAAGAAGTGCCCACAGTGACCAACAAAGTCAGGGCAAGCCTAAAGCTTCCCAATTCGAAAGTAAAACAACAACATTCTACTCTGTAGTACAAAGCAGATCTGCAGATCATCTTCAGCCCATAGATGGCCAGTTTGGAAACTGTACCCTAAAAAAGAGCCACCGATTACAGCAAAAGCTGCCTTCTCTACAATCAGATCCCCTAATAACCATATACAAGAACTATAGATGGGTGAAGTACACACCATTGTGGTCAAACCCATAGTTTCTCGGAATGAGCTTCCCAATTTCCTCAAATAGTTAAACGAGCTTGGAGAAGCAAAGGACAGGATTTGGAGACACCCTTTTTCATCCTCGAGAATATATACGCGTGACCCTTCCCAATCCTTTGGGGAATCCAGTGGGTCCCCAGCGTAGATCCCTTGAATCCAGATGCTCACCGCTCTCATATCGGCAGTTGGATAGATTGATCACCAATCATCTGGAAAAGAGAAAAAGGAAAGCAGCAAGACAGAGACAGACACACTTGCCAGAACAAGAGAGTGCATACAAAAAACATCTCATCCCAGGTGGGGCTGCGTGAAACCTAACCCATCACACGCAATTAAACAAACAAACAAACAAACAAACAAACAAACAAACAAAGAAATGACATTCTAAACACAGAATGAAGATTAGGGCAAGGTGTAGTTTTAGATTACACACACCATTATTTGATTCTATAAAACAGATCATCAAAAGTGGGTTCTTTTTACATGGACCGAAAAGTAGTCTCATCACAGTTTCTCCTTTCCCCCACTCATCAACAGCTAAGGTCCCCTTCCTCCCAGATCCCTCTTGCTCTTAGCCGACGGGAATCCCCATTCCCCATCTTTCAATCCTAACCTCCTTTTCTTTCTCTTCTTGCCTTGCTGCTGGGCATTCTGAAGTTCTTTTTGAGCCCCAGTGTTCTCTTTCACGAAAGCCAGGGTGACGATTTCTTTCAGATCTTCTACAGAACTGTTCTCCCTCTCTTCTGACTCTGTCCCTTCCTCACCTTCCAAAGGCAGGCGCTGGAGCATCTCCCGGGACTGGGAGGAGACTCTGGGGAAATACCGGCCCCCACTAGAAAGAGGGCAGAGTAAGCGGCAGTTACTTGGATCGACCTGCAGGGGGACCCCCTCCCTTTCTCATGGGGGTGGTCGACCTGCGCTCAGACTAGGCAACAGGTTGCAGTTAATAAAATGCCACCTCACCTCCAAGGTTGGGGCAGGCTCTGGGAAGGAGCTGATTACACCTTTGGCCATTGACTATGATCTTGGGGACTCACTCGGCCAACCCTGGCCTTGATTTTTCTCACCAGGGGTTTTCAGGAGCAGGCTGAGACGCTATGCATGGCACCACCTGGTAAACAATCTTATTATTAAAGTGAGTGAGTGTCTGGAGACAGCCTCAGAAACAAGCCCTAAGCCTTCCTAGCTAAGGGAGTTAGTCCCAGTGGGTTCAGATGAGATGCTTTGAGATCTGTTAACTGTTTCGGCACTGCGCCGAATCTCCTGCATGCAATCTGCGGGCCTGAGAGTGAGAGCGATTGGCGCTCAGAGGGTGCCGGGCTGACTTGCAGCTAACTGAACAAGATTCAAGCCCGGGCCCCCGATGCAGACCTTCAGAGCCCCCACCACAGAAAAGGCTATTGTGGCTCCCCACCCATCCAATTCCAAGTGAAAACAACATCAAATCGTAAAATACTTATGAGGAAGTCCAGCTAGGTTCTCATCCCTCCACCCCCATGATGGCTTCTTAGATATTTACTTGAAATTTCAAATATCAAATGATTTTTAATGCCCTGCTTCACTAGTCCTCAGGAATATGCTTAGTTTGTCTCTGGGTAACCCAGAACTGCCCAGGCCCAATTAATTGCTTTTGAGCTCCTTCACATCCAAGGCTTATCTGACCACAGAACCAGTTTCCGGTGCTCTCCCCTCCTCTCTTCACCTCTCAAACCCTACCAACTCTCCACCATTTCAATCCCTTTCTTTTGATGCCTATAATCCTCTTGCTACTTACTACCTCTTCTTTCCTCACAAACTCTTTGGCTTTTTAAAATGACATTAATAATACCTTTATTCTAATTTATTCACATTTATTATTACTATTGAAATACTATAGTATAACATTAAAGGAAGCGTAGGAAAGGGTAGGGTGGGAAATTATCTTTAGCTTTTCTACCCTAACATGGCAACTTTGGCCCTTTTGTTTAATCTCTTTTATTCTTAATTTCTAAGCATAATTATTCTTTTATAATTGTAATCACAATATAAAGAATGTTGTGTCTGCTTTTCACCCACTTAATATCATTATAAACGTCCTTTTGGTTGTGACAAAGTTTACATATGTCTAGTTTTGAATGGTTGTGTAATAATATCTCACTGAAGGAATGTATCTGAATGTAACCAACCATTGCCCTATTGTTGACAAAGTAAGTTGCTTCCAATTTTGCTGTTATACAAATAGTTCTACAATGTGCTTTCATGTATAGAAGGCCTATTACTTCTTTAGGATTATGTTCTTAAGATTTCTATCCAGAATCAGATTATGAGGTTAATGAATATGAAAACTATGTAGGTTCTAATTTCATGTATGTATGTATGTATGTATGTATGTATGTATGTATGTATGTATTTATAGTGCCGCATTGTTTCCCAGTGGAATTCTAACAGTTTTGACTACCACCAGCAATATGCAATTATAGCAGGCTCACCACAGTCACACAATCTCTTGGGAATCACCTCCCCTCCCCTTTGTACCCAAACTTGTTAATTCTAGACAACTTTTATACCTTACAGCCATATCTTTAACATTACCACAGGCTTCTACCTCTTTCTCCCCTTTTTCCAAAACAAAACTGGGGAGACCCTCTAACTTAGAGGTTACCTATGAATCATTTAATAAGCCCTTATGTGGGTATAGTTCTTCAGGCTTTCAAAGAATTGTCACATACACCCTCTCACCGAATGCACACAACCACTTGGAAGAGGGAGGCACAAGTAGGAAGTCAGTTGAGGACTGCCACTTGTTTCTCTCTCTTGCTAAAGAGGGCTGCCACTTATACCCAAGTCCCTTTATGGTGACACTTGAGCAGGGGAAGAAAGAGTTGTGCTCAATGCAACTAACCCATGAAACCTGGGCCTTGAGGGTGGGATTTCCCAGAAAACAGGCACATTCTTGGCAAAGTTCAAGATGGCTAAAGTACATGAAATCTTGACCTTGGGTTGCTTCCTTCCTTCCAGGTAAACAGCCAGCTCCACTCCCCCAGCTCTCCACAAAGGCTCCTGTTTACCAAGCCCTGGAGGAGGAGTGGCCCCGTTTACCTAAAGGTTAATGTTAACCTGAGGAGAGAAAACTGACCCTGAATTTGGCCTCTGGAGTTGCAGGTTGTCTTTGCCCTTTTTTGAGTCCTTGCCCAAGTAGTAAGAACAAGTCATGGCTGCTTATATTTGCCTGTGTCAAAGAGAAGAAGAACAACAACAAAAAAAGGGTCAAATTCTTCTTGCAAGGGAGGGCCTCAGGCACATACAGCAAGGAACTGAAGCCATGTACTTTTAAAGCAACTGGTTCAGGATGGCATTCTTGCCTGTCTTTCTCTATATTCTAGGCTCCTATGACACGAGAGCCACTTAGATGGCATCTGAGACAGGTGCAAGATGGCAGACATCATTGTCGCATGTGACTATTTTTGCCTTAATTTCCTCATCTGTAAAATGGTTTGTCCCAGTTACGAGAATTAAATGACTTCATTCATTTGAATCAATACAGTGTGTTTAGAATGGTGCCTGACACATAGTAGATCTCACCAAATGCTATCTATCATCATCAGCTTTGAGGCCCTGGTCTAAACTCCCTGACGGGAGAGAACATGTCTGTGAATTAGCTCCTGCCATGGTGTCTGGCACTTAGCAGAGATTCATACGCTTCTGGAATTAACTGACTGGAAGAATGAATAAATGCATGAACTGTTTGCCTTTCTAAGGTTCATTTTCCTCATCTGCATAATAGAAACATTGCTGTGAACATGAAATACATAACTTTTTTTTAAAGCATCAACCTTGGGTCTTTTCATATAGTAGACACTTAAAACACTTAGTTTCATTTATTTATAGCAGTAGCTACTATTTACAACCTCCTTGACAAGTAACAGGCATTTTAGGAAAGCATTTTATGTACACAGTCTCATCCTTCTAATATCATATAACAGATATTATTTTCAATGTATTACAGATGAGAAGACGAAGGCATGGAGAGGGTAAGGTAAGGGGCGGAGCTGGGCTTAAAAGCCATGAATGTCTGACCCCACAGCTCATCTCTCCTCCACATGCCACCCATTGCCTTTCCCTCTCTGCTGATCACCCATAAATGGCATGACCATGAAGTGAAACAACTGATCGCCTAGCTGCCAACAGCAGTCTTGGCGACTTTAGTCCCTTAAGAATCAGTTGATCCCACATCATTTTCCTTAAAGCCAACTGCTTCTAAATTCCCACCTCCAACAAGGGTTTGGATCGCCCGAATTTGCTATAACCTGGGAACAGCTCTATTGTTTCTACTTTGTCTTTATTTTCACTGTTTCTTTCCCTTCTTTTCAACAACATCCACACTGTGCCAGGGCTCTTATTTGTGGTGTAATTGGAACATTTTCTAAGCACTTTTGGAATTCCTGAATAGTACAGCTGAGAGGACCTTGGAGGTGTCTTGTTTAACCTGTTTGCTTTTCAGAGGTTTTAACTTACACAAAGCTGGGGAGCAAGTTGGTGGAGCCAAGACAGAAGTCCCGGTTTCCTGCCTCTCAACATATCTTTCCATTATGGCAGGTTAGTGGGCAGGCAATATGGATTAAATGCTTTGTGGCATTTTAAAAGAAGATTGTGTTGGGCTATCAATGTAGCAAACATGCAAATACTATCTCCAGTTTTTCTTAATGACACAAGACACGTTCAGTTCACCTTTCCAAATAGGATAGTTAAAACAGTGGGAGAAAAAAAAAGCAACATGATGTTCCTTACATTTTAGAATGGAGTTTTTGATCTTGGCATCTTCAAAGCCTGAGAGAGGCTACCAACCAAATCCTGGTTAGACAACATGAAAATGACCTTTATTGGCCACCAGGGGGAGGGAATGAGCAGTGGGATGGCTACATGCACACACAAAGGTTATTTGGAAAATATAAAGGGACCATGTCTCATTTCTGCTTCTGAACGACTATACAAGTTGACTACTCTTCTTGCCCCTGGGGATGCTGCAGAAAGGTAGAAATATTTAGTGCTTTCTTTTGCAAGGCTGAATTAATATAGGTGATCTTGTAAATGGGAGGAAAGAATTATTTTATTAAGAACAACAGGGGAACATGTTTCAAGTTTCAGCCAAGTTTTTTCATCCTCACCTTCGCAGCCTAAACTCTTCTTTCAGTCTTCAGGAATACGTATGGCACTGAAGAGCTCTCCTACAGTGTTTGCCTGTGACTTCCTTCCCTTCCTCCAAATAATAGGTTTTCCTTAAACCCTTTCCCTTTTGTATCCTTTGGTCCTCCTTCCCCTACTAAAGGCATCCCTCTGAAGGCCTCCAGTGGATAGCTCTTGGAAAAGTTTGAAGTGGATGTGGGGGAGGGAGATGGGGAGGTAAGAAAGAAGCCTATTTATAGCCTTGCTTTCAGTTTTACCTATTTGACATAGTATATACTAAGAAGCCAAATGCATAGGTCCTCCATTATTCGTGATTTTGCTTCCGTGGTCAACTGAAATCCGAAAATATTAAATTTCCCCAGCCGTCAACATCATCTGCTCCTGACATCCAACCACTGACATTGTCAATGCTCAATGATCCAGGATCACCTGAAGCAGATAATCCTCTTTGTAACTTATCATCAGAAGGTTATAGCAGCCTAATAATGCTACTTCACAGTGCCTGTCATTCAACTCGCTTCATCTCTTCTCAGAGGCATTTTATCATCTCACAGCGTCACAAGAAGGGTGAGTACAGTACCATAAGATACTTTGAGAGACCACATTCATATAAGTTTTATTACAGTATATTGTTATAATTATTATTATTTTTTAGGTGAGACAACTCTTGGTTGACCTCATAGATTGCAAGGAACTTGTCAGCTTACAATCACTTTTTTTTTTTTTAATTTCTTACACCTACAGCACTGGTCTTCCTAGGTAGTCTCCATCCAAGTACTAACCAGGCCCAACCCTGCTTAGCTTCCGAGATCAGACGGGATCAGGCTTGTTCAGGGTAGCATGGCCATAGACTGTTATAATTATTGTTTTATCATTAGTTGTTGTTAATCTCTTACTGTGCCTAATTTATAAATTAAACTTTATCATAGGTATTTATATGAAAAAACAGTACATATGGGGTTCAGTGCTATTCACAGTTCAGGCATCCACTGGGGGTCTTGGAACATATCCCTTGTGGATAAGAGGGGATTACTGCAATTATCTCCTCCCTCATTCTCTATCTTCTCTTGATTAGAGGATCACCAAGAAGACTAAAAGTCTCTTATCTAGAAAAGTGTTTTGAGCTTTGATGCAGGCAGGAAAAGTAAGATGGCTTTTATGGCTTTTTGGCTTTTCATTTTAGACACCTTTTGAATTTCAGCACAGAGCCTGAAAGGGTCAGAAGCAAAACGTGGGCTAACATGGTAGGGATGGGGACACTCAACTGCCCAAGGGCTTTGCCAATAAGTGCCGAGAATAATGTAGAGCATAAGGAATATAATCAATATCATAACTTTCTATGTAGCTGATGGTTACTAGACTTATCACAGTGATCACTGAAGTTATATAAATGTTGAATCACTATGTTGTACACCTGAAACTAATATATAATAGTGTATGTCAACTGTAATTCAAAAATTAATTTTAAAAAATAAAAGAAGTACTGAGCATGACTGGCCACATTCACCGAGAACAATAAGCATCTTGCTGCTCAGATGCTGTCTTTTATTTGGCTAGAAATTGAGGAATTCCACAATTCCTTAATTGGAAGAAACAATTTTCAGGGCAAGCGCATGCCCAGCCATTTTCTCCACAATATGTGCATTGCTAGCAAAGACAGACAGACCTGGATCCAACCCAGCTTTACCACTTACTAGAAAGGTGTCTGTGGGTGATAAACTGATCCTCTTTGTACTTCAGTTTCCTTATAAATAAAATGAGGATAATAATATTCATCTCACGGGGTTGTTTTAAAAATTAAAAGAAAAAAAATAAATGAGTTAATATTTCTAATGTTCTTAATGCATTGCTTGATTCAAAATAAGGGCTATATTGTAAGATGAAAATATAATGGTAGGACTGTTGTACGTATTAAATAATTTATTGAAGTACCTGCCACATACTGGTGCTTAGTAAATGTTAGCTCCCTTCCCACGTCATTCCCAAATGTAAGTTACATTCTTCCTAGGGCTCAGATACCAAAGGAGAACTTTCCTCAAGCCTAGAAGAGTTTTCCTTCAGGAGAGTGAGAAATAATTGGAAGAAAAAGAAGAGGGAGAAAGGGAATAGGGTCATTTGCAGAGGGCTGGGCTGGCCATGGGGGGGGGGACGAAAACAAACAAACAAGCAAACCCCACAGAAGTGTCTTTCTGGAAGGTTTCTCCAGACAAAGGAAGAAAGGCGATCCCGAGAAGGATGCAATGATGGGGAAGCAGGAGGAGGAGTGAGCTGTGTGATTCTCAGAGATCTTCGGTATCCAAGGGGCCACCAGGTTTGGCAAATCGAGGGAGGGCAGGAAGTGAGGGTGCCGCAGGAGAGAGCCCAGGTTCGTGAGAGAAGTGAGTGCAGGAGGGGTTATGGAGCTGGGACAAGAAGGGTCGGTGTTTGGGCAAGGTCCTGGCATCGGGGTCTTCAGGTTAGGAAAAGGGAGTGTGGGTATTTTAGCGGTGAGCTCGAGTATGGGGTGGGGAAAAGGGCGAGGGTTACCGGCTGAGAAAGACGGGCCACGGAGCGGAGGGGGACCAGGGGCCGTGAGGGTAAGGGGCTTTGACCTTTAGAATGCCACCAGGAAGGGCAGAAGGGTAGTCCTAGGGAACTGGGCACCCTGGGAGACATCGGGGGCGTGTAGAACCAGCTTTTCCGTAAAGAGGCACTAGGAGGTCGCGATCTGGGGGCCAGCACTGGACTTGGGAAGATCTTACCCGCGATTCCTACTCCCCAGTCTTGCTCCGGCTCCGCTGCCCGTCTCTCTAGCAACCATACTTGCGGGCCCCCCCCAGGAAGGATTGAGACACGCTCCCATTGGCTGTCTTACAACCCCTAACCTCAACCCCGCCTCTTCCTACCTTGGGGTCCTCCGGACCCTCATATTTGCATATAGGGCTTTCTAAGCCTTCGATTGGCCCCGGCGGTGGGCAGCCATTGCCCCCCCCCCCCCAGCCCGATTCCAATTAACCGCCCCTGAGCTCTGAGAGCGAAGCGCCGGAGGTTGTCCGGGGAGACGCGGAAGACGCTGGGCGGCGCTGGGCGCGCGCTGGGCCCCACGCCTGCTCGGGCTCCGCGGGTCCCGCCGGGTCCCGCGCCTGCCGTCCACCTCAGTCCGCGCCGTCGGGGCACGGTTTGCGGACGCAGGTGGGAACAGTTTGGCTCCTGAGGTCCAGCTGGGCGGGTGTGGGGGGTGCGGTGCACCTGGTACTTAGGCCCTCTGTGAAAGGTAACTGTCCAAAACCAGGAGCAGGAGGTGCGAGCAGAGAGCATTGGATTGAGAGCCAAGGCAAGATCTCAGGCATATTGTTACCTGGGTAACTTCCGGCAGTTGACCTGACCGCTCTGAGGCTTAGCTTAACAGTTAAATGGGTATCGCCAACCTGTACAATGAGCCGCTCAGCCTTATCAAATTAGGCAGCTCCCCAGAATGTGGGGGTTTGTGGCCAACAAGAGAGGACTGCCCAGACCTGGGGGTCTTGGCTTCGCACAGCAACTCTCGACACTCCTCAGATAGGTGGGGGGATCGGAGTAGTGACTGGATTCAAACAATTGTGGTTTCCTTCCCTTTCTATTTGCCTGCAAAGGGTTGACAGCCAAGGTTAAAATTGGTGAATGGCCAAACAAAGGACTTTAAGATCCTGACCATAGGATTTGGGGGCACTCCTCTATGGACTGAGCCAAAGATTCTTGTTGCCTATGTCCAAACCTCTTCGTTCTTGAGAATTTTCCAGATGCTTGACTTGATACCACTGAAATATAGCTGCTTCTGTGTAGTCGGAAGAAGTAAGAATTATGTAAGACAACGGACCGTTACTCTCTTCTGAGGGTAGAAACCTTCTCCAGCAATTGAGGAGAGACATCCAAGGAGGAGAAACAGAAAGTCTCTAGTCAAAAGGACTCATGGAAGAGGCAAGATCCACATCTTATGTCGGGGTTAGTCCAGGAAAATTCCCTAGAGGATGTAAGATTTTAGCACATTCTTGCAAACATTGTGTCAGGTGAGTGCAGATGAGGGGGCTGAAAAGACCCTCCAGATGATTTTCATTTCAAAGTGAAACCATTTGAGCTTCAGTAGGTGCAGAAAGAACACTTACCTGAATGTCCTTTAGTTGAATGAAGCAGAATTTTAGGAGCGTCAGCTGCCACAACCTTCACCTCTCGAGAGATCTCCAGTACAGGAAGCTCTTTCTTGTACACATCTGACTTTTCAAAAAGAATTGTGTGAACAAGCCTCATTAGAGCCTTCCATCCTCTGACGCCCCACTCTCTCCTCTTATTGAGCTACTTGGGAAGTTACTACTGAATGCTCTCATATGCATATGAAAAACTTGGTTACTTTTTGGACCTCAGTTTGTCGAGGAAAAATTTTCCTCCCAATACAGGACACTGCCCCTTACCTGCTGATCTGCCCAGGCAGGAGGCTAGAGGCAAAGGCATGGCTTAGCGCCAAGCCAACACTGACAGCCTGCTACGTGGTGCTTGACTTCACCCTGAAGAGCAGAAGGTAGGACCACCCGTTCACCTGCTGCCCTTCCAGTAACCTCTGCTATCCGGTTCTCTTTCTTGTGCCCTTTCCTCCAGTGGCCCTGGGCTAACTTGCCCTTTCCCCTCGCCAGGGCCCAGCAGGTGCTTCCCTAAGGCCAGTTGTCCCAGCTCAGTTCTCCTCCCCCAACCCTTTCTTTCTCTAGGGACCTACCAATCTGTTCTGTGAAAGCTCATGCTTTGGTCTCAAATCCCTCTGGAGTGATATTGTGATGGGAATGAGGAAGAGGATGCAGGAGGGAGCAGCAAAGATTATGATTTCCAGAGGATTTCCTTTCAACTCCCTGACAGCTGGTTATTTATGAGAGGGCTGGCTGCAGTGGGATTTAATAGGCCAGAGCCTGGCATCACTGTCCTTTCAGAGGTGATGACAGGAACAACCACAGGGTGAACAGTGGAGCTGTTCCCACTGTAGAGCAAAAGAGGCTTGATGCTCCCCCCCCTCCACCCCCACTCCACCCGCCACCCCTGTCTTCAATCAGGCATCCCTTCCAGGGCCAGAGAGGGACAGCCAAGAAATCAGAGAGCATTCGTGATTTGTACTTGGCAAGCCAGAAACAGAAAACTCCACATGGCAAAACTAAATAAGTTTTTTTGAACCTAGATGTGAAAGATTGAAGTGATATGTTGGGGGTCCTTTCAGTTGACAAAACACTTGGACTGTGTCACCTCTTCTGAGATCCAACTCAGAGAGAGTATGGGGAGGGGGGCAGGTCTGAAACTATTGTTTTCCCTGTCTTTTTGGTCCTTAGCCATCCACCTGACTAAACAACTAAATAAATAGTAAGATAATAACAAAACTCCGAGAAAGTTGTTTGCTCTGCAGTTGACACACAAACTCTGTTTCTCTGTTTGGGACTCTTCCAGTAAGGAGTTAATGAAAAGAGAGTCCTGCTTCTGCTACCCTGTAACAAGGTCCCTCCTGGAAGCTCTTTCTGCCTGTGCTAGCAAAAGAAGTTATGTATCAAGGATGGGGTAGGGAGCAGAAATGAAGCAAAGATGCTTAGAGATTTATATTTTTCCCTTTAGGTGCTGTATGAGGGAATGTTATAGAACTATGTATAATCACAGAATCAGGATGCTTTTTAAATCAAAAGAGCTCTTAAGAGACCCCCTGGTATTTCTTTGTTTTCAGGTGAGGAAAATGAGACCCAGAAAAATGTGGTGGCTTGGCCAAGGCCTTGCAATGGATTCATAAAACCCACTACTCCTTCCTTAATGCTCTTATTGCTGTTATAGGTGAGATAGAGACAGAAATTGCTGCCTAGCACCTCTTTTGAGTTCTCCATTTTGATTTGTATCTGATGGGGCTGAGAAAGCCCCTGGGAATGGGGCTGCTTGGCCATGAGCAATGGCGCTTCCACACTTCTGTTTTTATGTTGTCCTTCTTCATCTTCCCTCTACCTCTGGGAAAACAGCTCTCCCTGAAGAGAGCTCATGGTTGCTTTTAGGGCATCCTTTTCTTCGTATGGATGGCTCTTAGGAACAAGTTCCATAGAAAGTGCCCTGACTGCAGGTGAAATAACAGGCACATTACTTGAGCACTTGCTATATGCAAAGCAATTTGCTGAGAGACACAGACACATGCACTAATCCATCTGTTACATTAACAAAAAGATCCTCTGCAGTCAATAGTTGCCTTTTATTTTTCTTAAAAGTGCTTGGAGCATCCATGTCTCACTAATACTTATTTTTGGTGGATCAAACAATATTTATGTGTGTAAAATAGGTGTATATGATGAAGTCTTCTCCCTCACAAGTTGGTATTATTTTATGGTAAAAATAATAATATATAGTCAAATCTAGACTTATGAAGCTGTTAAATATATGCAGAATCTATGCCTTTTTTTTAATTTATTTTTTTAGGCAAGGCAACCCTTGGTTGACCTCACAGATTGCAAGGTCCTTGTCATCTGATAATCCTTTATTTTTTTATTTTTTACACCTACAGCACCAGGTCTTCCTAGGTGGTCTCCCATCCAAGTACTAACCAGGCCTGACCCTGCTTAGTTCAAAGATCAGATGGGATTGGGCTTATTCAGGGTAGCATAGCCATAGACAGAATCTGTGCTTTCTAAAAATTGTTTAATGAATAACAAATATTCAGTGGTTAATGTGAGGTATACCTGGCTCCTGTTTCTCCTGAAATTACAAAACGCCATACTTGACCTGCATACAGGTAATAGCCCAAGGATGTCTCAAGCTAACTAGTAGTCTCTTTTTTTCCACTGATTATTCAATCCTCTTCTTTTCCAGCCTGGGCATAGAAACTATCTGGACTTTGTAAGTCATCAAATTGCAGAGGCCTGGGTGGTTACAGAAAGAGCAAGCTTCAGAGATAAAATTTCTCTCACTTTCTTTTTCCAGGGAGTTGAGAGTCCAAAGTTGAGTCATAGCTGCTGGACAGGACTGGGCAGGACTGGAGATGAGGGCAAAGGTTAAAGTAGCTGCTGCTTGTGCACGTTCTCGGCTGCCTCCCCCTTCTCCCCAGAGTCCACACCCCAGATGCTGTAGATGTGCACTGGCTAGGACAGCGATTATAAATGGTTATTTAAATTTAATTTATATAAACATCCAGTTCCTAGTTGCAATAGCCACATTTCAGTGTTCAACATCACATGTGTTAGTGGTTACCAGGTCAGATAGTGCAGATATTGAACATGCCCATCATTACAAAGAATTCTACTAGACAGCAGCATTACAGGTGAGCATGCCCTCCATCTCTCCCATTCCTTTTTCTGCTTGCCAAGCTCGTTATTCAAATAAATCAAATGTCACCTCTAGCAAAGACTCTCTCTTTGACCAAACTTCGGTTAGGCTCCTCTGCCCTCTTTTCTCGACTGGGCCTCAACTTTGGGCTTCTTTGTCTATCCTTGCCATGTTTGGTTTTAGAAAAAAATCCTGTTAGTTTAGGGAGAATGCTCCACCCTTGATATCTGATCAATCCCTATGCCGCCTTCAGCAAGAATCCCGTTAAGTCAGTTTAACAAGTCTCTTGATGTCTCTCCTTAGTAATTTTTCATCCACTGACCCCCTCACTCTGCTTAATGACTGTAAATCCCCATTTGTCCTTATTCTATTTGGAGTTGAGCACAATCTCTCTCCCCTATTATAATGTTCCTATTGCAATAGTTCTGAATAAAATCTTTTTTACCGTTATAATAGGCTTCAGAATAATTTTTTCTTTGGCACCTCTCTTATGAAACTCTCCTTCTTACCCCTAGAACAAATGAATTCTATGCTATCTTAGCACTGTGTAAATTACCCTTAAAAGCCAATATCATGTGGTATTATACTCATTTGTGTTTTTGTCTTCCTTTATAGATCATTGAACTCTCATGAAAAGTATGAGTCAGAAGGCTAAGTTCAAAGCCTTCTGCTGGCACTTACTAGCTGTATGAGCTTGAGCAAGTAACTTTATGTCTCTAAGTCACAATCTTCTCACCTGTCAAAAATAGGGATAATAAAAATGCTTCCCTTGTAATGATTAAATAAGACAATCCACTGTGTCCGGCTGAGAGCGACTACATCCACCCCCAGTCTTTGTTTGATTCCATATCTAGCAGTTAAAGATAGGAGTGAAAGATTTTCTTTCTAAGTCTGAAAATCAAGTCCCATTCCTTTACTATCTAGTTATAAAGGGTTGACTTGCAGCCTTCCCTCAACACTCCTATCGGAAATAACTCAGACTAATTAATTTTTTTCCTTTTTTACTCTATGCTGTCAAATTTAGCTCCACAAAATATCAAGAAAATAAGCTGTTGACAAGACAAAACTGAGTTTATTCTTACTGCAGTAATGAAAAACACTACCTTGACAGAGTGGTGGTAGAGGCTCGGGGACAGCAGAACGAAGTAGTGATATTGACTGAGACTTGGATGTTTGGCTTGGGGGCTGGGCAGGAGCTGATTTCAATTGGGTAAGATCATGATATAATAATTTAGGATTGGGGGACACAGCAAAGCAAGGAGTTTGAAACCAAGGATTCTAAGAATCTTAGAGTGTGCAGAATTGTCATGTCACGCTTTCTATTGAAAAGTTGGTGGTTTAGGAAGTTTATAAAATGAATAATGGATTTATTTGCATTTTTAACTTTCCGGCAAGAGTCATGAAAGATTGTCGTATTAATGTAGACAGTAAGCTGTGTGGGTGTAGGAGGTGTCAGTTCTCGGTGCTTTTTAAAAAGCTAATAAGTAAAATTAAGGGAAATGTATCCAGAATACTGACAGCACTTTTATCTGTAGACAGAGTTTAAAATGGAAGAGTATTATTTTGGTAACTCAGAAGTGATTTGAATTTTCAACAGAAGCCCCACTCCGTGGTTTACTTATCATTTTCCACCATCCATTTATCTCAGTTGAATGCCACCAGTCTTGTGAGAAGGCAGAATTAGAAATGCTCAGTCTCCCGCCTGCAATCTAAAGTGGCTTCAGGGGCATTAATTCTCCCACTAGATGACATAGAAAGTTTCTATGTCATGCTACTCCATTGGAAAAAGGCACTTCTATAAATAGCATATGCAGTGTTAAAAAAAAATTATTATTCTCACACTCATTAAAATGATGACTTTATCCAGAACTATTGAAATAGGGACATTACAACAGGAGAGAGAGATTGTGCTCAACTCCAAACACATAAGGACAAGTGGATGGAAAATAACTAAAAGGAGACATCGAGGGTAATGGGGATTCTTGCTAAACCAATGTAGGATTCTTGAGGATTCTGCCGACGCGGGCCAAGGATTATTCAGATAAAAAGCATAGGGAATTCTCTCTAAATTGACTTTCCAGGATTCTCACTGAGTTTATTCTTATTGCAGTTAGAAGCGCACTACCTTGACAGAATTAACTCTAAAGAACAATTTCTTTATAGAAAGGGAATGATGAAACACAAAATCTTGGGCACCTAGGAAAATTGCTGGGTCTTCTTTAGAGGTAAGTGGAAGGCATAGTTAACGCCAAAGGGAATCTTATCTATAAGACCCTTAGTGAAGTGTTATGGGGAGACAGGAGAAATATACAGATGACATCTCTATGATCCTTCAAAGTTTAGAGTGTTCTCATTCAAAATTGAAAAAAAAAAGTTTTGTTTTTTTTTTTTTTTTAAGGTAAGTAAACGATTTGATCTATGGGAAGAAATAAGATCTTTGGGGTGAGATCACTGCTCTGGACTGGGGGAAACCATAGAGTGTAACACCTGAGGATACCTAGGGCCCAGTCACCCGAACACTACAAGTCCCAGCAAGCACCGCGGTGAGGGCGGGGCTTGTTGACCGTTATGACGTAAGGAGGGGGTCAGAAGGGATAAGCTATCCCTAGGATTTTTGGCCCCGCCCTGTTCCCTGCCCTGCCCTGTTGCTGTTGCGCGGCCGCCGGCTGCTACCCTGTGGTGAGTCCCTGGAATGAAGGGGGTTAATTAATGGTAGTTGGGCCCACAGTTCCCCCAAATCAGATTTCCAGTCCTGAGACAGGACTTTGGGCTGTAGAGTTGCGGCCAGTTTCGGTTTTCATCTCCTTTCATCTTTCTAGGGTGACAGTAAGTGGAGTGGCGTCATGGAGCCCCTGGAGCTACTTCCGCGGCCTTGAAAGGCTGAGGGACAGTTTTCTCCCGAGGAAGGCAAGGGTTCAGTGCTTGTGACCAGGTGGGAGGCTCCTTGGGTATTAGTGAGCCCCTCGGACGGGAGCGCGGGTCTTGACGTCACGGCATCTTGCCCCCCCTCTCGCGGGCTGAGGACCTGGTGGTTCCTTAATCCCTGTCCTTGACATCATGCCCCTTTGCTTCGAGGGGGATGCGGGAGACTACCGAGTGACCCCGGGCAAATTACTTTCGGCCTCATTTTCCCTAAGAATAGGCTTGCTATTCCTGAAGCCCCTTTCCTTCAAATGAGGCCTCTGTAATTGGAGGAGGTGTTCTAGGCAGCCGAGAAGAGAGCACCTGGGGTGTGGTAACATGCATCTTTATGGTGCTCTCCCATAGCTCCTCCCACCGCCACCAGCGGTCCAGTTTAGTTTGGGGGCTAATGTCCCACTCACATTATGATTTCAACCTCTCCTCGGCGTGTTAAGTTGTTTCTGTCACTTGGATTCTTTGCTCCTGCTGCAAGCCAACAAGTGGTCCTGGTTGGAGCTGAGTAGAATAATAAAGATGCTATAAAGTAAGTCCTCAGAAGGTGGTCCTAGGTTTTGCAGCTTTAAGCTAACAGTGTATAAGCAAACGTGTTTACCATAGGCTAATTGACATAAACGAGAATTAAGTTCCTATGGCATCTCATAAACGTTAGAACTAAATGACACTGAACAAAATGCGTTATTTGAGGGCCTTCTGTATAACTTTTCTCTGCTATTGCAAAAATCGTTTGAAGCAAAGGACTTTTTATGTAGTAGTTCTCTGTAGATAGTGTAGAGCACAAAATTAAGTACCACCCAGGTGACTCACCTTCAGGGGTGTTTTCAGAGGGCCTCTACCTGAAACTCTACCCTTTAACAGACTTGACAGCTGTGAGATGGAAAGGACTCTGAGAAAGGTGGTCAGTAAGAGTTCTGTATTACTAACAAGTCGTATTGGCTTTCAAGCCGTATAGTACAGCTAGGACTCTTTAAAATTTTTAACTGTGCTTATTGATATAATGCCATGCTTCCTTATTTTCTTAGATGAAGAGAGAGTTAAAATGAACTCTTTTACTTCCTTTTTCTTTCACTCGGGATCATTATTATAGCTGGAAAGTTTCTTAGAGTTTTCTAACCTGATTCATGCATGTTACTGATGAGGAAAGTGAGGCTTAAAAGAAGGTACTGTGACTTGGCCAAGATCTCAGAGTTTTTTGGTGGCAGAACGAAGACAGGAATCCCATTTCCACACACTCCAAACAACATCACTAGCCTTGTCATTTCAGGGGTTAGCATAGTCATTTCTTTCAAGGATGAAGTGTAAAATCTCATTAAAGTAAAATGGAGATTTCGCACACACTTTTGAGCTTTTCAGTTTCTTTTGGTTGCCTGCATCTCATGTCCCAGAACTATTTTTCAGTTCTTCCATAGTACTGCTGGTGCTGTGGTGATATGGGATGAGGGCCTTCTTAGTACAAACTGGGCAGCCAGCCCAAACAGTTGTTCATGAGTAGTATTTAAAGCTTCCTAGGGGTAAAAAATTTTCTAAGGCACTCTGAAAGATTTTAGGTAAGGAACTAGAATGAACTTGGAAATTTTGAATTAGAACAAGTGGCCTAATAATTTGATGATCAGTGACTCTGTGTCTTTGTTTTTGCTCCCTGTCTCAGGCCCTCTACAAACCCATTGGTATCCATTGTCATGTTTTCTAAGGATAGTTCTGTGTAAGCATCTCCTCCCACACCAGGGAGAAAAGGGACTCAAATCAGTTCATCCAGTTGCTAATTGCTAATAGTTTAGAAAGTTAAGTAAGTAGAAGAATAAAGGAATTAGATTGATGTGGGTTTAGTTTTTATTTACCTTTGATTTTACTATTCACAAATGAAGAATTGATTCGCCTTTCTCTCTTGGCTGTGGAAGCACTTAGTTTCTTTCTGTGAACTAATCCAGAGAAACTACCTACAGCCTTCATTTCTCTTGCATGTGCCCACTGCTGTAAAAGACTAATGTAAAAATGCTGGACATTCTTTAAGATAGAATTTTAGTTATTTTTAATAAAGTTATTTAATAACTTATTTAATAAAGTTATTTAAGCATCAACTTAAATCATTCTTCATAATTCAGCATACATGAGGAAACATCTTTGGGAAAATTAATTTGATTTGGTTGAATATTTGCATCAATATTGGTCAGAAGCTGAACCAGGAAGCTTTACAACACTTAGAAATTTTTCTGCTAAAAAGCCTATTAGTGTAGTTTAAAGATTCACTCAGAATAAGCAGAGGTGGAATTAGCTGTTGTTCCTTTTCTTCGGGAGAACATAAGAAAATCTATGCCCTCGTGAAACAGTCTTGGGAGTAGTATATTAGGTTTGAAAAGCTCATTAGGTGAAAATGTGTCAGATTTTTTGAGAAGCCACCAGCCAGTTCAGGGAACTTATTTTAAAATACGTTGCCTATTATTGCCTTCCTCCTCTGAGGACCCTAATTCTTTTGGAAACTGAGCTGAAACAAAAAAAGTCACAGCAATGTCAGAGTCCAAGTAAAGTGCCTGTGACAGTTGGTGGAATCTATATTATTTTCCCATGCTTGTTGGTTGTTTTTAAAAATCTTTATTTGTTTTTCCTGGTCACTCCTTATGTGGCCAGTCTTTGACTCGAAGATAAGAGGAAGGAATTCGGTAGAATACCATTCCACAATTTTCAGGGCACCTAATTCATCCCACTGCTTTTTCTTGAGTTAGTAGCTCTCTGTGCTTCTAAATTCGATTTTGGATGTTCTTATATTTTTTCTCCCTCCTATGCCTCTGTGGATATTGCCAGAATTAGAAGTGGATGGTGGACAGATTCTCTAGTGGGAAAGTGGTTAAAGGAGGGGGAAGTTGATGCTTAATTTTTCTTCTACATCCTGCCTGCCTTCCTCTGCAGAAGGTCACTTCTAGGCTGCTTTGTCAGAAAGGCAATTTCCCATTTCTCCTAGGGAATTTTATCACTGGGAGGGAGGAAAGGTTTTAAAGATCGCTGACCTTAAAAATCAGTAGATACCTTCCTTCCAGGAAAAGGCAAATGAGGCACCCCTTACCCACCCAGTTCAGATTGGTGTGGTGCACATGGCCTTTCCAGCTTCAGCTTTAGTAGGAAACAGACAAGAGAAGCCACTGTGCCTTTCTCCTCGGCCCCTTTCCTAGTTTTAACAGAGGAGAGTTTTTATTTCAAGAATGATTAAGGTCTGAATACCCAGAGTGCCATTGGGTATCTTCTGTGAGTACTGGGAAGGTGATGGGATTTCAAATGGGAAACTTTATGGAGTCTCTTACATTTTTGATAAGCAAGGAATCAATACTGTTGACTTTTCCAGACAGGTGATTAGATTTTCAAATGAATGAAAAGAGATAAGTTTCTGTAAGCTAATGTACTCAAGCCTTGACAAGAACTCTCCCGCGTCATTTTGACTATATATGCTGGCCTTTCTTCAGTGTCCTGTTCATGAGCTAACTTACAAATTGTTTTTCTAGTAATGAAAAAGAGGCTGTACCAAGCCCCCAAACCGTTGGCTGTTCTTACCTTTCACAGTAGCCTCCATTCGCAAAGCAGCTTGCAAAGCAGTTTGAGTGTGTGAAAGGTGGGTAATGGAGTGTGAATTTGATGGGTCCTTAAGGAAATCAGACCTGTGCCTTTTGTTTTTTGGCACCATGCCACTTGAACCAGCTCTGCCAGCTGAACCAGCCGTACTAAGAATTGACACAGCACTTGGAGATTATCATCTCCTTATTCTATTTTAGAAAAGAGAAAGCTGAATTACATGCATGTCTTGTTCATTCATTTATTCAGTGAATACTCAATTAACAATTATTAGGGGCTAGACATTATGTTGTATATACAGAGGTGATAGTGTTATGAAGGAAAAGAACAAGGAGTATGGTACTTAGGCTAATTTGGACAGGCCCTGCAGTCAGCCTTACCCGAGTGTTCTTCAGATCCATAGTCAAAGGACAGTGTAAGTCATTTTACGTGCTCAGGTAAATGGTGCTCCAGGCTTAGAGCAGGGAGGGTATGCTGTCCTCAGTCTGACTGGAGACCACTAGGAAAGATAGGGGTCTGAAGGCTGAGCAAACTCCCTCCCCACGCTCTCATAACGTCTAAGAGCAGCTCACACAGGCAACAGCTTATCATGAGGGACAAGTCCTGACCTAGACTGCAACATGATCTCTTGCTTCCTTAAGAAACTGATCTGAGGTTTGAGGTTGAGGATGTGGTTAAACTGTGTCACAAAACAGAAAGCCAATACATTTTTTTTGTTGTTCCTAAAATCACCTCCAAGAACAGATAGTTCAGTGCTTCAGTCTCCTTGCCTTTTCTGTGAAAGAAACTGACTTCTGGAGGAGTTGGAAGAAGAGGCTTGGTTGTTTAGAGTTTAAAATAAAACCAGGAAATAATCAGGGTGGGGCGGGGTTAGAAGAGCTACTGTTTTTGTTTTTGTTTTATTATTGTACTTATTGTTTAAATTGTACTGTGCCTACAATCTTCCAACATGCTCCAACAGCTGAATTTGGAAGGTATCGTGCAGTGTTTGCAATGTACAGCTCCTTATCCATCTGCTATGTAGAGCTGAAATACTGCTTTTTTTCCCAGTAAAATACCGGGTTGAAAATCATGGACTCACTAAATGTTAGACCAGGCACTTAGAAGATAGGGCATGTGACTTTTGAGGGGCAGGAAGTATTGGGTCTCAACAATTCAAAAGACTCTTTGTTTCTCTTATGTATTGTTTACCTCCCAAATATTTTCCCACCCTTGATTGCATTTTATCAGTACTATTACCTAGAAAGGTGAAATACATGTGATTATCCCCATTTTATAAATGGGAATCCAAACTTGCTTGCTATCTCTAAACATGGCATGTATTTTTCTGTTTCTTTGCTTTATGCATGGTATTTCATTCACCTGGAATTTCCTCACCCCAAACCCACTTGTCAAAATCTTACACTCCCTTGAGGAGCTTATCTAGGATTCTACTCATTTTTGAAGCTTTTCTTCATTCTCCTTACCACTTTATTCTGCCATTCAATGTTTCTTTATTTTGTATGATGTGCCCACCCTATGGCAAGTACTGATTTAGGGACTATACACTTTACATTATTTACATTTTCTCAATTATGCTCACAAAAAACAAAAAGGTAGATGTTATTAGCCCCATTTTACAGTTGAGAAAACAGATTTAGAGCCCAGTTGATTAAATTGCCTAAGATCATGCCTTTAATAGATAGCGAAGCTAGAATTTGAATTCCACCATTCTGATTTCAGAACCCATGCTTGTCACCATTGCATGTCAAATAGTCCCTTTCTTTCATCCCTATCTTTCTTCCTGTGCCCATCCCCAGCTCTTAGCAGAGTGCCTTAATA
Organism: Eonycteris spelaea; assembly: GCA_003508835.1. Lineage (NCBI taxonomy): Eukaryota > Metazoa > Chordata > Mammalia > Chiroptera > Pteropodidae > Eonycteris > Eonycteris spelaea. Next base: position 1,544,351 of record PUFA01000129.1, read on the forward strand.
TATGGAAGGGCCTGATGATTATAGGATAAATGGAATTGAATGGAGAGGCTGAAATATAGAAAAATGGACATTCCAAAAGTCACAGGGCTTATTAGGATGAAAACTCTAGACTTTAGGTCTTATAATTCCCAGCTCAGGTTATTTTCCTCTAGGCTGCTTTATTTAAGGCATTGAGAAGTAGGAGAACAAACTAGCTATGAGCAGAGAATTGGGGTATATGAGAGTGGTGTTGCCTGTGGTGAAGAGGTCAAAGATATTCTCAGAAAATTCTTATGGCCTGGGAAGTTAGGAATGCAAAATGCCTCAAAGTGAAACAGAAAGCAAGTCGTATGATCTCAGTACTAGTCAGGCTTTTGCTTTTCCTGACTTGTCTAGAACGGAATGTTCCCTGGGTGAGAGCCCAGAAATCTCCAGCATTTCAGACAACCCTTTCTGAGCTTTATTCTATCCCATATCTCATAACAGGACCCCCACCATGGAAGAGACAGTAGAAGACCCCCCCACATCAGTTGTCTTGCTGGATCATTGTCATTTCTCTCAGGTCATCTTTAATAGTGTGGAGAAGTTCTATGTCCCTGGAGGGGATGTCACTTGCTATTACACCCTCACCCAGCATTTCATTCCTCGTCGAAAGGACTGGATTGGCATCTTTAGAGTAAGTGGTTAATTTAGAGGTGAATCTTCATTACCTGAGTGTGTATGACTGTCTGTGTATTATGAACGTTTTGCATATTATGTCTGGCCAACTTTCAAATCATGGCACTTCCCCCTTCGCACACTAAAATGTGCTGTGGAACTCGTTTTCATTTCAGTCACAAGCTAAAATAAGAAGACAAATCATACAACCCCTAAGTTTTATTATGCTTTCAGAGACCAAATGTAAAATTTTAAAAATTATCCTATTTTGAAATATTCATTTATGACTTGACTGGGATGGGTGGTCCCTCACATAATTTCTGTGACTTTAGATATTACTTTTTTAGTGGAGTGTTTAATTTGTTTTCATATGAGTATTACAGATCTGCAGAGGATGTTGAGAAGTTACCTAGTTTGACATCCTGCATTCAAGAAGTTTGTCCCTGAATAAGTGTCTCTTGCTTCTTTGTAAAGATTTTCAAGGACAGGTTTATGAGGTGTCTCAGTGACCTCCTCCAGTATCTAATCACCTGTCATCTCAAGTACAGAAATGGTACTTTTTAAATTATGGTAAGCTCACTCTCTATCTCAGCTTCTCCCCTCATCTGTGTCTGTCTGTCTGTCTCTTACCCCTCTCACGTGTGTTCTCTCTCTTCTCACTTCTCTGCGTGCGCGCGCGCGCTTCTCTCTTCTCTGCGTGCGCGCGCGCGCGCGCGCGCTCTCTCTCTCTCTCTCTCTCTCTCTCTCTCTCTCACACACACACACACACACACACACACACACACACACACACACACACACTACATAATAACAAATCTTCCTATTTCCCAAGACAAGAAATAAAGGTCAACTTTAAGTAATTTACACTGTTGAGTTCCAATGTCAGTGACCTTTATTTTGACACCTCAGTGTGATATGCTAGTTGCCAGTGCTGTTCATCCTGAATCAGACATCATTCTTGACTGCGCTGTGAAGGATGCTCATTCGCATCCCTCACTGAGTTACTTTTTCTTGTTCGGAATTCCAAGCTACTTGATGGAGCCATGGCAGCTGATATTTAGAGGCGAAGATAGTAGACAACCGGGAGGATACTGGCGGCTATCATGACAAGTCCTGAGACTTCAGGATATTGAAACATTAGACCAAAAGATGTTCTACTACAGAATACTGGCACATCAGAGTATTTTCTGTTTTGGAAAGAAAGTGGTAGTTGTTTTTTTCTTCCCTGTATGTAGCAAAGCTGTCCAGTTGAACTTTCTACGGTCAGTACTATCCAGTAGAACTTTCCTCAATGGAGCTATATACCTCACTCTCCAGTACAGTAGCCTCTGGCCACATGTGTCTATTGGGCACTTAAAATGTGGCTAGTGTGACTGAGTAACTGGATTTTAAAATTTTATTAATTTTTAATTAATTTAAATTTAAGTAGCCTATGTGGCTAGTACCTATTTTGGACAGTGCAGGCATAGAAAAAGAGAGGATTAAAAATGGACTTTTTGTCTTTGAAATTTAATCTGTAACATTTTATGTTTCTCTTTTGCTTACACTGATTGTATTCCCCAAGCACTTAGCAATTTTCAGGGAGGACTTTACCATAAACCAAATTAAAATCTTGTGCTGTTTAAAAACATTTAAAAAACACATCTTCATTTGAAATGTGTCATGCATTTCAGAGGTATTGCCATATCTCAATAAAGAAATCATGGTTAATCCAAAGAATGGCCTTTAATGTTCATTGTCCATAAGGCCATTGATTTGAACACCTACCCTGAAGCCTGAAAGTTAAGACTAATAGAGAACACAAACTTTTTAAAAACATGCAATGTGCTAGGTGTTTGATGAGGTTGTGTGTGTGTGTGTGTGTTTTCTAATTTAATCCTCACAGCACAATAGCCCCCTGAAGTAAGTAGTAGTATCTCCACAGGTAATATTAATGAATATATTCAAGATGGTGATTTTCTCAAGGCTGCCCAGTAAATGGTGAAGCAAGTTTTCTGCACTTCCAAACCTCTGCTTTTTCTCCTTTATTCTGCTGAATTCCTTTGAACAGCAGATGGTAAACCCGAGAATTCGAAGTTGACTATGAATTTTTGTCCTTTGTATCTCACTTCTAAAGCTCTCCCAGTGTTCTTTCAGTGTGGTCTTAATTGTATTGCTCAATTTTGTATCAACCATAACACTGCTACTTCCTGGCACCAAATAGGCACTCCTGAAATGTTTCTGAATGTGCAGTATGCTACACCTTCTCAATGTAGCAAAAGCTGCCACCCATGATGGAGCCTAAAGTGGATGGGAGTTGGCTCTCCTTCCTTCAGTGCATAGTCCTGTGCTTCAGGCTCTCCTTTACCTGGGCGTGTAAATGTGTCCAAGGTTTCAGAGAGGGGAGACACCATGCCATGAGAGGCAGACTGGGACCAGGACTACTCAGGTGGAGGAGCCAAGGACAGAAATTGCAGGTGGCTAGAAGTTATTTCCTTGTTCCAACACAGCAGTAATTCTTAGGCCTTTCCAGATGATATTTTGGTCACAGTGCATTAAGAAACTCCAGGATGTAAATGAAGACTCCATAAAATTTCTACTTCCCGCACCACTGAAGGCTGCAGTGGCTCTGAGATGCTTACAGCAATGGGGTGTGTATTAATGAGACACTAAAGCATGCCCTAGTATGTTCTGATGAGTTTTCAATGTAGCCTTTTCAACCCTGCTCTGAATCCTTAGTATATAAAAATGGAATTTATTTTCCATTCTTTTTCTTCCCACTGGGTTCAGGCAGGGTCAAAATATGGCAATAAATGTAATTTTGCTTCTCATTTGCTGAGTGTTCTCCCTTTGAAGACACAATGGCTCCTTTTTTATTCTCCGGTGTACTGTTATCTTCCAGACACTATTTGAGCCATCTTTTACCCCTCTTCACATTTAGTGAGAATATTTTCCACTTAGCCAGCTGTCTGCTCGGAGGCATATTTTACAGTATCCTTATAGCTTATGACTTATTGCATTTGATACCTAGATGAGGCCTTTATGAATACCACATTGTTGTTATTATTTTTATCACCAAAAAGTCTTCATTAAGCATGCATTAAGAAAAACACAAAAGGAAAGAAAACTATATAGACTGGACTTAGTTATCTGGTGCCTCATAATTTGAGGAGCCTCTTGCCCCTCCACCCCCAACACACACACACATTATTTAAAAAACGCATTTTTAAAACATGCAGTAGATAACCAGCTTGGCAGAGGCGACAACACTGAATTGAAGACAGGAGAGGACAAACCAGAGAGAGAGCAGATCAGAAGTGCTTTCTGATTAAGAAGGTCCGAGGACACCATTGTAAGAAGAGAGTGAGATTAAGGTTCTTAACCCTAGAACTTCTCTCCCCAGTCTCTCTCAGTTCTGTGTCTGACTTGGAGATAAAATTTTTGGAACTTTGTCCTGGATGTTGAGTGGCCAGTTTTCATTTCAGACATGTAGTTTGAATTCTGTGTGTGTTTTTAGTTATATCAGACATTTTGCCATGTATGGTTGTCATATCAAAAAACAAGATCTGATCCGTGGTGAGTGGCTCTTGTCATAATGAACTCATTCTATTGTCTTTAGTTTCAACATAAATAAAAAATAAGTGCATTTTGAAAAAACATAGTCCAAATAAAGTTTTTCTCTTGAGTACTGTCAGATGCCGAATGAAAGTCTCTTGTCATTGCAGGTGGGATGGAAGACAACCCGTGAGTATTACACCTTCATGTGGGTTACTTTGCCCATTGACCTAAACAGCGAATCAACTAAGCAACAGGAAGTCCATTTCAAAGGTGAGAAAAATACTGGATCAAAGGTGTTGGAGACAGTTAGCAGCCAAGACTAAGTTACTCCCTTGAACTTGGGCTTTCTGGAGCAGATAAAAGATTTTCATATTTTTTAGTTTTCTGCATAGACCTTATTTTGGATTATAAATCACTTTATGTTTTCAGCTTATTACCTGCCCAAGGATGATGAGTATTACCAGTTCTGCTATGTGGATCAGGATGGTGTGGTCCGGGGAGCAAGTATCCCTTTCCAGTTCCGTCCAGAAAATGAGGAGGACATCCTGGTTGTTACCACACAGGTCTGTAAACATCTCACCTCCATCCCTTCCTGCCAGTAAGAGTAACAATTCTAGAATGGGATGGAATTTGAGTCAATAAGGCTTTATTGAATCTCTAACAGATACTGTTGAGAAGAACTTACACTGTACCCACTCAAACCCACTCAGGAATGACTTAGGAACATTAATAAGAATGTGAACAAGTGATTTCTCCTTTCTCTAAAGCTCCTGTAATTCAGTTGGAATTCTGTTATTCCCTAAACTTTTCCAGTTACTTAATTTTTGTCATCTTCACATATTATCACCACAGTAAATAGATACGCTCCTTTGAGGAGGGATGCTCCAAATCTTCTTTGTATCTCTTAGTTCTGACCCAGAGCCTGTCATGCATGACTGTTAAATTCATTTGCTCAGTCAGTTACTTAACAGGACACCTACTTTCCATCCAATACGATGGTAGGCACGAGGGATGCAGTGAAGAATCAATCAAAACACTGTCCCTGGCCTTAAAGAGCAAGTCCAGTAGGAGAGACAAACAATACTAAATGTCTGCAAGAAAAATCTACATTCCTTTGTCATTCTCCCTTTTCACTTTTGGTGGCCTTAATTTTATCTTTCTAGATAATGGCAGGCTCAGTGCTGCAATTATAGAGACACACTCTATTATCCCCCTCCCTATGTACTGAGGAGCTGCACCCATTTTGAGTACATGGATGTCGCTGCAGTGAGTGGGAATCATCCAGACCCTCACCATCCCAGGCTATAGGAATTTTCTGCTAGAGGGATTTAAATATCCACCAAGTTATAAAGGGTCAAATACAAGATTATGGAATGTTCTTCCATAGGGTGAGGTGGAAGAGATTGAGCAGCACAACAGTGAGCTTTGCAAAGAAAACCAAGAGCTGAAGGACAGCTGTGCCAGCCTCCAGAAGCAGAACTCAGACATGCAGGCTGAGCTCCAAAAGAAACAGGTATGACTGCTCGTTAAAGGTGAACTTGGAGTGTGGAAATTAGATTGGTGCTCTTATCCTGTGCTATTTTCTGTTTTGCTTGTGATCTTCTTCCCTTATACTAATAACTTTGAATGAGCACAGTGTTAAAAGTTTTAAATGGTTTGTTTTGCTTAAACTTCATGGCAAACCTTTGGAATAGGTACAATTATTATCCCAATTTATAGACGAGTAACCTGAAGCTCAGAAAGGTTAAGTTATCTCTTACACAGCTAGTTACTAATGGAGCCAGGATTCAAGCCCAGGCAATCTGATGGCTTCTTCCCACTGCCTATTTATAATTTGAAATAATTTACTCTAATAAGCTAGAACATAGACATCAAGAGAGAAGAGAGTGGTGTAAGTTTGCAGGTTTTCCAAACTCTTTGCTACTTCTCTTTTTAATCACCCTTCAAATCAGTAGGTGGTAAATGAGAGCTGATAATGCTAGAAGCTAAAGTTTTCTCTAAAGACTATAAACTAATTACAGTGAGGTTATAGCTTAGGTGTTTCCAGAACACACAGACCTTGGCAATTGCTGCCTGTAAAGCCCTTGATCTACAGATGAGAAAACAGGCCCAGAGGAGAGGCAAGATCTGTTTCATGATCACACTGGGTTTGGACTCACTTCTCTTAATTCCCAGACAGTGCTCTGTTCTTTACACCATGCTGTCATACGTGTGCCTATGCTATTCTTGACCCTGGGTTGGTATAGAGTGTGCACAGCCGGTCCAGGCCACAGACCTGGTCTGTCCCAGGCAGTGAGATAACAAACAAACATGGCATGGGTGTAACTCAAAACTTGGCTGTCAAGAACCAGCATCTGGCCAGGAGCCCTACAGCCCAGCTCACCTGCTCGGTTCTAGCCAAGGAATCAGTGGGTCTGGGTTCTTGAGTTAGTTCTCCTACATATTTGCGACCAGTTATTATAATGATAACAAAAGCCAGTATTTATTCAGCACCTACTGTGTGCTAGGTATTATAATTAAGCACATTGCTTCACGTTATTCTTAGAATAGCCCTGCACCTCAGAGAGGTTAAGTGACTTCCTCAGTGTGACAGTCCATTTGTGGCTTTGGAATGAGCTGGGATTTGAACTCAGAAACGTTTGATGTTAAAGCCCAGGTTTTGAGAGGTAGGATCATACAATGATTAGGAACCTTGTCTTTGGAGGCACATAGGCTGGTTCTCTCACTTATCGTTTGATGAACCAGAAGAAATTTCTTAACATCTCTGATGAGCCTCAGTTTCCTTTCCTATAAAAATGGGGTTGATAATACCTGTTTTCTCCAAATGATACTAGTACACCCATGTTTATAACATAATTTTTCTCAATGACCAAAGGTGGAGGTAGCCCAGGTATTCAGTGATGGATAAATGGATAGACATGGCATGGTGCGTACATGCAATGGAATATTGTTAAGCTTTAAAAGGGAAGGAAATTCTGACACATGCTATAGCATAGATGAACCTTGAGGACATTATACTGGGTAAAGTGGGTCAGACACAGAGGGACAGATACCATATGATTCCACTTATGAGGTACCTGAGTAGTCAGTCAACTTAATAGAGACAGAAAGTAGACTGGTGGTTGCCAGGGGCTGGGGGGAGGGAGAAATAGGGGTCTGGTTGTTTAATTGGTACTGAGCTTCAGTTCTACAACATGAAAAGAGTTCTGTGGATGAATGTGGTGATGATTGTGCAACACTATGAATGTACTTAATGCCACTGAACTATATGCTTAAAAATGGGTAAGATGGTAAATTTTATGTTATGTATATTTTACTATAATTTTTTTAAAAAATGGTTTTTTAAACTTATTTAAATCTCGAAACTAAAAGCAGGGAGTTGTTATTGACATACAAGGTTGGCTTCAGTGCAGAATGGAATCGAGAAAAAAAACCCTAATATTTAGAACCAGTATGGTGGCCACTAGCCATCTGTGAAATGTGTATTGTGATATGCTGTAAGCATAAAATGTATACCAGATTTCGAAGACTCGGTATGAAAAAATGTAAAATTTTTTTAGTGTTTACATATTGAAACGATATTTTATACATACTTGTTTAAATATACTATTGGTAAAATTGATTTCATGTTTAAAAAAATTTTTTTTAATGTGGCTAGTAACATTTTTAAATTATGTGGCTTTCTGAATTTATTGGACAGCACTTTTCTAGGAGAAAAGCAACTTTATTTCATCCACTGCTGTCTCTATAGTGCCAAAACAGTGTCTGGTGTATAGTAGGTACATGGGCAAATGTATGCTCCAGTGGAAGAGAAATTAAGGGAGATGTGGGGTTTTTTTTCATGGAAATGACATATTAAGAACATTTCAATGTGGAAATTCCTTTACTTGGATATTTCATTCACTGCGTATCATGCTATGCCTGATGTATAATATGTGCTCAGTTAATATCTGTTGGCTGCCTGAGATTCTAAAACTGTCTTAGCAATGGTCTATCCCTTTGGAATTTCAATCTGTAGGAGGAGTTAGAAACCCTAAAGAGTGTCAACGAGAAGTTGGAGCAGAGAGTGAAAGAGCAGAAGGACAGTTGGGAAACTGAGCTGCTCCGGTGAGTGCGATTCTTGGATGGGAGGAACTGCTGTATTATAAACTCCCTTAGAGTTCTAGAATTTGTTAGAAAACTGTCTTCCTATTATGGCAATGATAGGCGTGATTCTCCCCTTTGAATCATGAGCTCTTTGATTGTAGGTTAGAGAATCAGTATCAGAATGGTAAGGAGAAATGACATGGATTCAAATATTAATGTTAAGTATTAAATACTTGCACTTAGCGTCAGGAAGCCAAGGTGAGACTAGGGGATTTTAAAAGAACTCTTCCGGCTTAAGGCCAAGCAGCCTTAAACCACTGAGGGCCTGGGGTAGCCAACCTGGCGTCGGCATGTGTCTCACATAGTCATCTCATCTCCCCCTCCTCAGACTGAAAGAACAGAACCAGAAGATAGCTTCAGAAAATGAGAAGATGGGAGTCAGGGTGGATCAGCTTCAGGTGGGTAACGCCAAACCTTTGCCCAAGTGTGTTTCTTAGCCTTGCCACCACTCCTCTCTAATGGCCCAGAAAGATGCATTTCATTATAATGAGTGCCTAATGGTGTACCTTTCAAAGCATCATGCTGAAGTTTCAGAGTATATGTTTTCTATTCTTGATCCCCCCCCCTTTTTTTATGGTCACGATTTACAAAGAACTGAATAATTTATTCAGTTTATATTTATCATGAGCTCCGATGGACAGCTGTCATCTATACCAGTGGTTTTCAAACTTCTTTCTTTTAGCTACAAAATCTTGTCAAGCAGTTCTTACTCATAAGCCTGGAATGTAAAGCAGAGAGCACAACTGCTCTCTTTTTGGGAAGCTGTGCCTTAAGGAAGGGCTTTAAAGAGTGGTTTATCGAATTTTACTCAGTCGAGTCTGAGATTCTTAGGGTATAATATAAGGCTGAAAAGTGAAGAAGTTTTAAGGGATATTTAGCAGTTGGGAGTTGCTAGGGAACACACATCTCTTTATGTCACTCTACATTAAAACATTGTTCCTGGTTAGTTTTCCTTCTTTTATATCTTGGTCACATTCACTATTTTTGCCTTAGGCCCAGCTGTCAACTCAAGAGAAAGAAACGGAAAAGCTTATTCAAGGAGAACAAGACAAGACAGAGCAGTTGGAACATCTGAAAAAAGAAAATGGCAAACTCTTCCTCAGTTTAACTGAACAGGTAGAGTCATGGAAGAAAATAACATCTTTAGGCATTTATAAAAGAATATAAACATCATTCTTTCTTTATCATACCCCTGGATATTACTGGCTCGGGAAAGGGTCTTAGAGGAAGCCATCTGAAATGAGGGATCTCATGACTTTTCTCAGAAACTATTGAGTGAAGACTTGCCGCTTCTCTGCATCCTGCTTGTTTGTTGCCTTAGCCGTCCCCTTCCCCAGTACGCGAATGTGTTTGTGTGTCTGTGTATGCACACACGTGTCTGTATTTTTCCAGCAGTGGTAATGAAATCTGTTTTTGTGCAGAGGGAGCAACAGATGAAGCTCAAGCAGACAGTGGAGGAGTTGAAGCAGAAAGAAGCTACTGCAACCAAGAAACAGCAGGAGTTAACGGCATGTCTGTCTTTGGGTGCCTATGTGGGTGGGAGCCTGCAGAAAGGAAGGGATAGGGTTTATTTTCAGGTGATGGAAAGGAGACACAAGACAGGTTAGAGTAGCACTTACCTCTGGACATTTTGCACTCTACCCCAAAATACAGAGAATCTGCTAGTTACAAATGTTTAGGAGAGGTGGGCATTTCTAATGTGTGATGGGTGATAAAAGAATATTGGAACTTAAACTTCATGACAGATTGTAGTAAATAGAGCCTTGGGCTAGGAATCACATAGAATAACCCCATCCCCTTCTTAAAGAGTTATCATGCAGGCAGACAAATTAATATTTATAAAGTTGAGCTCTACGATTAGAAAATATTACAGGTGGCTCCATACTGTGTAGTGGTTAGCACATCTGCTTTACACGCAGAAGGTCCTGGGTTCCTGTCCCAGGTGGAGCCATGGGCCATACCCCGGGGGCACCAGGCCCCAGGTACACACCACAAGCGTGTGGGAGGAGACGCCACTCCTTCAGAGGCCCAGTTCTTAAGGGGAAAAAGCAACATCCATAGGTCAGGGGTGGAATTAAAGCGGCAGAAAAAAGAAAAAAAAATTACAGCAAGTCAAAACATAATTGACTAATAATTTCCTATAATATATTATTGGAAAAGAGGCCTCATGGTGATGACAGGTGCTCAGATGCCCCATTTTCTAAACTAATGTGAGAACACAAGAAATCCTGATGTCTGGCAGATATCCAACTATTAGGATTGTAACTGGTATCATATGTGCACCATTCATTCATTCACTCATTCAGTCAGTTATTGAGTAACTACTATATGCAAGATACTGTTAATGTTAGCCTGATATAATAAAGAGTAAAACAGTTTGAAAATCAACAGCTCATGGGTTCATTTTAGTCCACAGAAATGTTTTATTTGGCCTACATGGTGTTTTTTAAAAATTGAATTAATTATCAACACTTAAAAATGAGAATATTTCCCATAAAAAACTGTATTCCAGCTTCTCTTGACAAATTAGAGGATCTGGAAACATTGAGCCCACATTCCTGCAATCTCTGGAGCTAAGTAGCTGCTGTGCATGCTGCGCCTGCTGCACCCGTTAGATGGGCCACATGTTCTCCACTGGGCTGCGGTCTTCACCGTTCAGCTCCTGCATTCGGCTCCTTCACGTGATTACATTGCTTGCCTGGCCCCTCCCTATATGCATATTTGAATTTGTGACCTCTAATGTGGCACAGAAATTACTGTTTTAAATTATAGCCATTCAAAGGTTTGAACCTCCTTGTGGCAGGTATGGGTTTCCTTGGTTTTCAAGACCCAGGGGCTCCCTCCCCAGCCATCCGATAGCAATTCTTTATTCCTCATGCATCTAGAAGGCCCCTAACTATGAGGACTATGTGTCTTGTACTTTAGGAGCCTAAGAACAAGAAAACATCAGTGGAGGAGCAGTTAGTACAAGAGGTGGAACACCTAAAGGCAAAGGTAGAGGCCGGGAAAGCCTGTTTCTTAGAGAAGTACAAAGAGTGTCAACGACTCCACAAACAGATCAGGCAACTCAGGGCTGCTGCACTGGTAGGTGACAGAGATAAAGGGGCCCAAGGAAGCAAGGGGTGTGAAGGTTTGTGGTTCTTAGACCAGGCCCAGAGGATTCTATGCTCTTGTTAAGAAGAGAAATTTATATTTCTGCTAAAAAGAGGAGGGATAAAGTATGTGGCCAGAAACAAGCCTTGAAATCCCCAGAAATATAGAGCCAGGTCAGCCATGGGTCTCAGGGAAGGCTTTGGTTACCATTGACAGGTTTCTGTGCAGACTCAGATAGCCCTTTCTTATTTCTGCCTTTTGAGGAAGTGAAGCAGGACCAGAAGAGCCAGCAGGAGCCAATGGGGATGGGGAGCCAGGAGCCTGCAGTCAGCACTGTCATCGGGTAGCCCCTCTCGCATTACTACCTCAGGGTCGGCTAGAAGCGCACAGCAGTTTGGGCACCAGCATTCAAATAAAAAATCTTGGAAAAAAAAAACACAACTAGTAGGATTAGCTTAAAGTGTTTTTGTGAGGTCTGCGCTTGTGCATGTTTGTAGGTAGGAGATGGGAAGTGTTGAAGCATGCCTAGGTTTGGGTCCATGAAAGTAGTCAGGTCAGCCCATCATACTGGGAAGCCCAAAACCCCTGTCCAGGTTCCTGGTAGCCTTGGGGAAATACCTTCCAGGGTTCCTTCTTCCTCAGTGTAACTTGAGTCCAGGTGCCTGTCCTCACTCCGGGAGGAAGTCATGCTAAGGTAACCTAAGTGTTGATGGAGATGTTTATTCAAGACAAAGATGATTGTGTCCATGGTTGGGTGGGGTTCAGCAAGGCTTCATTTGTTCCTAATTCTGACAAGTCGGTCTCAAGGTTTTCCCCAAGCTTACTTTTCTCTCTTTGGTCACTTACACTCCCAGCTAAACCAAGAGAAACCAGCATCTCATTGCCAGCCCAGGCTATTAGGCATTTTAAGTCCCTTTTTTGTTAGTGTCCCCTCCATAGAATCACCACCACCACCACCCACCCCTACCCCAGTTCCCTTCTTCCCCACCTCAGTCCCACCACTTTGGAAAGCTAGAGCCTCTGTGATCTCCTTGTTCTACCCCAATCTTGGATCCTGGTTACCATATGTGATCCTAATCCTCATTTTTTTTTTTTTAATTTTTGACAGGACCAGAACTTTGACTTGTCAAAAAGACTGAGTGAGAACGAGATGATATGCAGTGTTCTGCAGAGAGAGAGAGAGAGAATGGAAAGAGAAAACGATGTAAGTGTGTCAAGGAGTAGAAAACTCCAAGGTTTTAAGGGGAAGGAGCAGGGTGACCCAGAGATGTGGTGATAAAGTAAAAAGTTAAATGAAAGAGCCCCATCTGGGACAGTGGGAGAAGATAGTTGCTTCTAAACAGAGTAAATTTAACCTGGTTTCCTAATCTCCCACAAAACCCTCTCTTTGTTCAATAACAAACTTGTTTGCCGTGGCAGTAGTAAACTTGAAAGGAACATCCTCGATGAAGATCTAAGTTACTATTTTTGGTTTTAACTTCACCACTCTTGTAAGTTTTGTCTTGGAGGGTAATATCCTATGTCACTTATGCTAGCTGGGGAATCCCTTTCCTTTAGAACACAACTTTTTCCTTTTTCTCTGCTGCCAAACCAGGAGCAGATGTGGTGGTCTGTACCAGTGCTGGACCCGTGGTAGGACCCTAATAAATGCTATGCATTTATTCATTCATTCATTCATTCATTCATCAGTTCGTTCATTCATTCATACAACTAGCATTTTTTTTCTGCTGTGTGTTAAACACAAGTTGTTGTTATTAATTGAGGATGATGGCAGCAAATGAAGTGGTTGCACTTGAAGTCACTGTCATGCTCTTACCAAGTATCAAAGAGCGAGTGTCCATGCATTCTGTCTGCACCTCTAAGAGTTCTCCATTGGTACCCTCTCTGTAACCATTCTGGGCTGTGCCTCCAAGTGATCATTTCTGCTTTTGGTTTTATTTATGCTGGTGTGTTTCAGTATTACAGAAGGCATCTGTTATCTGTTTCTTGCCATGTCATTCTCAACCTCTTGATCTAGATAAGTGTACCTTGACTTTGAAATCCCTGTTTTCATGGGACAATCTGTTGGGGCTGGGCAGGGGTGGGGAGGGTGTGCACACACAACTTACAAGAAAGCAAAGGTCTGATATTAGGAATCTTTGTTAAGAACTATTCTGAAGCCCTCTTAATATGCTAATGGGCAGTTTACTAATTTTCTTTTTTCTAAGAACTTTAATTCTGTCTGTCCCCCATCGTTAGCTTATTCTTTCTTGTTCTCTCTCATTTCCTCCCTTCCTCTATTATTTCCATCCTCTTACTCTCTCTATTGGTATATCCATTTGATGAGATAAAACACGAAGAAGGAAAATTGTATCAGATGAATAGTCACATTGTGTAAGAAAATTGTCCTAGGAAGCAGACTTAAAGAAGCATTTTACTCTCAATGTGTAACAGTTTTTTCTTAATATAGCTCCTGCCACCCTCATATATCCACATAACTTTTGTACCCCTTTGAGCTGGTATGTATTTAGAGATTCAACGTTCTTTTTTGCATTAATCTAAAAAATACAGTATGTGTTTAAATTCAGATATTAAGAATTCAGATCTTTGGAGTATGGAGGTTGCTACTTCCCCTTTTGAAGAATCATGGTTTATAATTTCCTGGGCTTCTTCAGAGCCACATTGTTAACTGAGGACAACCTCTAATGGTCATCCCCAGCAGCTCCTTGGGATTCTTCTTCGTTTTTGTCTTTCAACATGTCTCTATAAATATTCTATCTTTAGCTTTTGAAGAGAGAGAACAGCAGATTGATGAGTTACATGGGTCTGGACTCTTTGCCATACCAGATACCTACTTCAGATCAAGGAGGTGCAGGACAAAACCCAGGACTTGTCTATGGAAACCCATATTCTGGTAAGATGACTTTGCCATTCAAGCCGACGGCCCTGCCTGCATCTTCGCCCCCACTAAATTTTTTTGTGTCTGAAATGCTAATTAAGACCAACCTCATTGTTAAGACATTCTGGGCAGAAGCTGAGGACCCAATAGAAAGATTGCCAGGCAAGAAGTGTTAATTGAGAAATAAATCTGAATCTAGAAGACGCAAATCAGATCATTCGCCTAGAGGCAGCAGACACAAATTGAGTCCCGTGGCTATATTCCAAATATATAAATCAGAGAAATGTCTCTGAGTGGAAGATATACACATACAAAGCTGAGGAAGTTAATTAAGGTTTAGAAATGGAGCACAAGAGGGTGTAATGCTGCCCAGAAATGGGCAGTTACATTAGCCACCCCATGGCCTGACCAAGGGTAGCAGGTGGGTGTTCCACAGAGACCCCGGGGTGGTTTGGAGGACCGGAAATGGAGATGACAACCACTCTTGTCACTCAGAGACTGGGATCAGATGTCTTTGTTAAACAGGGAACTTTCCTCTTTTATCTCCAAAAGCGATATGAGGCCTCATTTGCTTTTTTGGACAGTTTAAAACGGCCATATTCCTTCAAGAGTCACAGTCAGACCTTTGCAACAGGCGGGAGTACAACTTTTCTTTTTTCTTTTTCTTTTTTTTTAAGTTTTATTTTTCTTTAAAAATATTTTTAAGAATTTTGTTTGAAAAATAACTGCACAGATTCAGTCTTAAAATCGATTCTCACCGTTTCCTCATTAAATTTTTACGTTTTTATGAAAATCTCATTTTCCACATACTGAAAATAGGTTTATTGTTGTTTCTGATTATGTGATGTACACATGGCTGTTGAAAATAACACTTCATTATTTTTTCCTTTTGTCCCCTCATCATGGACCTAGATCCCCTCTATCAGAAGTATTGGTTTACATGAGAGGTAGAGGCAGTGGGGAGAAAGGGAACAATGGGAGTTACAGAAAACTGCTGCTAGAACGTAGTTGGGGAATATAGGGGTGATATTTTTTCATTGAATGAAATCTTTTTTATTATCCTCAGGTATCCAAGAAAGTTCTGCCCCCAGCCTGGTAAGTATTTTGAGTCATGAGATTGGGCACTCCAAATTCTTAAGAAAATTTCCCTTCCTGCTCCAGTTCATGGGAGAACCATAGAGAAACTGGTTCATTTTGATAATTTCAGAAAACAGCTGGATCAATTTGTTCAGTGCCCAAACACGAGCCTGTTGGAGTGGGGAGAAGAAATCACAGTTCATCCATCAGCATTCTGCTCAAGATCCCCACTGTGAGCTAAGTTTGGTAGCAAGACTAAGAAGGAGATGTGAACTAGGCAGCTAGCCAAACAAGCTATTTGACTAATATTAGGTCCTTTTGATCTGGGGTTAGAGAAAGCCCTAGTGAGTACCTCCAAATGTGAACTTGTTCATTCATCCTCCTATTTTGAGCACTTACCATGTGCCAAGCATCGTGCTAAGTGCTGAGGATGTAGTGAAAAGTGAGATAGACATGGTCTCATTTTTTACTGACCCCTGTGTTCTTCCTCCCAGCTCCCCAAGAAATGCCCCATCTGCAAATCAGACATCGCTGATGACATTTTTGATCACACCTTGGAACAGCAGCACATCCAGACCCTTTATTTGAATTGTCCCATTTGTGACAAGAGCTTCTCAGCAAAAGAAAAGCAAATCTTTGAAGACCATGTGTTCTGCCACTCTCTATAAGTGTCCTCGCCTCTTGGATCTATATACTGTACATAGATTTTATAGAGTACAACCTATGGCTTCTACTATGAGTTATAACCCAAGATCCTGCCTAACCTAAAATTATTAGGGATTTACTCAGTCCTGCTGCCCTAAAGGTAGAGTCATGTGGATTATCTGAAAGATACTGTTAAGGGCTGTCACTTCCATCCATGTGCGTTACCACTTTTTAAAGCACATAACTGTCCGCCTTTTGCCTATGGTGCCCATTCTTGCAAGAATCTCTAGTACAAGGTCTCTGGGGTGGAGCTCACCTGGCTGTTCACAACAGGCTTGACCCAAATACTAAGTGATTATTTTTCCAAGTTGTTCCACAACCACTCAAGATCAGGCCTTGAGTGTGTTTTATACTCAATCCTCAGTGTTAATCCTGGGGCTGGAGATTGACCAGAGGTCGAGAATTTCTTCCTCTTGTTCCTCAGGCCTCTTTCTCCAACTGATTGTATTAGACTAGCCAAAAATGGCATGGCAGAAAACCCAGGCATCCATTTTGGGTACCAAAGGTTTCTTATCTTGATTTCTCAGCTCCCAATAGAAGCATCTTATTCCTGAACCATGGAATTGAAAATTTTATTTCAATCACAGAAAGCCTTCTTTCTGGATACCTATGATTGACATTTTCTCCTTTTTGATTTTTCCTGTGTATAACTTTTATTTGTTGTTAAGCCTTTCTTCATGATTAGTAGGAGTTGTTAAAAACTGTATGAGTTTGCAACTTTCCAAGCAATGAGTTCAAATATGGATAGGTCAGAATAATGAAATTAATGTTAATCTCTTTAATACTAAAAATAAACTAGTCCTCTGTTTCAGGGACTTTAATAATTTAAAATAAACCTTGAGTTTGTGGTCTTTTTAAGCTTATGGGAAAAGTTTAATCAAAAGGATGTGGGAAGTGTGGACCCCATCAATGATTTCTCTCCACGTGCCGTAACCAGTCAGCAGACTAGTGTCCTGGCAGTTATCTTGAGGTGAAGCATTAGTTTGAGACTTCTTGCTATAACTTTCCATGCAGTTTTTGAAGGGGGCAGTGTGGATTTTGGCACCTTTTGTGAACCAAGTTCAGTTCTCTCCATCTAGATTTGCCTAATTGAACTTAGAAGAAAGCGGTTCCCTTTTCTCTCCTCTCAAGGACTGAACAAATAGAAATGACGCCCAGGCAGCCAACCAGCTGGTCACTATAAACACTTCTACAAAACACTTTTGAAGATAAGAACACGAGGAACACGATGTCGTGGGTAAAGCTGAGGCTGCTATAGTGCATTCCTTCTGTGTTTTCCCTGATGGGATCGGAGTTATGCTTTGCACTAACTGTATTGTCCTGGTCACAGCTCTTTGCCTTCATTTCTCCTTTGATAAAATGAAAATGAAACTATACAAACTATACTACCACTCTTCCTTTATCATCATTTCAGTAAGATGTCTCTTAGACTCATAAGCCTCTTGCCTCGTAAGAATCAGATGTATCATTAAAATTACCCTAGAATAGAAAGGTAATGGGGAGATGGTAATGCAGTTTTTCCAGCAGATGCCCTTCCTCCCTGCAAACTTTCTGTGGCTCCCCTGATAGTTCCAAGGAAGAATTGCAATTTCATTTATTTTATGCTAGTCAGCTCTTAATTAAGCACATGAATGGAAAGGAGGAGTGGTGCACATAAATCAGTGAATACCATTTTCTGATGAATTACCCACCCTTTTGCCCCTGTCACCTTGCAGGTTACTGATTGTCAACAGGCTTGGTTAAAAAAAAAATAAAAAGTTGAGGTGTTAATGATCCTTTTTGCTGGATGTAAAACAAAGCAGCTTTAACCACTGTTCATTATTCCCAGCAGCTCTTACCAAAGCTTTGAAAGGGAAATTATTCTCCAGGCAGCTACTAGTGGTAAAGGAAACAATCATTCTTGTATAATCCACTCCTCACCCCAGCCTTTTCCCTCTACACCTCTCACATCCATACATTTTATAGCTGTAAAATACCTGCAGAAAAAAATAGCAGAAAGTATGGGAGCAAAGTAATGTTAATACCTAAATTAGATTTCAGAATCTTTGTATTTAACTATGGGCAACAAGTTTCCCTTCCTAATACATTTTTCTCTTGGTCTAATATTAAAATGTTTTTGTATTACCTTAACACACTTACTTGAGGGGCAGTGGGAAAAAGTCACCTTAGCACATGCAAGTGTGTATGGTGGAGGAAATCTAACCTAAAATCAGAAAAGGAAGAGTGGACAAAATAGTCGGTGAACCTAGTCCCATAAGAACACCTGTAGCTTCAGCCCTTTTCCCCATTCTTGCTAAAAATTGGGATGAAATTAAACTGCCTTAATGCCTAAATATCATTCTCTTATGATTCGAGTGATTTTCTACATTGGCAGCGGATTATATTGAGCTAAGCATGCTCTAACCTGGTGTCCTAGCAACAAATGTTAATGACATGCGAGGCTGTGTGTGGCTAAGAGATGCAGCCCATTACCTAGGAAAAAAGCAAAATGGACTTAACATAGCAATCAAACCCAAAGAGACACTCACCTAATTTTCCTGAGTTAACCAACAACAGGCTATATGCTCAGGGAAGTCAAACACTAACCACAGTACTCTCCTTAGTAGATCTCATATAAAGATGAAAATTATATCATTACATGCATGTAATGCTTTCGAATGCCATTTAGAGTTATATAGGTGAATAAGTTGAAACAAATAACTCGCTAAAAGTGGAAACAACCTAAATGTTCATCAATCGATGCATAGGTAAAGAGGGTGTTTCCAAACAATGACAATGAGATATTATTTGGCAATAAAAAGGAATGAAGGAAGTACTGATATATGGCACGACATGGACGAACCTTGAAGACATGCTAAGTGAAAGAAGCCAGACACACAGACCACACATATTGTGTTATTCCATTTATATGAAATGCCCAGAATAGGCAAATACTCTATAGAAACAAAATAGTGTTTTCCTCGGGCTAGGGGTTGGGAGAAATGGAAAACGCCTGCTAATGCGCATGGAGTTCTTTTGGCGGGGTAAAAAAAAATGTTCTAAAATATATTGTGGCGATGGTTGCACAACTCTGTGAATGTACTAAAAACCACTGAATTATACACTTAAAATGGGTGAATTGTACGCAGTACGGATTATATCTCAAGTTGTTATGTTTTTGAAAGGTTAAAAAAAGCTTTTCCCCGCTATCCAGAAAAGGGTCCATACAGCCTTGTTCTTGGTTCCCACATAACTAAAAGGGAAACTGTCGCAATGTCCAGAGCCCTTGATGTCCTGCAAATGGAGGAGGAGGATGTCCTCAAATTCCTTGCAGCAGGAACCCACTTAGGTGGCACCAACCTTGACTTCCAAATAGAACAGTAAAAACAAACAAACAAATAAATAAAAAGTTCAAAATATTATTTGCTAAGGTTATACATTGGCTCATGGTAGACTATCTTAGAGATACAGTACAGAGCAAGTTCAGTGTTGAACTTGGTCAGAGTACTTACCTCAGTGCAATCTACTGCCACAGCAGTGTTGGGTTCTCCCGCTATCTTGGGCTGGGGACAGCAGCTTCAGTTGCGATTAACAGGGTCAGGGCAATTAACGGTAGCCCACCACTTGGCCAGGAGCATTAGCGATCTCTGGGAATGTCTATTCTGTGGAGATAAATGTACCCAATAAAGTTGAGGAAAAGAGTTGCCTGCCCACAAATCCCAGGTAATCATATTAAGGGGATCCAGCCTGCTCTGCCTAATGTTATTACTTTCTCGCTGTGGAAGGAAAGAATATGACACTCCAGGGGACTAAGTCTATTATTTACTCAGTCAATGAACATTTATTGAGCACCCACAGTGTGTGGAACCAGGAGAGGGCCAGAATTACAAAAATAGCAGACAAGTTATTCCCTTGAAGGATCTATAAGATTAATGAAGACATTTTCTCTGCCCTCGGGGAACTCTCAAACTGCAGGGGGAGAGAGTCTCCGGTTTTCAGGGTCTCCTTAATGGGGAAAAGAGAAAGGCGCTCACAAAAGCAATTTAAGGACAAAAAGACAAGGGAAGGCATCTCACAAACTGAGGACAGAAAGCCTCTGGGACCTGAGTGTTAAATAAGGTGTGTTCAAAGCCCAAGTTAATGATGTCTTATAAGAATGTGCTTTGAAAAAGGCTGAGAGATAGAAAGGACAGACAAAATAGGGAGAGCATCCTGAGGGTCTCTAAAAAGGGGGAAGAAGTTAAGTGAAGGCAGAGAAACCGGTCCAGAATGCAAAGGACTTTTAAACAAAAGTATTAGCATATTCATAAAAAGAAACCAACCAGTTTCTGTCCTGGAAGACAGTACAGTCTAGTTGAATCACATCTAACAAAGTCATCTGAGCTCAGAAGAGACAGGAGCCGGTGGGGAAAGGATGGTGCTCAGAAGGATGTAGGAGTGTCTCAGAATCCCAGTGGGGCAGGAGCTGTAGGTAACAGAGATGTCTTCCCTTGTCTCTCATCCTTCTTCTCAGCCTCTGACTGGATGCTTCTCTTTCACTCTAGGCTAACTCTCCCTCCTGGACCACATGATGTAAAAGTATTACTGCCTCTGGCTCTGGGTTTTTAAGCTACTCTGACACACACACACACACACATTTTGAAAGGATGGGAATCTCTTAGTCCAATTCTAGATTCCCTGAGGGACTCAGCCATGCTGGGGTGAACCAGTGCTCACTGTTTGTTTGTTCAGCTGTGGCTTGAGGGTCGGTCCCCCTGCACCAACACAGCTGCTCTTAAACTCCGCCCCCCAACCCCGGGAGGATATGGAGGGTCTGGTGTGGGGAGAGGGAGATAGAAGAAAATAACAGGTGTGAGCTAGGCAAACAACAAATAATCGCAATAATATATAACATTTGCTGGAGGTGGGAAGGTGGATTTGAATCTGATATTAAAATATGAGGGACCCTTGTGTAGAAAAAAATTGGGGAGGATGCAGTAAAAAGGCACAGGATAAAATAGTACTCAGCAATAGAAAGCAACAAACCTGATTCATGTAGTTGCTTGAATGAAATCTCCAGAGAATTATGCTAAATTTGAAAAGCATATTAAATGATATACTATATATTGTGTTTATTTAACAATCTTGGAATTTCAGAATTATAGAAATGGAGAATAGATTAGTGATTAAGGAGAAGGAAGGAAGGTGTGGCGTAAAGGGCTGTGTGAGGGGTCCTTGGGATAGAACCGGATCTTCACTGCGCTGGTGGACACAAGTCTACATGTGATCACACTGTATAGAACTGAATACACATGTGAATGAGAATCAGTAAAATGGGAAATCTGAATAAGGCTGGTGGACTGTACCAACATCAATGTCCTGGGTGTGCTCTTCTACTAAAGTTTTGCAAGATGTTGGAGGAAACTGCAAAAAAAGGGTGCACAGCTTCTCTCTGTGGCATTTCGTGCAATCGCATGCGATTTTACAACTGCCTTTTTTTAAAAGTTAAAAACAACAAAACAGGAGCTTCAAAATAGAGCGTCAAGATGAGAGAATGGCCGCCCTCCCATGATGAGAGTGTGGTGTCCCTAGTGGGACACAGTGCGACAGGAGCCTGGAAGGACAGTTAAAGCCCGTCTGGGAAGGAAGGGCCTTGTAAACTGTTCTGAGGAATAATCTAGACTTGGCCTGATCACAGGCAATAGAGAGATTCTGAGATTTTTTTTTTTTTTTAACAAGGGAGTGAAGTAATCAGATTTGTATTCTAGAATGATCCTTGTGGTTCTAGGCTGTAGAAGCACTGGGGATAATAGTGTGGGTGCCTCATGTTGAATTCGATGATCCTGCCATTTCTTCAGGCAGCAAGCACAGTGTAGCCCCTGCCAGTCACCTCTGTGCTTTTGGAACTGAACGGTCTATATCCTGGTATGTGCCAGTGGGCACAGAACACGTTCTGACCAAGTGCCTGGCTCGCCACCCCACGTGTCCTAACTGCTGCTGCTTGGTGTCAGTCTGTGGGAGCCCTGGGGACACACCTTCATTTGAACAGCACCTCAAATAGATGGGGAAAAGAAAACTCGTGCCAAAATGTGACAAAACGTACCGCACATAGGAACTGGACATCGTTTCCAATATTTGTGCTTTTGATTCCCTGCCGTTGGCTGGAAGAGGCACTTTCCAATTGCCTTCTGTTGATTTTATGCCTGTCTTGTTCCTCTAATCGAATCCCAAGAACAGAGACAGACTGTGTTCTCTGTTCCTTCCCCTCCGTGCAAATCTCTGACCCCAGGAGTCATTATTATTTAAATCCAACATACATTGAGTGTTTACTGTAATTGCTGTCATCAACCCCTTTTACAGTTGGAGCCAAGGTTAAGTGAGGATGAGGGCTTGAGGAAGGTTGCACAGTCACGGGAGGTCGGGCTGGGTTGTAACACTACGCTGTTGGGGGAATGGGGTGGGTGTGGAGCCTAAGGCTAACTTCCTCTCTCCCAGCCATTCTGTCCTCTCTGCAATAAAGTTTATAGTTCAGGAAGTTCCCTATAAGTGACAATGACTCTGACACTTTCCCCAAGATAAGAACTGCTGGGCCAAGGCCTCTCTCTCAGCACTTACCATTCCTTCAGCTGACTCTCGGTATCTCTTAGCTAGTAGCCAGGCTTTCCAGCTTACCTTCAAGCCAGGCTAAAATCCTCCTAAAGAAGCCTAGTGACATCCAGGCCCAGATCCAGGCCCATCCCCCATCACGGGGGACCCATCCCTGCCACCCCACCTCTCCCTTCCTTCCTTTTTTGCTTCTGGGAGTGTTTGCAGCTCAGCCCAGAGAAGCAACTCTTATATTAAACAGGAGGAAGATTTAGGTGGGGGCCCAGGTGCTGCCTTTAAACAGAAATTTACTCAGGTCCAGGAAACAGCCAGCATATACGGGCATCTTGTCAATGCAGGTGCTCCGTCTCCTGGTGGTAAACCCCAGCCAATGCCAAACAGAGTACTTGTTTATCAAGTGTCATGGATTAGGAAGTCAAACAGACCCGCCCATCCCTGGGGCGTCACCTCCAGGCTGAACTCCAGGAACGCCACCCCTGAGATGAAAACCACTCCTGGGAGCAAACTGAGGAGGAGCTTTTACAATTTGCTCAGACTTTCATATCCTTTGTTGTTAGAATATTCTTCCTGTAGCCGACTTTAGTCTCTGTTTATACATGCTGAACAGTAGGGTTTTGTGTTGTTGCTCCCCGTCTGGTATACAGTATCTCCAGATTTTAATTCGGATAAAATAATAGTCATTGAGTGCTTTATCATAAGCACTATGTTAAGCATTTTAATCCCCATAATAAATAACTCATTAATATGTGAACAATCAATGATTAAAGGTATCATTAACATACCCATTTTACACAAGATTTAGCAAGGTTGAGTAAATTACCCAAGGTCATAGAATGAAAGAGCTGGGTTTTGAATTCAGACAGTACAGCCTCTGAGCCCCTGTGCTTAATTATTAATGCTCTCTATCTTTCCTACAGGTTTTTTTTTTCCCCTCCAAATGGGATCATTCTACCTCTATAAACTTGCCCTTATTTTTGCTCCTGAGTCAGAAAACCTAGAATTTGCCCCAAAGGCCCTAAATAGATTCATATTAGGGACCAGACCACTTTCCATGACTCATTTCAACCTCTGACCATGCCCGCACCAGCCATCCCCCCGTACAGCCCTGTCTTGCTCATATCCTTTGCAACGAAGAGGTTCCTCGTGTTAGAGGACTGTGCTGGCCATCCAGGAACGCTCCAGGAGACCAGCGGCCATGGTCACAGGGGAAAAGAAACCCTATTTACGAAGCAGCTGTCTTTGCTAATTAAAAACCACTTCAACAAAATGCCTTTTAAGGAAAAGACATTGGGGAAGTATTATGCTCTCAGTAGTTTTGATAGGAACCCAACAGTGAACTCCTCCTGAGCAAACAGCAGAGAAAACCACTGCGAACATCTCCCATGGCTGAGTTCTCCTTCCTATCCTATCTCCCTCACATACCTCACTACTGCACAAGCCACTGCATTCCTCCCTCCCCTTCTCTACCCCACTGGGCCTGTCACTGGCCATAGCAATCTAGTAGAGCATCATGGCAAAGAGCCTGGACTGCAACCAGACAGCCTGGCAGCAATCTTAGGCAAGTTACTTGGCCTCTCTTGGCCTTGGTTTCCCCGTCTGTAAATGGCAGTGATAATTATAGTTCCTACTTAAGCTAGATGAATTAAAATGTGTAAAGCACTTAGCGCAATGTCTGACACATTGATTGTAAACAGTCAATAAATGTTCCACTCTGCCATTTAATTAAGAGCCTGGTGAAATTGGGCAGGCCACTTTAAAATAGTATATGAGGTAGTGATTAATAAGAGCACTGGGTTAAAGTCAGCCAGCCTTGGCCGTTGAATCTTGACTTTCAACAACTTGCTTAACCTCTGTGACCTCAGTAAGAGGTCTATCTGTAAAATGAACCTATAAAATCTATGTCTCATTAGAGTTCCTGAGAGGATTAAATGAGACAATATATGTAAGACGCTCAGCATAGAGTCTGTCTGGAAGTAAGCACTCAATAAGTGGCCCTTGCGACTATTATAATTAACTCCCTGAACTTCAGTCCTTTCATGTGTAAATTGGAGACAATAATACCTCAGGAATTCTGTAAGGCTTGAAGGACATGCCATCTAATTTTCCTCTCCCTCTTCTTGCTCTTTTAAGATGTTCCACCTACTGCCTATACAATGCTGCCTCTTCCCAGAAGCCTTCCTGGGTCCCACTGAATGCTTTAGGGCTCCCTAACTGGTTCTGACTTGAATTCAGAGCCACTCAGTTCTATTCTTATCTCCTGTCCATTCCCCATGTACAGTCCCATCTTGCTCATAAGCCAGAAGTCCCAGGGGACAAACCCTCTTCCTATCAGCATCTCCCCAGTGTAGGAACTGAAGTAAATGCAATACCATCCCTCTCCCAAGTTACCTTGAGATCAAGAGAAATGATGATTGAGGGCAGCCTTTTTTTTACTATTATCTCCGTGGGCTGGGCCTGGAGCCCAAAGCAGGAAGAGGGGGGACTGGACCTGCAGCCTCTGACTCAGCAGGAAGCTGAGCTAATGAGCAGAGGCCTGGGCCCTCTGGCAGAGTCTGGGATTCCACTTAACACTCCATTTCTCTCTCTCCCTCCCAGAGCCTTTTCAAAGGCATCGAGGGCCCTTGACACTTTAGGAGTGCCTACATCATGTCAAAAATAGGAAGATGAACTCACATCTCACGTGAAATGACATGTATACGTAAAATATGTATAAGTGGAGTTGCAGCTGATGGGTCGAAGTTTTGTTTTAAAGCCATTTATATAAATATTTATGAATTTCCATTTCACAACTTTCTTTTTTCATTCTGAAGCCAATAGCTTTTTCCATGGTTCATCCATCGTTCCTAAGCCCTAAACCTATGTCTAAGGAATGGACTGGCAGTGCCTCTTGTGCTTAAAATAGGCAGTGCCCAACTGGATCATGCCCACCCTATCTCTCTATATATCTATCTAATCTATCTATCTAGCTAGTTAGCTAGCTAGCTAGCTAATTTCATCTATCTACCTACTTATACATGTCTATCCATCCATCCGTCCATCCATCCATCCATCCATCCATGTATCATCTATCATCTATCATCTATCTATGGACCCTCAATCATATCATCTGTGATCTATCTGAGCTGCCTGGGTAGAAAATAAAGCACTGGGCAAGGCTGGAGTAGCCGCGCACGGTGTGATACTGCCCTCTATAGGTTGCTCCCGGAAGGTGCAGATGGGGAGTCCCCATTTCTATCAAGCTGAGATCTATTCCACCACACTCACTTACGGACATTTATACCAAGCACCATTTACATGCTCTTGGAACAAAGGGTAATCAGAAAAGAATAGAGCTCATCCCTGCCTCCAGGAGATCACCATTTTGTAACAGCCGCTGCAAACATGATTACAATTCAGAGCAATGACTGTTGTAATAGATGCTCCTGCCGAGTTCTATGGGAGCGCAGCAGGAATGAGAATAAGCATGGGACAGTAGAGGAAGGCATCACAGGGAAAGTGACATTTAACTTGGGCCTTGAACGACGAATAAGAGTTTGCCAGGCAGTACTGGGGAGGAAAGACCTTCCAGGCAGGCAGAAAGAACTGCATGAGCAAAGGCAATGTACTATAGAAGTGCGGGGTTGTTGGGGGACCAGTGGAAAGTGTGGTGTAGCTGGAGAGTGCAAGACTCATCTAGAGAAGCAGGTGGGGCCAGATGGTGAGGAAACGCCCATTTGCAAATAAGGATGTAATGCTCTGGCCAGGACCTTGTGCCAAACAAGAGGGAGGAAACTCTCTTCATTTCCGATGTCCTGACATGGTTAAGATTTTGCATTGGCCTCCTTGTTATCCTCCCTCCCACCTCCTACCTTCCCTCCATATTGCTACCTAAGGATTCTTCGAAATCATGGGCTGCTCCTTACTTCCTCCGCTTAAACTTTTTCATTAGCATCAACATGCACAAGACAAAGGTCAGACTCCCAACCCACACACAAAGGGGCAAGTTTAGGGCTTTTTCAAGTAGCAAGGACCTGAGCCACACTGAAGTTATTTATACAATGGGGGATTATTGTGAGGTCACATGAGGAGGACACGACAAGTATCTCAGCCACCGAACAGGCCATGTAGTGACTGGAAGGTGACTAAGTGGCCCATGAGGCTACAATGTAGCTGTGAGAAAGGCAGTCCTTGACTGCCAAACATTATACATTCCTACAAAAGTGCATGTGATATGTCTGAAACTTATACAATGGGTTTACGTATTAGTGGAAAGGAAATTCTGGTTCCAGAGAGCAAAATATATTTCAAAAGACCTAAATATGGCCCAGAATCAGAATGAAATAGTGACTAAGAGTATTGGTTCTAGGACCAGACAGTCCTGGCTCTACCACTTACTGTCTAGGAGATTCTGAGCAAGTTAATTGATTGCTCTCTTCTTGTTTCCTTTCTATCATAATAGCATAACACCCATCTCAGACATAGCTGTGCAGATTAAAAGCTTCACCAAGGGTTTAGAACAGTGTCCACATAATAACCACTCAATAAAGGTCCTTTCTTATGATTCATGCAGGCATTGGGACAGAGAGTTCTAATTACCCCCTGAAGTACCCCACACTACCTATTCTCCCTTTCTTTCTGTCAGTCATGGAAACTCCGCTCTTAAGATTGGGTAGGGTAGTCCAGCCAGAGATCCGATTTCAACGCCCTCCTTGCAGCCAGGTCCTGGCCATGTGACCAAGTTCGGCCAGTGGAAGGTGAGGGAGCAGTAATGAGGCGTGCAACTTTCTGGGTCTAATCTTTAGAAGAAAAAACTTGCTTGCTCTCTTCACATTCTCCCTTTCAAGTGGCCTAGGCACAGAGGTGTAGCCACATGTTAAGAATGGCAGGACATGGTTCCACAGTGTTGCGGTTAGCCCATCTGCTTCACAAACAGGAGGTCCTGGGCTTGTGCCCCAGTGAAGCCACAGTCCAAGCTTGATGTCTGATTTCAGAAGCTAAACAGGGTCGGGCCTGGTTAGTACTTGGATGGGAGACCACCTAAGAGGACCAGATGCTGTATGCATAAATAATAATAATAAATAAATAAATAAATAATAAATGATGGCAGAGACATTTTAAATCCCTGGGCTGTAGGCATAAATAATGAATGAATGATGAATGAATGAATGATGGCAGAGACTTTTTAAATCCCTGGGCTGCTCACCTCTTACTGCTGCACGAGAAAGAAATGGCCTCTGTCTTCCCAAAGCCATTGTATTAGGGGGCCACTTTGTTACAGCAGTTTAGTATGTACCTTTAATGAATGCAGTAGCTTTTTCTGAGTCTTCCCTAAGGCATTTGGAGATAGTTTACTCCCACACACAAAAATATCTATGATGGCCTTTAAATATATTAAAATATGTTCAACTTCCCTCATGAAGATGAGAAATGCAAATTAAAACTGCATCATAATGCTATTTCGCATCAGATTGGCAGCAATGCAAAGGTTTGACTACATACTCTATTGGCCCGGCTACTTGGGAAATAGGCACTCTCATACTTTGCTGCTGTGACATAATAAGAAATGTGAAACCAGGGTCTCTGCCCCTGGTTCTTGACTCAGTGCTACTAAAGCCCTAGGAATTTCCTCAGTGTAGGGGTGAGAGGAGCATCTTTTATAATTCACGATAAATCCCTTTTAATCTCACCTGAGTTTATGCTAGTGAGGTGATTCTTGGAGGATGGGGGCTGGTTTCCAGAGAAACCTACCACATGACCAGAGGGTCGGAACTTTCAGCCCCATCCTCCCTCCCCCCGCCCCGCCCCAAGGTATATGGGGAGGGGAGGTCTGGGGAGTAATTAATAATCAATGGCCAAGGATTTAATCAGTCATGCCTACGTAATGGAACTTCCATAAAAATCCTAACCAAAGAGGTTCGGGGAGCTTCTGCGTTGGTGAACACAAGGTACTGGGTATATCTGGCTAGGTTGTAGAAGCTCCACACTCCTCTCATATACCTTGCCCTATGTGTCATTTCCATTTGGCTGTTCCTGAGTTGTATCCTTTATAATAAAGCAGAATTAGTAAAGTGTTGCCCTGTGTTTTGTGAGCCATTCTAGGAAATGATCAAACCTGAGGACCAGGTTTGGGAACCCCTGATTGATAGCTGGTCTGTCAGAAATATGGGAGGTCTGCATTTGTGATTGGTGTCTAAAGTGGAGAGCAGTTTTGGGACTGATCCCTTAATCTGTGGGGTCTTCGCTAACTCTGGGTGGTTAGTGTAAGAATTTAATTAAATTGTAGGACACAATCTGGTGTCTGGAGATTTGGAGTTTTGATTAGTGTAGGGGAAAAAACCCTGCACATTCGATATCAGAAGTGTTGCTGGAGTGAGTAAACAGTTTTTCCTTAGCTGGTGGGAATACAGAATAGTGTGACTGCTATGGAGGAGAATTTGGCAATATCTAACAAAAAAGATAGGCATCTTATCATCTGGCCCGGCAATCCCACATCTAGAATTGACCCTGAATATAATCCTCTAATAATAAGAGAAAAAAATATAAACACGAGGTTTTTCATTGTTACTTGTAATAACAAAATATTGGAAACAACTTAAATGCCCATAAGAGACTGGCTAAAGAAATTATAGTACACCCACACAGTAGAGTACTATGCAGCTATTAAAAAAGAATGAGTAAATTGGCTCTGAATTAACATAGAGTCATAGACAGGATATATTGTTAAGTAAAAAAGCAAGGTACAAAAGAGTATATATATATATATATATATATATATATATATGTATATGTATATGTATATGTATATGTATATGTATAGAATGCTACCTTTTGTGTGAGGCAAATATTCTCAGCCACAAATGGGGTTAAGAGAAACAGGGCATTCAACACAGGAGAGTGACAAAGGTGAATGTGAGATGACAGCTAACCTGCAGGCTTGAAGAGCAGCCAGTCCAGACAGAACAGGAAGATGAAGGGCCCTAGGAGGATGGGCTTGACCTTGTGGAGAAATGTATTAAAGAGCCATTGGAGGGGGAGAGAAGAATTAGTAGTAGCCACCTAAAAAAACCCAAACAAATGAAAAAACATAAGACAATTCCAGGCAAACCAAAAATTTTTGCATAAGAAAGGATATGTAATCGTAGTATACTCTATGGCTCTGCTGGGAGTCATTGTTATTTAGGCATAAAATGTAAACATTCGACATTGAAATCACCAAAAAATTATGATATGCAGAGTGTGAAGGTGTACAAGAGGAGAAATTGGGTGGGATTGAAGGGGGCTCTACGCTCATCTACCACAATAATAAGTGAAACAGACAATGTACAATGTTGAGAAATGACAATTTAACAGTATAAGCATACTATTTAAAAATATGGCGTGGGGGGAGGTAGATGCGGTCAAATATGTGGTGACAGAAAGCAATCTACCTACGGGTGGTGAGCACACATGCAAAACATACATGACTTACTGTTGACTCATACACTTGAAACTTACTGGATGACATTAACCAATGCACCATAATAAAAACAATTTTTTTAAAAAAATGGCAGTGATACCAGAAGAAACAGCCAGAGCTGTTAGAAGAAAGTAGTTACTTCTGAGGAGTGGGACTGGGAAGTAGGAAGGGGTCCAGCCGGGAACTGACGTTTTCCATCATAAGCCTCTCAGACCCTTTGCTTTTTAATTATGCACACATGTTACTTTGACTTGAAAAACTGTTTTTCACTTTTAAAAAGATAAATGACAGTTTCAAAACAGGGGACTCCGTACTAGCAGGAAAGCTACTAGAGTGTGAAGGGAATTGGAGAACTCATCCCTGTTCTCACGCTATTCCATCCCTCTGATCCCAGCAAAAACTGCAGAGGAGATTCTCACTGGCAGCTCTCGGACCAAATCCCAATATGCTGGAGTGTTGGTTGGTTGGTTGGTTGGTTTTTGATGAGCTGCTGGAGTTTTTAAGACAGAACAAATGATTTCACTTTCGAGGCCACACTGTTATGAGGTGTCAATCCCAGGAAGCGTGGGCAGGAAGGGGAGGGGAAGGAAGGGAAGGAAGCCAACACAATGTATGTTAATGAGCAGATGATCGCTGCGGGCAGCTGGGGCTCAGTCCTGTATCGAACTCGCCTTGGAGCTGTCCCAACCAAGAGTGAGAAAACTGGGGTATTGATCCACCACTTCCTAGGTCTGTCAGGCGAGCCACGGCGCTATTCCGACTACCAAGAGGCATATACAACATGAAACTCCTACCCAGCATAGGCTGAGGGCTACCCCAGGGCTGTTAACTACCAACAGCTAGCTGCTCCATGCCCCACCTGCCCCAGACAGGCCAAGCAGGCTTCAACAGAAAAGTAAGCCTCTGGTGGAGAGTTGCAGCTGAGAACCATCTATTTGTAAAGAAGGTATATAAGGGAACAGTGAATGCAAAAGAGACGGGGGAGGGGCACTGATGCTGTCTGCCACAGGACAGAAAGGAGCAGATCTCCTTTTCTTTAGGAGAGGGGTGAAGTTTGTCAAGGGGGGCAGGGATACACTGTTGAGCGTCATATAGGAGGGAAAAGGGGGGAGGATTGAGGGAACAGACACGGCTGGGTGAGAGGAGCGTCCACATTAAACGCCCTCCTTTCTAAGGCATAGGATGGCAAACCACTACCCTCATGTAGTAAGAAGGAACCTGTGAGATAAAATAGCTGCCTGTTTTCTCCACACTCTACTGTTCTTTGGAGCTCCTTCATTCATTGTTGCCTAGTTTGTGTTTCGTGAAGAGTGGCCTGGCCCATCATTTCACAGAGGTCCTCTCTGTTGTGATAACCTGGAAGGCATCAGGTCACCCACCACCCAGATATTTAGGGTTGAGTAACTACTAGTCCCCGCCTCAGCGTGTAAGCTCTGCCTGAAGGTTATTCTCTCATGGCCACCAAGCAAGGGTAGCAGTTCCAGGCATAAATCCAAACAACAATGTCCAGAATGAGAAAGGATTATTTATCCTTTTGGGATCTCCTTCTTGGAAACCCCCTGGCAGACTTCCCCTCATATATCATTGACCAAACTTGCATCAGGGCCTGATGTCAGTCATGGCGTAGGTCAGTCTGGTTTCAAAGGGATGCTGGTAGGATTGTTCGCCTTTATGGGTGTGGGGCTGCAAGACGTTATCTTTAGTTTGATCAAAACTCTGCTTCTGTGGTCCACAGACCTGAGGCTTTATTCCTTAGACTGTTTATGCTGACCTAAGGGCTTAATGTTTAAGGCAGTGGTCATGCTATTTGCTGAAGGATGAGGGAAGAAAAGATGCAAGTGAGCCCAAGGCTAGTTTGAATTAAGAAGAAAGAGAAAAGATCATTTTAAAGAAGTAAAGATTTGTATGGTTACAAGTTGACTAATGAATCACAGCTGGCTCCAACTGCAAAG
Organism: Eonycteris spelaea; assembly: GCA_003508835.1. Lineage (NCBI taxonomy): Eukaryota > Metazoa > Chordata > Mammalia > Chiroptera > Pteropodidae > Eonycteris > Eonycteris spelaea. The sequence goes on from PUFA01000129.1 coordinate 1,576,374, forward strand.
AACCGCCTTTAGATGAACCAGACTGACCTTGCTGTGGAGGTGATACCACCACCACCACCACCTCTCCTCAGCAAGCCGATAGACAATGATAACTGAACAGGAGGAACGGGAGACAAAAGGTTGCCCCTGGTTTCAAGGTGGGAGCAACTGTGTGGTGCCTTTCAGGCTCTGGAGCTCCCTGTGGGCTCAGATTGAGGCTAATCTTCAAATGAGACCATACTCTTGCTTCCTTTTTCCCTGCTTCTTTCAATTACTGAGGACAGTCTGTCAATCACTGGCACAAGCCTCCCTGTCTCAGGCTGTGCTCTGGAGAACCCAACCTAGAACGCCTGACCATTCTGAACTAGTCCATTTCCATCATTCGTTCTGATTCCGCCCCTGAAGTTGGGATGGAGTCCCCTCTGCTGACACACATAACGTTACCGCTGGGGTGCTGTGAAATCCTGTGTCGCCCCAGTGGCACGAGGGAGGACGTCGTGTTGTGTGTTGTTCCTCGGTTCTTCCCCACCGAAGCAGCAAAGAATTACAGGTTGGATTTATTGAAAGTACATTTTGGAAGGAGACAGGGCCCTAAGGAAGGTGCAGCCCATGGAATTTGAGAGGTGAAGAGATAAGATTGCAGGCCCTCAGGCAGGAGGGGGTTTGCCGCAAAGAGCTGTAAGAACGCAGAAAAGGGGAGGTCTCTTTACATCTGGCCATGATGGGTTGTTCCAAAGGCATTCCTAGGTGATTGGCACCTGGCTGCTATATAACTCTTTGCCCAGTGCACATGTGCATACCCAGAATTCTACTACCATTGGGGTATTTTTGGGGTGGTCTCTAGGTTGGGACCCTATTCTTTTGTTCCCTTTGTCGCTTATGTCTGACCAGCTATCTAACAATAACACTGTGAAGGAACACTGGGCCCAAACCTGTGGATGGTTCAGAAGGAAGAAGAGGAAGACATGGTTATGGGTAAAGGCGATCAAACCAACAGAGCTGCTGTGGCAAGTAACACTCTTGGAGGAATAAAAGAAATAATACTGCCATACTGAGGCTACCTGTTGTATAAGGCACAAAGTTTGGAGTTTTATGAAAGTCAAGCCGGCTTTTGCTTTCTGTGAAACACCCCTATATCTTTATAATAAATCCTCCCAATTTTTAATAAACTTAATTTGGATTCTGGTACTTGCAACGTAGAGTCCTAAATGACATAGAAATAAGCATCTGGAGTGGGATTCATATCATAAACACTGAGAGAAACTGAACTTGGCTGCGTTGGGGGAGGAGCACAAGGAGAAATATGTGACCCCAAAAAGGGAAGCAAAGCAGAGCGTATTGTCCATTGCTTACAGACTTCAATCAACTGTAGCCAGCGAAGCAAGCCATTATCCAACAATGGCTCAATTAACCAAAGATGGTAAACCCATGGTGACCTGAGATTGTCACAGATCAAGAATTAGCTTTGAATCCTGCTGAATTATAGTGTTAGATTCTCTGATTCTCCATACTGCCACCGTACCCAAGAATGAAGTTAGAGCATTGGTTAGAAAATTGTGAGGTCTTAGCTGTTGGAATGAGTATTGATTCACTCATTCAACAGATATTGATTGAATCCCTTCTCTGAGCCAGGTACTGTTCTAAACACAGAGAACAAAGTAGGCAAAGATCCCTGCCTCAAAGAACTTCAATGTAAGAGGAAGAGAGATGATAAATAGTAAACATAACAAACAATTACATTGTTTGTTACAGTTAGAATAGAACACTTGTTAGAAGGTGCTAAGTTTTACAGAGGAAATAGAGCTGGGTATGAGGCTTAAGGAGTAGGGGAAAAAGGGTGGCTGCAAACTTTAAATATGGAGGTCAGGGTGGCCTACAATACAAAGCAAGATTTGAGCGAAACAAGAAATAAACTAGGCAGTGAACAACCTGGATTTAAATGGGGGAAGCAAGAATATGCCTGGGTGTTCAGCCAAAAGTTGAGTGGAGAGTTGTAGAACAGGTCAGACAGGCAATGGGGAATCGAGTGGGATGGAGCTTCAGACTCTGGCTTATCTTGAGAGAAATGGGAAGCCATTGCAAAATTTTGAGCAGAGGAGTGACTTCGTATACTTGTATAGCAAGTCCTTACTTGTGGAGTCAATAGAATCTGTGACGTTAAGTGACATGAATAAAACCAATTTTAGCTTACGCTAATTGATAAACAAGAGTCAAGTTCCTACACATCTCATTAACATTGTAAGTTAGGACCTGTATTTGAGGACTCACTGTATCTTAAAAGGATCTCTCTGGCTGCTGGGTAGATGAAGTTAGATAGATGATAAGGCAGCAAGTAAAAGCAGGGCAAGTGTTAAGTCTGTGCAGTAATCCAGAGGAGAAAATGAAGGGCGCGTGGGAAGTGTGGAGAGGTAGTCAGATCCTGGACAGATTTTGAAAGGCAGCACCAGCATGGTTTCCTGGAATTGAATGTGGAACGTAAGAAAAACCATCTTTGTTTTTTGTTTGTTTATTTGTTTGTTTGTTTAAAAAAAAAAAGGAAAGAAAAAGGAAAAACCTCAGGTCTTTCCAAAATATCTTCCATTGAGCCCCCTCTGCCGGACAAATGTGAAATTGCTTGCCATTTTTAAAAAACTTCCCGGCAATCATGGAATGCAAGAATGCAGAGTTAACTTTCCAAGGCCGATTAGGGGAGAAAGACTCCCATCAGACACCTCTACCCTCTTTATTTACCATCCATACCCTGAGGCTAAGGCCCTTCATTAAAAAGAAATTGGTGTAGACAGCAGGTCCTCCAGGCCCAGGAATTATCAAAGAAAAACAAGATTCCTAATTTGGGCTCTTCAGCAGAGACCTCCCAAATGAAATGCTCAGGCTGCCAAGGTTTTATGAGAATTGTAACACCAGAAAAAAATTATATAATGCTGGCAAACAAAGATCTGGGACTTTCTTGATCTAATGTTGCAGGAAGACTCAGTCCCAAACTCTCATAAAAAAAAGAATACCAGCAATAGCAGGAAGCAGATGGCTCAACCTGCACGGCTCCCTACAGGAGACCCTTCCCACTGGTCTTTGGAGTAGTCCTGAAGGATGCTGATTATACCAGGGAAGTCCTCCAAGCACGGAGATCATAAAGACCAAGGAACTCATCCAGTGCCAAGGAAGTGAGTCACATGATGATACCCATGAGATTTGCTGGTTCTGTCATTTACCTGTATAGACTTATCCAAGTGTATGCTTAGAGTACCTATGGTGATCTTTTTTTTTTTTTCTTTCCCACTACTGTGTATGAGTAGTAATTACTGGTAGGTACCGGTAACCTGCACTAAAACTGGATTTTGTTATAGCCAGTAATATTTAAGGAAATGTACCTAATAATTGAAGCTAATGTGAACATGAATATTTAGAAGTATTTTGAGGTTTCAAAAGCGTCAATAAAATTAAATGAACGTGCTTAGTAAGCAAAATGCTGGGAGATGCAAAATTGATTTAAAAATATATTTGTACCATTTGACTTTTCTTTTTTCTTTTTTATTTGTTAATTTTCTTTAAACACCTACAGCACCTGGTCTCCCATCCAAGTACTAACCAGGCCCGACCCTGCTTAGCAGCTGAGATCAGGCACGTTCAGGGGGCATGGCTGTAGATAACTTTTCTTTTTTAATCATAAGAGAAAGAGGGAGGAATTGAGCTGGAACTTGGAAGAATTTGTGCAGACAATGACTGAGATCTTAAAGATCAAAGTTATGAACAAAATGAAATGCAATGAACCTAGGTATTCAAAAAGGAATTAGCGCTGCACCTGCCCGAATGAACGAAGTGTCCATGAGTCTGTCCTGATCCTTGCACCATCTAAGACCCTTGCTGCATGGAAGGAAGCCCACGTGAGCACAGGTTGGGGGAAGTGCAGTTATATCTTGCTTAGTCCATAAATGATAAGATGATGTGGAGCCCCGCCAAGGTGAGACTGAGCCTGAACTAGAAGACTAGACATCACTAGGAGATTATATCTCTGGAGAACAGCCACCTCACGATGTTGTGTCTGGTTAATAGCTGGATGGACATGGACGATTTTAACTTTGGGACAAAGGTGAGTTGTGGTTGTCCTTGAGATAGTTGGGTCATGCTTGGCGGGTGTCATCTTAGGCTATCTGAAGAGAAAGGTGCATACACACTGCATAACATGGCCTAGAATGTAGTGGAGACCTCTTAGGGTATCTGCCTGGCTATGAGTCTTCAATTCCCCTTCTCTAAATATTTCCCTTCCATTCACGGGATGGACTCCAACAGTCACATTCAAAAGGATTTGTTGTTGTTGTTTGTCTAAATGCGTGGATTTTAACGTTTTGATTTCTTAATTTCATTGTGGTCAGGGAATGCGGTCTATGTGATATTGATTCCTCAGTATTTATTGAATCTTGTCTTGTGGCTTAGTGGTCAATTTTTGTGTTTCATGTGTGCTTGAAAAGAATGTGTATTCTCTAATTGCTGAGTGCAGAAGTCTATATAAGTTCAATAAATAAAGGTCGTTAATTGTGTTGCTCAAATCTTCTATATCCTAGTTAATTATTAGTCTATTAGATCTGTCAATTACTGACAGAGAAGTGTTAAATCTCCCACCATGAAGGTGAAATTCTGAATTTCTCCTTATAATTCTGTCAAGGTTCACTTTACACACATGTTATTATATGCATACAGTTTAGAATTATAGTCTCTTCATGAGTCAAATGCTTTATTAATGTATAGATATTAACACAGTTATAAAGCAGCTTCTCTTGCCTACTTAAAAGCATTGCTTCAGAACTCCTCCTTTGTCTTTTTTATCATTTTTTTCATCTCTGTTGCTTTATTTTAATCAGTATAAAACCATGCTGTTATTTTTTTTCTTAAAGAAATCTTCACTTGACCCCACTTCCTCCTCTAGCTACAGCTTCATTTCTCTGCTCCCCTTTATAGCAAAATTCCTTAAAAGAATGACATTTAGTCTTTCCCTGCTATTCTCTTATTTTTTTCATTCTCAGTGTTTTTATTCACTATTTTACATTATGTTTTTAAATAACCTGTTATTTTGGAAGAAATATACAAGAATTGTAGAAATTTAGAAAATGTAGATAAGCAAAAATAATAAAATGAAAACATCATATTCTTACCATGCTACGAGTTCCAATGTTAATAACATGAAAATTCCAGTAAAAACTGGCTTTTTTATATACATATTTTTAATGTATAGGTTTCCTAAATCAACATGCAATCATATTGTACACACCACTTTTTAATCTCTTTTTATCAATTAATTATCTCTGCCATTCCAAATTGGAAAATTTTCATCTCATCCGATACCTAAACCATAATTAAATTTTCCCAATTATCCCCCAAATGTCCTTTATAACTGATTTTCCATACCAGTATCTAACCAGTATCTATCTATACATTGCATCTGGTCTTCTGGCAAAATCTCTTTTTATGACGTTGACTTGTCAAATGGACTAGATCAGACGTCCTACCTTTAGATCTGGTTGTTTCCTCATGGCATTGTTTAGTTTGTTCCCTTATCACCTGAATTTCTTATAAATGAAAGTTAGATCTAAAGGTATAATGGATTCAAGTTCAATGACTTTGAGTAGATTCATGATAGATGGTGTTACATACTTCATCATAAAAAAAAACAAACAATATCTGCTGACACACCTATTGTGATAGTACTATTGGCCACTGATTCCAGGTGAGGAAAGCCTAACCCCTCCATTATAAATTGCACCCCCCACTGGTAACTAGAAAGTAACATGTGTGTTGTCACTTTAGTACTACATGAATCACCAGTTCCCTATCTGCTCATTCTCCTGGTTTTAAATCAGTTAACAGTCTGCCCGAATCAACAGTTTCAGGGAGTTTGCAAAATATTGTTAATTGATTATCCTAAAAAACAGTTTCTACTAGAAAGGCAAAATAAATGCTTATTTTCCTTTAATTACCAATTTTCAAAGTAAGTTTTAGTTAAATAGCCATATAAAATGGTAACAAATAACTGTGTTCTTAAACCCACTCTAATCAGCCTTCACTCTCATCAATACACAAAACTTCTCTTGTTTAGTTCATCGGTTATGTCCAGGTTGTTACATCCACGAGTCAAGACTAGATCTCATCTGATTTGACCTGTCAGCAGCATTTGAAACAGTTGATCACTCCTTCCTCCTTGAAACACTTTATTCATTTGACTTTCAAGACACCACTTGGCCTTAATTATCCTTCTACTTCATTAGCCATTTCTTCTCAGACTCCTTTGCCATTTCTCCTCATTTTCCTGACCTCTTAATATTGGGGTATCCAAAGCTCCCTCCTTTGGACCTCTCTCTATCTACACTTAATATTTTTTTAACCTTGAACCAAAAGATATGTTTTTATTGTTAATTTATATTTGATTTTCAATATATGTGATATATACTCTCTATATACATTTTAGAACATGTAGAAAAGTAAAAAATTGATTAATTAAAATATTTGTTACCTTATAACCTAAAAACCCAGAGAAAATCATTGTTAACAGATGTATTTGTTAGATTTTTCAGTTCCTCTCTTTCTCTGTCTAGGAGTTGTAACACGCCATTAAAAAGTATTTACATACCACTTGGATATATTTTTCTCCATATTGTTTACAGCTGTCAATGTACTTCTAAGCATACCTTTAGCTGCATGCTATAAGGTTTGGTACATTGTGTTTTCCTTTCCATTTATCTCAAAGTATTTTCTAATTTCACTTGGGATTTCTTTTTTGATCCATTGGTTATTTTGGACCATATCGTTTAATTTCCACATAGTTGTGAATTTCTTCTTTTGTGTCAAAGAGATATTCCTAGTATGTTGTTAAAATCCCTTTGTTTGTTTTACTGTATTTTTTAGCTATTTTCTTAATGGTTGCCCTGGAGATTACAATTAACATTTTAACCTAAAACGATCTAGTACAGATTAAGACTAACTTAATTTCAATAATATACAAAAACTCTACTCCAATATAGCTTCATTCCCTCACTTCTCCTCTGTACTATTATTATTACACAAATTACATCTTTAGATTTTATAAACCCTGTTAATACAACTCTATAATTATTACTTTATGTCATTGTCTTTTAAATAATATAGAAGAGGAAAAGAGTTATGAAAAATATGTTCATATTATCTTTTATATTTACCTATATATTCACATTTGTTGGTGCTCTTTATTTCTTCACGTGAATTTGAATTACTCGTTTAGTGTCCTATAATTTCAGCCCGAAGGACTCTCTTTAGCATTTCTTGTAGGGCAGCTCTGCTAGTAAGAAATTTTCTCAGTTTTTGTTTATCTTGGAATATCTTAATTTTTCCCATGGGTTTTTGAAGCATAGTTTTGCTAGATATAGAATTCTTTACTGACAATCCCTTTGTTTCCTCACTTTGAATACGTTATCCCACTGCCTTCTGACCTCTAGTTTCTGGTTAGAAATCAGCCGTTAATATTATCAAGGATCCCTTGTCCATACTTTATCACTTCCCTCTTGCCATTTTCAAGATTCTCAATTTATCTTTGTATTTGACAGTTTGCATATGATGCGTGTGGGTGAGATACACTTTTCTTTGATGATCTCATTCAGTCTCAGCATGTTAAATGCCAACTATTTACTACTAACAACTCCCAAATATATACTTCAAGCCCAGACTTCTCCTGGACCCCAGACTTATATATTCAAACACATACTTATCATCTTCATTTGAGTGTCTAACCGTACCTCAAATTTAATGTGGTAAAATTGAAATCCTAATAACACTTTTCAAACAACAACAACAACAACAACAACAACAATAACAACCTTGCTTTAATCAGTGAAGCATTATCTCCATTAATCACAACTCCATTATTCCAGCTGTTTAGGGTAATAATCTTAGAGTCATTTTTAACTCCTCTCATTCTCTCATCCTCATCATCCATTAACAGCAATTATGTTGCCACTACCTTTAAAATAAAACCAGATTCTTATAATTTCTTACCACTTCCACTGCTACCATCTTGGTCCAAGCTACATAATCTCTTATCCGGATTATCACAATAATCTCAACTGGTATTCCTTCTTGTCACCTTGTCTCCTCACCTCCACCTCAATACTGTATTCTCAGAATTATCTTTTTAAAATGTAAGTCAGACTATGTCATTCCTCTACTCAAAACCCTCTAACGGGTCACCATTTTACTCAGAGTAAAAACCAAAATTCTTTTAAGGCCAACATTACAAGGCTTCCTCCTCTATCCCCAACACTGCCATAATTACCTTTATGATTTCTATTTCTAATGACTCTTCCTCTTGCTGCCTACTCTTTATTCAAACTGGCTCCTTGCTATTCCTAGAATGTGTTAATCATGCTTCTGCCACAGGGTCTTTGCACTTGCTGTTTTCTTCAGCTTGGAACACTTTCTTTCCAGATAGGCTTATACCTTATTCCCTCTCTTCAAGCCTTTGTTCAAATGTTACCTTATCAGTGAAACTTTCCATTGTAAACATTTTTTTTTCTCTGTGGTAGTTTTTAATTTCTTCTCTTTGCAGGGTGGTCAATAATTTCACTAGGATGGGACTAAATGTAATTTTTTCAAAGTAATTGTCCTATTTGGGATTTGCTGAGATTCCTAAACCATCTAGATGATTCATGTCTTTCATCAGTATGGAAATTTCTCAGCCATTATATTTTCAAATATTACCCCTTTCCCATTCTATTCTCTCCTTCTAATATTCGAATTAGAAAGATGTTAGCTTTCATTCTGCCTTCCCTGTCTCTTAACTCCTTTTCATTTTTGATCTTTTATTTCTCTATGCTTTACTCTGAATAATTTCCTCAGACCTATTTTCCAGTTTGCTAATTTCCTTCAGCTGTCAATAATCTCTTGTTTAACCTATCCATTAAGTTTTCTCTTAATTTCAATTGTTATATTTTTAATTTTTAAAGTTCCATTTATTTCTTTTGCAAATATTCAACTTCTTTTTGATACCATCTTGATTTTTTTATTCCTTATTTTCTTAATCATTATAAACATATTTCATTAAATATTAACAAATGCTTCTATAACCTTTACTATGTGTAAAGCATTGTTCTAGGTACTATATAAATATTAATTCATTTAATCCTCAAAACAATCCTATATAATAAAATGGAAACACAGAGAAGTTAATCAATTTGCCCAAGATCATCTGGATAGTAAGTAGAGAGCTTTGCCTAGAATCCAGGCAGTCTGGTTTTAAAGTCTATATCCTTAATCATGGCACTTTACTGTCTCTTTCATAGTTGAGTTGCCATCTGAAAGTTGTGTTATCTGAAGTTCTTGCTGTCTGTTATTTTTGATGATCCTTGCTTTGTGGATTTTTTATAGAGATCACTTTTCAGCTATTGTGAGACTCCTTCATGGATCCAGAGGAGATTTACATTGTTTCAGCTGAGGGACATCCCTAATCCAAAACCACTTTTAAGGCCAAGCCTTAGCTTGGGCGTTCCTGGACCACAGAATACACATTTGGATCCAAACCCAACATATAGTCCTGTAGTTCTCAGGAACAGGCAGACACGCTTCTTTGTTACCTGCCTGTGGATGGAATTTTTAAAGTCTATCCTTCAAAGCCTTTTGAGGATTTTAGCTTTATTTGGAAATTTCAATTCCAACTCCCCATCTTATATGGGCTGCAAACCCTTCTGTCCCCATGGAGGATTAAAACTAAAGCTACTCAAACTTTCTGTGACTGAAGCCCCCTTTCTCTAGCCTACCATATTCCCAGCCATGGTGGCTTCAGTTTAATAGTGAAGAAGGACTCAGTTGGGACCACCGTAGAAGAGGCATCACAGCATCCCTGGCTTCACTTTTCCTGGCCCTATAGGTTAACAATAGTTAGTCCCCAGTGGCTTGATCTGGAGCTTGGAACATCCCCTGCCATAGAAAGTTGCTCTGAAACTTATGACTAACGCCCTTACTGATCACAATCCTGGTATAGCATTCTTTCCAGACTACTCCCATCTTTGTTCCTGGGTTGCTAACACCAACCACGTTGCCAGAGGAGCCGCTCAAGAAGTACAACAGACCTCCCCCCAACTGTCACGTAGTCCAGGGAATAATGCCCAGATTTTCCCTTAAATACCCTAAGCCAGACTGAGAAAGGAAGGCAGTTTCAAAGGTGTTAACCTGCTGCCTTCTCAGATAACTGGTGCTCTGACATTAAACACTAACTCTAAATATCCCAACCCGTGTTGGTCTATTGGCTGAGCAGCGCAGGCAGTATGAGACCCGGACTCAGTTGCCTTCCGGTTTCAATATTACATGTTTACTACTTTGGTTTTAGGTTTAGGTTCTCTGTATTGGGTCTCTAAAGACTTTCCTTACTTTCTTATGAGCTCAGCTATACATTTAAAAGCTAGCATTTATGACCATGAATCATTTTTCTTCTTCCTCTAACTGCCCCCTGTCCAAAAAAAAAAAAAGTCCTTTTATGTTGTTACTATTGTTGTTATGGAACATATCATCACCAGCTGGGTCTTTGGGCAGAAGTGTTGTTTAGGATTATGGGAAATTGGTAATTTGGACATAATATACAGCATACATTTACTTATAGCTGTCAATAACAAGGCTATACATTTAAAAATATATTTGTTATATTTTACGTAGCATTTTTATGTGTTATGGCAGGAGGATTTTCAGACTATTTAGTCTAGCTAGTCATATTGACAGAAATGGAAGTTCAGCAATCATATTTGTGTTGTCCCCTGGCCATGGCTAATTAGACTAAGATTGGATATACCAACTCTCCTCTGTGGGGTTTTTTTAAATATTCTAATCACTATTTTTTTTATGCTTTATCTTTTTTATTTTTATTTTTTTCAAATACAATTGACTCTCAACATTATATTAGTTTCAGGTCCTCTGTGTGTGTGTGTGTGTGTGTGTGTGTGTGTGTGTGTGTTTAATACATGTTGTTCACTCTGCCTAGAATAGCCTTACTCATTCTGACCTTCTCCCTTGAAGTATCTAACTGACTTATATTTATCCTTGAAGCTATCTTCAGCCCATAAAGCACTTTTTTCAAAAGGCCTTTCTTGGTTCTCTCCAGATGAAGTTAATCCCTCTCTTCTTTATATTTTGCAGGTAGTTTTCTTGTAGTGCTTATTAACATAATAGTTTTAATTACTTGTTCACACATTTATTTTCTTGCTAATTTTGAGTTTCTTTAGGACTGAGATTGGTTTTATTCATCTGTGTACTTCAAGCACCAAGTACAGTGCTTGGAACTGTTACCGCTCAAAAAGTTTGTTGACTTAAATTCCTAAAGAAAGCATGAGGAACTGAGCTTGAAGGAAAAGAAAGATCTGAGATAAGACTCTAGGTGGAAGAGGTAGGTTTTGAAAAGAGTCAGAAATGCCTCCGAGGGAAGGACCTGCTGGCTTATTGTCCAGAAGTTTGTCCTTTGACTCCTTCAAAAAAGCATTTCTGCCTACTCAGGAATCCTCAGCGTTCCCACAGAGGTCATTTGGCTTCCTCCGAGTCAGCTGGCATAACCCTCAAGATGTCAGGTCAGGGCTTGAGGCTTCCCAACTACCTTCCACTTCTCACAGCCTCTCCTGGTTTACCTCAATACTTAAAAACAGACTTCTACATATACCGTATCATATACTCCTTATAATAACCCTGTTGAAAAAGGGATTTCTCCCTTTTATAGATGAAGACAGTCAGAGAGGTTTAGAACCTTGCCCTCATACAATAGTGGCAGTGCCAGAATTTGAACTCTGATTGTTTAACTCCAAAATTCACATTCTAAACATGACACTGAACAATCTGATTTCCAGTACATCATAGGATAAATCTGATACTTTTGAATGTATGTTATGTGTAGAACAATGTGACAGATCTGTATATGAAAAAAAAAATAATACATGCAAAGTCAGGGATGATCCACATGAAAACATAATTTATACTAGAACAATAACAGAAAGGGAACATTCACCAGGTACCAACATATGTCTGGCACTTATTTTATCTCATATTTCTATAAGGTAAGTAGTATTATCCCTGTTTTACAGGTTCCTCAGTTTTAGGGAGGCCTACAAACTAATGGTTAAGAGCTTGTGCTTTGGATCCAGACAAACCTGGGTTTAAATACTGACCTTTCCTCTTACCAAATATGCCAAACTGGACAGAGATGTTTCGTAAAATGGGGTAATCTGTAAAAGGGAATAATAACACCCATTTAAAGAGTGTTTGTAAGGACTAAATTATGTTACAGGTGAAAGCATCTAACAAAATGCTTGTGATATGGTGAGGCCTCAATAAATGGGAGCTTATAACGCTACAATCAAGAGAGATTTGGTAATCTGCTTTGAGGTACACATACAGTTATGTGGTAGAGCCATGTTAGGAATTCAAGTTTGCGTGATCTGAAAACTCGACACTCTTTCCATTATATCATGTTGGCAAGATATCTTCTTTCCTTGATCTTACAGTGTTTTCCTAAGAGTCCAGACTCTCCAGATTAGTATAATCTTTAATGTTTCTATTATAAATTTAATACACACTCATAAATCAAGTTTATTATATTGTCCAGAATTAACTATTAATACTTTGTTTTTTCTTCCTATTTTCCATGTTTTTTCACAATGCTAGTTTTCCATGTCTTACATCATGAAATCATGAAAATTTCCTTCAGAAACATGATTTTAAATACCTGCTATTTCATTAAGTAAAAATATCATAATTTATTTAACCATTTACCATTTGCTTATTTCTAATTTTGATAGACTCTGCAATGTACATCCTTTAAATAGAATCTGCATTTCTGATTATTTTTTCAGGATAGCTTACCAGAAGTGACATTCCAGAGTCAAAGAGGATGGCAAGTTTAAAGGCTATTTCTTAGGACTTCTGGGGTCTACTGCCATGCCACCCTGAACAAGCCCCATCCCGTCTGATCTTGGAAGTTAATAAGCAGGGTCGTGTTTTGTTAGTACTTGGATGGGAGACCACCTAGGAAAACCAGGTGCTGTAGGCCTAAAAAATAAGAGATTATAAACTGACAAGGTTCTTGCAATCTGTGAGGTTAACCAAGGGTTGCCTCGCCTGAAAAAAAAAAAATTCTGGGTCAAAGAGAAGAGACCATTCAAAGCCTTTCCATGAACATTGTCAAATTGCTTTCAAGAAAGGTTTTCTAATTTATATTCTCATCAGCAATATAGGATATTGCCTGGCTCACATCAATAAGAACTCTGCTCTTTTGATAAGTGAGATATGTTGTGTTTAAACTTCTATTCCTTCGACTAGTGAAGTTGAACATTCTTTCTTTCAACTTTTAATACTTTAGTGGATTCGTTATTCCTATCCTTTGCTCTTCTTTCTATCAGGTAGTCACTATTTTATCCTTAGAATGTTTTCACAATACAAAAAGAAAACCACAAAAAAACTTAAACCTATCTGGTTGTTAATGCATGACTGCTGAACACCAGCATAAGACCACAGAGGCGTGCTGGCCCACCAGCGAACTTTCAAGGCCAGTGGTCGGCCTTTACTCCTTTCCACAAATCACCAGCGCGGGAATTGCTGCAAAGGCGTTGGCTCCTCCAGCTCCGGAAGGAACATCTCGCGGGATCTCAACCGTCCTTGGGGCCTACGACCCGACTACAAATCCCGACATGCAACGCGCCTCAAGGCCCGAGCGCCCGAATGAAGGCTCAGGTCCAAGGTCATGTGTCTGCGTGCGTAAGGCTTCCGGTCATCTCACGCCTTTTTCTGCAGCGGCCACCTTAGTCGCCATTTTGTGCGGGAGGTTATGGAAACTTTGAGTCTCGCCGACTCTATGGTCGAGCGTTTCAGGGATTAACCAATCATAAGCCAGATCTCGAAGGAAAACCCCGCCTTTACCCGCATGGAGGCGGGAACTGCCACGAAGCTCCTGTGGAGAGAGAGGAAGAAGCTCTGGAAAACCAATAAGAAAGGAGGAATCGAGGACGTTAGCCAATAGGAACGCGGGGGGATCGCGGCCAATGAGAATGGGGGACCCCGGGACACGTGGGTGGGGAAGCCGAGCGCTGAGACCTAGAGCTAAAGCCGAGGGGTGAGTCAGTCACCTTGAGCGGGGCGAGCGCCGTGGTCTGAGCAAGGGCAGCAGGGCAGTTGGGAGTGCAGGTGACCTGGGGCTGGGAGCCAGCGATTGGCAGGGATATGGGCTGTACTGTGTAGAGGGGCATTTGCCCCCAGAACTGGGAGAGACGATGGGCATCTTGCCTTCACAATTAATGTTAATTACCAACGGTAATGAGCGATTAACTGTCCCGGCTGAGGCAGGCAGAGGACAGCTGTGTAAAATGGGCAGGACTATGCACGCCGCCTGCTCATTATCGGCCTCCTTCTTCCCAGGAGACCATCTTTCGCTACATTTTCCTCCTGGGGCTCCGGCCTCCTTCCTCTACTTCCGATCTCCATGACCTTCTTTTGCAGACCCGCCGGGTTGAAAGTGGTGGACTGGGGCGTGCGGGCTGTCCTTCTGACCTCTAATGCCCTCCTCAGTTGGGACACGGTGCAAGGAAGAGCTTGGTCCAGGGAGGACGGGCAGGGGTGAGGGGTACGACCGAAGGTCGCCACTATACGGAAATAATTAGACTATCAATGGAATATTTTTTCCTCTGCAGACTGAAAAAATGCAGACCACCGGGCACTACTCATTTCTCCGGCTCTGGTAAGCTGCTTTTTCGGGGTGCTCTGTAGTGCCAAGTGTGAGAGCTAGCAATGTTTAATGAATGAACTGCGGGGAGCTTGGCATCCTGATGATGTTGGCTCTTTAGGGAGGTTTTAGGATGTGATGCAGTTAATCCCTGTTTATTTGGATCTGTAAACTAAGCTATCTTGATTTGAGAATGTGGTCAGAGTCTGAATCTGACCTTTACCCGCAGTCTGTTTTGGCCATAGTAAGCCTACTGAAGCAGTGATTTTTTACCTTGGCTACACATTGGAATAACTAGGGAGTTTTAAAAAGTACTGATGCCCAGGCTGCACGGACTCTGGGAATGGGTGGGTGGAACCCATTATCTGTATTTTAAAAAACTCCCCCCAGGTGATTCCAATGTTCAACCAAGTTTGAGAACCCCTGCACTAAATATTTCAAGAGAGCCATGTTACAAAGGGCTCTGCTTAGATAGCTGTTTTCAGAAGCCTCACCAGGCTTACTGGTTCACTCCATTTGGGGTCTGTAACAGTGAATACTGTTCTAGCAAAATGAGATTTCCCCCTTCTGATTCTTTTGGTGATGTGAGTATAAACCCTTCCTGTATCTAGTTTGATTTTTGTTCTGTTCTGGGATACTGATTAGGGCTCTGCCCATAGAGGTGAACTTTGGTACCCATTTTAAATAGGAAGATTGCCACTGCTGAAAATACTAGGGTCTGAAGACAGTGTGTGGTGGCAGCCTAGTTGATTAAAACAGGAATACGTTAATTGACCTTGAAATACATTGGACTTTTTCTGTTTATAATATATGTAGTCATTTTTGACAGAAGCTCAACATTTAGGATTTGTTGTTGTTTTTGACTGATTTGAGAGGATGTCTTTCTGATTTTATAGATCCGCTGTTGCACCAGGGGTCTAATCAGACCGTGTCTGCCTCCTTCCTGAGTAGGCCAGAGATCCCATCTGAACAGGTAAGGAAGTATGGGCCCTCTTATGAATTTCCACAGACAGAGGTCCTTCAAATTAGTTGAGTTGCCTTTAGGCCAAAATAAAAGGAGAGTTAGAGACTCTGTGGTGCTTTAATAGTTCTAAGCACCCACAAGATGAGCACTCCAGGTGAGAAACTTGCAAAAGTAAGGTTGCCCTAATGTATACAATTTCCCTAGTCCTGTCTAAAAATGGTCCCTAAGCTGAATTCCCAGCATGCTCTGCAATCCAAGCATTCTGTATTTGCCAGGCAGTCTGCCAACAGTTTCTGAACTCAGGTGGGTGGGGTGAAGGAGGTGGAGTCAGCCACCTGTCCTTGTGCCTCACTATCTCCTTTCTCTCTGTCTTCCTCTCTCTCCTCTATTTCCCTCTCTCCCCCTCCTTCTAGCCTTCCTACAGCAGCTCCCCACTCCAGGTGGCCAGACGGGAGTTCCAGACCAGTGTTGTTTCCCGGGACATTGACACAGCAGCCAAGTTTATTGGTGCTGGGGCCGCCACAGTGGGTGTGGCTGGTTCAGGAGCTGGCATTGGAACAGTGTTTGGCAGCTTGATCATTGGCTATGCCAGGTAAGTTTGGGGACTGGTACTGGTCCATGGCCTATTAGGAACCAGGCCACACAGCAGAAGGTGAGTGGTAGGCAAGCAAGTGAAGCTTCATCTGTCTTTGCAGCTGCTCCCCAGTGCTAGCATCACCATCTCAGCTCTACCTCAGATCATCAGGCATTAGATTCATTTGAGCGCCGGTCCCTGGTGCCAAAAAGGTTGGGGACCACTGGCCTAGAGCATCTCCCACCATAAAGTCCACCTATTGGGGGGAACCCTCAGCAAGAGGAGATC
Organism: Eonycteris spelaea; assembly: GCA_003508835.1. Classification (NCBI taxonomy): domain Eukaryota; kingdom Metazoa; phylum Chordata; class Mammalia; order Chiroptera; family Pteropodidae; genus Eonycteris; species Eonycteris spelaea. The sequence goes on from PUFA01000129.1 coordinate 1,592,883, forward strand.
CCTCTAGCTTCTGGTTGATTTCATCTACCTCCTATTTTCTCCAGGAGGAGAGGAGAAACCTCTCTTGTTTCTCTGAGTAAGAATTTAAATGCTGCCGACCTGGCTCACTTAAACTTACCATGTTGGTATTCTGCTTGTCTGTCCAAATCCCCAGGATATATGCAGGCTAGGCCCTCTCCCAGTTTCAGCCCTCCCCATTCACTTAACCTACCTGTGTTCTCCGCTGTCACCCATGCCCTCACCTCTTCCTTTCCATCGATCTCTGTCCCTGGCAGGAACCCGTCTCTCAAGCAGCAGCTCTTCTCCTATGCCATTTTGGGTTTTGCCCTATCTGAGGCCATGGGGCTCTTCTGTTTGATGGTCGCCTTCCTCATCCTCTTCGCCATGTAAGGCTCTGTGGGGGTCACCTACCCATCCCTGCTGCTTCGACTCCAGGCCATGCTGGTGCTGGAGTATGCTAAGCTTTACTATTAAATATAATGTTTCTCTAAACCCATATGCCTGCGCCTCTGTCCTTTGCCCTTAGGGAGGGTCTTGGTGGAAAGGTGGGATGACGGAAATGGGACTGTGTCAGCCATTGGTGATTAGGAACTCCTCAGGGCTGAGAAGTAGCACCGCCATGACTGTAAGAACATGAGATTCTCTTTATCTCCCAGGGGGAGCGTGGATTTGTCTAAGTAATTATAATTGGCGCTTTTCCCCTTCAAATTTAGTATAATAATAGGTAATATTTTTGAAGGTTTTAATTTGCACCAAGCTTTGTACCAAGTATTTTATGTTATCTCAACAACCCTATGAATTACAAGTACAATGATCAGACCTGTTTTGCAAATAAGGGAACTAAGGCGTAGGGAAGCAAAATAACTTGTCCAACATCACAAAGCTGGTAAGTAGCAGACTTGGGGATTCCACCTCAGGCCAGCTTAAACCTTTATGCTGTCCCACCTGTTTTCATTTTGATCACACAATTGAGGTGGCATGGACAAGGAAACTCAGTCCCAAAGAAGTCGTATAGCATGTTAGTGATAGAGGTAGCCCTCCATCTACCTGCATTCAGCCCCACTTGTAAGTTTCATTTTCATTCTCAATTATCTTTTCTTAGAGTGCCAAGATGTTCTTGAATAAAGCAGGCAAGGCACATAGTCTCTGTTCTTGGAGAACTTGCCATTCTAGCTTTGCTAGGGATAAAAAGGGCAGGCTTTTTTTTTTTTTTTTTTTGGAGTGGGGGGACCAACTAATAAATTGCCGGGAGAGAGAACTTCGTGAAGCATCTTCCTTGAGGTCTCAAAGTCTTTGCCCAGCAGTCTCTCTCACTTGGCTAAAGTGGGGACCCATAGCTCAGGTAAGGGAAAGCTAAGCCAAATATATCCACAGCTGCTGCTTCTGTAAGCCTTAGCAGGAGCAAAACATAAACAGAATGAGCACAGAGGTGCTGGTAGACATGGTCTCTCTCAAACTGGGTGGTTTCAAAGGAGTAATAATTTCAAAGGAGTAATAACTTATAAGTGGGACCCATTTTGTAAAAACCTTATACCTCAACTTCCTACAAAATTTCTGTGAAATAGTGAAATCAAAAACATTCCTAATTAGTGCTGACACCAAAAACGTGAGTTAATGCCAAAAAAGATGGATTCAGTTTATATGCAATTTAAAGTCATGCAGGTATTTAGGTACTAAGCATCCTCCTAGGAATCTTTGGGAAGGCAAAGAAATCTAAGGTCCTTGCACTGAAGGAATCTGAGGCATCAGCAGAGTAGAAATTATAATGAACAATGCCATATGTTGCAAAGAAGCCTGTGTTGTAATAATAGCAGCTAACATTTGAGCACTTGCATGTCCCGTGCATTGCTAAGCACTTTCTGTGATTAACTTCCAACATCCCTATGAAATAAGTCATTTTATAGGTAAGGAAACAAAGGTTCAGAGACCTGAGGCATCCTGTGAAGGTCACACAGCTGGTTAGTAAAGTGGATTCAAACTCCAGAACCTGTGTTCTTATTTCTGGGCTGACTCATCTAAGGTTTGTACAAGTTCAGTGACATGCTCAAGATCATACAGCAGACCAGCCGCTCTAATCCAAGTCCATCTGACATTCAAGTCATGGTCTTCTTCCAAAGGATTTCTCAACCGTGGCACATTTAGGGCCAGATAATTCATTGTTGTGGAGCCATCCTGTGCATTGTATGGTATTTAGCAGCATCTTTTGCATCTTATCTACCAGATGCCAGTAGCAACCTCCCTCAGTAGTGACAACCAATTGCCAAAGAACAGATACTGACAAATGCCTCCTGGCTGGGGGCAAAATCACTCTGTTGAGAGTGTTGTGGCTGCCAGCCCCTGAAAGACACACGGACCACCAGAACTCAGTGAGTGAGTTATAGGAAACACTCTATTCAGCCAGCTGGATCTGCCAGGGGTACGCAGACCCCAAATTAAGCAGCCCCGAAATGTAGAGGTACAGGGTTTTTAAGCCCCAAATCCCATTCTTCATTCTATCTAAACACAAAGGGCTATCTTCTATTCATTACCTGTCAACTCACAGGTCAGGTGCATACGCGGGGTTACAGAAGCAGAAAGCTTGTTTAGAATGGTATGTTCCTATGGGTAACAGCCTATGTTTCTATGGATATAGCCATGTTCTCATGGACATGTCCAAGCAGTAATTTTCCTGCAAGTAATAAATTTCTAGCAGTCATTTTTCAGCCATTACAAGAGCTACTGGTCTTTCATCATCTGCTGCTTGTCTTCTTAGCCCCTTCACCTTAAGTAACTCTCAAGGTTGTTCACAGCAAGCCAGTGATAGAATCTGAAGCAGAGCCCAGGAATCTCAGGGCCAAAGAGGGAATGGGACTGAAGTTAACTGGCTGCTGAGGTATCACCAAGGGAACAGTGGATTAACTGGTAATCCTGTTATGCAAACAGAATGCAGTATCCCTTTGGGATGTCAAGCTGGTATCTTTGCCAGGTTACTAACCTCTGGTAGTAATCAAGGAGCAGTCCCCAGGGAAGGTGGTTGCCTTTTCCTTCCTGTGAAGCACCAGTAACCAGCTTTTACCAAGAGACTAATAAGAATTTCCCTTCAGGTGAGCTCCGAACAGCCTTGGAATTGCTGGATATACAAATCTAAATCACTAAGGTTGGGAATGTGGTCCGTGGCCCATGGAACCCTAGAAGGTCAAGGTAGAATGCTACTCCACCCACAGCCAGGCTAGTCAGTTCATTACCATTGGGGTTTATACCTAGGACCCAAGTTCTGACTTTTCCTTTTAGTATAGGATTTATGACATTTATCACTGCCACTGAGCCCAAGACATTGAGCCCAGAGGGCGGTGTGACACCCAACTTTGGGCAAGGGGAGAAGAAGGATCTTAATGATTTATCTTTTTAGAGAAAGTCGAGTTACAGCAGTGGCCTGGACTGTAGAACACTTGCTGGCTTCTGTCCTTGCGGGGGAGGGCACTTGCCTAGTTGCCGTGAACAAGGTGCTAGAAAACTTTGTTGCATTAAGAGATGGCTCAGTGCAGGGCAGTCCAGTGCTGGGGAGGTGAGAGGCTTGGATCCAAGTCCTTGTAGGAAGACCAGTCAGTTGTATCATCCGTCCCCACAGGGCATGAGAGTGGCTCCAGAAGCTACACTCTTGCCCTCTGGCCAAGCTGCCAGTGAAAAGCAGCCAGGTATTGCCTTGAAAAAATTAGCACTGGACTAAGGAACGTCAGCTTAAAACATTCTGCTAGCCTCTCTCTGGTCCTTCCTCTTCCTCAGCTTAGAGGCTGGAGTTGCCTCTTCCTCAGCTTAGAGGCTGGAGTTCCCTTGGGAGACAGCTTAGCTGCCATCCTCTGCAGCCCTCAGGCGTTAGCTTGCAGATTCTTTATGCCAAGTTTGGCTCACCCCTTTGGAAAGAAAATAAGCATATTTGAGGAGAAGGAAGTGAAATCCTAAAGAACCGTGGCCAAGGGGAAGGGCAACTGGCTACTACGTCCTCATTTCTGATGTTAACCATTTCTGCAGTCCTCGCTGAATGTCAGGTCCTGTCCTAGAGATACATGATAGGTTCTCCATGTTTCCTGCCCTAGAGGTGTCTTTTGTAGTAGCTAGACAGATGAGTAACCAAACCACTAAAATAAGTAGTAGTATGTGGTGTAATAAAGGTATGAATTACTTCAGAGAGGATGGAGTAATTAAAATAACTAAACAATGATAATAATATGCCTGGAGGTTTTAAAGCTTGGCCAAGAAAGTATTATTCCAGCCACCTTGAAGAGGAGTTAACAATTATTGAACATTTACTCTGGCCAGGTATTGTACATTCATTATCACAATTACTTTTCTATAGTTACTATTATTTTATCAATATTACTGATGAAGAATAAGAGGCTTAGTTAAATAACTAGGAATTCCCTTGATAGAGGGAAAGAGTATTCTAGGTAGGGAAAATATGAGCAAAAACCTGGGAGAAGGTACATGGGCAAGTGAGGTGTCAATTATTTGGACACTGCTTGCCATTTTATAAAAGCACTTCTGGAAATGTCACATTTAACCCTCAGAAAAACCCTGAAAGGTAGGAAATAGCACCATTATTTATGGATGCAGAAATTGGCTAATGTTGGATATTTGCAGAATGGTACAGATCAGGAGCTTGAACCTCCTTTTTTCTGGATCTAAGGTAAGTTTTCTCTGTTCATTGCCCCTTTGCTAATGTAATGGACCCTGTACTTGAAAACAATGGTCAGTAGTAAGGAGCAGACAAACTGAGGAATGCTTTCACCCTATGGACCATCTTTGGACCTCTGCAGTCGTGAAGGAGCTTATGGAGTGGTGTTTTCCTTTGTGTGAGGTTACCCAATAAGTTGACTTTTGACCATCTAAATAATATTCAAACAAAATTCTGGAATCCTTTAAGAAATGAATAAAACATAGGCAATAAATACACAGTACATTTAAAAGGTAAAAAAAGGTACACACATACACACACATATACACACCTCTGACCCACCTTGTCAGCAAACAAAATCATCCAGAGGCAACCATTGTTACATTTCTTGTGTACATTTTCAGAGATATTCTGGCATCGTAATAAAGATTATAATAGAGTAGTAAAACACTGTGCCAACATTTTGCTTTATGTTAAGTACCTACGCTGTGCCAGGCCCTATGCTGGATTCATAAATATACGGTCTAGAGTCCCAGAGTGAGGTGTGTGTGTGTTGGGGGGTTAGAGGGTAGAAGCAACAGGATCAAAAAAACCATAATTGGTACAAGGGAAATGTGATTAAGTGTGGGAGAGTTCAAAGCTGTGACAGTATTACATAGTGGTTTAGAACTTTTTCTCTGGCATCAAGATAGGTTTGGCTTACAGCCCCAGTTCTGCCGCTTGCTCAGTGGACCAATATAAGTGCCTGAACCTCTGTAACCCTCTGTTTTTCCATCTGTCAGAACATACTAATAATAGTACTTAACTTCATAGGGTCCTTGAAAGGAATAAATGAGACAAAGTATACAAAGTGCTTGGCATACATTAAGCACTGAAAGAATGTCAGCTGAAAAAAACAAATTTTTAGCTATCAAAAATATTGACCATTATCGTTCAAGTCCATAGTCCCTTACTGGAAAATTAACAAAGCTGTGAAAACTAGAAAAAAAAAAAAAAAAATTGGCGGCAAAATATAACCCAAAGTGAGGGTACTTGTCTGAGTATGAATATTTACAAATGTACCTAAATTAGTAAGAATTGTCATACTTTGCCGTACAAACGTCAATATGTTGGGTTACTTGGTGCTGCCCCAGGTCCAGCTGCGTTAACTCTAATTTCTGGAACACATCTGGCCCCAAGGCTTTCCCGGGTAAGATCATGAGCTTGTATTCTTAGGGAGAAAAGGAAAAGCTTTTTCTTTTAGAAGGCTTCTGTTTTCCTTAGTCCATATTATTTCTCACCTTGCATATCTCAAGGAAGTCCTTAGAATCCTTCCAGGATTGAAACTCACAGCCCCTTGCTTGATTCCTGTATATTCAAGGACTTGTAGGAAAGAAAAAACACTGAGCTTGGAGTTCAGGAGGCCTGATTTCTTCCCTGTACCAAGCTTCTCGTGGTCTGTTCATTATCCCTATTGGCAACACCTAGCAACAGTGCCTGCATTATAGTATACTCTTTAAAATATATATTGAATAAAACTCTAAAACTAGATCGTTTTTCACTCGCAGGTTGATTCTTTCCTTCCTCTTGGGTCCTGTTGCGTGCAGGGAGGCAATGGCAGCCTGCCTCCGTGGGTGTGGGTGCAGGGAGGAAGGTAAATCAGTCTTTCGGACGGACAGCAAGGACCCTAAGCGAGTCAACTCAATCAGCGCCTCCGTACAAGGAAGCTGGATCCCCAATCCTACTTCATGGGAATGTCTGAGGGTCGCTCTCCTTAAGAAGGGATATGGTCCTCTCCTTTCAACACTTGAAAATAAAATATTCATTGCAATTACGCTCTCAACTGCACCTAGGCGTTCCGGGGCACGCCTCAGAACCCAGTCCCGCAGAGCGCGGGCCAACGCAAGCCCAGCGCCCAGGTTTCTCCGGCTGGTTCCTCCTCTACCCGCCCTGGAGGACCGTGGGTGGACGCTCTTGCAGAGCGCCTCTCGCTGGTCGAGGCGGGTGTGGGCGGAGTCAGAGCCGCCCGGCTGTGGCAGCGGAGGGTGGGGACACTCTGGCCCGGCTCTCGGTGGTGCGGGAGGTGGAGGGAGCAGCGGCCGCTCTGGTCGGCGGACGTGCTGCCAAGCAGTCCCGGAAGCGAAGCAGCGATGGCGGAGAGTCCGACTGAGGAGGCGGCGACGGCGACGGCGGGTGCCGGGGCGGCGGGCCCCGGGGCAAGCGGTGTTGCTGGTGTTGTTGGCGTTAGCGGCAGTGGCGGCGGGTTCGGGCCGCCTTTCCTGCCGGATGTGTGGGCGGCGGCGGCAGCGGGCGGGGCCGGAGGGCCAGGGAGCGGCCTGGCTCCGCTGCCCGGGCTCCCGCCCTCGGCCGCTGCCCACGGGGCCGCGCTGCTTAGCCACTGGGACCCCACACTCAGCTCCGACTGGGACGGCGAGCGAACTGCGCCGCAGTGTCTACTCCGGATCAAGCGGTGAGCCGGGGATTTTCCGCCCCAGCCCGAGCTCCGGGGTTCGACCTTCCCCGCCCCCCACCCTTTCCCACTACAGCTGCCCCGCCGCCTCCGTTCTTCCCCCGAGGCGGCCCAGCTGCAAGGCCCACATCTTGCCTGCCCGGAGCGTCCGGATCCAAGTCCACTCTCTCCCCCCGCCCCACACTCACCAAACCCCTCCTCGAGTGTTCAGGTCCGACCCGCCCCTCAGTAACCTCCCGTGAGCCCTTCGTCTCCATTCCGGACACCCTCCCCCATACCTCCTGCCCGAAACCCGACCCTTTCGTGCTCCAGTAACACCCCCTCCCGCCCTCCGCGCCGCCCCTCTCCCCCGTTCCCCACCCCAGCCTTGCTAGATGCCGCCTGGAAGACCCAACCATCGGGTCCCCCTGTCGTCTATTCCTAAGCCCCGTTTTTAACACATACAGCTTGCTTCGCCTGGCCTCAGACTCGAGACCAGCTTTTTAAATTCCTGTCTACTCAAACCCGCTCCATATATTCCCTTCCCAAGTCTAAAGCTCTTCTCTTACATACCCAGAATCTTTCCTTGAACCACTTTTCCGGAACCCCAAAGCTGCCCACTTTTACACCTGTTACAGGAACTCAGGTTTCCTTCTCCTAATCTCTCTCTGGCTTGTAATATCCCACTCACGATATTTTTTCCTGTATTTTTTCCTCTGGATCATCTGGTTTACTTTTCTGAAGTAAATATACCCCATTCAAATATAGAAACAAGGTCCTAAGTCCTTTCTGTGCTTCTTGGATGACTGACCTTAGATCATATTCAATAGATAATATTTTTTCAAACATTCTTAGAATAGTAGCTATTACATAGTAAACGGGTAATGCCTGTTAGCTGTTTCCTGATGACCAGAGTCTTTCCCCTGCTCTCATCACAGTCATCCTTATCTAGGTGTTCTCATCTCCCACTTTCCAAGGCCTTTCAGGTATAGCTCTACCTACTTTTCAGGGTTGTAATGAAAATTAAACAGCACATTGTAAAGTTTCTGGCCCACTGCCTGATACAGGACAGTTTTTCAGTCTTGACATATCTTTGAGTTCCACCAAAACTTCTTTCCTCTGCTTTACTTATTTGCACTTTTTTATGTCCCTGTGTACCTTAGTGAGGCCCTTAGCCATTTCCCACCTAAAGTGTCCTTTAGATTCTTGCTCACAACTGATCCATTCTAGTTTGAGATATGACTTAGAATTCCTTTCACTTCTATAGTAGTTACTATATGTCATCTTCCAGATGTGAGATTCTCAACAATTTCAGAGGGTCCCTTTCCAACCTGAAGAGATCTCTGCCCTGTTAGTTTCCTGGGCAAGAAGATGATTGCTCCCTGCTAGCTTGCTTACTTCATGTAATCCCCTTACCACGAAAGGTCCCTTTCCTCTTTTCCAAAGGTTTATGGAATTTATTTTTTAGTGGAGTTGATGGTACTTTCCCAATTACTAAAAAATCATTTAGCATTCAGTTGTAGTACCTGGGAATCTTGGAGGTGGGGAGTGAATGAATTGCCATGTGGGAGGAAGTGAGAGTAAATGGGATGCGGCTTTTCAAGGGTGACATCTGATGCCATTGGGATCTCTGATTTTTTTCCCTCTCCTTACCCTCCCCCTGAAGAAACAATGCCTCTTTGATAATTTACTCTCTGCCTGCCTGATGAGTACTCAGCTGAGATTTTTCAGCCAGCAAGACAGTGCAAACATTTGTGGTACCAAGCACCACTTTCTCGAACCCTGGCATCACTGAGGTGATAACAGCTGTCCTGGTCAAGGGATTTCCCTTTTTTCTCCTTTCCCTCACTCCCTTCCCCACCTCCTCTTGGTGTTGTTATACAGGGATATCATGTCCATTTATAAGGAGCCTCCTCCAGGAATGTTCGTTGTACCTGATACTGTTGACATGACTAAGGTATGTAACTTGCTGGGGATTGGGAGTTATTGGGAAATGGGGCCCACAAAGTGGAAGAGCCTAAAGAGATTATCCAGCTCACATCTCTGATTATATAGATGAAGAAATCAAGCCCCAAAAGAGTAAGTGGCTTGCTCAAGGTTACACAGTGAGGTGGAGCAAAGCCTTGAATAGGTGTCTGTTATTGGGGTACCAGAAGGTCCCGGTTGGCTTGGAAAGCCCCCGTTTACACCTAATGACCCAGCTTAACTATTAATAGGACACTCTTTTTCACTCTCACAAGTGTTCCAGTTTGGATGAAAAATTATGTGGTCACCCTATCCATTATACTACCCAACTCTTGCCTCATCCACCACTCTTGACCTTTAAGTACGTTGCTGTAAATCAGATGCAGAGAAGGCTTGAGTGACAGGGTTTATAGTTAAAGTAAGGTATTGTTTAGGCTCCTATCCTTTTGAGTATCCCTTCCACCCAAATACCACTTCTCTCTTGTCCTCCACACCACAAACATAGAGAAAGCTCATAATGTTAAATTTCTTTGGCCTAGATACCTAGGCTTTTCTGTCATTTTGTGCTTTACCCTCAGAAGTGAATTTGTGCTTGACCTGGGAAGAAATCAGATTTCCTAAATCTAGTGTTGTTTAAAAACTCATAGTTGCAAATTTCTTATAGTAAAAAGTCAGAGTTTGTATTGTTGGTATCTTGTTTTGAATAGGTTTCTCTTTCAATTGATTTTTTTCTTTTTATATGGTTGGAAATGTTTTTCCTGGGACACCTTATCCTCAGTCAAGTATCAATGTTAACATGCTAGTCCCTAGGTTCCCAGAATTGATGGCACGTTGATACCAGTTGAGCTTGCTATTCCAATGACTGATAACCTAGGGTGTCACCAGGGCAAGTTAGCGACTGTACACTGAGGCATTGGATTGCAGGTCCTTTTTCTCTTGCTGTTCAAATTCTGAGCAGACTTACATGCCTAGGAGCCTTTGTAGAAGAAGAAATATAACAGTTCAGGTTAGGGAAATCTTGTTCAATAATCATGGCTGGAGAAAGATAGTTTAGTGATCTAAGTGCTACTGTATTTCCATCCACTCCTCCCCACCACCTTTTTTTTTTTTAATTAACCTATAATGTTTGGGAAAGTTCTAGGGATGGTCTAATGGCTTTGAGTGAACCCTGAGTTTTCCTCACTTTTCTTTGTATCTGACACAGCTGGATGCTCCATGAGCCACATTCTCCACAGTAGGTTTGTTCCTTTGCAGAGGAAGCAGATATCCTAGGCTTCCATCACAGCCCTCAGCTCTGCACTGTTGTTGGCACTGGTGCTGTGGCTTCCAATCCCTTTCCTCTTTTCCATTCATCTTACCTCTCTGTTGTGCCACATAAGTGGAGGGTGAAGTTACAACATATACATGTTTAACCATACATACTAAAAATGTGTATTTCTTTAAACATGCTAGGATAATACTTTATAGATGCATATTATATTTGCACGTTGACGTTCTATTCATTTGTTAACACATAACACTGATTGGAGAAGTCCAAGCAAAAACCATCCTTCAAGGGAGTTTTAAGGGATACTCAAGGGTGATTTTGGCTAGATTCAGTTTTCACCTTGGGCTCTAACTTTAGGATGTAACCCTGAGTAAGATGCCACTCCACTACAGTGGGATTTCTTAAAATTCCAAACATTTAATATGAGTGAGTATAGGCTGTTCATTCTGCATGGTCAGGATATAGAATGCGGATACCAGAGAAAGGTCCCGCTTCTGGCGTGGGTAGCAAGTAGAACCCAGGAGGGGTTGGGCTGGGACATCACCTCACAATTTTGAGATGGGGTTTTATTTTGCAGATTCATGCATTGATCACAGGCCCATTTGACACTCCTTATGAAGGGGGTTTCTTCCTGTTCGTGTTTCGGTGTCCGCCCGACTATCCCATCCACCCACCTCGGGTCAAACTGATGACAACGGGCAATAACACAGTGAGGTTTAACCCCAACTTCTACCGCAATGGGAAAGTCTGCTTGAGTATTCTAGGGTAAGAGGAGAATTCTAAGTGGCCAAGTTGGTTGTTAGCATATAAATTATCCTAGGCCAGCCTTTATCAACCAGGGTTCCTTATGTGCACTACAGAACACAGAAGATGATTGGAGTGACTGTTTCCTCAATTGTCCCCAGGATGGTACACAACTAGTACCATTCTTGATGCAAAAGAGAGTTAATTCAATACGTACAGTGGATGCCTTAGTGAAGTGGTTCTCCCTGAGTAGCAGCTGCACCTGGGAATTTATAGCGGTGCAGAGTCTGGGGCCCCACCTAGACTTCCTGGATCAGAAGCTCTAGCGCTGGGGCCCAGCAGTCTGCCTGGTAAGCGCTCCAGGTCATCTTGTGCACACTTCAGTTTGAGAACCACTCCCTTAGGGCTTAAGGGCTTAATTCTGTCCGGAACAGGTTGAGAAAGGCTGCAGATCTGTGCCATTCAAGATTGTGGGTGTCTTATTTCTCAGTCTCTCAATGAGTGGCTTTGGAGACTGCGGTGGTGGTGGTGGTGGTGGTGGTGGTGGTGGTGGTGGTGGTGGTGGTGGTGGTTATGATGATGATTATGATGATGATGATGATGATATTTTAACAACTAAAAAATGTCTGAGGTGGGAAATTACATCACATGAAATACAGAAGTTTCAAGTACATTTTGTTTCTGGGTGCTACTGAGGTTTTTGTTTCATGTAGTTCTCATTCATTCCTTTTAATTGCCTTTGGGGGTTAAAATTCAGAATGGAAATGTCTGCTAGTATAGTCCGGATTGATCTTTGTAGTGTGGTTTGAATTTCCCTGGGGCAGAGAACTAGTGCAGGTTGAGGTTGAAAAGGTTGCCCAAAGTGGTGATACTGTTCTCTTCCCGTACAAGACGTTTCTGGGTTTGTTTGGGGACAAGGCAGCTGACACAAACTGGAGACACGATTCTTTTTAATCTCTCAGATACAGGGATATTTTCTGTGATTGTGGCAGTGAGGGCCCCCTTAAAGGAAGTTGTTCTTACAGAAGTCCTTCATGTCATTAGGGTGTCTGTACTGGTGGGGTAGCGGTCTATAGAACCTTTGGCGGTGAGGAAATTTAGTTGTTGCGTCCGTAGGAAGTTCATTCATGAAAATGTTTTGTATTAGGTTCTCTTTCATGAGGCTAATATAAAACTATTTTGAGCAAATAGCAGCTCACATTAGAAGCAGAGGAAGGAAGATGATGGGGTTGAAAGTGGCAGAAGTGTGTTGGGTGGAAAAGGAGAAGCTACCCTGAAATTGAGAATTTGTCATGAAGAATCAGAGTAGAAAATTCCTATGTGCTCTTAGTTGACCCTACTCACTTTATCAGCCTCATTGCCTTTCCTCTCCACTACAAAACATATTAGGCTGATTTACAAAAGAAATTTACTAAAAGTTTACCACGTTGACTTGAATCAGTATGTGAGGCCTTGGAAAGCACAAAGTCTAGAGTTTGGGGTGAGCAAAGCTGAGAAGAGAGCAGATTGAAAGGCACTGAAGAGCAAGCTCGGAAGTTACTGTTTGCTTTACCTACTTGGGCTTTCCTCAAGTCCAGCAGGGAGGGGGGATTGGCCAGTTAACCTGAGCAAGCAGTCCCAACTCCGGTCGTGTTCCGCTTCCAGTGTAAGCGTCATCTCTTCAGTCAATTGCGCTAAAAATAAATGTCATTAACGTCCAAGTTGCTCTCCTCCCAATATTTGATCTTATTTATTGGAAGAGAGGAGCAATTTTGATGTTTTTCTCTTGTTCAAGATGTTTTTCCTGTATTATTTTCAGACCCTCGACCATCTAGAGGTGCCCCTTATTCCTTTCCTGTCCTTTGGCAGAGTTCTGTAGTCTTCAGAGAATTCGACACTCCTTGGGGGCTTGATAGAGAAATGGATCTCTGATCATCATCCCCACCACATGGCCTCTAACCAGATGGCTTCAGTCCCCTCTACCTCTGTGCTCAACTTCTCTCTCCTTACTAACTCCATCACCCATAAATAAATAAGTAAGCCTTTTGAGATTCTTTCATTCTGAAGAATAGAACCTTCCTTGGCTACTGTTTCTTTCCTAGCCCAAAGAAAATCCCTTCAAAGTTACCTTGCTTGCTTTGCCCTCTTTTGTCCCACTGATAAGAGGATTAGGCAGTTGACTGAGTTCTGGTGAATGAGGTTGAGACGTAGGCTGGGAAATTCCACAGTGTTAATAGTGAAAGAGAAACATTGAGTCACTTAAGATGGTGCTGCTAAGCCCCAGGGTACTTCTGCACTGGTCTTTCTGTGACAGCTTTTCCAGTCTCTCCCTGCCTCATCCTCTTTCATTCCCTCTGATGTGTTTTGCAGTACGTGGACTGGCCCTGCCTGGAGCCCAGCCCAGAGCATCTCTTCTGTGCTTATCTCCATCCAGTCCCTGATGACTGAGAACCCCTATCACAATGAGCCTGGCTTTGAGCAGGTAAGGCCAGGTGGGCCCAGCTCGGCCATAGAATATTGGGTTTTAAGAGATCTGAGAGGTCTGCTTAAGAGCTGTTTTTTTGGTTTTTTGTTGTTCTTTTTTTTTAACCTGGCCCAGCCCCATGTTTTAAACTTGTCACCATTATAGGAGGAAAAAGGAGCTGGCATGTGTGCTTCTTATTGATGAATTTCTTTCCTTGTAAGTTACAATAACTGTCAGGTTATTTCCATTTGACCTGTGTTAATCTACCATGGGGAAGTCAGTGGAGTCATTTAGAAATTAATTCCGAGTCTGCTTTGGGGGCTGTCGCATCCAGTGTGTTCTTCTGTATGCCCCCATTCTCCAGTATCCCTTTGAGGTGATCTCTAATGAGTACTGCTGAACCAGACAGTCTTCTGGACTTAGTTAAATACAGTTGACCCTTGAACAACGCACAGTTGAAAACCCATGTATAACTTTTTTTTGTGCAGGGGGCCCTTTGCTTCCACTGATTGAACCAACAGCAGATTGAAAACTGTTTTTGAACCACTGTTGGGAATGTGAAGATACTGTTTTAGATCTCTTGGTTGAATCCGTGGATGCAAAACCTGTGGATAAGAAGGGTCGACTAATTCCTGAAAAAAATCCACGTATAAGTGGATCCCTGCAGTTCAACAGTATGTTGCTCAAGAATCAACTGTACTATTATTACTTGATGAGCCAAAGAAGCTAGTCATCAGCTAAGGCAAGAACATTTAGTAAATGTTGCCAAAGAGAAAGAGGAAACTCACATTTTCTGAGGGTACGTGATATGCTAGACACTGCCGAGTTTTTATATATTAATTTCTCATTTAATCCTCATACTAGCTCTGTGAAGTAAATGTCGTAATCCTCATTTTCAAGCCAGGTGATTGTGGCTTAGAGAAATTAATTAACTTTCCCAAGGACACACCAGATAAGGGTAGGATTTTTGCCCTGGAGCCCAAAGTTCTTTTATTGTTTCAAAGTGCCTTCTAGGATTACTTGTGTGCACAGGAAAAAGAGTTCCAGTGATATCTCCAAAAGATAATAATTCAGACTGGGTGATTAAAACAACTTAATTCATTCTGAAACTATTTGAAGTAACATCAACACTGATGATTCTTCTATATAGACTTGAACAAAGGGAAATACTTTTGAAGAATGAACAAAACTATTACCTAAATCATCCTCTTCAAACAAAGAGTGTATTTAATTTCAGGAGTAGGTAGAAATGGAAATGGACCTCATCAGCCAACCAGGAAGCTGATTTTTAGGTCTTTCCTTGTTTGGCAATTGAAGAATTGTGACTTTTATTCTTAATACTTTCAATGTTCTAGTTCACAGCACCCTCTTGTCTTGGTAGTTTTTTCACAGTTCCCTAGACAGAAAGAAGTGCCAAAGTGTTCCCTTTGTTAAGTAGTTAGGTCCAAACAACTTATTTCTTTTTTAAACAACTGTAATGACTTAGTAATAGGATGTGTATCCCTTTGGGCACCACACGACTTTTAAAATCTTGGAACTATGTTGAACCCACCCTCATTTCTGTTCCCCACCATTTTCATATGCTGTACTTGCTGTTTTTCAAAGTAGTGACTGAAAATCCAGTTTTACAAAGATAATATGTCATTGAAAGTAATATAATGCAGTTAAAACTACCTAGTGCTCTAGGTGTAAAACAAACAAAACAAACAAACAAATCCTACCTACTCAAGCTAGTAGTTCCCGTGGTATTTGACATGTTAAATACTATGGTTTTCCTCAAAAAAGTTAAAAATGCCCCTGCGATTTTGTCGTGGTGCATTTTGGAACCATAGTAGTGGGCTGAAGGTATGTATCTCTTTTCTGTTCATGTTTTTATCAGAGGCCAAGGCTCTAATTGACCGGAGCTGGTGTTAGGAGGAGCATTGACTAGTAAAGGAAGGTGAAAGGAAGGGAGCCATACACCCTTCTGCTCGCACCCACACATTCATGTTAGACCAAAAGTTGGAGTTTTTCTAATGAAAATTTCGAGTTCTACTTCTGATAAATTCTTAATAGTTGATTCACTGATGGTAGAAACCTACAGATACATGAAGTAGTTAACAGGATCCATCCTAAAGTGTATAGGTTTTCCAGATTGAGACTCCTAATGTTATTCATAGCTTTTGTTCCACCATCATTCTTGCACTTGGTTATTTCCCAATTAATCCTTAGCTGAGAAGCCTTTCATTTCAGGCTTTAGAAAACTTGATGGCTCTAGTTCACTGTTTATAGGTCAAATGACCCATAACAGAGGATGGGTATTGGTGTATGCACAGGGGGAGTTAAATGGTCTCAAAAATGAAGGCGTGATTGCTCATCGTGGATCTGCCATACTGTAGGAGAGGTATCCTCTTAGTTCATTTGCTTGGGTCACGTACCTCATGCTAATCCTGAAATCTCTTACTACTGGCTTTTCTCTTTGCCTAAATTTTGTATTTGGATTCTGTGGTGTCTATCACATTACAGGAAAGACATCCAGGAGACAGCAAAAATTACAATGAATGTATTCGGCATGAGACCATCAGAGTGGCGGTCTGTGACATGATGGAAGGAAAGTGTCCCTGCCCTGAACCCCTACGGTATGTGTCAAGAGAGTCCACCTGGTACTTGGTATTCTTTTTGGAGATTTAGGTGGTTCAGACCTTTGAGGGAAAGTCCAGTGTTGGGCACCAGAGGGAGATAAATAAGAAGGAAGTAGTTTTAAAGCATGTAGTTCATGCCTTTTCTCGGGGGCGGGGGGGTGGGGCGGATTGGGGGAGTGAGACAACCCTTGGTTGATCTAACAAATTACAATCCCTTATATTTTTATTTTTTACGCCTACAGCACCTGGTCTTCCTAGGTGGCCTCCCATCAAGTTCATGCTTTTAAAGAGCATGTGGCTGAGCATTTCCCAAGAGGAAGTTCAGAGAGAGCATCTCTGTTCTTGGAGAGTGCCAGGCTTATTAGGAAAGACATAGTCTATGGACCTGGGCATATTAAAGATACCTAATTGTCCTACAGCCCAGTGAGGTGTAGAACACTTGATAATCAATTTCCTAATGTTCAAGTTTATGAGTGAAAACTAGAAGAGCAAAGTAAGAGTTAATGGAACAAACGTCCTAGGACAATTTTGAGTAAAGATTAGGATTCGGGATGGCCTACGGATAACAAATGAGATTGAGCAAGTCATGAGTTGAGGTTGGGATTCAAATGATTGATTTTAACAGTTTACATTTTATAGTCCCTAAGGTACAAGGGAAATCAATCATGTGCTTGGGAACGCTAGCTGTTTAAGTTAGATGATGAAGGGGTTACCCCTGCCTCCTTGTTTCTAACTTCAGTTCTCTGTTTATTTTCCAGAGGGGTGATGGAGAAGTCCTTCCTGGAGTATTATGACTTCTATGAGGTGGCCTGCAAAGATCGCCTTCACCTTCAAGGCCAGACTATGCAGGTAATGCAGCCCTTGCTATTGACTTCAAAGATCTTAGAGCAGACCATGTAAAATCCCCTACAAGGGTGACATCTACATCTCTCATAGAACTCAGAGCCGAAAGGAACCTGGTTCAGTTGAATAGCTGAGGCCCAGAGAGCAGACTGACTTGCCTAAAGCCATATGGAGTTGGTTCTAAGTTCCTGGCATAAAGTAGGTATCATGAGTAGAATCTGAATCATGCTTTCTAGCCTGGAACTCCTTCCCTTCTTGGTCACTAGTCTTCAACTCAAGAACATTCAGCCCTCTCAGAATCTAAGGGTTATAAGAATCATCTATTGGAATTCTATTGCTAGCTTAGGGGTGCTAAGAAAAAGAAGGTTTAGAAAGAAGGGAAGCATTGGGTATGCAGTAATATGTGTTGAAAGAGCCTTTTTACAGAATAGTAACCAGTTATTCTCTGCCCCTACTGGGGAAATGTGTTTCTGCTTCCAATAAGAATGCAGAATTTAGGGTCGTTTTAACAAAGAGGTTCTCAGTAAACCAAATTGTACATAGGCCAGTTATAAACAACCTGGTTGGTAAGAGGGTGAGAATCCTTTTGTTCTTACCTTTTGTATCATTTACTGGTGGTCTTGCTTGGAAATGTGGTGACTCAGATAAGTGACTAAGGTTCTCTCTAGCTCTTCTTGAGCTCTCCTCACCCAGCCAACACCACCAACAGTAGGAGAAAATGTCTTGTTTCCTCAGGTGCTGCTTAGAATTTAGTTTCCCTAGCCTTCTTTCAAAGCCTTCCCACCCATCTGCCACATTTAACTCAAGGGCAAGGTCAGCTCAGGAGTAACATGTTTCCAAAACCTTTTTTGAGAAGATGGATGCCATGGTTGTTCCCCATCAGGAATTCTCATTGCTGGTATATGGCAGCATTTCTAATACTCAGTCTTAAGGAAAAATAATTTGCGATGAGAGAGAGAAAGGGAGGAGTAACAGTTGGGCAGGAGAGTGGATAGAAATGGAGCCAGTGATGAAGGAAGAATTGGAGAATTGATAGCTCCAGAGTAAGTGTGGAGTTCATTCAGCCCTTGGGGAATGTAAAACTGTGAGCTGTGGTCACAATGACTGTGACTTGTGTCCTCTGGCCCCTGGTCATGACGGTCATGTGTAGGCAGGAGTGTGGAAAGAGTTTATGTGGGAGAAGCCGACAGACTGTGAGAAGGGAAATCGTGTACCTGCCAAGGAAGGAGGTCTCCACTATATTGAGCCCTGGCCACATTACTTTGTTGCTATATTCCCTCTGTAACATTTTAAATTCCTGTTTTTGTGTATCCTCTAACCACAGTTACTTTTGAGACTTTAAGGACAGTTAAGCCCTTTCTATGCAATGTTTGGGGACCTTTGCTCTAAAATGACAAGGGCTAGGGTCAAGGCTAGGAGGTGGCTTTGGCTTGATGCCCACAAACCTGGACAGGAATATGGTGATTGGTTCTTGGGGAAGAGTATAGGTGCTTATCTAGAAGTCAGAACTTCTGACTTCTAGACCTGCCTTTGACCTTAGAAAAGCAAATTACCCCTTTTGAGTAGAGGAAGTCTTCATGTAACATTGTTGATAGGTTCTTGGAATTGCTGCAAAACGACTACGCGAAACCAGTGTTACTGTAGGCCAGTTGATACAAATGAGTTAAGTTCCTTTTTGTTGTAAAAAAGGCGTTGAACAAAATGATGTCATTCAAGGACCTCCTGTAGAGGCAATGAAGGACAATTTTCCCCTTGTATATGATTTTTATGAGGTTAATTGAAAACACATCATACTTATTACAGTCCTGGTCTTGAATTTCTCTTCTTCATCTATCTTGCCTTTACCCCATTCTCCTTCGGCATATTGGCTTGCTTTTGAAGAATGCAAACATATTTGAATGTTGCCCCAAGCCAGACCTGTCTGGGGTGGTAAACGTGCTATAATATTCCTGAACAAAGATTGTCGTCTTCTGTTCGGGACTGTGTGTGCCGTGCCCTCCTCTGTTCTTATGACTCAGAAGTTAAACATGCGGTTCACATGGGTCCAAAGCTGTGCTCTCTAGCGTAAGCCACCCAGACTTGAATCTTCCATCCCACTTGTCTCCTTTCCCCCACAGGACCCTTTTGGAGAGAAGCGGGGCCACTTTGACTACCAGTCCCTCTTGATGCGCCTGGGACTGATTCGTCAGAAAGTGCTGGAGAGGCTCCATAATGAGAATGCTGAAATGGACTCTGACAGCAGCTCTTCTGGGACAGAGACAGACCTGCATGGGAGCCTGAGGGTTTAGACCCTGCTCCCCTCTCCCTTCCTCCCACTTGAGAGTCCCAGCAAAGTTCCTTCACCCCACCCCACGGATGGAGAGGCACTGTGTATCTCCCTCCAAACGTGACGTCATCCTGCAAGATGGCAAGAACCAAGCAAGCTTGGATCCCAGAGTGTGGGAGTGGGGAGGCTGTTCCCGACCTGACCTCCTTGGCTCTCGAGCACCTGGGGCTATGTTCATCCCATATCAGGGGCCAGGGTACCTATGCAGGAGCACCTAGGGCGAGGGCCTCTGGCAAAAACAAAACAACCAACACACCTCTCCACAGGGCCAGCTCCTTAGGGATAGGTGGGAGACAAAAATTGCAATTCCAGGAGAGAGTGTGCCCAAATGATATATGGGGATATCTGGAAGGGAGCTTGGGGTGGGGGGCTGTCTGTGACACTTAAGCAGTCTGGGTGGTTGTCTGTCTGTCTCTCTTCAGTCTTGAAGCAGGGCTTCCCAATGCCCTTTTCCTCCCTGCCTCTCTTCCCTCATTATTTCCCATGGGCCAGCATACTTTTGTTTTTCCTAATTTATAGTCACTGTTCTAGACAGACCAAAGAGAAGGAACAGTGGTGGAGTCTAGGCTGCTGATCAGTAAGCTTTACCTAGCACCTGAGCACCTTTCTCTTCTGTCCCCCATTCCCTCACCCATTTATAGATTTAAGACATAGGGTAAATGTGACAGACTGAACCAAGGTCTTGGTAAAGCCTGTACAGGCACCGTAAGAAGCTGACAATGCTGTTTATTCCCACAATCACTGATTTGAAAAGTTTCCAGCACAGGCAGCTGCTGTGTGTATGGGATTAGAGCCACTACATAGAATAGTCTCTTACAGATTTTCATAAATACTAGTCACAATGAGGGTATTTCTTGGGGTGAGGTGAGGGGGGAGACTGATGCTAGTCCTATTGTATTTTATTTGGCTGTCCTTGTGTATTTTCACCCCAGCCTGTAGTCCTCCCCTTCCTCACTGTAAAGCCCAGGGATTTATGGGGAGCAAGGGTAGCCAACAGCCTGGGAGATTGGGGCTGGGACTCTGGAGACTCCTCCCCTTCTCTCTCTTCCCCCCTCCCTCCCAGCATCTCTCTGTCACTGACTCTGATGGGTGTTTGCCTGGCTGTGTCGCTTCTCTATCTGTATTTAGCTGCAGTGATCCTTTAGCTGGTTGGCTCAGAAAAATGTGCTTTAGGTGCCCTGTAATACTGGGCATTGAGGGAATTCATCTTTCCCCTTTCTGATGTGTTCTCCCTGTTTTCCAGATTATTACTGTTACGGCTCCCAGTGGGGTATTGGTGACCCATGTGACACAGGGCCCCCTCCCCCCCAGTCAGTGTCCTGCCACATTTAAGGGAGAGGATAGCTTGTACCTGCTCTGCCAGCTGCTATGGAGGCCTCTGCCTTGTGGAACATGGGACTTCCCTAGGAGAGTTGGGAAGGGGTTGGGCACAAAGGAGAATGTCCTAGGAGAGCAGGAAGCAAAGAAACTGGACAGGAAATGGGTCTGGGGATCGGAAGTTTATCTTGTGTATTTGAAGGCTGGGTCTTTTCAGAAGGAGCGTCAAAAAGGGACCCTGCTTCCAATTTCCCTCTTCCATTCCCTGAACTAGTGCAGGGCTTAGAAGAATGCCCTTGGTCTGTTGGTCCAGTGTTGTCTGTCATCCATTTAAGTGTTCCCACTTTCAAGTGACAATCCTCTCCTTGGCCCTACCATGGGCAGAGTATGTCTGGCATACTGGCCTGACTTTTACGCCCTAATCTTGAGTTGAGGAAATATATGCACAGGAGTCAAAGAGATGTCTTTATATCTGACTGTACATAAATGAAGTTTTTTTTTTTCTTTTTGGTGCAATAAAGTTTGTTTTGGCAGAAGGAGGAAGCGCCTGTGGGTGTGGGAGGGTTTGTGTAAAGGAAAAAAAATGGGGTCATCCTGAGAACTACATACCTCACCTAGGCCAGAAACTGAGGACAAAGTGCTCAGTGAATTGTCTGGAACCTGACAACTTGGGTTAAATGATGTGGATGTGAGCAGGACTATTAGTGACAAGTTTTCTACCATCTAGATATGGGGTCCTTACAAGGCGGTAGCTCTGGCAGTCAAGGAGAGGAATGCCATCTTGGCCTCAGTTGCTTCCAAAGAAGTACCTGCCCAGAAACTGGAAAGTGAGAGGTAGAAACTATACATCCCCTGTTAAGGGTAGGGTGTCTAAGTGTGGATGATCCAAACCATTGGGTTTTCAGTTTTCTGCTACTAAACCAGGGCTCCTTAGGAATTTAGCAGAGTATGAAAACTGGGCTTAACATTTGGCTCCTAGCTTGTCACCGCCTTTCTTGCTATCAAAGGCTCTTTCCGGTGCAGAGGCTTTCCTCTTAGCTGACCATTTGTGCAGGAAGAAGTTACACCATGTCCTGCCAGCCTGTCCTGTGCAAAAGTGTGGGCTCAGGTAAGTGGACCTAGGCTTTGGTTCTGCTTCTTAAGCTGGTGGTCCCTGGTAAATTAAATTGCTCACCTGAAAAGTTAAGGATATCTACTTCAACTTTTAAGGTGGTTGTGAGGATTAAAAGAGGTGTATGTAGAACTGGGCACAGGATAGGTGTTCACTAAATGATTTCCCACCACTAAGGCTAGAGGGACCTGGTGGTCAGTACAGAAGGAAAAGCTAGGGAATTTGAGAAACTGCTACATTCACTATTGGTTGACTCCCCTCAAATTCCATTCTTCCCTCTAACCATTTACTATTAACCTCTATTCCCTTCACACTCACAGCTGAGTCTGTCATAACCTAGAATCCCTGCAGAGGAAGCTGGAAGAGTGAATATTATTTTCTATAGTCCATTAGGATCTGCATTTGAGATACAAGGAAGAGGAAGAGGTTAATTAACAGGCTGTAATTTATGTCTCAGGGCTATAAGGAGAGTAGATGGTTTAGCTGGAAGACATGGCCTTCATTCTAGGCCCCGGTCTACCATGGACTTGTAGATGACCTGTGCAAGTCATTTTATACATGCTCGCTGTTACCTATGTTACTCAGGTTATCCTTACTGGATAAATGAGGTTTTCTCCAATAAAGATGCAATGTGAAGGCACTTTAAAGAATAAAATAAAATAATGGGGGAAGAATGTTGGGGGAAGAAAAAAACTTGGAACATTATTTTCTGTGTTTTTTTTTTTTTTTTAACAAAGTTGTCCAGGTTTTATTCAACAGCTCCTCCCTCTTCTCCCTGCCTGCTGTGCCCATTTCCACACTCCCTAGAGTTAGGGGAGGGCCTCTCTGGCCTCCTCAGCTGTAATCTCCTGGGAGTAGAGGTCAGTGAAAAGAGCTGGCAGCCAGTAGTGGGCTTCCCCTGGGGCCTGCAAGTCCAGCCAGGCCAGCCCTTCCTTCAGCAGGTGTTCCTGGAGGAAAAAGGTAAGAGGAGCCATGAGAAAGGAGTTTACACAAAGTAGATAAATAATCCCCAAACCTATTTTGGCTTCAATGGGGTCTTCAAACTAAATATACATGAGTGCCTTCACACATTTCAACCAAACTGGAATGATCTGGCAGCCTTGACCTTTGCCTGAGGTGTGAAAAATGCCACCAAGTCACTTAACCTGTGCTGCTGGAAAAGAGGGTAAAAACAAAGTTGGATGTTGTGGAAGGAACGTAGGGATACAGAAGTATTTGCTATTTGGCATTGAGCAAATCACTGACTCCCTTCACTGAAGCAAAATGGAGATCACTACCTTTCAGTTAACTTACTGGGGAACAGGCAGATGTGGGTAAACCTTTTTGGAGAAGTTAAAAGAAGGACCATATTAGTATTATAATGGACTTAATTAGTTCCTACAGCTGGAAATAGGCTCGAGATGGGTTGGTTCTGCTCAGTATCATTAAACAGATGTGTGTGTTACCCCCACTTCACAGATGAAAATGAGTCTTTACGTTGACTGGATAAGGAAGAAGGTATTAAAACCCTACATTTCTGTGCTACTATTCACAACATCAGTCTTTCATTAGTATCATGAAATTTGTATACATAAAATTATAACTATGTAATACTCTATAGATACGTAATCACCATAAGTAGTTAATAATGTCTTCCATTCTGAACTGTTACTTCCAGTACAAACTATGTTAACCATCTGACCAGGCTCTACAGGTTAGGAGAGCAGCTGGCGATCCCCCTGTAGCAGTGACAGCCTGGTTTTACATGTGTGTCAGGGTTAGAAGCCTGCCTTTGTGAGTTCTACCTCGGTGCCATCTTCAGAGAAATGCTGAGGTTACTTCTACTGTGGCAGCAGTAGCCTTCAGGACAAGAGGCCAGTAGAACAAGCTGAAGCTCCTGCCTGTGTGGTTTCCACCCACCCACCTCTTCCCATCTGGGGCCCATCTTTTCTGGGCCATTTCAAATGTCACATACCAGCACTTGCCGCGCTCGCTCTGTCTCCCATTTAAGTCTGGCTTTGATATCACTGACAGTCACGTAGCCATTTTTCTGAAGGAAGGAATGGGGATTGAGTCAGTTAAGAGTGTGGCTTCCCTTTGAACCCAACATCTGCCCAGGGACAACTGATTTATCCAGACAGGAAGAGGTGCTGCCCTTGGGTAAAGAAAGCCTAAGAGCTTAGAAAAAGAATGTTTAGAGGTTCCAGCAGAGAGAGAGAAAGGGAGAGGGAGGGAGGATGGATGACTTTCAGGATGATAAGGGGTAGGTTGAGGGGTTCAGGCCCCTGGCACTAAAAAATTTAGACTTTCTCATAGATGTCTATGGAGTGTGACAAGGGAAGACTCAGAAGGATTGATAGGAAGTGATAATCATTAACTGTTCATAATCTAAAATATTTAAATATTCAGCCCTTGCCCTGCCTTACCCTAACTATTCCTCCAATCAAGATAAGCCCTTCATTTAGTTTTGTCCTACATTACAAAATTAAGAAAACTGAACATGTCTTCCCTAAATACACCATAAAGATTTAGGGGAGGATGGTATATGCTTAAGGCATTCTGAGGAACAGGGGGGAGAGCAAACAAGATTAAACTTTTTTAACATTTGTTTTAAAGAATCTACAAAGTAACTTTAAGAAGACATCCAAGAATCTGTCTAACCAAGGGAACAGTTGTCTGCATGCCTGTCTACTCCACTAGACTGTAAGCTCCTTGAGAGCAGGAACTATATGGTACCCATCTTTATATGGCCCACAGCCTAGTCCAGTGCTTTGCACTGTAGCTGATCAATAAATGTCTGCAAAATAAGCACAGGTCTGAGTAGTGCATCCATTAGACAGTTCCAGCAAAAAGACCTGAGTGATGGGGAAGAGATCAGAGGTGCTCCCGAATCCCCTCCCACACTGTCCCTTACATGTGTGTGCGCGCGCACACACACACTCTCAGAAGGCACACCAGTACCTCTGCTAGCTGCAGCACCACAGTGTGATCCATGTTGAGCTCAGCTGGAACAGACTGAATGAGGTAAGTGCCGCCCACAGGGATGATGCCGAAGCCAGTGCCAAGTGCCTTTAGTTTCTTGATGGCCCTGATCAGGTCGTCTCTGAGGTGAGGAAGAGCTGCTTAAAGAACTCTGTAGACCACACCTAGCAGTAACTCAGTTTCAGCTCTGCCCTGGGCAGGATACCCTGACAGAAGACTCAAAAGGCTGTACAACAGTTAACTACGACAGTAAAAATGTAGGGTTAAAGGACACCAAATGGTGTTTGGATATTCAAGGGAGACAGACTCTCTACTCGGCAAACCATTCCAACATTGGACAGAGGTAAAAAATATGCCTAAAGGAGCCCATTGGGAAATATGGATGAATGAGCTGAACATAAGAGATAACAGACAGTAGTGTGAACTATGGCAAAATAGAAAATGCTTATCCCATTTTAAAGAGGACAGCCTGAAGCTGATTATTGCCATTTAGAAATTCAGGCCCAGTACTGCCAGATTTTCTGATTTCTTAGTTGATAACTAACTAAAATTAGGGAAAAAGAAAACCTGTAAGTCAATGTGTAGACCACACATGCAGCCCACATAGTGACAACATTTTTTTACCTTTTCTCAAACTGGAGTCACAAATAGGCTCGTGTACCAGGTCAGTTTATACCCCAACTCCCTTCCCCAGCCTCTCTCAGTCCCTGCTCTACTCTCCTTGACCTCGAATAATCTCAACAGTATACAAAGCCCCAAGAATATTAAAAAAAAAAAAAAAAAGCACGCATGAAAAAATACTTAGAAGAAAATATAGCAACATGTTTAACAGTTGCAATCAGTTGAGAAATAATGGACAGTTTTTGTTTTTTTATGTCTCTGTATCATCGGTTTTCTAAAAAATTTTTTTCTGATCATAAAGAGGGATAAAAATGATTCCTGAACTATCCTAGACATACAAGCAGTAGGGAGAAAAGATACCCATCCAAAGACCTTCCTATACTTCAAGGGGTTGGAAGGCAAGACCTACTGGCTGACATCCTGGGCGAATTTGCCCCTTCCTTTTAGCACCTGTTGATGTAGTTCCTCCAGAGTTATCAGACCTATTATAGAGGTGGGACAGAAAACAGAAGGATTACCTTTATGGCTAAAAAAACCAACCAACTGAAAAAAATTCCAAACGCAGTATCATTTTTGAAAAACTTTAGACATCAAGACTATGTCTATTTATAGTCAATGATTTATAACTGGTTTTAGGTTTTCTTCCTTCCCTTTCCTTCCTTCCTCCCTTCCTTCTTCAACACAGACTATGTGATGTGCTTAAGATGATATCACTGGATAACCATTCTTAAGGTCACATTTTGGAGAGCACAGAAACTCAGCTGGCATCACTATACCATATTTCCTACCTCCCTACTATTTTCTGCAATGACTAGGGGCTAGACCTTCCTGGCCAAAGATCTTTGGAGAACAGAGACAATCATTCAGGTAATTCCATTTACCCTTGGCCTGGA
This sequence comes from Eonycteris spelaea, assembly GCA_003508835.1. Lineage (NCBI taxonomy): Eukaryota > Metazoa > Chordata > Mammalia > Chiroptera > Pteropodidae > Eonycteris > Eonycteris spelaea. Next base: position 1,619,074 of record PUFA01000129.1, read on the forward strand.
GACCTACGATGGATTCAAGTGCATGAAGCAGCTAAGATGCTTCTCAAGACCTTTATTGGCAGGCAGGCTGCAGGATCGGAAATATCTTTCAAGGTTTTTCTGCCTCTCAGAGAAGTCCGAAGCCCAAGCCACAGGACCTAGCCATCTTACCTCCATTCCGGTGCTTCAGGGCCAGGCACACTTCAATGATCTGGACGCCAGCTCATAATAGAAGTCTCCCACGCCTAACATCTCAGACCAAAATCCTTTTCCAGCTAAAAAACAGAAAAACAAAAGCTAGGTTATTCATTAGTTACATCTTTCTTTCAAAGCTAGATTAAAACATATATCCCATGGGAAGTCTTCCCTGCCTAGCCTTAAGTCCTTCTGCTCCATTCATTACTAAGGATCCTCAATACAATCTGATTCTTGGTAATTCCTGCTAAGAACAGGCTCAGTTCTAATGGGTGCGCAATCTAAAAGGTATTTCTACTTGGCTGCTAATTCTGGCTTGGGATACTATAAAAGTGAGTTTTCCTTTCTCAAAGCATACAGTGAAATATAATGGGACATATGGTCTAGACAAGCTAAAGAAAAAATATGCAGACCTAGCATTCAAAAATCCATTGAACACATTATTTTATTGAGTGAAAAATGCAGGTTATAGAGTTGATTATAGCATAACCCATATATGTAAAACAAAGTTTATCAATAAAGGTGTCTAGAAAAACATACCTTAAACTGTTAACAGTACTTTATCTCTGTAATTGTGAAACAGAGTCAGAAGACTACTACTTTCTCCCTTCCCCTTTTCTCTTCTGTAATGATCGCATAATCACATACTACTTTTATTAAAACTAAATTATTTTTTTAATAAGGGGAAAAAAATAGCTACATGAAATTCCACTGTAGTTCACTCAAGGGAAGATCATGTACACTGGCTCCTAGGCCTGCACGCCAGCCTCTCCATCTTCTCTGTCAAAATGGTCACTCAGCTGTCCTGCTAGGCCCTCCCTAAAGACAACACTCTCTATACCCCCCCATGCCCTTTTAGAAGATGCCCCACCAACAGTGGTAACAAGTGTGTGGCTCCTGTCCCTTTGGCATCCTAGGAGAACACTGGACCCCTACAGACAACTCCTTACAGGCCAGAGGATCCACCCCAATGGTGGCACACATGTCCTGGAACTGCACTCGGAACTCAGGGTTCTTTCGGATCTCTTGCTTGTGCTTGCTGGCAAATTCCTCCAGGTTGGTCTTGAACATGTCCAACTGCTTCGACATCTGTAGGATGGACAAGGTGGAGGTTAGGGGCAGCTCAGCTAGATGATAATCAGATGTCAAAAACAGGTCCCTGGACCAGCGGGCAAGGCAAAGGCTGAAATAACCCATCCCCCCAGTGTGCTATTTTCTGTTCTTGTTCTTTTGACCTCTGCCTCTCCTTCACAGTTCTGTTGTCAGCAGAAATGAGATGCTGTAATGTTTCCTCAGTTCTAAAATACGTGTTTTTCCACATGTTCCTGTTCTAAAGTCAGGATGCATCTAACAATCAACATGCATATCTAACATGGTGCTTCTTTGCTTTATCCCAGAAAAATTGTTATTAAATTGAAGGTGCACCTCATAATCCATTTTATCTTAAAAATGAAGGAATGCAGCATTCGTGCAGTGGGAAATCTTCAGCCACTGACAGAAAAGGCTAGATAGGAGAAAAAGAAAGTCTGGCATGAATTAGGTGTGCAATGCTTATTTAATCTGAGTCATGGACCTCCTTGGAGATTGACTCCGAATAAAGAATCCCTGAAGGAGGGCTGTGGGTCTACCAGATTACATTCCAAAGCTAAATACAAATAGTTTGGGGACTTTCTGACTTTTATTTGTATTACTCCTCACAAAGCCTACCTTCTACCCCACCAAAAGTAAAATTTTTGTCCCAATATCTTATTTGCTAAGTATTAGAAACTTACACATTATTATAGTCACCATTTCCAGTTGTTTCCTGCCTATCACCTCCCCTGTGAGAGGGAGCTTTTGAAAAGCACAGCCTGTGTCTACCATCTTCCCTCATTTCAAGGGCCATCTCACTACTTAACTGCTTTCTCTTCTTCACCAGTCACAATAACTAAGTAAATTCAGGATATGCACAGAAAAGGGAAGTGCTAGAGAAGGAAATTGTTCAGGAGCCACACTCCCATCACTTACACACACTTCTGGTATGCACCTAGATGTGATATTGGTGGTTGTGGGTGTCACAGGTTAGGCAATAGTTTAATGTTAGTCTTAGGTATTTAAAGTAAAAACTCCAAAAGACGTAAATCAAACAGCTCTACCACTTACTATCCATGTAACTTTGTATAAATTACTTACCACCTCAGAGTCCTCAATTTTAAACTAGGAAAAAGAGTGTTCCTTCCCGATAGGATTGTCAGGAGAAATGAACAAGGCAGTCTATGTAAACAAAATGGATACATGTCTGGGCCACAATAAGCATGTAATCACTAAACTGTTAGCTATCGTTATTAGCAAGTCACCTAAAAGAGCAGCCCAAAAATCAGGATTTGCCAAATACTCTATTTTTGGTTGATTCCAAACAATCTAATTGATATCAAAGCTGTCATTGCCCAGCCTTGTGCGTTCTCCCTTCATTCCTAGAGCCTTCTAACCAACTCACCTGGGCCAGCTGGTCCTCTGCCAAGACAGTCCCTCGCTCCTTATACTTGGCCTGTCAGACAAAAAGACCAGCATGAGTTAAGAGAGTGGGCGCTGGGGGCTCCCACTTGTACTGTCTCAGCTGAAGTCTGAAAAGAGGAGGGTCTCTCTGGCTTTCCTTAGGAAAAGGGATGAGGATGAGGAAGTAGAATGGAAGACTCGTCTATAGTCAAATTTGGAGAAGTGTGGGAAAGGGCTGGTGGATCTGGGGATGCTGGCATTCCAATCCACCGGAAGGTGGAGAAATTCCGTTCCTGGGGGCCCCCCGAGAAGCCTGTCAGACTCTGTTGGGATGCGATTTGAGGGTACAGACATCTGCTTCAGAGACTTAAGTCTCCTGCAGGTCGGTGTTGGCTGTAGATCCCCTTCTTCCCCTCACCTCGGCAAGCTTCTTTTTGGCGATGGCGCCGGCTCCCACCCCGCGGCGGTGCATCCCCGCCCTGGGCCCGCGGGTCGCCCCGCTGCCGGGACCCCGGGTCTCTGCGTCCCGGGATCTGCCGCGGGTTCCCCAACGCGGAAGCGCGGCTCGTGCGTCATCTGCGCGCGCCGGAAGCTACGCTCCGACTTCCTGCCGCGGGGCTGCAGGTTTCCCACCGCCAGGGGCTCAGGCCTCTTCTTTCGCTGGTGACCGAGCTCCGCGAAGCTGGGCGGCGGGGAAAGCGCGGGTTTGGGACACCGGTCCTCAGCCGCCTTTGTGCAGCTCCGCGCACCCCACTAACGTGGATGCCTCGGACCCTCTCGTCTTTCCACCACTGCCCTCCACCGCTACCCCAGCCACCAATGCTCATTGGCTGCCAACTTCGTGGCAGGCGCGGAGTTGGGTACCCAGTGTTCAATACAAAGCACAAACCAGAATCCATTCTACACTCATGGAGCTTACCTGTTAGAATCATACGCAGAGATTCTGACTGGTGAAGGCCTTGCAGTTAAGAACTGGGACTCTGGAGTTAGATTGTTTGGTTCCATAACTCTCACTTCTACTACATATGGTCCAGTAATTTCAGGCAAATTCCTTAATCTCATTTGTTCCAGTTTCCACAGTTGTGAGGATTAAGTCAGAAAATGTCAAAGTGTTTAGTGCAATGCCTGGCACATAAGTAAATATCAGCTGTGATTGTTATAAAGTCTGGTGTAGTATTAGTCATCTGTGTATTTAGGTGATTTCAATAGCATTACTGAGTCAAACAAAAAAGGAGCTAATAGAGAATTCTTAAGTCAGCGAGTAATAAGATCAAATTTTTGTTTTAGAAAAATTAGTGGCAACCTTGACTTAAGTCAGTTTAAGCAATCTGAACTAGAAATGAGAGCTAGAACTAAGATAGTGGCAGTAAGGATAGAGAGAATGGGACAAAACAGGAGCTATTAAGAAGGTAGAATGGTGAAACTGGTAAGACGGGCAGACTGAATGGGAAAGTCAGCATGATGCTCGATTTTCTGGCTTGGACAACAGTGTGGTGCCGCTGGGGGAGGAGGGAACCACAGCATGAAGTTGGCAAAATAAGAATAGTTTTGAAAATGTGGAAATCGAGGTCTGTAGGTCATCACAGGAGAGATAGCCAATTGTCATTGCATGTACCAGGATGAAGTTTACAGAAAAAGCTGAGCTAGGCTGCAGATCGAGGTGAAAGGAAAAGGAAAATAAGAAGATGGGAGCAGAGATTGGTGGCAGGATGTTTAATTGATATTTTGGGCCTTAAGGGATGATAGAGCCATGAGTCCTATGCACCTGGGTCCCTGAGGATTTTGTGGAGCAGAGCTGTTACACCATCCGTGGGCCACCTAGACCGGATGTTTATGAGAAAGAGAAATCTTTATTCTATCTTGATAAATCACCATTGTTTTGTGTTTTTGTCATTTGAAACAATACAGTCATAGTCTTACTTTCAATTCATTCTCATACACACTGTCAGACACTGAGCTCACATAGCATAAGCCACCTTGGACACAAACTTTCTCAGAAGCAGATTTGTTCCCCCCCAACACAAACTAGCCTTTTTAGAACCCTTCCCACACACTGACCTGCTCCAATATACCTACGTACTTCTCTGTGAAAAACACACTAGACCCACACTGATACACTGACCTCATGTCCTCATTTTTCTAATACATCACTCCCTAACACAAAAACTTGACCCTTTAGATACTGATACTATCTAGACATATCGCTTCATTTCTCACTTTTTGACTCACACTGTATGACCACATAAGGTGCACACACTGATCCCTCACTCACTTTTGACCTCAGATTTAAATATTCATACCCTCAAATGCACACGTACATACTCACTCCCTTAGGTATACACATTCGGCCCTTGACAAACCTTGGTGTCACCCTCAAACAGACACGCTCATTCCCTTATCCAGACACATTTGTCATCCTTTATAGTTTTAGAGAAAGAATGCTGACTAGTGATATGCTGGTTAATGTTTAAAAACCGCCTCTCCAGGTTCGGAGTGAAGAGCTCTGATTTATAGCATTTGCCAATTTCCATGGTATAAATACTCTGACCATGGCCAATTTCAAGCTATCAATGATTTTACAATGTGCTTACAGAATTCCTGACAATTTAACAATGGCTCTCAGAAGCACTCTGCTCCAGTACACCACTGAACACTGACTATCACAGATGCCCTCACTTGTTTTAAGTGACTCATTGGTCTTGTGGCAAGGTGGCTAAGACATGGGCTTTTAATTCCCTGCCTCATGGAGGCAGTGTAGTGAGTGCATGGTTAACAGCTATTCTGTTATCATCTTAAAGGGGAGCCGTGAAGTTTTAAATTCAATCATTCAATCACCATGACTTTTAATGATATATAAATTTGAACAACCAAAATAAATTTGAACAACCAAAATAAAAAAAATTCGAATGTTGAAAAAATGTTTATAAACAACTGAGCACAATGCCTGCCCCATAGTAAAAACATTTGTACAAAAATTTTTTAAATAACCCTTTCTGATTCACTGACTCTCTGAGACACCCAAGACTCCAGAAATATAGATCCAAATTTCTTCCCAAGACAATCAGTTCTATCATGAGAATCACTAATACATCCTCTGAGCAATAGCATGCTCTAAATTGTGAGATACACACTCTCAGAACTCCAGAAGTTTAGATGAGAGGAAACCAAATATGTCAGAGCTGGAAGAGATTGCAAACTGGCAGCCGTCAGGCAAATTCAGCTCTCAAAGGAGTTTAGTTGGTCACCAGAATGTTTTTAAGTGAGCATGTCTCTTCTGGTCCCCCAACCTTCCCATTGTCTTACATCCTCTCTGCTTTGCTCATTTGTGAAGGACCCAATGCTTCAGCCATCCAGCTTGCCACTCTCCCATCTTAAACTTATGCCCTCATATTTTTAAATGGAGGTTTACTTGTGTGAATAATAATAATAAAAGTTAACTTTTATTGATCACTTACTTTGTGCCAGGCATTATTTTAATGCTTATTTCAATCCTCCAAGGTGGGTACTTTTTATAATCTTCTTTTTACAGACAGGAAACTGAGCTTCAGAGAGAGGAACTAACTTGCCAATTCACGGACCTATTAAGTTTTTGAATCTAGGTGTGTTTGATTCTAGTCTACTAAAAAATGACTAGAACGAAAGTAGAAGGAAGGACATTCCAGGCAAACATGAGCTAAAATCGGGGGAGGAGTTACTTCTGGGAAGGCAGGGCATTGGGAGGAGGCAGCCCACTGAGATGAGGAAGGCTCTGAACATTGGACAATAGAGGTATTAACTTTTGGACAAATCGAGTTTGCACACTTCCCTTCATCCCCACTACCATCATCCTAGTGGGAACCTGGAATCCTGCAAGAGCTCCTTACCTATCTTCCTCTCCCACTTTTATCCCTGTTCATCTCAATATAATTCTTACTCTCATTAGTGTGATTGGGAATGCAACCAGGACTTCGCTGACCTGCCCTTGCTTAAAATCCTCTACGGCTTACCCTCACGCTCAGGATAAAATCCAAAAGCTTTAACAGGACCTTTATGGCCCTGCTTCTGCCCACCTGTCTAGCCCCTACTTGTGCTGTTCTCTCCCACTGCCCATTTGGCTGTATAGTAAAAACATTAGCTAATATTTATTAACTCTTCTCTTATTCTTTGGCCATTTTATCCTTCAGCCATTTTATCCTTCAAATCTTATTCAGCTTAAATATCATTTTCTCAAAGAGGCCCTCTTGACTTCCCATTCCATCTAGATAAGGTTTCTCTGTCTACATAACACCTCCATCTTTCTTCACATAAGTTATGATTATTAATGTGTCTTTAAAAATTAAGGTCTATCGTCATCACTAGACTGTAAACCCCTCAGAAACAAAGATTATGTCTGTTTCTTTCAGTGCTGTATATCCAGCGTTTAGCACAGTCCCTGCTTATGTTAAGTGTCCAATAAGTGTTTGTAGAATAGATGAATTAACAGATGGGTAAGAGTCATATCTCCTTTTCAGTGGGTGGCACACACACACAGTCATACACTGTTAGTGCTCAGTAGACATCTGAATACATTTTGACAATGGACACAAAGATTTATTTCAGCTTAAAATGTATTGGTTTGGCTTCTCCAGGTATCCAGGAGTGGGGCTGAGGCAGGAGCCGAGTAAATGAAGGGCAGAGTCCAGTCCTGAGCTGAGTTTAATCAAGTCACTGAAACCTGTGAAGAGTAGAGAGAGGAGGGGAAGTGGTGGAGAAGAGGGTCGTTATCAGCTTGGAGTCAGCAAAGTATATTTATCCTGGCACCCGGCCATAGTCAAACTGTCCTACCTCCAAATTACCTTTTTAATGACAAGTAATCAAAATGATTCAAAAAAGCACAGGGACTGTTACCCACTCTCCTATGGAGATTTTCTCATATTCTCTTCTCTATTGTTCTGGGCACATTCCTTTCTCCCTTTTACTCTCCTACAGGAAGCCTTCCCAGATTTGTTCCCTCAGTCCTGCCCTAGCTTCTCAGCATTAAAGTCTAAATGTATTTCGGTTTCTGTGCCTCAGTGTCTGCATTCTGAATGAGTGTCCTGTCTCACCCTGTAGGTGGATGCATCTCTCCATGGTATTTAGCCATATCTGGTTTCTTGGACATACCAGATTGAAGGACTTCCTAGTTAGTGAGGTGAATGCAAGGACCATTGAGACCAGCAGCAGCTATGGAGGAGGGCAACATGCCTCCAACTATAGGGGTTCCATCACTGGGAAGGCGCCATGGCACAAGGGTACAGAGGGAAAGCTGAGACTAGATTGGGCAGCTCAGTTCGTGGGGGCAGGGAGGTGAGAGCGGCATCTCATCTGGAGGAAGTTGAGAAAGAAGCACAAGCAGTAATGATAGCTGCCAACATTACTAAACTCATCATGCCACAGATGTTGCTCTTGGCTTTTTCTTTGGTTATCTTATTTAAATCCCACAACAACTCCATGAGGTGGTTTAAATAACCCGATTTTCATGAAAACACCAAGGTTCAGGGAGTTAAGAATTTGCCAGTACGAGTTGGGGTGAAGATCTGAACCGGTGTCTGACCACAAAGCTCAAGCTTATAACCACTACACTAGACACCCAACGCCACTAAACGCTGCTACCTGAGTCTACAGAGCTCCATCTGGTCCACCATCCAGGCCAGCAGCTCTCCGATCAGTAAGTCCTTTAGCAGATCTTCATCACTAGGGTTCTTGGGTAGAGAGCTGTAATGGAGAAAGCCTCAGGCAGGCTGCCTTAGCCTGGGACCCACCCAGGGAGAGTAAATACACGACTGGGACTCCAAGGGGGGCTGGGGCTACAAGGAGGGAGTCAACACAGCTGCCCGCAGTTACCTCGTCGGATTTCAAAGCTCCACCCTGATCTGTCCACCGAGGAACAGAGTTTCTTCAATACAGGGAAAGCAAAAGAGAATTCTGGTGGGAGACATCCCACCCTTCCACCTCTACAAGTATCCCTCTCAGAATGCGTTCCCAAACCCCAAGAGATGACTTGGGAACATTCGCTCTTCAGAATGATCTGATAGGTTCCTGAGCTTCCTCAGAGATGGGGTAACTGATTTCAAGGGACTGGCCTTGGGCTGGTCCGTGTTTCACAAAGAGCCTGAAGTGTGACAGGGAGAGGTAGGGAATCCAGTTGTTGCTCCCTCTCCTGACTCAGTGACTCTGCACACTAAGCCATCAATCTTAGAAATCCCCGGCCCCTAAACCCCTCCCAGAAACTCCACCCCCATTCCTCTCAGGCTTCTCCCTTAAGCTTGGGCTGACCTCCAAGAGTTCAGAGAAGACCCCTCTTTGAACTCAGAGTGGAAGGGGATGCTTATCTGGGGCCTGGCCCTGCTCTGGAGTCCGGCAGAGGGAACAATGAGGTGGGGGTGGGTCAGGAGGCCCCACACCCCCTTTCCCTGTGGGCTGACTCACTCCTGCTGCTCCCTGGCCTCCTTCTTCCTGTTAGATTGATGGGCCGGCTCTAGGGCCTGGGCCTCCCTCTGGGTGATGTTATGTTTCCAGCTGGTAAGATAAAGATTAGGGAGTGGGTGGGGCTGGGGGACACACCAGATGTTCTCCAGTCCAAAGATGTTGGAATCTTTTGGTACCTCAACCCAAGGAGGGTCTCTACTGCTTCTCCACTCAGCCTCCCCACTTCTTGTCTTTAGCTGCCAGTGAACAGCTTTTCGAAATCTACCATGCTGACCAAACAGCAAAGGCAGGGAAAGAGATTTGTAGAACGAGGGCAGTTTATCCTATTTCCCAAGTCTGAAGCAGCCACCATCAAAAAGTCATTGGCAGCAGCTCAGCTCCCTCCGCTTTTATCCCCAACCCGTGGGGATCCTCTAAGAGCCCAGCACATCTTCCCCAATCTCTTCCCTTAAAAGAAAAGGTCTGGGACATCACCCTAGTCTTGCCCCAGTCCGGGCTGCTGCCCAGATCAGGGCTGCCCTCTTGTCCAGCTCTCCATTGTCGCCTAAGTGAAAGGCACCACCTGGAGCTGTGCATCACGCAGCTGTGCAGCCACATATGACACCTGGTCTGAAGATAGGAAGGGAGGGGGTACACGGGGAACAGGAAGAGGCATGCGCAATGACTCACTCATTCTTTTTCCCCTTCTGTGCCAGCAGCCAGTTCACAAAGTCTTGTTGGCGGATCTTGTCCATGGCGATACTGTAGTCACTGATGAAAGTCCCCTCAGCATACCTGCGGCTTCGTGGTTGGGAGCCACTTACCTTAGTGTGGAATCTGAGGGGCAGGGAAGAGAGATAGAAACTAGGATGCCATAGAAGGGACAGAGGGCGTGGGGGATCACAAAAAGCGGTTGTCACTGACGTAAGGTTGACATCTGAAAATGAACCAGCCCATTCTTGGGAGTCAGTTTTGATGGAGACACCCTCTTGCCCATGCATCAAGCCCCTCAGCTCAAGGACCCACTTCCTGCATCCTCATTGTGTCTGGCTCTTTCTGGGCAAAGAGGGATTGGGTGGTCCCCTCATCCCAAAGGACTCAATCACAGTTCCCTCATTACTCCTCTTGCCCTGGCCCTCCATGATTCAGGTCTTTGGTTCCCTGAATGCTAACAAGAGTGAACTCGTATACAGCAGCACTGACTCTGAGTCAGGACCTGCGAAAGCCCTTTAATACATATACTCATTGAATCCTCACGATGCCCCTAAGAGGTAGATACTATTTTTTTTTAATTACTGGTGACATTCAATATTATATTATTTATTAGATACTATTCATACCCCCTTTTTGTAAATGAGAAAACTAAGGCGCAGGGAGATTTATTTAGCACACGGCATAGGGTGGCAGATCCAGGCAGCCTGGGCTCAGTCAGGTCTATGTTCTTAACTTCTAGGTGACGTTGTCTCTCCTTGTATGTGTCTCTGACAGCCGTGCCTCGAATTCATATCACTGAATTTACACAGGCATACGGCTTGCCCTTGCATCCAAGAAGGCCTGATTGTTTACTCGGAGAAGTTTTCCTTGGTTCTCCAAAACACAAAGCCCCTGCTGTAGTCCCACCTATATTTTTCTCATGGAACTCACGGCAGTTTGCAATGCACCTATGCTGGTTCTTGGCCTGTTTTCCCCTTGGGCCTATATGCTCCATGAGAGCAGGAGCCTTTGTAGGCCTCTCTGCACACTTACCCTCTGCGCCTTGGCCTGAGGCCCTCTGTGAAATTCGACCAAATACGTGCATAAATGACTGGTTCGGGCTTTCAGTGGGAAGGGAGATGCTGCCGTCTACTTCAGACCCTTGGCCACCGAGAAGTCCTTCCAGAGCTCTAACCGCAATCTCTCCTGCTGCAGCAGGTTTTTTCCTCGAGCTTCTTTCCTCTTGGCCTGAGATGCCTCCCTGTCCCACCTCCCCTCGAGAATCAGAACCCAGTCATCCCCCTAGCCTTTCTCCCCTGCACCTGGTCCTCTCCTTCTCACCCCTACCTGGAGTGACCCTCTTCCTTCTCTCCTAGCACCACTGCTAGGAGCAGCGACACCAGCAGCAGAGCGGTCTTCATGGCCACCGTCTTTCAAAAGTTTTACTTTCTGATCTAAGAGAGAAAAGGGGCAGGATGAGGTCAAAGCACTGCGCTGAGGGAGCAGCCAGGATAGCAATGCACTGCTGGCACCTCAGAGCCTGGGGGGGGGGGAGGTCTGAAAGCCGGGTGCCACTGAGCCCTGAGTTCGGGGCTTTCCTAAGAGGCTGGAGCAAGACCTTGGGGAGGGCGAAGCATGCTGGGCATCAAGAGTTAGAAATCAGAAGGAGCGTAGAGTCTGGCCACGGGGCGAGCCTTCTTTCTCTTTTGTTTTCAAGCGGAGTCTGAGTTGGGTGGGAGGGCAGTGGGGAGAAGCCCAGGCAGAAGAAAGCAGCACAAACCTGTGTGCCTGGACAGCCCCCTTCCTGGCTTCAGTGGCTAGACGTCACAGGCATGTGGTTTGGCAAGATTCTCCCCTTAGAGCCCTCCAACGTTCACCAGCCAGCCTCCCAGCTCTCAAATCGGCTGTCGCCTAAATCATCACAGCCCTCTTGCCCTAAGTGAAAACCACATGCAGAACCATCCCGTTCTCTTCTCCTCAGGCTTTTTGCTATCTTGACTCAGGAAAGTTCTTGCTCAAGTCTGACCCTCTCCTGAGGGCTTTGCCCCACTTCATCAGAGAGTCTTCAGCAGAGATAAAGAGCGTTAAGGAACCTTCCTCCCAGCCCTAAAAAAACCAAAGCTATACTCGAGCTACGTGGGCTGTGATACCTTGTCTTCTTGCCTTTGTTACTGTTAAAGGAACTATCGATCGATTTCTTATTGCTTATATAGAGGAAAAGCAAGTGAGATGCAAGGGTACTGCGTATCTCAAGGGTGCCCAGATCCACCTCCTCTGCAGTGTCTTCTCCATTCCCTGTCCCAGCTACTGTCTTACCAGGTGTCCTTTTTGGCTACTCCAGAAGAAAGGCAGGGTGAGGGTCTCGTCCTCCTACCTCCTGGCCCTTTGGAGTCTGCCTCAAGGAAGCCTGTGGTAGTTCCCTTATATCCAGGCTTCACAGACCCACTGATTAGCCTAAAAGCATCTTATCTCAAGAATTAAGCCCACCTCTCCTGCCACATTAAGTCCATTTTACACATAATAAAGTTTCTCTTTCCACCTCTGACTGTGCTAATTGGTGATTAACATTTGGGTGTTTCCAGCTGCTGTCTGGGGCCTGCCTGTGGGGTAGGGTACCTTAAGTGCCTTCTTTCTTCTTCCCTCTCCTTCCCTCTGGGCACAGGGCCCCGTGTTCTTCTCTGCCTTACTTCTATTACTGGTGCCCTTGGTGAGGGCAGACCTGGGTCAGGTGGTCCTGACTCGGGGAAGGGGACACTCCCATACGCAATAAGCTACTTCTGGGTGAGAGTGGATAGGGCGTAGTCATGTAAACCCCAGCTCTGGATAGGGGCCCATGGATTTTGCAATGTGGTAATGTCCCCATTGCAATATCTAGAGGGGTGTCCCAGCTGGCTGGAGTAAGAACTGGAGAATGAGAAGGCGAGGGTTGAGGGAATATGAAAGATAGAGTTTCCCTGGTGTAGCTAGGTGAACTGAGAACTTCCACTTGAGTTCTCTTTCTCCTTAGAGGCAGGCTAGAGTCGGGTACATTTATACTTTGGGAACTCTGAGGAAGGTAGGGCAGCTACAACTCTATCTGTAAAGAGTTATGAGAGCCAATCCTCTCCCTTCAAATGCATTCTTCTCCTGTATGAGAGAGATCTGTGGTCCTGTCTGTGCCATCAGCGTGGGAACCCTTGTGGTCATGCTGTGCCTCTCTATTGGACTGGGGGCTCCAGGGCAGGAACTTCACCTCCCTGATGGGACCAGGGCTCTCCGAGAGCAGGGCAATGAGCCAGGGGCTATATCTTCTCCATCCTGCAGAGGCTTCCTCAGGCTAAGGACTGTGTCTGCCTCCAGACTGGAGACTCATTGGGGACCTTCTTCAAAGTACTTAGCACATGGCTCTGTCCACAGGGACTCTCCTCTAGAAGGTGAAGGGCACAGACTGAGTTCGTGGTAGATTCCTGATGCCTTCTTCCCAGGCTTTTCCTTCTGCATTTGCCCTGGGTACTTTGAACCATAAACAACCAAGCTCCTGTTCTGCCTTTTAGCTCCAGGGCCTAATAAAGGCTGCTTTCCTTTCCAGGTGAACTCCCAGCCTGGGAGCAGCTCCAGCATGAAATTAAGTGCTTGTGTGGGATGAGAGGCAACTGGACTAGGAGGGCAACTCCGCTTCCTAGAAACCTTGCCCGCCCACCACCCATTTTTCACTATTTAGAAAATCTTCTCTCTGGGCGAGCTCTCCAAATTCCATCTCTAGGCTATCAACGGGCAGAGATTAGGCATCCATTCAGATTTGGCCTCCAAAGGGGTTGTGGGGACTGATGATGATCCTGTTTCCTATTGAGAGACATAGTTAATGGGCTTAGAAGGCTTTCTGTCAAAACCCTGGAGACAAAATTTATCCAAGAAAGGTGGACATCATTCCCTGTGACCGCTAAATTCGATGCCAAACCAGAGTTAAGGAAGGCTCTCTGATGGGTTCCAGCAGCCCTGAGCTCCTGTCTGGTGCTCTGTGGGTTTGTTTTGGTGGGTGGGCTGCTCTGAAGGCCAGTTATGCTTCAAGCCCTGACCTGCCCCCTCTTGAAGGGGACCTCTCTGCAGCTCCCCTCCCTGGCTCTCATGCCATGCAGTGGATAGACTAAGGAAAATGTGGCCTGGGCCCTGGGGGAGGGAGAAATGTGGGAAGGGACAGAGGAGATCAGAGAAGATGCCAAATCCCTGGGGGAGGCCACAGGTTCCCCACGGGGCATATTGAGAAGAAATGGCAAAGATGGCCTTGGGAAGTTACTAGGGTTCAAATGGACCTGTTGGACTTGGTCAAGATAGTTCAATAAATCCCACTAGCAGCTTGGCCAGCCAGTCCGTGCCATAATGAAAAATGTCCTTGTGTACAGAATCCAGTTCAGTGCAGGGGTGGGTTGGGGAGGAGAAGCTCAGGAGGCGGCAGAACCCCAGTCCACTGTGGAGAATTTCTCGGTTGCGAGGGGTCAGAGAAGACACAGGGGATGGGGAAGCAGAAGAACACCCCCAACTGGCCTGAAAGCCCAGATACAAAGGCTGATGATGGCCCAGACAGGTGGAGAGAGGGTATGTTGAACGGGTGGTTTGGGTGATGTCTGAGGAGTCCTGGAAGCCAAGGAATCTGCTGGGGGCGGGTGATGGTTGTACTGCTGAGAGAACCCGGGGTCCTGCTCTCCAGACCCTCCTGACTTCTGAATCGAGGTCCAGGAATGAGAACTGGAACAGCAGGAGAGACTTTGGGGCTTGTCGGCTCTTCCAGCTCTAGATGGTGAATCACCACCCCCCAGGCCAGCAGGACCACCGCAGACATTCCTGGCCCAGCACCGCAGCCAGGCCAGGGTGACTCAGATGGCTGGCTGCAGCCTCCCTGCCGCGGACGTCGCTTTTGAAGTTCACTTGGTCTCCGAGCTCACTAACTGACTCAGAGAAAAGACGTCTTTCTCTGATCTCTCTTACAACAGGTGGCAGATTTATTCTCCTTCTCCTGAAGAGGAGACCAAGAGATGAAATGAACTTTGCTGAGTCACCTGCTCTATCCTGGTTCCTAGAAGGACCATCCGCAGCTTTTGTGTCCCAGTCGCATCACAGACATTGTCATGGTCACGAATATTTTTGCCCACGTGAGCCCCACTACCGCTCAGGTCAAAATAGATACTTTCCAGAAGGATCTTCAAGAGAGAATATACTACTTAAAGCTTCGCTTGGCCGTCTGCTCCAGGGGTCGGTCTGGATGTCCCCTCTCAATTCGAACCTCAGCCTCTCGTTCTGTTTTCAAAGGCTATGTCGTTGGCTTTTGTTTGTCAAGAAAAGAGCTCATCCCTGAGTAGTTGTAGCCTAACCCGTGGGAAGAGAGCAGCAGTGAACAGTTAGAGCTGGGAGGGGTGTTCATAAGGTTCTCATTTTGAGGAGGGAAGAACTGGTGATGCATTTAGAATAAAGGGCCGTAGGGCTGGGCTTCCCAGAGAGAGCAGCATTCCTGAGCCCCTCTCTTTCCTAGGTGGGAGCACATCCCAAGGAAAGGAAGAGAGGGGTGAGGAGGGAAGGCTTTCCCTTCCTTTTCCTTGCATCCAGAGAAAGGAAGGATGGAGCAGTTTCCAGGGTCCCCAGCAGAGCAGTTTCTAGGGTCCCCAATGAACCCCTCCCCCAGGCATACAAACGCACATTCCTGCAATGGGTATGGGGAAGGCCTTCTGCAACGTCAGAAAACATACCCTCATTAATTAGACTAGAGAGTTGTCTGGTAGGGAGGAGAGAGACGAGTAAGAGGATTCAAACCCCAGCTCCACTGGCCTACCACTCCCGAGTTATATTGTGCTTTGGGCAAAGCCCTGAAGCACTCTGAGCTTTAGCTTGCCCATCTCTAAATTGGGATAAGAAAACAAAAGTGCCTTGTCTATGTGATTAGGTAAGTGTGAAGTTAGTGTCTTTGTAACTCGAAGGCATCCTACCAATGTTGGCTGGTGGTTTTCTCTGGAATGATCTCCACCTAGCTCTATGGTGAGAATTAGACAAGATGAAATAATAAAGCCAGGCTGACTCGGACGTTATGTGGCACATGGAAGGCTGTGAATTCCATATTATGAGCAAAGGCTTCGGAGACAGATCACCTATGCTTCCTAGGCGGGTGATTAAAGCAGCTTACTCTCTGTGTTTCAGCTTGCCTTTCTGTAAAATGGGGAAGGTAATAATAGTTCCTACCTCAAAGAATTGTTGGCTAACATGTATACTTAGAAGATACACTAGGTTACATTATATCTTGATACACCAGTTACCTTTTGTTACATAACAAATAACTCCAAATTTTAGCAGCTTAAAACAAGAAACATTTATTCTCACACAGTTTCTGAGGCTCAGGAATCCGGTAGTGGCATAGCTGTGTAGTTCAGGCTCAGGGTCTCTCATGAAGTCTCAGTCAGCTGAGCAGCAGTCTGAGAAGACTCATCCCGGGCTGTAGATCACCTTCCAAGCTCACTCCTGTGACAGCAGGCTGAAGGCTTCAGTTCCATCCATGTGGACCTCTCCATAGAGCTTCTCACCATGTGGCTTCTTCCCTCAGAGCAAGGACACACATCTAAGATGAAAGCCTAAATGTCTTTTTAAAACTTAAATACAAATGTGGCATATCATCACTTCAGCTATATGCTGGTTATATAGACCAACTGGTTATATAGACCAGCCCTGCTACAATGTGGGAGGGACTACACAGGAGGCAGAGAGCACTGGGGGCCACTTTAGAGGCTGGCTACCATGTAGATACTCAGCCCCCCAAAATATTAACCATCATTGTCATTATTAGAAGATGCTAGATTCGTTAAACATTTCTTTTCACTATCATAAACTCTGGCTGTTAAATATCTATTTATCTTACTCTCCTCTGTGCAATTGTGGGAACTGAGATGCTTTTAAATACTGAAGACGGATAAAGCCAGTAATTTCTCTGATATTCCACAGATGTCAGAATGACTTGCATTCTGAGAGTGTACTTGCTGGTTAGGCAGCAAATACTGCATGGGATGTACTTATACTTAAAAAAAGTTTTTAAATCGTTGTTTATCTGAAATTTGAATTTAACTAAGCATCCTGTACTGTTATTTGCCAAATCTGGCACACCTACCGGAAATTTTTTAAAATCCCAATGCCTCATTGCCATTCCCAGAGTCATTAGTCTGGAGATTTAAAAAATCTTTCATTTTGGAATAATTTAAAATTACAGGGAAGTTGCAAAAATAATACAGACAACTCCAATATACCCACAGATTCAACAAGTTTTAACATTTTGCGCTTTTGTTGTATCATTTTATTATCTACCCCTCAACATTTTTTTTTAATTTGGAATCTCCTGAAGAGAAAGCAATCTTCTTGATTTTATTGTTATTATTATTTTTCAATTACAGTTGACATTCAATATTATTTTATGTTGGTTTCAAGTGTACAGCATAGTGGTTAGCATTTGTGTAATGTACCAAGTGATCCCCACAATAAGTCTAGTACCCACCTGGCACCATATATAGTTATTAAAATATTGTTGACCATATTTCTTATGCTGTACTTTACATCTCTATGACTATTTTATAACTACTAATTTGTACTTCTTTTTTTTTTTTTTTTTTTCAATTGTACTTCTTAATCCCTTCCCCTTGGGTTGCACCCAAGCCTCCAAATCCCCTCCCATCTGGCAACCATCAGTTTGTTCTCTTTATCTATGAGTCTGTTTCTGTTTTGTTTGCTTATTTATTTTGTTCTTTAGATTCTACATATAAGTGAAATTGTATGGTATTCTTTCTCTGTCTGATTTGTTTCACTTAACATAATACACTCTAGGCCCATCCATGTTGTTGCAAATGGTAAGATTTAATTTTTTTTATGGACAAGTAATATTCCATTGTATATATGTACCACCTCTTCTTTATCCAATCTTCTGTTGCTGGGAACTTAGGTTGCTTCCATATTTGGGTATTGTAAATAATGCTGCAATTAACATAAGGGTGCATATATCTTTTCAAATTTATGTTTTAGATTTCCTCAGATAAATACTAGACGTGGAATTTCTGGTCATAAAGTAGTTCTATTTTTAATTTTTTGAGGAACCTCCAAACTTTTCCCTAGTGGCTGCACCAATTTGCAATCCCACCAACAATGCACGAGGGTTCCCTCTTCTCGCATCTTCCCAACAATTTTTGTTTGTTGATTTATTGATGTTAGCCATTCTGGCAGGTGTGAGTGATATCTCATTGTGGTTTTAATTTGAATTTTTCTGATAATTAGTGACATTAAGCATCTTTTCATATGTCTGTTTGCCATCTTGTATGTCTTATTTGGAGAAATGTCTATTCAGCTCCTCTGCCCATTTTTTAATTGAATTGTTTGTTTTTTTGGTATTAAATTGTATGAGTTCTTTATAAATTTTGAATATTAACCCCTTATTGGATGTATCATTGGCAAATATCTTCTCCCAATCGGTAAGTTGTCTTTTCATTTTATTGATGTTTTCCTTAGTTGTGCAAAAAATTTTCAGTTTGATGTAGTCCAATTTGTTTATTTTTCTTTTGTTTCCCTTGCCTGAGGAGGTATATAAGCAAAAATATTGCTAAGAGCATTGTCAGAGAATAATTTAAAACTTACAGGGAAGTTGCAAAAATAATACAGACAACTCCAATATACCCACGGATTCAACAAATTTTAACATTTTGCCACTTTTGTTGTATCATTTTATAATCTATCTTCTCAACACCTGAGAGTAGATTATATGAATCATGTTTCTTTACCATCTAATATTGTATATTTACAATATACACTTGTATATATACAATTGTGTATATAATTGTGTACATCTCTATGTATTTTTTAAGAACAAAAATATTCACTTATATAACCACAATAAATGCAATTATCAAATTCAAGAAAGATAACATTGATATAAAGCCCATAGTCCATATTACAATTTTTTAAAACTGTTCTCCATTATTAGACATGGTCCAGGATCATTTATGGCATTTAATTGATGTGTCTATTTTCCTTTACTCAATTGCTCAGCCTTTCTTTATCTTTCATGATGCTGACATTTTTAAGAGAACAATTATGTTACAGACTGTTTCTCAATTTGGGTTTGTCTGATATTCCTTCTAAATTAGGTTTAACTTCTGTATCCTGGCTGGAATACTAGAAAAATGAATGTGTTTCTTTTTCAAGGTATTGCGCCTGTAGGAACAAGATATCTACCTTCCCATGATTGATGATAATTTTGGTCATCCAAAGTTGTATTAGATTTTTCCATTGTATGTTACTATTTTTCTCCTTGTAACTAATAAGCCATGCGTAGGGAGATACTTTTAGACAATGCAGATACCTCCTACCTCGTCCCTCTTAGATATACTTTTAAAAATTGGTAATTCTTGTTTAAACCCATCTTGACTATGATGACAGAAAATGATATTTTCAATTTACCACTCTCTCCACAATATTGGGATTTTTAAAAAACCACATTATTGAGTTATAAGTGACATAATTAATGGCACATGGTTATTTAAAGTGTACAATTTGATGTTTTGACATATGCCCTCTCCCATTAAAACATCATTATAATTAAGGTAGCGAACATATCTACCATCCCTAGGTTTCCTTGAACCCCTCCTATCACTTACTCCCCTTCCAACCAATGATCTGGATTCTTGGTGACGGTAGATTAGCTCGCATTTTCTAGAATTTTATATAAATAGAATCATACAGTATGTACTCTTTTTTGTCTGGCTTCTTTCATTCAGTATACTTATTTTGAGATCTAATTACAGTGTAACATGATCAATAGTCCATTCTTTTTCCTTGTTGAGTAGTAGTCTTCCATTAGTTTGTTTATCCAGTCACCTGTTGATGGACATTAGGTTGTTTCCAGTTTATGACTATTACAAATTAAACTGCTAAAAACATTTGTAGACAGGTCTTTGTACGAGCATATGCTTTTAACTATTTTTTTTGGTGGGGTAAATACCTAGGATTGGGGTCTGTTTAAATTTTTAAGAAACTGTCAGATTATTTTCCAAAGTGATTGTAACGTATTACATTCCTATTAGTCGTATGAAAGTACTAGTTCCTCAACAGTCTTGCCAAAATTGGGTATGGTCAGTCTTTTTCAATTTTAGCCATTCCATTAGGTATGTAGTGGTATCTCATTGTGCTTTTAATCTGCATTTCTCTGATAACTAATGAATATTGAGTACCTTTTCATGGGCTTATTTGCCATCTGTCTATCTTCTTTGGTGAAATGTCTGTTCAAATATTTTGTCCTTTTTAAGGGGGTGGGAGGATTGTTTGTTTTATTAGTGAGTTTTGAGAATTTTGGATACAACTCTTTCATCAAATATACGATTTACAAATATTTCCCAGTCAGTGGCTTGACTTTCATTTTCTTAACAGTATCTTTTGAGAATGGAAGTTTTGTCTTTCTTTCTTTTTTTTAAAGAAGTCCAATATATGAATTTCTTTTTATGAGTTT
Source organism: Eonycteris spelaea (assembly GCA_003508835.1). Lineage (NCBI taxonomy): Eukaryota > Metazoa > Chordata > Mammalia > Chiroptera > Pteropodidae > Eonycteris > Eonycteris spelaea. The sequence continues at coordinate 1,639,316 of PUFA01000129.1, forward strand.
TGTTTTGGTGTCATATCTAGGATATCTTTGCCTCATCTGAGGTAAACTGAAGTATTACAGTTTTTGGTTTTAGAGTTAGTTATATGATCTCAATGATCACATTTAGGACTATGATTGGATTAATTTTTGTATATAGGATGAAGTATGAAAGGAAATTAATTTTTTGCATATAAATATCCAATTGTTCCAGCACCATTTATTGAAAAGATTATCCTTTCTCCACTGAGTTGTCTTTATGCCTTTGTATAGAATAAATTGCAATATATGTGTGGGTTGCACTGGGATTTTTAAATGCTCCACTGATGTAAAGGCAAGAGCCAGAATTTGGTGTCCAGGGACATTTTGGTTGGAATTCTGGTCTTGTCACCTATCTAGACATAGTTGATCTATAAAGTAAAAACAACGATATGATGGACCACAGGTGTTTAACCATGATTTACAGTGTTCTCTCTCTGTCTCTTCTTGTCTGCTCTTCGCCCAGGCAAAGTGCTAGAGTTGGGAAAGCTGATCTTGAGTAATGTTTTTCAAACTAGGGTACCCAGACCCAGGGCTGTAAGAAGGAAGAAAAGAAGGTATAATTGGTGCATAAGCTATTTTCAATCAGTTAGAACATCTAACACAAATCAGACATTTGCTTCAGGCAAGGCTGAACGGGCAAATTCCAATCCCGAGTCCCTTTGCTTTTGGTGGAAATACCATAATCTCTTGCCACTGTGTAGAGCAGAAGCTCTGCTTAACTACTCAATAGGAGAACAGTTTGTTATTACTTGATCAATGGAATTTTTTGATAGGCAACATTTTTCAAAGCATTGGTCTCCTGGAGAAATAACGAAGGAGATCTTAGGTGGTATAAATAGTGGAAACCGCTCACCTAGAGAAAGGAAGCAACATGGATCTTGCCCTGTGTTTTCCATTGTGTTGAAAGAACTGATCCCACAGCAAAAAATTCCCAGACTAATGAGGAAGAAATGAGCTTCGCCGTTAGAGGGTTCCAGTAATGCAACTGAAAATGAAAAGGACTCAAACATATGAGTCCAAACGAGGAATGTGTCTGCAATATCCAGGAGAAACTGGAAAGGTGTGAATCTGAGTGCCTGATTCCTGTTGTTTACCATGCTGGTCCTAAGTTTCAGCACATGCCATCTCAGTTTATTATGAATACATGTATAATTAATCAGTCCTTTAGCTAAAGTCAAGCCACATCCGTGATTGATCAGGGGGAGTTGCAGTTAACCCTCAACCCTGGTTGTTAATGGAAGGAGAATTTCTGGCTGCATCAACTCTTCCCAAAAGTCTTTCTTATTTGGTTTGTAGTCTGGGATGATTCATTTGACTATTTACTCAAATAAAAAAAAAACACATTTGTTATAAAAATATAATAGACAAGTCTAGATATCCTGAAAAATACAGCTGGGTCAAGAGAGAGAAAAACAGATGAGCGAAGGGGAGAGAAACAGAGAGAAATCCATTTATATTCTCAAAACCAAAGAGTTACTGTTAACAGTTTTCTAGACTTTTTATTATTTCAATTAATTTTTGTTATACAATATTTATACTTAACAAAGATGATTAAGTTGTACAAGTACAGTTTCAAGAACAACACAACAAATACCGTGTAGCCACCGCTCAGATTAAGAACTAGAACATTCATCCCCAATATCTTTGAAGTGCCTCGTGAGCCCCTCTGCAGTCATGTGTGTGCTACTTCCCAGAATTAACCACGTTCTGGAATTTTATTTATCATTCTTTTATTTTCTTTAAACTTTTTCTTTAAAGTGTAAAGTTCTATATCCCTAAATAACATATTGTTTCATTTTGTATATTTTGAACTTATATAAATGGTGAACCACAGTGTGTATATTCAGTGTTTTTTATCTGCATTGGGAAATTCACCCATGTCCACACACATTGCTGAAGTTCACTCACTGTCACTGCTCACTAGTATTCCATTGCATGCCTATGCCTGGCTTTACTTATCTAGTCTCCTGTCAGTGGATGTTAGTAGGGTTTCGTGGTTTTGTTATGAACAACGCGGCTGTGGACACTCTTGCACACGTCTCTGGTATCTATGTACGAGAGTTACTCTAAGGTACTTTCTTGTCTTGTATGCACATGTGGGTTTTTTAAAAAGATGGTTCCAATCAACTAGATGAGCACAAATACTCAATCTGTGATATGCCTTTTTTTGTAAACTTCCCCCATTTTTCTAACACAATTTTTAATGTGTTGCATATTTTACCAAGTGCCTGTGTTATAAGTTACTTGAAGATTTCTCTATTTAAAGCACTTATCTCGTTAACAGTCTTTTTCCTTGACAATGATAATGAATACATATTTGTTCATAAATTTTGGGGGGGATTTTGAAAAGTTTAAAATTTTTGCCTTTTTTAAATCATGGAAAACATACATAACAAAATTTTACAATTTTAACCAGTTTAAGTATAAAATTCAGTGGCAATAAGTATATTTACACTGTTGTGCAACCATCACACTATACACCTTAAGAACTTTCTCATCATGCCAAGTTGCAACTCTGTACCCATTAAATAATAACTCCCTAGCCCACCGCCTCCTCCCAAGCCCTGGTTACTGCTATTATACTTTCTGCCCCTATGAATTTGAATATTCTAGCTATCTCATATAAGTGGAATCATATATTTTGTCCTTCTGTGTCTGGCTTATTTCACTTAGCATCATGTTTTCAAGGTTCATATATATTGTAGCAGGTATCAGAATATCATTCTTTTTTAAGGCTGAATAAAATACTTTATATACTAGATTTTTGGTAGAAAAGTTACTCAAAAATGCAATTTCTAAGTGAAACAGCATCAATTCTTAAAGAATTTTGTTGCCTTAAAATTATTCACCCACACAGCCATATGGAATGTCTTATTTCACTATAGTCTTGCTATTAATATTATAAAATTAAAACTAAAACAACCTACTTTGCTATTTTTATGACCTGCTTGATTTTTAACTTACTGTGCTGTAAAAATTGTTTTGCCTTTTCCATGAGTGTTCATTTCTGTGTTGCTATTCAGTAATATCTGCTATGGGCAAGTGGCTGTACCAGACAACATGGAAGTCTCCGAGATGAAGGCTGTCTTAAGATGACCTTTTTGTTTGAGAAGACATACAAAATAACAAATCTTTACATAGTTAGTGGGGTGCTAGCTACATTCCCAGGAAAAAAAAAGATCCTAAGAGAGCTCTTGTCAGGAGGTGAATGTGAGCTGTTCTTTGAGATTGTCATCCTGGCTACGTGGCATCAAGGGAGAGCAGGATGGCTAAGGGTTGTGCCATCTAACTCTGAGGGTTACCACTGACTGCCAGAAACCCTAAGTGGAGAAGAATTACAGGCTATGTGACCAGACAAAGGGAGAGAATGCTCACTGGTGGACATCCTGCAGGACTCTCATGGGCACAAGACTAGGGAGAGACCAGCCCTGAGAAGACCCTTGGTTTCTATTCCTTTTTTTTTTTTTTAGATTAAAATATAGTTAACATATATTAGTTTTAAGTGCACAAGAGTTATTTGATATTTATATACCTAATGAAGTGATCACCACAAGTGATCACATACATGGTTTAGTAACCATTTGTTACCATGCAAAATTATTACCATATTACTGACCAATTCCCTATGCTATATGTTTCATCCTCATGACTTATTTACAACTGGAAATTTGTACTTCTTATTCTCTTCACCGTTTTTGCCCTTCCTCTCTGGCAATCATCAGTTCGTTCTCTCTGTATGAGTCTGTTTTTGTTTTGCTTGTTCACTTGTTTTTTAGATGCTACATATGAATGAAATCATACAGTATTTGTTTTTCCCTGACTTATTTCACTTAGCATAATACTCTCTAGGTCCATCTATGTTGTCATAAATGGCAAGATTTCTTCTTTTTATTGCTGAATAATATTCCATTCTCTCTCTCTTTACACACACACACACACACACACACACACACACAACACACCCTCACATTTTCTTTATCCATTCACCTATTGATGGGCACTTGGTTGCTTCATATCTTGGCTATTGTAAATAATGTGGCAATGAACATAGGGATGCATATAGCTCTTCAAATTAATGTTTTCATTTTCTTCAGATAGATAGCCAGAAGTGGAATCGCTGGGTCATATGGTAGTTCTGTGTTTAATTATTTGAGGAAGCTCCATACTGTTTCCCGTAGTGGCGGCACTGATCTGCAACCCCACTAACAGCGCTCGGGGGTTCCCTTTTTTCCACAGCCTCGCCAACACTTGTTACTTGTTAGTCGCTATTCTTGATCTACACTCATCAACCTTTTGAGTGACTGAATTTACTTGTATTTCACCTGATGATTGTAGAGTGTTGTCTTTACAAAACATAAATAAATAAATAAAAATTAAAAAAGGAAGGAAGGAATGCAGAAAGGAAGGAAAGAAAAGAACTTATAGGCTTAATACAATGTTTTATCTTATCACACTGACCATGTCTTCTTCTCAGATAGTACCAAAAGGTACTTATTTAATATAAATATATTGGGCATTTGTCAGCACTGTGTTGGACTCCCTGGGTGATTTGTAGTTTTTGCCTTCAAGAAGGTGATAGAAAAATGTTAATAACAAATCAGTTATAAGCAACATATACAGAAAAAAATGATACAAAGAATTAAAAGGGTCTAGTGAATGTTCAGACAATAAACACAGACTACAGGTGTGGAGGAGCTTTGGGATCTGAATCACTCAGGGATTTTCCTCAAAAATGTAACAAGTTTCTTATTTCTGTGTGTAAAATAATTCAAGCATCTCTCTATTCTGCCACTTCGCCAGAAATAAGTTTGAATGATAACAAGTTAGCTATAGTGGGAGAGGTAGAAAGAAAAGAGAAGGAGTGAAGAAAAAGAAAGTTTGGATAGGTATATTGATTAAAAAGAGGGAAGGAATGGGTTGAGGGGCAGAGGAGCTCAAGAATAATACAAAGGGGGAGGAGAAGTAACAAAGAAAAAAGAAAAATTGAAAAGAGGGTAAAGGTAAAGGGGAGGAGGAAAGGAATTGACAGTGTCGGGAGTAGGAAGAAAAATGGAGGAACAAAAGGAGGGAGGGAGGGAGAGAAAGAGGAGGGAGAGGGGGAGGGGCAGGGAGGAAGAGGAAGATAGGGAAAGAGCTCAAGAACCTTATTTCAAAGCAATTTAGAAACAACTCTACTATTTGTTTCTTAAACATTTTATAAACACATTTTAAAAATGAAAAGAGAATTATAAAAACGTATTCAGTAATTTATCATATGACTGCTGACCAAATACTTTCAGGTTATGTTTAAGAATGGAAATTAAGTTGTTAATAATAATTCTTAAAAATTTGAGGGTGTTTATGAGTGAGGTGGTTGGACCAAAATTCTTTCTCCATTACTAGCCCACGAAAAACAAATCACTTTTAGAGTTGTAGCTCAGTTCAGTCAAACAACCAGTTAAAAAAAATAACATGCTATCAGGCTGGGTCCCTTTTCTTTGTAAAACTGATTTGTTTTACAAAGACAGGTTACAGTGTTTCTAATGGGTATTTTGGTAATGAAATATTAGTAAAATAGTATATAACTTTTTAAACTTAATAGACCATAGCAGCATCCCTTAAGCATTCTGAAATATTTGAGGCAGCTTCTTGGGGAAAAAAAATTCTAACTAGAAACAGGAGCAAAACTAATTATTCTTATCAGAAATAAAACTTTAAACAGGCAACAAAAATAATTTGCTTTCCAGCCAAAAAATTCTTTGCCTTAAAAACCATACATGTTATGTAGCAAAAATCAAATTACCTCTATGCAGTTTAATGTTGTAATTGATTCATTTTAAATTAAATTCATTTAAATACTTAGAAGATATGCAGATTTCAAGAACAAAATAACCTTATTTTCACTTTAAATAATATTTAGGTTCTCTCTTTTGTTGCTTTTGACAATTTGTTTTACTTTGAAAAATAAATTTATTATCTTGTCTTTTCTTGAATTGTACAATTTCCTTCTAAATGAACCAGTGGTCTATTTTGCATTTTGTGCAAAACTGGGATTAAACAAAGTTGTTCATTACCTTTTAACCAAATAATTTTGGGGTGAGAAAAATGCAAAAACAGTAATAGTGTAGTGTGAGGAATGTTATTGACCATTTATTTTACATGTGTCAATATGGACTAGTGAGTGTGGTGTAGTTTAATTTACTAACAAATTGAATTTGGAAGCATCCATCTTTAAAAAGTTAATAAACTATTCCTTTCCTAATCTAAAACTTTCTACACTGCAAACCTAAGCCAAAACAAAACAAAACAAGAGTTTTGTCACACAAACTGTGTGACCATAAAAAAAACAAATGATCATTCTTAAAGTGTTTTTCCTCCCTGAATCTCTTCTATTTCTGGAATAAATACATTTAAAAAAAAGATTTTATACATCGAACATTTTTGAAGGAGGAAATTTTCCTTTTCTGCTTACAATTTTCTTACATTTTATGAGTTATCTTAGGCACATAATTATCCTTATTTATTTGACAGGAGAAAATGCTGCATGTGCTTTTAAATTGGGACTATTTTACAGTTTTTAAAAGTTTATAGTCATTTAAAAGAACCACACTAAAAGTTCAAGTTGCAGGAAGAAACAAAATATCCCAAGGCAGTAAGAATGGAAAAAACAAGCAAACAACAAAATAAAAATCAAGCAAACAAAAATTAAATTCTTTCCAAAACTTCAGTCAAAGCAACCATGTCAGAAAATGTGAATTTTTTCTGTATTTTATAGAAACAATAATTTCATTTCAAAATTATGGTTAATTATAAAAAAGAAAAAAAATTTATTTTAATATATTTCCTTTCTAACTGCTTTTCAATAGTTTTGTGTCTTTTCCTTGGTAAAACAGCTAAACTTTTAAAATAAAATCATTGATAAATATTATGTTTCAAATGCAATATATATTTTGGGGATTCATACAAAGGAGCTAATCTAAAAGGGGAAGAAGTTTTATGCCCTCCTAAAATCTACTTAGAAAAGTAAAAAAATTGATGTAACTTATGTATCTAAAAATAACAATTTATGACTAACATATCTACTAGACTAAATGTTACATGTTTGCTAAAAATGAGTTATGAAAACTGAGGCAGCATGAGAAAATGTTTATGTACAAGAGCAAGTGAAAAGTTAAGATATAAAAATAAGATGACAAAATCTAAAACTATGACAAATGGACAAATACTGGAAAGAAACATTTTAAAGATAAAATTAATTTTTTATGACAATGGTGGAATTGTTGATTTTTTTACCTTATATTTCCAATTAAAAAATGTTCTGTACAATTAAAACTTACTGGATTTTATTAATCAGTCACACCATAACAACAGAATGAATATTTTAAAAATGCAAAAAAAGTTGTTTTATTCTCTTAATTTTTTTTCCCTCTCTGCATGTATTTGTATATTTATGTTGAAGGAAAATAGATCAGAATTCTATCTTTAAAATGGAATCATTTCAGTGTTTCTGAATTCAGAGGAAAACTGAATTTTGCAACTAGACCAAACACTTCTCCAGGAAAAATGAAAGAGAACAAGAAGCATAAAAAAATATTAACTTAAAAACTGAAAGTTATTCTTTAATTATGTAAATTATTATTATTAAAGGAAACAATTTATTCTGCAGCTAAACTCTCACAAACTAAATTTAACTCTGCACTGAAGATTAATCTTTCCCAAAGCTGTTTAGAAAAAAAATTGAAAACAAATACAATATTTATCAGTTGTCTGGAATATTAAACAAACAAACAAACAAAAAACCAAAGAAAAGGAGGGTGATAAATTATAGTGTCCTGTCTGCCCATTTCTATCCCTAATCCAGGAATGTGAGTCTTGACAAGAAATAACCCTTCTCTCGGGTTAATTTTAGTGCTGGGCTCACTCAGAGGGGAGAGATGAAGCACCAATCAACATCACTCAGTCCCCCCCAACCCCAGCCTAAAATAGCCAGGTCACTGAGGCAAAACTGATTTGGGGGCTAAAAAGGTCTGCATCTCGACCCAGCTGTCTCCTCTCTCTTGTGTTCTTGCAGGCTCTGACTGTACACAGAAGCCCTTGATGGGGGGGGGGATTGGATTAGAATTCAGTGAAACAGCTGATTTTAAAACAATCAGTTTCAATTTAGCAATAGCTGGTAAATTATTAATTGTATAAATTTATATTTTCTTCTCTACTGTCATTCAAAAAATTAATTTCAACTAACATTTAGACTTCTAATATAGTTTTTAAATGGAAAAAAATAAACCTAAAAATGAACTGACTTAAATTACTACTTTCAAAAATTTTGTTTTTCCTTTGATTATAGGATAGGAAAAGGTGGTCTGCATTTTAGAGGTCTGGATGGAGACTTTTGTGGGGTGTAGTTTGCTTTTGTTTTTAGGAATAAAGAGACAGAGTAGTGGCTATGTCCCCCAGGGAGAAAACCTGAGAGGTGCTTCTATCAACTCCTTAAGATTTAAATTAAATGAAGGAAACAGCACGTAAAGTTTCTGGGAAGTGGAACACCCTCTTTCTTGTTCCCCAATATAACAGAAACGATTGAAGGAGAGTGGGGCTCCTATTTAGGGAAAGGCCAAGGAACACAACAGCCTTTCTGAGACTTATCTTTTAGCCCTTTCAAAAGTACACACACACACACACACACACACACACACACACACACACACACACACACCACCAAGAAAAGTCCCCAGGCAACAGACTCATGCATCCTGGCCAAGATAATTCCCCCCCCGGACTTTTAATTTTTCTCTTTGCCTGAAATTTGTATTAACTTGTTTTTTACTCGAAAAATGTTTACTGAATGTCTACTATGTGGCAAACAGCGATTTCAGCTCGTTGGTTTTCAAAATTATGTCTATGGTCAAGAGCTGATAATAGAGTCAGAAACTGGGGGAAGGGTCGGAGGAGGTGTGTAGGGGGGTGGAATACAAATGTCGCCCACCTTCTTGGATAGAAAAGTCTTTTTCCGCTCAGCAACTAATAGCGTATAATATTTTAATGTCTTTTGCCCCATGGAAGAAAAAATCGCAAAAACAAAAAATGCGACAAACACGTGGCTGGCGAGAACAAAACGCGGATTTGGAGGGTCGGTTTTGAAGGTGGTGGAGACCGAGAAACCGAGTTGGAAGCCCTCCCCCGCCCCCACGCCCCAGCCCCATTTCTCTCCAGCGCGCGGGGAAAACCAGGCGGGGGACAAAGGTGCGGCGTGTCGTCTTTTAACTCCCGACTTTTTGAATGGTATAAAATCGTCTGGCAGAAGAGCTGTGCTCCCAAGTCGGAGTCAGCTCACTGACTCTGCAAACAAAAAATAATAAGGAAAAAACCCAAGGCATTCGTATCAGTGCAGCCAACACGTGTTGCGGAGTCGGCCCGGGCCGCAGGCGACTGAGACAATGGGGTCGGGGACCGGGAAAGGGAGAGTGACCCCCTTCCTCACCTGCCCTCTCGGCACGCGTGCCCCCGACAGCATTTCTCCCTCCCGAAAAAGCCGGAGCAAACCCCGAGTTTCCGCCCAGTTTAGGGAGCCTTTGGCATTACTGGGGGACCACCCCCTCTTTCCCCGGTTCCCCGGCAAGAAGGCTCCAGGGTCCCTGGGCCGCGCTCTCCGCCACCCCCTGGCGCTGTCCCAGTCCCCGCCGCTGGAAACTCGTCGGCCTGGCTGGCCCCCGGCCCGGGATTCCGGTGGCGCGTGATCCGCGCGTCCCGCTCTCCGCCGCGTATCCGGGACTCCGAAACGCTCGGCGAACTGCCCCCTCCCCCATCGCCGAGACGGGGTGCGACCGCCCACGTGTCGCCCCTTGCCCAGTCGGGTCCGTCCCTCGGGCTCTCGGGGCCAGAGGATCCGGAATGAGTTGGTCGAAGGCGAGGGAAGGGACCAGGGCGGATCCGCTCACCCCTCCCCAGGAACGGGCGGGGGACCGGCCGCCGCCCCCTCCTCTAAGCTCCCGCCCCTCGCTTCCCCAGCGCGGAGCGGAAATTACCCCCTCCCCCGCGGGTCTGACCTGGGGACGTGGGCGGGGTTTCGCGCTCGGCCCCCCGCCCTCGGCTCCTCTACCGCCTTCCCGCCCGGATCCCAATTCTGTACCCCAAACAAAGTTCCGAGACCCCAACCCCGCGCGGGGCGAGCGGTCGTTGCTGTCCTGAGTGGAGCGGGCAGAGAGGACGCCACCTGTCTGTGCCCGCGTCGGGGCGGCAGAAGGGGACCTTTCGGATCTCCACCCGGTCACTCCCTGGCTGAGACCTCCCCCTCCGCCTCGCCGGGGTCTGCTCACGCTCCTACTCCGCGTCTTTCTTCCCTCCCTCTCTCGCGGGGTCATCTTGGGCCGGAGCCACGCGTTCCCCCAGGACACTGAGACCTCATTCAACAGCTGAACCCCGAGTGTGAACCCCCCCCTTTCTCCCGGGGGAATCCCGAAACCTGATTTCCTGCGATTCCTCATTCCCAATCGCGACCCCCCGTGTTCCCAGCCTCCCGGTCCCGCGCTCGCAGGGCCCCTCGGCCCTGGATTCCCGGAGGCGAGCGGGTCTCCCAGGCTGGAGCAGGAAAGACCGAGACCCCCCACTTAATAATCAAGGGAAAAGGCGCCTTTCTTTCTAAGTCGCCGGCTCGCGCGACCCCTCTCGAAGACCCCAGAGGCCTCGGCTTCTCTTTGTCTATCTCGGCCGACCCCCTCCTGTCAGTCGCTAGCAGTTAACCGGGGTAGGGTGGGCAAACTCACCCCACCCACCACACGAATGAAAGATAACCGTACATTCCACCCATCAAGAGGTGGTAGATCCTGGGCCCGACCACCCTCCCCCCGCTAGGGTTCGGGTAGGGGGATGGGTGGGGGCGGGGCGCCTCCCTAGGGGCCAGATTCTTGAAAAGAAGGAGGGGGCAAGTGGCGCTAAGGGAACGCAGCCCCCGTCGGCCCACTTGGCTCGGGGGTGAATTGGGTGTCCCCCCCCCACCATCCTGGCGGAGCTTGGTGGGCTGGGCCGGGCTGGAGGGCCAGAGGGCCCGGAGGCGTCGGGGGTCTTCCCCTGCAGGGTGGGTGGGGGCTTTCACCACGTGGCTTCGCCTTTTTTTTTTTTTTCCGCTCCATTTTTTTTCAAGTCGATTTTATTTAGAGGCGGCGCCAGGGCGGCCGCGGAGAAACGTGACACACCAGCCCGCTCGGAGGGGTTTCGGACAGAGGGAAGGAGCAGCGCCGCGTCGTCAGCCTCCCAGCGCCCCGCGGGCACTTCTCCTGGGCCTCCCCGAACTCCTCTGTGACCTCTGCGCGCCCTCTGGCCGCCCTCCGCGTCCCGGGCTCCGGACAACTTCAGGGGTGGGGTGCAAAGAAAGTTTGCGGCTGCCGCCGCCGGCCGCCTGCCCGTCCGCCTCTCGGCCTAGGAGGCTCGCCGCCCGCGCCCGCCCGCTCGCTCGGCCTTGCCAGGGACCGCGTCCCGCCCGGAGCCCGCCACCATGAACAAGCTTTACATCGGCAATCTCAACGAGAGCGTGACCCCCGCCGACTTGGAGAAAGTGTTTGCAGAGCACAAGATCTCCTACAGCGGCCAGTTCTTGGTCAAGTCCGGCTATGCCTTCGTGGACTGCCCCGACGAGCACTGGGCGATGAAGGCCATCGAAACTTTCTCCGGTAAGAGTGCGCCCACCTCCCCGAGAAACCACGACGAAATCCCCAAACAACGGAGACCTGCGCCTCGCTCTCCTTGCCCGCCAACTCTGCTCTCCCACGGGCCTGCGGGGCTTGGCTTCGGGACCCACCCTCCACCCACCTCCAAGGACACCCCCACCCCACCCCCCATCCCTACCCCAGCGCGGAAACATTCGGGATTTTCTCGCCTCTTTCTCCCAGCCCCTGGAGGCTTTAGTAAGGCTGTCCCCTTACCCCCACTAATGATGGGGGAGCCCCCAGTGGCAGTAGTGGGGGGGCGCCACTGAGGCGCCCCCAGTCTGGGCGTTATTTCCATGTCGGCCCCTCCCCATCCGAGGCTGGACGCCCCCCAACCCCACCCTGTTAGCACCCTCAGCTCCCCTTCCGCCGTAGGCCTTCCCAGGCGGTCGAGGGGCCCCGCTCCCTTTGCGACCTCCCGGGTGCCTCTGGGGACTGCAGCCCTCGGGCAGGACTGGAGCGCGGGGGTCCCGCCTCCCGCCCAAGGCCTGGGGCTTGAGCCATTTTGATTTGAAAGTGGGGCGTGAGCGGGTGGCGCGGCGGCGGCGGGTCGCCATGCTGCTTCCCGAGACGCGAGGCTGGGCCGGGAGGCGCGCGCCGGGGCCGCTGGGGACCCTCCCTGCGGGCCCCATTCCGCTCCCCCAGGACCTCGCCTCCCGACCACCCCGACAGGTGACTGCCCCGCCACCGAAGCCCTCCTCCCTGGCTCTACGGAAAAATAAAGTTTCGTTCTGCACCCCACCCCAACGCATTAAGGGAGAAACGGGGGCTCTTTCTCGGCCCCTTCTCCCCACATCTGGGAGCCGTGTAGGCAGCCAGACCCAACGGACGTCTTCGCACTCTTCCCTAATCGGTTTCCCAGAGCGAACCATGACTTAAGCTAGCCTCAGTGAGAACAACGGAAAACAAAAATTAAGAAAACAACAATAATGAATATCGACTCCACTATTCTCAGAGCGATCTCTTCGCATCCGGCTGTGGAACCCGCTGCCTGGATTCCTAGGAAGGTCTTACATCCCAGGAACTCCTGAATTACTCAAATGTCTTTCTCTTTCCTTTTCCTGCCCCCCACCCCTGTTCGAGCGCTTATATTGCCTTTTTTTTTTTTTTTTTTTTGGAATCTTTAGGGAAAGTAGAACTGCAAGGAAAACGCCTAGAGATTGAACATTCTGTGCCCAAAAAACAAAGGTAGGAAAGAGCTCTTCTCTGGGGCGGGGGGAGAGCCCGTGGGCGCTGAGAGGCTGTGATCAGGGGTCCATAAGTGTCTCCAATGGAAGAAACCCATTACTGGCCTTCCCACCCCAACTCCGGATGTTGGGGGCAGGGAGGGAAGATTGGCTAAGATCTTGTAATGGGTGGTTTACAGCTTGTAAAAAAAATAATAAGCTGGGGCTGGGGTGGGTTGATGTTACTTGGAGAAGTAAACGAAAAAAATAGGGAAGAAGCCTGTGGAGTTTTTCAAGGTGCGTGGGGCCATTTTTCTGGGGAAGCTAAAAATCTTGAAGAGTTTAGACTCATGGACTTTTTTGCAACTTCCTAGCAGGCCTCATTTTCTGTTGTTTTTTTCTTTTTTCCCCTACTCATCCTTCCCTCACCATAATTCTTACATGAATGGGAGGGGGGAGTCCCCTTTTGACTCCCTAAGGGAAATGGAATGAGTTCCTGCTCCCAAAAGATTTCTCTTATGAGTGTGCTTCATTTATATTTCTGCAACAGGGTAGGACATTAGTTTTTTCTCAGACCCCTATCCCTAGTCCTTCACATCATATGTCTGTCCTCCAATCCCAACTGGATTTTGCAAAGAAAACGCTTTGGCTGTACTCTCCTTTCGGAGTTCCCCACCCCCACCCTTGCTTTTCCAGTCCATTGTTATAAGGGGACCATCTGGGGTGAGAGCTTTGTGTTCAGGCTGTGAGCTGGGGCTCTTTGGAGGGTCTAGAACTCCCTCCATGAGTGTGTGTGACCTAGTACCTTTCTGTCCTCACATCAGCAAAGTGGGGTACCTCTGTCATGTTATCCCTAAATGTGATTCATGGTGCATTTCAAGTCTTTCATTGAACTCTGGCTGGGAGGTATAAGGGTAGAGTCTTTCTGCATTCTGAAATCTGACTTTAAACATGTTGACAGTGCAGCTTTCTCATATCGCAGCCCCCAGTAAGTCTTTGATGATCTCACTTCACCTCTCCCCTCATTTCAACTGGAAACTTGCTGCATTTCAGAATAATCCCTGGTCTTTTAGCATGGAAAGGTGGAATTGGGCGGCTGTGCTTATTTGGAGGCAGTTAAGAGGGTCTAGAAACAGGAAGAAAAATCTGTTCCGTGTTTTAGCTCGAGATATTTAAATAACTTGGAACTATTGTATCTATAGATGATCAATATGACTTGTAACTATGTTTACAGAGCTTGTGATTTAACCTCCAGTGCTTGAAATACTCTGTTATTGGAAAGGCAATTAGAGTTAGGGTAAAGAGGCAATCAAATCAGAAGGAAGAAAAAAGTCTTATTTATTATTTGGAAGCATTTCCTGGAGATGGGAATTAGAGAGAAACGTACACTTGACACCAATAGATTTATTGAGAAGGTTGTGGACATTTTGAACTGAAAGTTGAGTGTTTGAAACATGTTGATGAGAAATATCCAGAATAACTAGAATTCCAAAATATGTAGGAATTTTTTTCTTTTGCTCTTCAGCATGGTTTAATTTTTAAAGGGAATGTAGTGAAAAGCAAGAAAAATAGCTAAATGTGATGAAATGGGACCCAAAACATTTATATTTTAATTTTCATGGTGCTCTGTATTTATGGGTCTTTTCTCCTAAGCCATCTGGTTGCTTTCAGGCCATTTTTAGGCTCCTTCTTGTTCCCTCCAAAATGCATTACTGAGGGCTCTTTTGAGTTGGGAATGGGTGGGGTTTGTGATAAGAGTGGGTACAAAATCTGCCTTTCCACACCTACATTAAATTTGATCTTTTGTGCATTCTTCCCTTCCTGAAATAATTTTTGAGCACAAACATTGAGTCAGTTGTGTTTTATTTTACTGTTTTGGGTGGTGGTGAAAAGGCACTTCATTTTTCTAGAATGAATCAATTTTTGAAGTTTTGGGATTAAAAAAAGAAAGTTTGTTTTCATGAAGTCAGTACGCTCTATCATTTCATGTTCTTTGGGGAAGCATATTGTGGTGTGTGTTTTTAGTCTGTCTGAAAAGTTTTCTCAGCTGGATTTTTCAATCTCATGGATCTATAGAACAGGAACTAGTTAATTATGACTAATATTTTAAGCAATGAACTGTGCATATATATTTTGTGTATATATGCTCTTCTGTGTTCACTGATTAAAATGGAAGAGAACTTCTTGATGCACAAATAAATTATGACTTTACATGTTTCTAAGAAATTCATAAAAACCTAATAAGCTAAATGGTACTGGTTTTTGTTTTTAGAGGGGGCAGTCAAACAAAAGATGATATTATCACAGTTAACCTGAGCAACCCTGATTTTGAAGAATTAGTATGTTTTGTCCTAACTTTGTATCTATTTTAGAAATGTAATTTGTACCTTTTAAGAGCCCAAGAGACTGAACACTATGAATTTAAACTGAAAACAATTTAAATTTTTTAAATGGGTGGCATTACATTTTTCTGAGAGCACCTCAAACCCCATCTTTGACAGCGTTGAAATTTTGGCCAACAAATTCAGCTTTTTGTTGAGATTTTGTATATATTCCCTGTCAAATATTGGGACAAAGGAGTAAAACCAAAAGCATTTTTAAAACGGTTGTGGAGAGGGTTTGTATATGTTTTGTTTTGAAATGCATAAGAGTAGTTAAGGTGAAGAGATACCATCTTGGTGAGTCTTGTTTATTTTGGGAAATGACTTGCTTTTTAAGGGAATTAAACTTTTGTTTCATTGGCCACTTTGTGTGCCTTTTTCTAGAGGAATGTGACCTAAAGATAGCATACCTACTGTCAACTGGTGTCATCAAAATAAAAGGTGTTGCTGTTAAAAAAAAAAAAAATGAAAGAGATGTACTGCATTTTTCTTGGTGAAATGTATTCAGGTTCAAGGCCTGATTTCCTTAGACAAGTTAATGGTGGTTCTTTTCTCCTCTTAAAATGAGGTGGGCTAACAATTTACCTTAAATTTCCAACATAGTCTTCTAAGTTTAAGAACTGTCAAAAGAGAAAGTGTTCAAACATTCTGATTTTCCAGTATAATTTCTAAAGTTAGCTGCTTTAAAAACCTCTGTAAGGAGAAGCCTTCTAAAAAGCAAAACGAGTTTTAAGTGATTGGTGGAGGTTCTGAAATAATTGGATCACTAAAAGTTTTCAAATCAAGCAAAAAATTTTGCCTTTAGAAATGGGTATGCTTTTAGAGAAAATTGTTCTTTACGGGCTGAATATGAATTATAAGGGTGGTTAAGAAACAAGGAAATGTCTTTTAAAAAACAACAAAGGAGTAAAAAATACTAGAGTGGGAAGACTGTCAGGCTTGCTTAGTGGTTGTAGTTGTCAGATGTACCTTTCAACAAGTTAAGTATTCAACAAGTAAGTTTAAAGTAGAAACAGTTTATGACACTTTTAGTAAAGAAGTTTTTAAAAAGTGAATAAATAATAGGTTAGTTTTGGGGCTTTAAGTTAAAAAATGGTTGATTCTTAAAAGTTTTTTGCACTAGTTGGAGGAAACGTGGAAATCAATTCACTCTCCCCAGTTTTAATTTCCACCTAGAAAGTAAGCTTTACAAATTCGTGATTTAAGTTTTCTTTCACTGCTAGAGAAATCCTTGTCACATGAGTGCTCAGCATTTCAAGACCTTTACTAAGGACAGTGATATTTGACTATCTTTTGGAAGAATTGTAGGTTTTCAGAACCCTTCATTTTCTCTCAAAGTAGAAGAAATTTTACTCCAGTGGTTTCCCAGATGAACTTTAGAGTAAAGAAGGGGAAGAATTTGTAATTCCCATCACTAATTCATTCAAAGTATAGTTCCATGTGTAAAGTTTTAATGGCACAGCTTTTGGTGAGAAAAGAGCAAAACATTCTTATAATTATTTATGTTTTAGAGATGAAATACATGATATTAGCCATTGGAAGAATTTTGATTCAAAGGTTCTGAGAGTCTAATCTTTAAATTACCTAAATATATGTCATTTGAATCTAGTTTATGTGTTTGGGTACTTTTAAGGCTTATTTTGAATTTATGTATTCTAGACTTTAATGTGTAACAGCCACTTGACCAAGATAGCATTGAGATGGGCTAGTGAGTATACAATTTTAAAACGTTAAAAATACTTAGATCTGGTTTAGTTGAGTGAAAAGGGAGGACCACCAAGTGATTTTTGTTGAAGTTCAGGGATTTCTGTTGAAGAGGTATGTACTGGTTATATCTCTGTTGATTTTTGTGTGTAGGGTGGCAGTGGTGGTGATGTTATTAGAATAAATGTATGAACCAAAGGTGTTTGAAGAACAGACATTCTGCCAGTTTGCAGAATTTAAATTCAGTCTTGTTCTCTCTTCCTCATCTTCTTAAATGATTCTTAAAATGTGGCTAATGCCTTCCATAAAGTACAGCTTAGATTTTGGGATGGCAGTGTTAAGAAGAGAAAAAGAGGGGGGAAAAAGCAGCAGGGGAGACTGGAGAAATCAGACAAGTTAGTCCTGGGTTGGAAATTCCAGACAGAGGGGTGCGGGTGGTGGGGGGAGGAGATGGGGGTGGGGTGGATTTCCCGCTTCCCTTTTAAAGAGAAGGAGGCGCACAGCTACCCACGGGAGAGGGGGTCACAGACACCAGGTTTAGAAAACCGGCTGTAGTTTCAGCGGAGGGCAAGGCTATTTTTGCTTTCAGAGTTGCCTGCCTTCCCTTCTCCTTTTCAAAAAGCAGAGAAAGTCGCAGCGGCGGCTCTGGAGGCGCTTCCTGGAGAGCCGGCCGGGCTGCCTTAAGCCTTCCCCGCCCGCCGGAGCCCCAGCCTCGCAATCTCTGCCCGCTCTGGCTGGGGCCCCCGCCTTCCTCCTTTGAACAAGCCCCTTCCCGGGAACATCCGCAGGCCTGGGTCTCTGAGGGGGCCTTCCTTTCCCAGGGTACCCGAGATCCAAGGCTGTGGCCCCTCTTGCAAACAACCTCTGCCCCTAGCCCCCACGTTTCCAACCCCGACCACGTGGATAGGTCCCCCATCAGCAGGGCACAGACCTTTCATGCAGGCTGTCTTAAGATCTTTCCATCCTAAGGCAAAAGTAAAAGGCTGGTGGGTAAATGTGAAATGAAAAGGCAGAGGAGAGAGGAAGAGAGTGGGTAAGGGGAAAAAAGGAGGATAAGAGAGGTGGAGAGAAAATGAAGGCGTCTATAGCTGTTGTCCTCTCTCAGTACCTGAGGCCGTTTGGCCATGGCCCTTAGAAACTTGAAGAGGCAACAGTGACAAGTAATCTGTAATCTTTAGGAAATAGAATGTCTCCACATTGGAAAGACTGACTGAAACAGTAACAAAGAGAGTAATGGTAACAAGAGGCTCTGTGGGGGATTTTATTCATGTTGTAAATGATAGACAGTAGGTCCTCCAGTAAGCTACTGGCTAGGCTTGAAGATCTTTCTTGGCATCAGCCTGTGCTTGGCTCCACGTTAATATAAAATTTGCACATCATTTCCACCTGTGCTGAGCACATTTCCTCTCCATGCTCACACCTTTTAAAATGCTTGTCAAAACAAAGTAAGACAGGTGTTGCCTCAAAAAACATGGACTTGAGGTGTATGCATCTTTGGTTATTGATAAAAGTCTTATTTGGCTGGAAAATGATCATCCAGGAGGACGTCTGTGATGAGAGAGCCACACCATCGCAAGGAGGCAGTGCCAGCAGGTAGATGTTCAGTCTCCAGTATGCTCACTCCATTGTAGTGGAAGAACTTGGATATCCCCTCAGATTTTGTTCAGAGACTATATACTTCTTAGTGGGTGAAAAGGGTCATCCTAGTATTGAAAAAGCAGAACCAGTCAGCTTCGGAAGACCTGCTTCTTACCATTGCAGCACAGTAGGTTTGCAATGAATAGTGAGGAACGAAGGAACAACAGGCTTGAACAAGCTTTCACACTAAACACAGACTGCTGAACTAAAATGTGTGTGGATTATGGGTAAATCACAAGGATAAAAGTAGGTCTGGACCTCAACATTTTAATGTAGTTGGAGAAAACCTGATTGCAAAACACCGAAATGAAACACCACAGAGATGGAGTCCTGTTGCAGAAGTCCAAGCTTCCAGGGTTTGATGTTCCGGTCGCGTGAGAGAGTAGAGCACGGCTAATAATATCAATAAACTGCTTTTGAGTGAAACAGAGCAAACAGCTGGATGATTAATTAAAAGAATTTTTGACTGGATCGTTCAGATATTTTCAAGACCCCTCAGGACACGCCTGATTATTAGACAATTGGCATTTTGGTGTCTAAAGACATATAAGGGACCTGTCAGAATCGGTGAGAATTTTGCTTATTGTTTAGGGGAGTGTTGTGGAGAAAATCTCTCTTCGAGATTAGGCAGGAGAAGTAGAGGATCTCCATTTTCTCTTTCCACTATGTCCGTTCAGTCCTCATAACATTTCCTTAGGAAAAGAGTTAGGGATAACCTCAATTTTTATTCATTTTGAGTTAGTGGCAGTTAAAAAATTAATTCTTCAGATGTTTTGATCCCTTGAAATGGAAAATGTTAACTCTGAGATTTGATTGGGTAGTTTAATGTAGTTGATCGGCTATAGTTAGAATCTTGAAGAGGTGAAATCAGAGATTTCAGAAATTAAAAAAAAAATGTTATATGTAAAGATTGTGGGAGTTCCTTGGCAACAGGAGTAGAGAGGACTCAGAGTTTTCAGAGGATTCAGAATTCTGGAGGCTCGAGATGGGAGGGAAGCTCCATTAGGTCTGAGTCTCATGACCTGCCTTAGGCCCCTCACTCAGTCCTCTACAGGGTATAGAGGAAAGGTCTCTCAGGAGAGTTCAGTGTTTAAAAACAAGAGCTTTGGAGTCAGGCAATGATTGGGAAACTGGAAAAGTTACTTAACCTCCTTTAGCCTCAATTTCTGTACTGTAAACTGCTGCTATTGCACATTAGCTATTATTATTTGTTTTAGATATGGACCTTCTCTGCCTTCTGTTTTTGGACTGTGTGTTGAAGCTTGGCAGATACGTAAAGGAGTAGGTAGGGAGTATACTTATTTGAATTTGGCATGCATTTTGTATGAAACAATGATGGGTAGGCATAGTGAAGGAGATTTGTGTGTAGGGTGCTTCCATAACTACCTGTATGCTACATCTCTCCTAGACAAAAGGATGGGGCAAACATGGTGGGCGTGCTACTGATTGTTCCTTATGGGAATGGGCCGCATATTCTATTGTTGATGCCCTGAGCTGGGCCTACTGCTGGGATTTTGCAGTTTGGAGCTACTGTCAAAGGTGCATGTATATAAGGTAAGGACATTGGTGAAAGGAGAACTACCCTAATTCTGCAGATGAGATAAGTGTAAGAATTCAGGGTGAAGGGAGACTGTGTCAGTCTTCTTGGGAGTCTGAGGGAGGAAGAAATGGGAGCACATCTCCCCTTTAGCTGGGTGATGGGCATGTTTGTCTTAATGTTCTGCTCTTGGTAAGCTGACAAAACAGGCATTCAGGAGTTGGAGATCCCTGGATGCCCATGAAGTGACTGCATACATCCTTCCCTATTCCCTTGTTGGGAGTAGGGGAAAGCCACGGTGGCCTCTTCCCCTGGTCCCTTGGATTGGAAACGGTCCCCAAAGATGTGTTCAGAACCCACCTTCATGTCCACTTCCTCTCTTCAGCACTTCTTGCCCAAAGGGTGCACACACACATACACACACACACTATACCCACAACCCCTTTTGACATCTCAGTCTAGGGAAGGAGGATTGAACCTTTTCTTAAGTGGGGTGGGGAGGGGAAGGACTTCTAATCGGATGTGGGTTTTGGCCATTTAACAGGCTTGTGACTTTAATCAGTTACTATAAAGGATTTTACAATTAGTTCATGCGGAATGATGCGTGTTGCCTCTTCTGGATCTGCATTTGGGATTGCTTGAGGCTTGTCGACTTTCCGTTGGGTACTCTGAGAAGGAGAAAATGAAGGGAGACAGGAACCAAAGTGGGGGCAATAGGGTGGAGTAAACTTGTTGAGGATGTCTATTCAGAGTTAGAAATATTTATTCTACTTCCTCCTCCAGGTCTCTAAGTTGCTTGGGAGGAGCAGTCCAACTGTAATAGAGAGCAGTTGCTTTGGCAGGATTTGGAGACACAACCCTAAATTAAAGGGCAAAGATGATCCTTCACAGACATGGCTGTTGGTGGCTGCAGCCAGTAAGTTCTGAGCAAGGACTAGACATAATAGGATGTTGGCTGGGGAGACAGCAGGGTTCAGAAGAATATTTTCTTCTCTCCTTTTGAAGAGTGTCCACTCTAGCAACTTTTTATTTCATGTAAAAGAAGATCCACCTGACAAGTTATTTTATCTAGAGGGTTTTTCTCCCTATGTTTATTACCATTTGATTCAAGCTGCTGACGCTGGCTTTTTAGAATAGGGTAGAGTGATGCCTGTCCAGAAGCAGCTGTGGGTAGACAGGAAGTGGAACAAAATGATCTTCACAAACCTCATATATCTCAGTGAGGTAATCTTTTTTTCACTTTCCTACCCTTGCCCCTTTCTGACCATCTTAAATGAGTAGTTTCATTTCAACTTCTAACTGGAAGAGGAATGAGACCTGTCTAGGTCCAGGCTTCTTTGCTCACCTCTTCAAAACATCCCATGATCAGCTTACTTTAGCCTGGGCGTTTGTGTGGGGTCTTTGCCAATTAGCCATTAAAAAAAATTTTTTTTTTTGGAGGGTGATTTTTATAGTATCTTTACAACTAAATTCCATGTCAGGAAATATTTAACAAGATGGTTTGGTGTTCTGTGATAGCTTGCATATTGCTGCATAGATTGGTATGTGCATTCATTCATGCATGCGTCCGTTCATCCATTTATTTTTATATTCAGAGTCCACGACTGCATGACGTGCCCTCTGTCAGGTGCTAGAACTACAATGAGGAGTAAGGGAAAGACATTGGTCTTATGGTGGCGATTGAAGGAAATTCAGATGATTTTCTCTTTGAAATTTTTCATTTTATCCTTGGTATTTTGAAAAAATTACCTTCAATGTGGTAAAAATATAAATAACGTTTACTATCGTAACCATTTTTCAGTGTACAGTTCAGTGGTATTAAGAACGTTCACATAACCTCCATCCATCTCCAGAACACTTCATCTTGCAAGACTGAAATTCTTGTGCCTATTAAACAATACCTCCCCCGACACCCCGCTGCTATTCTTAAATCATTGCTGGTTTTGCTTTTTACATAGTCGTCACCTCTTCATCCTATATGAAATGCGAGTCTGCCTGATCGCTCTCCTGTATTAAATTTTAATTACTTATTGGGTTTTTATTTAGCATTATTGGGTCTTTTTCAGGGTTGAGAAGGGATACATAGAGGTTGAGAGTGGGAGCCACATAAAAGAGGTAAAAGATAAGATTCTCCGCCCTCAGTATTTTTACTTTAGATCCAGGAAAAGCTGTGGGACTGCGGAGGCCAAGAGACCATGGTAAAATGAGAGGCATACAACCTCAGGAACTAAAATAGAGGAGGGAGGCTTTGAGCTAAGCTGTGTTTTTGGAGGAGAGGCAGAAAAAATAGAGGCTTGGATTAAGGAGAGCGTCGTGAGCTGATAGGGAGGTATTTGTGGGAAGACAATTTATCCAGAAGGGAGGGATGGCATGCCAGTGGGGAGAGGCCCTCAGGTAGGTAGGGCAGATGTCTCTGTTTATTTCCCTTATTGAATGCCTTATTTGCTCCTGAGCACTGTGCCATGTGACGAGGGTCAAAAGATGAGTTCCTTTTATAATTACAGGGAACATTTTTTGAGCATCTATCCACTCAGAGCTAGTCACCGTTACTTCCGTGAACCCTCATAAGAGCTCTGCAGGTATTATACCATAATTCTACAGAAGAAGGAACTGAAGCCTTGAGTGTTAAAGTAACATAGTCAGCCAAGGTCATACCTTAAATAAGTAGTAGTGTTAGGATTCAAACCGAGGCCTTTCTACCTCCAAGGCCGAGCTCTCTTACAGGGTGATCCTCTAATACTCAGAGGAATAGAGTCTTATCTTGAGCTCCCCCTGACCCCCACACCCCACCGTGGGGAGAGCATTAGCTTAGCAAATAAAAACACACCTAAAGTTAATTTCTCCTTGGTGTGAACCTCCTTCTGCCCCAGGTGTTTCGTACCTGCTTTGTATTGTATTTTCCTCCCACTTTTGGGGTTTTCAGGCAATTTTTTTTTTTTCTTTATTACCCCCCCAGCTTTATTGAAATATAATGGACAATTAGTTGCTTTAGGCAATCTTGAGTGGTTGAAGAAAACAGAAAATTCTCCCCTAGTCTAGGAAGCTAAGATGGGAAATAGGAATATTCTGCTCAGAAGGAAATAACCCATGGAGAGGGAGCCGAACAAAGTGGAGGGCCTGAGTGGGGTTAGGATTCAGGTGTCCATCGCAGCCTGTCCTCTCCCCAGATATGTAAACTGTGGGATCCTGGGGTCAGTGCCTTTTGCTGGGCCTCACTCCATTCCTCATCTCAACGCTCCCATCTCCAGGAACCCTGTGAAATAAGTTGGTTAAGTATTTTGAGTTGTCTGCACCTCCATGCTTTAGCGTTTCTGGTAGGCACCAGGGCTCCAACGTTTGGCTGCTCCCCACCTCTGCTCTTCCTTTTGTTCGGGTTCAACTCTGGGGAAAATGGGAGGTTAGGGGAAGGGCAGGGACCGAGACGCTTCCCTTCCCATCCCTCCTCCTCCTCCTAGCAGGAAGGGACAAAGAGTTGACCTTTGTTACATTCCTACAGAATCATAATTCATAGTTCATACATGTTTTTGAGGAGCAAGAACCCAGTTACCTTTCTTTCCTGAGAAGCAGGCGCAGGCTTCATGGCGTGTTAACGCTTGCTGGCTAGTGTCACCTTGAGCTAGTCACTTAACTCCTCGCCGCCTGTGTTTTGATCTGCAGAATGGAAATAAAGTATTCTCCATCTTCTGTGGTTTCGCGCTCAAATTAACCTCTTGTTCCAGGTTCATAAGAGAATGTGGTGGTAAAGAAGTACTTTGTAAACTCTAAAGTATTGTGCAAATGTGAGTTCTTAATAAGAATATTAATTGATGACACCTCAAAAGGGCGGATAAAGTGCTTTTCATCACCGCCCCCCCCCAGGCCCTCAACAAATGCAGACGTGGGGACGCGTATGACTTCTTCGATATAACTTTGCTGTGGAGGCTCCCAGAACGTCTTGGGAGAGGAGGTTCTTTTCTCTCCAGGCCTTAAAGGCTCCTTGGTTCCTCCCTAGCCCAGCCCAGCCCAGCCCAGCCCACTCCCAGGCCTCAGTTCCTGCCTTCTCGGTGGGAGGCCTCCCAGGCCGGTCCTGCCTCCTCCCGCAGCCCAGCCGAGGTCTCTAAGGAATGCCGCCTCCCGGGCCATTTTCTCCCCTCCAAGCTTCTGCGGCCCCACTTCCAGCCCCCTACCCCAACCGGTTCCCACTTAAATGCTTGCAGGCCTGTTTGCAGGCGGGAAGCCCCCTCCCCCACAGGACCACCTCAGTCACAGCCCTGACCACAGGGAGGTCGGGTCTGGATTTACTAAAGGACCCCGGAGGGGGAGCCTGCCCCTCGCTGGCTGCCTGGCTCGCTGATGGGGTCGGGTTTCGGCTGGTGGCTCTGGAGAGAGAGACAAAGGGCA
The DNA here is from genome assembly GCA_003508835.1 of Eonycteris spelaea. Taxonomy (NCBI): domain Eukaryota; kingdom Metazoa; phylum Chordata; class Mammalia; order Chiroptera; family Pteropodidae; genus Eonycteris; species Eonycteris spelaea. The sequence goes on from PUFA01000129.1 coordinate 1,663,818, forward strand.
AAGTCCTGGTCCCCACCCCCACCCGGCAGCCCCCTGTGCGCGTCCCCTCCCCCTCTGGGTCCTGTGCGGGTCCTGTGCGGGTAGCCGAGGGCGTCCTGGGCCGTGCAGGACCCTCTCAGAGCCAGTCGGGGTACCAAGGGGATTCTGGCGGCAGAACATTCTAGACTGGCAGGGCCCCGCAGCAGAGGGGGCGCCCCAGTGACATCCTCTCTTTCCCACCCTGTGTTCTGCCGACTGGCCCACCCAGCGGCTGGGCTGGGAGGGTGAGCGCTCAGCTTTCCCCGGGTTAGGTGAGAGGGGCTGGGGAAGGGGCGGCCCAGGGACGCCAGCCGGCCGCTCAGCTGCTCAAACCTTCTCAATTGCCCGTTCATGAGGACTCCCCTCCTCCCCCCAGCTGCTGCAGCCCTCCCCCACCCTCAGCTGCTGCCGCCCTTCCCAGGCACCTCTCTTTCTCCTCAGTTGCCCTGCCTGCTCCTGCTTTCCACTGGCCTTCCACAATGAAAGCTGTGCTCGCCGCCTTTGGTCCTCTTGACTGGTAGGAGCCTTGTCCCCTGCTCCGGGCCGGGGGTAGCTGCGAACCATCTTGGAAGGCGCCATTAGTCCTCCGGGACAGGATCCCTGGACTGGGGAGCGAAACACCTCTACCGAGAGGGCATTAAGCTCCTGTCCGAAGCCAGGGCAGCACTGGGGATGGAAATCCCTGTCAGAGGAGTTCTGATGAAGAACTACCCCACTAGGAAGAAACAAACACCAGCTTCCTGAAGTTTCTGACCACCAACAGGTCTTTGGCAGCCGGAGTGGAGATGATGAATCTCTTGAGGTTGTTAACCTCATGTTGGAGGGACAGGGCCAGAGCTCCTTTCCACTAATAGGATACATTATTATTTTTAAATGTATACTGGGATACATTCTCATCCTTTCCCAGGGAACCTTAGATTCCAAGAATTACTCTAACGCGCAGAGTCTTTTTCTCAGTGCAGAATTGTCAGTTGCAGAATTGTCAGTTGATTCCTCTTGAGGCTGGGCTTGTTTCCTTTTCCTTGCTTCTGAGAGCTGCACCTCAAAATCCTCGTCTTGAGCTGGGCTCTCCCAGCTTGCCGATCCCTCCGGAGGAGGCACTTTGACCTTTCTCCATTTCTCAGGCATGCCCCATGATGCTTTCCGCTGAGTGCCAGCTCCATCCTCAGCCAGGTCTCTGGGCCGCAGAGTACTAGACCTTTTGGTGTTAGGCTTTTTGGAGAGATGCTGACATCTCCATGGGGAGGGGGGTGGTGAGCACGAAATCAAATTTCTGGCGAGGCTGGGATAGGAAATGGTCCTTCTAGTTCCCCTCCACCTTTCTCTCAGTCAGAGCCATTAACCTCTCCCACCCCCAGGGAAGATCCCCGAACCTTTCCCATTGCCAGCCCGAGAAGGATGGTGAGCAGTGGCAATGCACCAGGAAGGCTGCACTGCTCAGATTTGGTCACCTCGTTGCCACGTGTCCCCACAAGTTAAGTTTATGCTTGTGCTTTCTTCTCCCCAACTCCCTACTCCCCAGATTCTTTTTTTCCTCCCACTTCACACTAGAGGGCTCATGTGGCCAGCTCCTGCTCAGGTGAAAGAACAGGATTCTGGGCAGAGAGAGCACCACGGAGAGAGGGGGTGGGAGCTGGCCCAGGCCGACTTGGAATTTGTCTGGAAAGAGCCCCACTGACTCAGAGCTTCTGTTTTGGCTTCCTCTGGTGCTGCCCAGATGGGCAAAAAAAAAAAAGTGGACTCTTGTCAAACCATTTATTTCCGAGAGGAGTGAAATAAGCAGTCTTTGAGGCTTGCTTGCTCTTTAATGCTAGGTAGCACCTTTTCACTCGTCACACTGTTGTTCTTTGCCTGTCCCGAACCTATGTGAAAATTTGCAAGCTCGAATTTTCGGTGAGTGCCCTTGATCCTGCTAACAAATCTCTCTGACAGTCATCCAGCCGTATTACAGTGTAGTTAGCTTTTCTGCAAGTTAAATCCTGTGCCCAAATTAGAGCCGCATGCAGTAAAAGCCAGTTGGCACGCACTTAGCCATACAGAATATGGGCATTTTTCCTGCTGCTGACATCGGGGCTGTTCAGACTTCTGCTGTGTTAACACTTCTTGTCAGAGAGAAAGTAGCGAGGTTTGGTGAGATGAGTGTAAACCACCAGCTTGGGGGGAGAGTCGAGTTCTAGTCCTACCTCAAAGTTACCTAGACTCTTCCCTTTCCTTGGGCCTCAGTTTCTCCATCTATAGCATGCGGGTGACTGTTTAGGACCCTCTCAAGGCTCGAGGTGTGTGTATACACCTCTCCTGCCTCATTTATGAATCATCTCCTTCAACTGGAACTTCCTAGTGCCAGGAGCGAGACTGACTGACTGACTCTCCTTTGGTGGTGTAAGAAGCCCGGTGATCTCTTTTTTCCTGAATCCAGGTAGGCCAGGAGCATGTTAAATATGGTACAAAGTCTTCCACATGAGAGGAGGTAAACAGGTTCAGCCTAGAGCTTCTTCTGTAGACTTGGTTTCTCCTCCCTGCTTTTCCGCAACATGAGCGCTGGAGTTGCCACACCCCTGGGACGGTGCGTGTGTGCCGCATGCATTTAAAAGACCGTGTTCAGGGAACTGCAGGTAGATTCCAGTAGCGGAATTCAAGTCCCTCCTACACTGCCATTCTCCTTGGTGGTGGCCTGAGCTTTGTCTGGTCCCGCACCTTCCCCTAGGTTTGTGTGTTCCTTCTAGCAGCTCCTACCCTGTCCATCAACTCACTGGACAACCCACCTGCCCGCCCGCCCGCTCTTCTGCCACCCCCCCCCCCTGTCTGGCTGCCCTGCCTCTGGATCAGCCTGGCACAGAGCCCTGGGCACTGGGCCAGCTCCTCCTCCCCTCTCCAGCCCTTCCTCCTTTCTCAGCGATTGCCATGCCTGGAGCGTGCCAGGTCCGCCCCCTTCAGAAGCTTTCCTGGACAATTACTCCTCCCCGCCACCCCCCCTCCCACCTTTCCATGCTACAGGGATAAGCAGGCAGGGAGAGGAAAGACTAGGTCAGTGGTGATCTTATGGGAAAGGCAGCGGTTGGCACGTTAGGACATCTTTTATGTGTGACTTCCAGCTGGGAAAAACCACTGGGAAGGAAGCCAGCTTTGGGAGGGCGCTTCTACTCCAGTGTCAGCCACATGGGACTCTCTTGTCGAGTTGGCGGGATCACCCACTTCTGAAGGGATGCAGTGCACACAGCCTACCTCCATGCCTCTTAACCCTCCCCGTTCATTCATTCCCTTCTCCCATCCCAGGCTAAAGTGCTGGACTATAAGCTCCACGAGAGCAGGAGGCATACCTGTGTTTATCACTCCAGGCTCTGCACTGTAGCACAGTGCCCATGCCCAGCACCAAACGATACAAATGCAATGACAGCCACAAGTGTCAGTGTAGATTTTCTAAGAGCCACATTAAGAAAGAAAAAAAGGTGAATTAATATAAAAGATTCATTCAGAAATTAATTTTAAAGTTAAAAGGTTGTTAGTTCAACATGCAACCGACATAAACAATTAATGAACTATTTTGCTTTTTGGTAGGGCACTCTTTAGGGATTCGGTGTGTGGTATTTTACACTGAGAGCCCATCCCAGTTGCTATGCTAAGTTTTCAGTGAGAGCAATTGATCTGCATTTAGATTTTATAAAGTTTGTGGATAAAAAAGTTCTATACACACGTAAAATTAAATAAAATTATAATTCAGTTCCTCAGTGGCAGCAGCCACAATTCAAGTGCTCAGTGACCACGTGTGAGGGGGGGCTGCTGCCGTGTGGCCAGCACAAGCCCAGGGCATCATAGAGTGCCAAGGAAACCTGTGGCATGAAGGACGCCGGCATCCTTTAAGGAAAGTCATGGTGAGGCGCTTCAGTGACCGCTGATTAGAATTAGGTGAGCAAGATGTGCTTCTGGCAGGTTTGAACCATCTTAGTTGCTTACTCATTTCCAGTATCTGAGCAGCAACTCCAACCCCATGCCCTGGTCAAGCTTTTCTGCTTGTCTTGGGTTCGATTCTTTTCTGTCATGGTTGCAGGCTTGAGTGAAGACATGGATGTCATTGGGGATGAAGTTGAATGTAGATCTGTGGGACGGTGTCTTCACTTTGGATTTATGGCTGGATCCCCAAACCTTTATTAATCCCCCCAATTTTGAAGTTGTGTGCAAAATGCATTTTTTTTCTGGGGGAGAGTGTTCTTTCATTTTCTAATGTGAACCAAAAGAAAGGTTAAGAACCACTTACTTAGACCACCAGGGCACAGAAAATCCCTCTAATTAAGAATGTAGGTGGACAGGGTTGATCCCAGTTTGAGGATGCAAGATCTTGTAAGATCAGCAAATCCTTATCCTTGTTTCCCAGTTGTAAGAAACTGAGGTCCAGAGGGTTGAAGGCTTGACTTGCCCGAGGCCACACGGCCTGCTAGTCTGGGGGAGGAGTGGAGGTAGAGGCTCTAATCTGGAGATCCCAGTTTAATCCTAGTTCTTTGGCAGAGATGAAAGTCCAGGTTTGACTCACGAGAGGGGCCTCTTGGGGTTGGGGCCCCAAGTTTTAACAAGATTTCAAAAACCTCTTACTGCTCCTTCCTCCCCACCTTCAACTGGCTCGCCCTACCTTGGTTCAAAGGAACTCCCTCTAGGGAGGGGTGAGGCCATCTGAGTGATTGAAGATGGCACCCTCCCCAAAGGGATTGGGGTAGAAAGAGGAAGGAGCACGTTTGGAAAGGATTAGAAAAAGAACAGCCCCTGGAGCAGTTTTTAGCTTCCCCACCCCTCCTGGAGACCTCGAGTCTCTCTTGCAGTGTGCATTGTGAGAAGGGTCCCATCTGTGCATCCGCTCCTCCCTTCGCTGGACCCCAAGCCCATACTCTTCCTGCCCCCAGATGGCATAAAATCCTCTTTTTTTTCCCCTCAAAAAATCCTTTTTTATTATGGAAAAAAGTAAGCATAAAAAAAGTGGAGAGGATAGTGTAATGCACCCCATCACCTAGCTTTAAGAAATACCAACTTAAATCAAATGTTTTCATTTGTCGCCCCATCCCCTGATTATTTTGAAGCACGCTCTGCACTGTAGCACAGTGCCCGTGCCCAGCACGAAACGATAGAAAAGCAATTCATTCATCATTTCATCTGCAACTATTTCAGTGTGTATTTCTAAGATGTAAGAACTTAAAAATCACTATGATTTAAAAAAAAAGAGTTGTTAGGAGACATGTAGACGGTGCTGGATATGCCATCGAACCACTTGTCGACTATGAAATCTGCTGGAAAAAGAAGTTACTAACTTACGGGGACTTAGAGGTGTGGGATGTTTTGATTTCTTGGAGAGCAGCACCACTCGGCAGGTCCTCTGTTCACTATGGTGTGTGAACTCCGAATATTTTAAATTTCTCCTCTAGCCTAATGGCTATGTTTTGGCAAAGGCCTTTTGTCTTCTTTATGCCATCAAAAAGGCAGCCCTGGGGCGCTGCTTAGGGCCCGGAACCAGACAGGTTTTGGGTTCAAATCCTGGTTCTGCCTCTTAGTGGCTGTGTGACTTGGCAAAGATACTCAGCCTCCCGAACTCAGGAACCTGATGTGTAAAATGGAGCCGGATGTGGGTAGTGGGAGGCTTGTAGGAGGAGCTGAATCTCAGCCTGGCATCTGACACGCACTCCTCAAATGTTAGGCCCTCCCCGAATTGACCCATTTTCCTTCCCATACAGTGTGTCAGTGACAATTCTCTGAAAAGGTGTAAAGAACAAGAGCTTCCTGCCCAGGGAAACTCTCGACCATACTTCCAAGTGCCCAGATTCTGTGCTTCTTGAATCTTATTTTCCTACTTAACTCTTCATGCTATTGCACTGATGCTCTTTCCCTCTGGTCTCTTCTGGAATCTCCCCTGGGCTAGAGAAGAATGGTCACTTGGTCCCTGTGGCCCTCAGGCCCCCTGCTTGTCTCTTGCATCAGAGTAGTAGGTCCCCTGTGGTTGCTCTGTATCTGGGGAGCTGCCCCGGTCCGGCAGCTGCCCTGCAGGTCAGGACAGGCAGAGAGGTCAGAAGCTACTACAGTGTTGGCACCTCAGGAAATAATTAGGCTGCAGCTATTGCCTGCATCGTGTTGCCCGGGGCTTTTGTGGCTTCATTCTTTCACTCAACAGGTTTATCAGCTCTGGGATGGTGTTTCCCGAACCTCTAGGCGTTTCCTTGCCTCTTTTGAACAATGGATCTTGGGGTTTAGGCACCCCAGGTCCAGCTCAGTATAGTGCCCTATTACCCGTAGGGCAAAGACATTGTTCAACCCTATTGGAAGCTGATTAACTGGGGTGCTGGAGTGGGTCCCTTTGGTTGTCATAGGGAGGTGGGAGCGGTGGAGGGTGGGACTCTAGGCTGTGGTATTTCCCACTAGTTCCCCACCAGTGCAGAGTCTATTGTGCTATCACTCCGAGCTGCTTGCCGTCAGCCCTGCCTGCCCACCTGCCTCTTCCCGTTCTTGGCTGGACACCTCTGGACTCCTGGGGCCTGGGTCATGGAATGAGAACCCTGCTTTAAGTCTTATCACAAAAGCTCTGTCAGTTTTCCATGGGGAGAAAGTCAGGTAGTGAGCAAAGACGTGACTGGTCAGGGCATTCTTAGCTTCCATCTGGATGCCCCCAGCCCTCAGCACACTGCCCCAACCTCACACACAACGAGCCTTCTGTAAATGTTTGTAGAGTGAACGAGTTACCCAGGGAGGGACTCCTGGGGACCCAGGGAAGGCGTGTACTTGGTATAGTTCTCATACAGTTCCCTACAGTGCCCCATGTGCTTTGGTCTTGATCGAAACTAGGTATAGAAACCATCATCCTTCATAGAAGCCAGGCCAAGGGCTTAAAAAGGCAAAGGTTCTTCATAGCCACTGATGTGTTTTTGTCAGGGTTGGGGGCTTTGCTGAAAGGGGGCTTGGAGGCCTGAAGGGCCTGGGGGAGGGTTATAGGATGTCTTTTCCTTCATTGGTTGGGTGGCCCTGCCCTCCTCCCCCTCCTTCTCCTGGAACATTCCACACATTCCAGACTGCCATTGCTTTCAGGATATGGATTAACATCCCGAACAGAGATTTGATTTCACCACCCCGTCTCCTCCCCCCCTGAACAGAAAGCTTTAAGGCGAGGAGTTTGGAGGAGGCGGGTATTTTTTGATCTTTGACCTGAGATGATACTACGGGGCCATCTTGAAAGAGTGCTTGTCAAACTGAGCTCCTGAGCTGGGGTTGCTTTAGGCCCTGACTGGCTTGAATTCCCAGCTCCCCGGCTGGCATGCCCCGCCTGCCTCTGCTCTTCATCCAGAAGACGCCCCTTGAGGGAAGGCATGGGCTTGGGCCACCTCTGTCATCGGCGTCAAGCTGGATCAGTGTTCTTCCAATGGTATAATTATTTTTTTCTCAATTCGCCAGCAATTTGACTTTCATTGTGAGGGGTCCTGGATTTTCTGTCCGTCCAGTTTGTCACCAAGGGATTCGTATGAGAAATCCCTCACGAGGGCAGGTGCCCTGGCCTCCCTGTTGGCCAGTGAGTTAAATCACAAGAAGGTGGGCTGGTGCGGGATCCGAGGACCTGGACTCGGAATGGTTTCTCTGACCCTTAGCCTTTTGTCCTAATATGTCGTCTGATCACCTTCCATCAGGTTCATAAACCAACAAAGTGGAGAGGTATAGACATCGATTCTCTTCAAAATTTCTTTTCCTATTCCCTTAAGTTGTTTTAGCCCTGAAAGAGATTGCCTTAAGACAGTTCGTCAGTGACTTTCCATACTCAGAGCCCCCTAGCTAGAAGGGACTCGGAGACACTTCCATGTCATTTTATAGCTGAAGATTTGAGGTCACGGGGGTGAAATCTGTGAGCTGGCCTGGACAGCCAAGATGGAAACATTTAGAGTTAGAGCTTAGCATCCATCCATTCCCTGGTTCTGTGTGTTTTCAATACTCCTTTCTCCTGGCTTGGCAGGAACGGACCTGCTCCTCATTGTGTAGGGAGACGGGGGCTGCCGTGGAAGTGGCTGAGGCAGGCGAACACCGAATCCGGAGCAGTTTAAGGGCCAGAACTGGACTTTCTCGCTTCCTAGTCCAGTTTGTCCTCATGCCAGTAGAGTTTTGTTGGACTGTGTCCTGAACTAAGGTTTTGTGATCAGGGATAGAAAGACGTAAGGACAGTTGACCAATACAGACAAGTCAATGAACGTGCTCTAAGCCCAGCGATTAGGGCATTGATCGGGGTGGTAACCAGTTTCTCTGGGAGTCAACCTTGAACCTACAAACCTTGCTCAGGGAACATTACATTTTTAAGAGGAATTTTTAAAATGGGAAGGAGAAAGTGTAGTTAACTGGGCGCAGAGAAGGAAGGCGGTGGTCAGGATGCCTGCGGGGTTACCTGTGTTAATCACTCCCACCTTAGTATTCTCATCTCTGATTATACTTTAGGCACTTACTCTAAGCACTTTGCTAAGCTCTTTATGATATTATCTAACCGTTACTTTATACACCACCCCTTGAATAGGTATTATCCTTGTTTTCCAAAGGAGGAAATGGAGCCTCAAAGAAGTTAAATAATCTTTTAAAGATCAGTGTTAGTCAGTGGAGGGCAGGTTTAAATCCACCCCTGCACAAAGCGCTTAGCCGCTGCACTGTTATCCTGCTGTGGTTTGTTTGCAGACATGTCTCCCCAATAAAGTGAGCACCTTGAGGCCAGGCACTTTGTTGTTTATCGCGGGGGACACAGCATGTAGAACAAAGTCCAGCATGAAGGAGGCACCGATTAAACGGGTATCACATGAATGAATAATGTCTTACGTAGCTTTGTAGTCCTCGTGCCTGAAAGACAGGGGGTGGTGACAGGTGGTTACTGAATAAAAGTTTCTCGAGCGAGAAAACGAAGGAGAGACAAACAAAGCGGGTGTGAGTTTTAGGGAATTCTGTTACTCTCGTGCTCAGGGCATCGGACTTCGTTTTCCTATCTGAGAACGTTGCTTCCTAAAAGTGAGGATGCCCCTATACCAAATCGGCTCTCCAAAGTTGATCATTTCTTAGGCTCTAAGACTTTGGCGATTGTGGAAGGCAGGGAGATAAATAAAAGACTGGGACAAGGATTAAAAACTGCAAGGTCACAGTCCCTTAAAGTGTTTAGAGCTGTCACTAATCTTGTCCCCTCTCATTTCAGGAGCCGGAAGATTCAGATCCGAAATATTCCACCCCAGCTTCGATGGGAAGTGAGTGATTGGGGGCAGCACTCAGTGGCCCAGTGCGGTGGGGACTGGAGCATAAGTCTGGGCCAGCCTGGGTTGGCGGAGATGACTGGGGAGGGCCCCTGGTGGTTTGAGCCCAGGGGTTGCTGAAAAAGAGGGGTTGATAGGGTCTCATCCTTAACCCAGGACTATCAATATTAGTTCTTCAGGATTTTCTCCCTGTACTGAAAAGCATTACATAGAAATGGAAAATGTGTTGTTCCCTAAGCCCCATACTTAGTGATGGCAAAAGTTAACCTGCCTCCAAAAAGCCTCTTGCATGTCTTTTTGAATTTAGCACATTTCTGCAAAGATACTATGATTGGTCACCACCAGCATTAGTATCTCAGAAAGGGGCCACTGAACAGTTAGTAATGCTCAATCCCCACCTGAGGCTCTCTGCCTGTGCTCCAGTGCTTTGGGTGTGGGGTGTCCAGTGGCTGGTCTTGTGATAGTTCCTGGGATGCTCAGAGTAGCCTTCCTCTCTTTTCCATGCTCCTCCTAGGTCCTGGATAGCCTGCTTGCTCAGTATGGAACAGTAGAGAACTGTGAGCAAGGTAAGAGTGGGCAGACAGAGGTGTTGGGGTGGAGTGGAGGACTTTGAGGGATCTGATCTTCCTCATTTTTCCATGAGCAAATCTATCTGGCATACCAAAAGAAGACAGACAGACAGACAGAATGTGGTATGGAGAAAGAGGCTTGGACGTGTGGTCCCCAGCTTAGGCTCTGCAGCTTATCTTGGAACAGGTTTCTCCTCTGTTTAGTGAGAGACATAAACAGAGTCCCTCATTCTCCACATGGGGTCCCCAGGCTGCCAAGGGTCAACCAAGGTAGAGTTCCTAAGGTTTTAGAAATAGTTTAAGAATGAAAACTGCATTCAGCCTGAGTAAGTCTGCAGCCCTTTTACTTTAAAAGCCTTCTCGATTCTTTGTTTTTGGCTCTAGTAATCAACTGGTTGTCTCTCTTCAGTTTGAAAGCTCTGATTGTCAGCTACATGTCTTTGGTCAATAAAAAAAAAAAGCAGAGGATTTTTTACTTTAGTACACATTGATGGGCAGGCAAAACGAAGAGTTGGTTGGTCCACAGAAGGAGAAACAATAAAAAGGAATTCTAGACCATAACAAGTTTGCTATGATTTTTGAGGTTTCCTCATAGCTTAAGATTACAAAAAGAAAATGAGGAGTTTTCAGAGGAAATGCTGAATCGAAATGGAGTGATATAGGTTAGACATTAGGGTAGACAAGATATGCTGCTTGAGTTTGTAGATCTTCGGGAAACTTAGATAATCACCTAGTTAGGATTTAAATATTCGCCTCCAAATCCTTTGTGTAAAGGGCAAGCTATAAATCATAAATGATGAAAATATTTGCCTGCATGAAGGTAAAGTGCTGAGTCAATCACACAGGTTTTCTCCTGCTCTAATCCTACAGCTTGCCTTTTATCATAAATGCCAGGACACAACTGGATGCACTGATAACCATTGCCCGGTACTGTTGACAGCTAAGACTAATGACTGTTACTCCTGGACAAACCCAACCCGAGAGCAAGATTGAGCAGTGGTTTGGGAATACCTGCTGAGCCCTCAGGGGGAGGTCTAGCAGGAATCTCTCCCAGGCTGGAGCAGGGAGCTTAAAGGCACTGATTCTGGAGGGAGTACCCACTTCCTGGGGAGAACAGAATGGGAAAGTGTCATTTTGTGGGACAATAGAGAGTCTTCAAGTTTGTTCAAATGTAACTTTCTAAGCAAAGCCCTTCTAATCTTCTTTAGAATTTGCTTATTTTTTAAGCTTATTTTGCCTCCCCCTACTAGAATGTAAGCTCCACGAAGGCAGCGGTTTCATTTACTGCTGTATTTTCATTTCCTCAGCACCGACGTGGCAGAGCTCTACTGATGAAGGCTGGAAAGGCTAAGCGTGGTCTGCTTGAGCTTTTGTGGCCAAGGGCCTTCTCCTCTGTTATGGGGGCAGAGGCTCGATTATCGTCCGTGTCCTCCACCCCAGCCTTGAACAGGCTGTCCAATCACAGGACAATGATGCGTACAACAGAAGGTTATTTTTATTAATTTAAAAGAAGAAGAATTTTCATGTCCAACCCAATCTCCTTCCTGTAGGAAAAGAGTATATGATGATCAAGTGAAAATCAAAAGGCTGCTTATGAAGAGTGTGGTAGGAATAAGGGCTGGTGCCATGAATTTATGAGGCCCTGATGTGTGCGTTTCCATGGTTAAGCTGCTTGGAATACTCAGTCAGGAAATCCTTTCCCCTGGAAAAGATGCAGACATAGTCTCCCCCTCCCCAGACTCCATAGCAGCCACTCCCGTCAACCCTTTTAGCTAGGTTGTAATACCCGGACGTTTGATTAATGTATCCTTGAGGATACTTAGGCTCTAAAATGGATTTGAGTGTTTCCCGAGTCTCTTCAGACATATCCTTAGAGACATTTCTTGGGATGTTTACTTCTATAAATTGCTAATCTCAGTGTGTTGATTTTTAACTAGTTTAACTTTCCAAGGGTAAATGTATCAGGCTGTTGTGTGGGCATGCGCATGCTGGCTGGGCGACTGACCTTCTGGGTATGTTGACTACATCATCCTCTTGTATACTCAGCTCTCTTGGGGGCTGGGTAAGGAAATCAAAGAAAGACATAGAAAGGAACATGCAAGAAGGGGAATTGGAATCCTCTTAAGAGTTCTGGTGAAAGGGGTGGGAAAGGGGACTGTTTGGCCTCGTCCTTCAAGCATTTCATAAGCTCCAAGTGGTCTGCTCCATGCGTTGCCGACCTCACAATATGGAAGGATGAACTTACAACACATGAGAGTCATTCGTGGCATCTCCAGATTTCACTGCTCTAACCCAGGCGTCTGTTTTGCTCCCGCAGTGAACACCGAGAGTGAGACGGCAGTGGTGAATGTCACCTATTCCAACCGGGAACAGACCAGGCAGTGAGTGGGCTGCAAAGTGGGGCTGGGAAGGTCTTTAAGGGATGTTGCTGCTTCCGGACAGGGATGCGTTCCAGGCAGGCAGGCAGGCATCCCTGCCTGGGTTCTGATATTGTTGGTTCAGGGTCTGATAGCAAATAGATTTGAATGGACCCAAAGAACTCCCAGGGAAGGTGGGAGATCCTGTTAGGAGAAAAGGTTGGCTTCTCAGAGACATCACCGGTGGCCAGAGAACTTGAATCCTTTGCTGTGCTGATGGCGCCATCTAGTGGTAGTAAGGAGGAATGGCAATATTTTTTAACGGATCCGTTAATGTAATGATGTGGGGGCAGACATTTTATTGTAATGATCTTTGTGATCCCCGTGATACGCTCGCTAGGGTCCTTTCAGTCCCATCACACCCATACTTTCTGGCTTCTTATCTTTTTGGTTAAGCAGTTAACACTGCTTACCCACTGGTGGCGAACTGTACACGTCACGTATTTACCCGTTTATATTTGTATCTACCTTGTATAGGGCTTTTGCCACATTTTGCCCTTGATGGGTTTCTTGTTTATTTCATCGCACCACCTCTGTCCCTTCTGTTTTCTCCACCTTAGGGTACGTTGTAAAATCCCGTCACTTCCTCGTTCTGTTTTCTTTTAGATGTCTCCCGGGCTCAGAATTTTCTGGAGGCGCCTACTGCCCCTTGTGGCCAATCTATGGTTTTTAGCCTGGCTTTAAAGATCATGTCAACGGCTTGCACACCCACAACCTGTTGTTGCCTTAGTTACTTTTCTAACCAACGGCAGGTTTGGGAATGGGTGGGGCTTGACTCTGTTTTGCCGACATCCCAGATATGCTCAAACTCCTGCTTCCAAGTGGGAAGCGAGCCATTCTGTCTCCAACTCTTAACTTCTTTTTCATGGAGTTTCCTTAAAGATGGAATGTGCCAGACTCAAAAGGTAGTTTGGGCTGAAATTTACACGCAGATCCCCAGATCCCATGGGAATGTCTTATTTGCTTTACGTATCCCTTTGATAGCCTATGCCGTTTAGACTGGAAGATTTTCTAAGATACAGGTGGGAGTGGTGGGCAGGTGCTCATCCCTTTAAGTGTGTTAGACGCTTTACATGCGAAGGGGATTTGGGGTGATCGATATGGATCCGAGTGACCAGTAGACTGACTCTCTCTCTGTCCCCAGAGCCATCATGAAGCTGAATGGCCATCAGCTGGAGAACCATGCCTTGAAGGTCTCCTACATTCCCGATGAGCAGATAGCACAGGGTCCTGAGAATGGGCGCCGAGGAGGCTTTGGCTCTCGGGGTCAACCCCGCCAGGGCTCGCCTGTGGCAGCAGGGGCTCCCGCCAAGCAGCAGCAAGTGGATATTCCCCTGCGGCTCCTGGTGCCCACCCAGTATGTGGGCGCCATCATTGGCAAGGAGGGAGCCACCATAAGAAACATCACGAAACAGACCCAGTCCAAGTGAGTCTTAGCTGCTGGGGACTGGCGGTGGGTGCCAGGAAGCAGGGGTTGGTACCTGGGGAGGTGGGGCACCTCCTGGAAGCACACTGAGGGGCATCAACATTTACCTCTTAGGACATGTCACCCTGAACATGTTCCCTCTTTCCATTCCGGGGTCACCACTTCCAATCCTTTCCTCCTAGGTAGGGGTGGGCAGTGGCGAGGCAGAATGGGGCTGTGGCGAGGCAGAATGGGGCTGTGGTGAGGCAGAATGGGGCTGTGGTGTGCATATGGTGGCGATGGCTGGGCCTCACACTGTTAGCAAGAAGGGTTCTATAATTTTTACTAGAAAGTCTCATCAAGTGGACCCTGTCTTGTGAGTCAGTCTCTCTAAAGTGCTGGGCTTTTAACACCACTTTTATTGGTGTCAGTAGGGCCAGTTGGCCTGGCCAAAGTCGGGTCCTCAGTCATAGGTCGCAATTCCATTCCACCTCCCATGCTACCACAGCCGGTCCCTCTTTAATCTTGACCAGCTGATCAGTGTACTCTGTGGAAAAGAACAGGTCACCTTTATGTCCTTATTCATAGTAAATTCTTTATTATTACTTTTGATTTGGGACAACATGCTTTCCCTTTATAGTTGTTTTCAGGGGAAATGCAGCTTCAGAGTTGTGAGCCGTTGCTCCCCAAACCTGCATTCCCGTGGTAGGTGCCCTCCTCCAGCCACCGACTCCTGATTATGTCAGGGTCCAGAGCAATAAGCCGTTCATGTGTCTCTGGCCTTTTCTCTGCCATTCCCAGGTCTGCCCTTGGTTGGCCCTGTGCCAAGAAGAGCAGATCCTGTGCCTTTGGTCGAGGAGAGGTGTGAGGAGCCTGAAGACGACCCTGTTTCCCCTAGGGTCAAGTAACTGTCCTTGTCCTTTTTGGTCCTCAGGATAGACGTGCACAGGAAGGAGAATGCAGGTGCTGCGGAGAAGGCTATCAGTGTTCACTCGACCCCCGAGGGCTGTTCCTCCGCCTGTAAGATGATCTTGGAGATTATGCACAAGGAGGCGAAGGACACCAAAACGTGAGCCTTCGCCTTTTCTTGGAACGTGGAGACCGTGGCCTCTCTGACGCCCGCGCATGCTTTTTCTTAGCGAGAATGCGGAGATACAGGAGATAGTCGGAAAGTGTGCGGAAGGATATGAACTGAGAAGTGGCATGCTCTTCCCCATAAGTGACACCTTACACACCCTCCTAGGAATTCTGTGCGCTCGCAAGCATGTGTACGTGTGTGCACATGTGACGCAACACGTATATGTGCACGTGTGTTTTAGCATAGATAGGGTCATGATGGACTTTTTCTCTAATTCGCTTTTTTTTCACTTTCACATGTCAGTTATGTACTGACTCACCTCATTCTTTGCATAGTTGCAAGGAATTCTATAGTGTGACTATTTCAAGTTACAATTCCATGAGTTTTAGTATGCACAGATCTAAAACCTCCCCCGTAGCCAAGACAATGAACATATTCGTCCCACAGTCCGGTGCCCCTTGGCAACCTGTTCTACTACCCCATTTTGATATCTCTAAGTGACCACCAATTTGCTCATGTTCATAATCTTCTGTTTCTTTTTTTTTTTTTAATTTATTATTTTAGGCGAGGTAATCCATGGTTGACCTCACAGATTGCAAGGACCTTGTCAGTTTACAATCCCTTATTTTTTATTTTTCACGCTGACGGCAGCTGGTCTTCCTAGCTGGTTCCCATCCAAGTACTAACCAGGCCCGACCCTGCTTAGCTTCCAAGATCAGATGACATCCGGCTTGTAGCATGGCCGTAGACTCATAATCTTCTGAAATGTAATTCTGTCCTGTGGCTCCTCCCAAAGCTCCGCTGGGGTGGCGTGGTGGCTGAGTCTCTACCTGACCCACCAGTTAAGGAGGGCTGGCCCCTCACTTCTTCTCATGTCTCCCTAAGGGCTGACGAGGTTCCTCTGAAGATCCTGGCCCATAATAACTTCGTGGGGCGTCTCATTGGCAAGGAGGGGCGCAACCTGAAGAAAGTGGAGCAGGACACAGAGACGAAAATCACCATCTCCTCGTAAGGCTCTCACATTGCCTTCTTTGTGAGTGGGGTGCCTGGGGGCCCAGGGCCGACCATATTTCATTATCGAGCCCCTTTCATTCATACTTGCCCCTTAAGTTGGATGCACTTTCCACCTATCACAGAAGACGCATCAAAGAAATGGTACAGAAGATTTATTTCTGCAAGGGCTGGAGCTCTCCCATCACCAGTGCCATGCGGGCTGGGGGGGCTTTCTTTAGGGTGCCACCCCCTCAGTCCTGTGCCCTCCACATCCCGCCTCAGACACTCTGCATCTCGAGGAGGGGGCGCCTGCAGCTTGGAGCCAGGGCTTCGGGGTTCCGAGCACGTCTGTCAGGCTGTGAGAAGGGAATGAATGGACTTGGGGCCTTTTCTGAGGACAGCACGTGGTCGGTGCGGTGGGCCGCCTCGCTGGGGAGAACGGAAATGAAGGGGGCGGAGTAGCTGCTATGTGAGCACTGTGTGTCTTATCTCCCTGTACTTCACTCTGCCCTGGTTACAAAGCAAAAGCCAGAGGCAGGGCTTTCTGGGAAAAGTCAAATAGCGTGCAGAAGTGGTGGGGGCTGCGACTCGTCCCTCCCTGGCTGGGGCCTGAGCCCATCCTGTGAGTGGAAGGGTGACGCTGCTCTGCCCCTCCCCCCGCCCCAGGCTGCAGGACCTCACGCTCTATAATCCCGAAAGGACCATCACTGTGAAGGGGGCCATCGAGAACTGCTGCAGGGCTGAGCAGGAGATCATGAAGAAGGTTCGGGAGGCTTACGAGAATGACGTGGCTGCCATGAGTGTGAGTATCGGGCATCTCTGCCCGGCTCTCAGCTGAGCCGCAGCAGGGTGGGTCTTCCGTGTGGGCCGGGCCTGGCCTGGCACGTGCTGTGCGGCTTTGGAGCGTGGATTTGCTTTTGGGATTTCGGTTCATCAGAAAAAGGCCCTTAACTTTAATTAATAGGGGTCCTTCATTCGATTCCTGGGGCGGCGGGGGAGAGGTTCAATCTTGGGTTTCGAGTTCCGTGATCCTCCTGTAATTGTTTGTAAAATCTGTGTAAGTGTACACTTTGGTGCAGAGAGGGTCTCTGCTTTCCATCAGGGTTTCAAAGGGGCGTGAGGATGTGCAGAGTAGGGCACGTGACCAAAAGGGTGCGTCCCAGAAGCCAAACGGAGATCTGTCGCTGCCGCTCCTCACGTAGGCACATTGCAGTCCTGGGCCGTGAGTTTGCCGTCTTGTCTCAGTGGAGTCAGCCAGAGAGCACGGGCTTCTGACGGAACAAAACCGGTTGGGCCCTTTCGATTGGAGGCCAGTGAGAACACCCTATCACTCACAGCTCCGCCCCCTAGGCGTACCTGTGAGTGTGAGTGAGAACCAGAAGATCAGGCAGGTGTTTGTGTGGAAGCACGTAGCTCTTCTGCTTTTGGCCCGCTCCCTCTGGGGGTTGGTTCAGCCAGGGCCACACACAAGGGACCACCGGGCTCCGTCGGATCGAGCCGACCTCCTCCTCACCTTCCTTCCCCAGCTGCAGTCTCATCTCATCCCTGGCCTGAACCTGGCTGCTGTAGGTCTCTTCCCAGCCTCGTCCAGTGCAGTCCCGCCACCTCCCAGCAGCGTCACCGGAGCTGCTCCCTACAGCTCCTTTATGGTAGGTGCAAGGTCTTATGACAGGGGACACCTGGCCCCGGGTATGGCCTCCCTGAAAGATTCCGACTCCTTGTGGGACCCTGATGCTCAGGAAGTTGCAGGGAGGGGGAAGGGAGGTCTGAGGATGCTCCCGCAGTGTTCCCGGAACCTCGACCCCGTGGAAGGCCGTCTCGGGTGCTGCCAGGGATGTTGGCGGCACTCTTCCCCCCCTCTCTTCCCGGGCGTAGTGGGAGCTAAAGAGTGTGTAGCGCAGGTTGGCCACTGGGTGCCTGCACCCCTTCCTTCTTGAGGATGCATGGCAGGGGCATGGAGGGGCTTCCGGGCTGTGCCCCTTGGCCTGTGGTGATAACACGCCCTGTCTTGGCAGCAGGCTCCGGAGCAGGAGATGGTGCAGGTGTTCATTCCTGCCCAGGCGGTGGGTGCCATCATCGGCAAGAAAGGGCAGCACATCAAACAGCTCTCCCGTTTCGCCAGTGCCTCCATTAAGGTGATCTGCTCTGTCTCCTTCTAGGTCCTGGGCTGGGGGAGTGCTGTGTTTCCGTCACCTTCCACCTTTGTTCCCAGACGCCCCATCATCCAGCTGGTGTTGGGGCCTTTTCCCTGTGGAATCGCAGTCCCCCTCGCTTTTGACCTTTCTGGGTCCTCCACCGGAATGCCTTCCATGATGCTTCTGGATTTTCAGGCTAGGGAGGTGGTGTTGTAGCCGAGTTAAGAGAGCTTAGGTTTTGCCACACACTGACATGGGATCAAATCCCTGTGGCTAGGCCGTGTGGCCTGAGCCTCAGTTTCCTCGTCAGTATGGTAGTCATCGTAACACTAAGAAATAATGCAGCGGAAGCTTCTGCGGCTGTCAGTACCTGGTACACGGTGGTTGCTCAGTAAATGTTAGCTGTCTTTTACCTTCTCTGGCCAGGGTCCTGTGGAGAGAGGAGGGAGACTGGCACAGGGAATCAAAGGTGTCGTTGCATTTTGCAAGTCTAAATCGTTTGTTGCAGTGGTCTTAAAGTTTTGGTCAAAAGCAGTGATTGCTTTCCAGTGGACTGTGGTCCCTGCCCTCCCCACATCGGTCACCTCGTTTGTGCCCCTCTCCTTGGCAAGACTCCACTAAAACCTCTTAGGGAGATTGGGAGGGGAACGGTGGGGAGGCGCTACTTAGATGATGTCACTGGAGCAAATAAATGCACCCTTGCCCTCAAAACAGTTTGGGTGCAGGGGCAATGACCTTGGTGTTCAGGGTCTTCTTCCTTCCCCGTGTCCTCCGAAGTGGGTGGCGGAAGTACGCTGGTGGTAGGGAGACCGGAACCGTGGAGATGAAGGGTGCCTCTGACCAGATGTTTGCTTTGCAGATTGCTCCTCCTGAAACTCCAGACTCCAAAGTTCGTATGGTCATCATCACTGGACCCCCAGAGGCCCAATTCAAGGTTCTGATTCTTTGTTCTTTTTCCAAACTGGACACACTGGAATCAGGGGGGCAGTTGCAACTTTGTGTCATGTTTTTAAGTTCCCCCTGCGGGGTACAGGGCTGTAAGGCTTTCAAACTGGCATCAAACTTCCTTTGTTGCTTCTATTTCCCTCATTACTTCCTGAAGATCCGTAGTAGGCTTATGGGAAAGAAGTCCGAGGGCTTCTTCCTTGCGCTCTGCCGTAGTTAATAAGGAAGGTCTTTGATACCAACTTCCTTTCTCTATCCCGGCTACATCCCTGGGTTCTCAAACTTCTGGTCAGACAGCCAGACGCTGATAGTTAACAGCCTGACAGGTGGCAAACAGGAACAACTGTCTAGGCTGTGTAGCGTGTCTGACAGCCTGCCCTCTGAGTGACTCAGCCAGCTGCCACTCAGGACCACGAATTGCCACCCACTGCCTTGTCCAAATACGTGTAGTCGTCCCATACCCCGTAGATGTGGTGTGTAGCCTGTGAATTATGTTCCTCTTGGAAGTAAGTTACTCTCCCCGGGTTCTCCGATATTACAGATGAGCAGAAGGGACACTGACAGTTAGTTCAATGCTGTTGAAATTTTCACATCATCATCTGGTTTAGCTGTTGGGCCACCCCTGGTAGGGTGGGGTCTGTGGGCTGAAGGGCTGGATGGAGCTTGGGGACCACACCTCACATTTGTCGTGGACGTGTAGCCTACATTCACTACCTCATCTTCGCAGGCTCAGGGAAGAATTTATGGAAAACTCAAGGAGGAGAATTTCTTTGGTCCCAAGGAGGAAGTAAAGCTGGAGACCCATATCCGGGTGCCAGCGTCAGCAGCCGGCCGGGTCATTGGCAAAGGTGGCAAAACGGTGAGCTGTGAGGGCCACATTGAAATTTCTAGACCTTGATCCCCAAGCCTAACAGTTCTGCCCTGGCCTCCTGCTCCCCTACCCTGCTCAACCTCAGGACTCCGTTTACTTGATTCTATTCCCCAGGCTCAACTCCCGACTCCTGCACTTTCTACCTGCTAGTCACCAGCCTCTTGCCCCTCCCTCCAATCCCACTCATGCTTTCTTAATGGCACCCTGAGCGCCTCTCTGCTCACCCTACCCTCAGGTGAATGAGTTGCAGAATTTGACAGCCGCTGAGGTGGTAGTGCCAAGGGACCAGACCCCTGATGAGAATGACCAGGTCATCGTCAAGATCATTGGGCATTTCTATGCTAGCCAGGTAGGTATGGCATTTCTCCATCAAAGGAGGGTGGCAGGAGCCTAGGGATCAGAGAAGTGAGATTCTAGAGTTGACCAGAATGACCTTGACAAGTCCTGTGGACTCTGCCTGCCTCCAGTTTGGCTCATTCTTCTATTTTAGGTGTAGAAGTATGTGTACATGCTTTATCTCCTCTTAAGATTTCCAGGGAGTGGTTTGACAGCTTTCATATGTAGTACATGTTATATGCAATAACATTATATACTAGTGGTATTTCCTGTTGTCTAAACTTAATCCTTCGCTAACCATATATATTATATATTTTTTTGCACTGGATAAGTAAAGAAATTGGCATTATCCATCATCCAGTCTTGTTCATGGAAAGGAGACATTCTGGGATAGGTCTGTCAAGTGAATCGCATTCTGCAGTTGATTCCATCATAAATATTATTCTTAGGGAAGACATTTGTAGGAAGGAAAGAGTAAAAAATATGGATCCTTTGGCATTTTGCCAATTTTTACAGTGAGCCTTATTGCAATGCTTGTATTGTTCATCCATCTCCAGGCATTTCATCCCCTTTCCTGGGGATAGTTATATGTATAGTGGAGTTGGGATTTGTGATGCAGTCTCTGGTTGACCCTTTGATCAACTCATACTCCCGGAAACTCTAGGAGTTCCATTTTGGATTCAATAATGTGTGTCAACTTTGTCAATTTTTAAAGTTTGTCCAGTTTAAATTCTGAATGAGTTATACTACTGTCTCTCCTCCCCCTGTTCCCTGCCCGCTCGGGGTCCACCTGGAGGCAGAGAAACCCAAGGTCACTAACCCTTAGTCTTCCTCGTCTTTCTTTAAGTCCAGTGTGTCCTGCTGTTTGCTGCTGGGGTCTGGATCCTGATGGCCTGTCTCCCCGAGGCTGTCTCCTGCTTTTGCCTTGGGAGGTTCTCACTCCCTCCTTGTCGCCTGTTCTTTCTGCAGATGGCTCAGCGGAAGATCCGAGACATCCTGGCCCAAGTTAAACAGCTGCACCAAAAGGGACAGAGTAACCAGGCCCAGGCACGGAGGAAGTGACCCAGCCTCTTCCCACCGCATCTACTCGAGGACAACGGGCTGAAATCGAGAGCGCGTTCTCCCCAGCAGGCCTGAGAATGAGTGGGAATCAGGGACACTTGGGCTGGGTCGTAGATCAGGTTTGCCCACTTGCTTGAGAAAGATGTTCCAGTGAGGAACCCTGATCTCTCTGCCCTAAACACCCAACCAATTGGCCTAACACTGCCCACCCCTCAGGGTGTCACCGTGGAAATTCTAGCTCAGGGTGCTTTTAAACGTGGATTGTTTAAGTAAGTTCTTCAGGTCCCACCGAGAGGGTGGGCCAGACCCCAGCGGGAAGAGAAATAAAATTTCCTTCAGGTTTTTAAAACATGTAGAGGGGTTTTTAATCAGCCTCAAAGGACGGTTTGCTTCTTGACCCTAAAATCCTTCCAACGTTCTCCTGCTTGGTTTGTTGATTAAAATACCTCCATTCTCATACCCTGACATAGCCTCTTCCTATATTCACACTAATTGTTTTATCTTTACTTCCACCAGAAAAAGCGAGGACCAATGCATTGCTTGGCTCATGTTATTGACTCAGAGGGAGAATACATATCAGCATCTGTAGTTTTAATTCCGATCCCTCCCTAACCAGCCCCTAGTAACACAAAAAAAATAAAGAAAGAACTAAAGAAAAAAATGAAGGAGGGGGGTGGGGTGAGAGATGGGGAGACAGATGATTAAAATTTACAGTAATCCACGTTTAAAAGGTGTGCCCTCGTGGCCGATCTGCTCTAGATCACTGTTTTGAAAAATGGGCACAAAAACTTTCCCCCACGCTGCTGGGGCGTCCCCACTGAGATTCCCGGCCCGATTCTCGCCCCTCCAACCGTCTAGGTCCCACATCATGCGTGTCCAGGTGCCCATGGGTGGTGCCGAATGCTCCGCGGGATAGGGGCTGACCACTGTACCGTCCCTGATTCCCATCATTCTCAGGCAGATGTTATATTTTTTTTTTAAAGTCTATTTTAATGATTGGATATGAGCACTGGGAAGGGGACACTGCTCCCCTTGATAAAGTCTCAGTTCCATGGAGGACTTGAGTGGCCCCAAAGGCTGCCACTGTGCCCTCGTGCCAGCCCGCGCGTTCGCGTGAGGGCTGGCTCCCAGAGGCAGGGGGGGCGGGGCGCGCCCCCGCCAGGGCACTGTTCTTTTGGTGGTGGTGGGATGTGGAACCCAGCCCCGAGCTCCCGATAACGCTAAAGTTTGTCATCTGGCATATAGTATGAATATTCAGTCAGTTGGAGAGTATTCGCTTCTGTTTTTATCCTGGAAGCGTATTTTAACTGATGGCTTCTGCCTCCACGAATCATTGGCATGATGAAAGATGTTCTAAAAAAAAAAAAAAGAAAAGAAAATAGAACAACAAAATCCAAAGTACCAGCAACATACACAAAGGAGTGAATAAGCTTAATTTATTAACTTACTAGGCTCCGTAAGACCCCTTTTGAAGTTCAGCCCTTGGGGAAGATGACAGCCATCAGTTAACCGAGGTTGGGCCTTTCTTGATAATACTGATCGCCAATGCATATTAGCCAGATGGTGTGCTTTAGCTACCTTGGACAATGCTAGCGAGTGTGCTGGGAGGGCGGAAGGCCTCTCTGTGCGTGGAGAAGCCCGCGCGTGTGGAGTCCCCTCCTTCCCACATTGCAACAACAGCAGTAACAACAAGACGTGGGCGGAGTCAGTCAGGTAATGCTGTGCGCAAGTAAACTACCTCAAGGTATGAAGTTACCTCAGCAATTACTTTCCTTTTTGTTCCCCCCACCTCTTTTTGTTTTTTTTTTTTAATCTTTTTTTTTTTCTTTGCGGCTTGCTGATATTTTATATAAAAAAGAAAAGAAAAAGAAAAGCAAAAGAGAAGCTGATAGTCTTGAATATTTTATTTTTTTAATGAAAAGAAAAAAATGAGAAAGTTATGTTTCATAATTTCTTAATTTCTTACAACATGAGCCAGTGCAACCCTTTAGGAACTCTGGAGAACAGGCCCCGTGGGAAAGACGGCGGGGGCTCTCTCCTGGACAGGAGGCGGGGGCTGACAGGCACAGGCCCAAGGGGAGGCTCGGTCTCTGACTTCAGCCTCTCCTGGAAAATCCCGCCTGGTGTGATGGTGAGGCCTAGCTGGGCTGTAGGCCCCCGGTGACAAACGACGAGTCTCTCCCTCTCTCCCTCTCCGGTTACAGAGCATCCCAGCCGGTCTTTCCCACCAGTGGTGCTGTTGAGATAGTTTAAAATAGTGCCTCCGTTTTACCGAGGAGAGAAATATTAACTGAAAAAAATATACCCTTTAAAAATTTTTTGTATTTCTCTGTCTCAAGATATAGGAGCCAAGATTCTGTGGAGGGAAGAGACAAAGCTATCCTCTGACCCTCAGAGAGGTCCACCTGGTCTGTCGTGCAATGCTTTCCATTTTGTTGTCGTGGTGGTGGTTTCTGTTCCACCCCATCTTGCTTTTCGTCTTGGTCTCTACCAAGAGGCCAAGGGGCAAGCAGGTTCTCTGATAACTGCCCCTCTCTAGCTCCCTTTTCTTTAGATCGATCTGATTGATTCTGGTGGTGGACCCACACTTAGGGAAGTGTTGTTTGAGAGTGGTGGGTGGCAAGGAGGGGCAGGGGATGTGGGGGTGTGCTTGGGGCCAGGTTCCTGCCTCCGTGTCTTACCACTTTCCCGCTGTAACATTCCTTTAGAGCCCCCAAAACTGTCTGTCCCGAAGCGAGGAGGAAGCAGGCAAGCATTTAGGGATCATGTCAGGCTGGTATAATTAAGCTTCCCACCTGTCCTAACCACAATACAGGGTCTCCCCACTTCCATCTCTGGCTCTATATGCTTTATCCCAAAATGAGGCAGATAACGTTCAGACATCGGCCAGTTAGTGATTTAAGGTGAATTTCCAGCAGCAAGCATGCTTTGATACCTGGTTCAAACTACCATTGGAGAAATAAACCCCACAGTACCTGAAATGTGATTGTTGCAGTGTTCAGTCTCCTTGGGATCCTGCTCCCTTCACACGTTAAGCCCACGTCCTTTTCCTTTTGGCTGATTCAGCTCCCAGGAGAGACCGGGAAGTGTGGCAAGGGACTGGGAAACTTTACTTGGATAAGGCGCAGCTCCACTCATCGCTGATACTTGCCCAGCAGGAAAATTGTGAAAGTTAACACTACCAGAAAGCAAAAGGAATATGGTTTGGTGGTTAAGGTTTAGCGGGATAAAGGGCTGGCCTTGGTGGGTCCACCTTTGACCCCTATATTAGGTCTTGGGGCGGTTCCTCGCCCTCCTGCGCAGCACCTCCATCCCCCCATCCTCGGCGAGATAACAAGCTGATGCGAAAAGCACTTGAGAGATTCATATGATCTGAGAAAAGTGACTTCTGTACTCTACGATATATATGGTGTGCGCACTACATATATATTTTTAAGAAAGGACCATCTTTTTTGGATAAATTTTTTAATTCTGTGGACTACATAAAGAACCAAAATGGTTTGATTCACTGACTTCGAAGCTGCATCTGACAGTTACACCCCAATGGCTTTAATCCCCTGGAGGGTCTGGTTGCCTTTTGCAGTTTGGGTTTTGGCTCCAGTGAGGCCTCTGGGTAGGAGAGAGCCACGTTTAGGGACGGGGAGTTTCATCCCCTACCCTTTTCTCCCCTCCTCCTCTCAGTCCTGCTCAGTCTTTTCCTTACCCCTGAGCTCTCCCATTATGGGGACCGTTGGAAGCTATTCTCTTAATTATGCCTCCCTATTGGCAGAAAAGATCCTGTGTAAAACCCAGAGACACTGGGGGCAGGGGGATCTCCAGTTGGTTTTTTTGTGTGTCCATTTTCCTCTGTGCCAAAGACAGAGGCTGAGAGAGGCTGTTTCTGAATCAAAGTAACAGCTACCTTTTGACGTAGACCAGGACTGTCTAAGAAGGGGAAGGCTCCTGGACACAGTGCGAGCTGCAGCCTCCCTTTTGAGGCTCCTGGAGGGGGTGGGGGCCATCCGTGCCAGGGGTAGGGAGCTGAGAAAGGGGTCCGTTGGCTCCTGGTTGCACTTTGGGGAAGGAGAGGAAGTTTGGGGCTCCTCCACATGGGGACTGCTCTTCGTCCCCTGTCCCCACTGCAAAGATAGCATGGGAGTTCCCTTCAGGCCTGGCAGACTTGTGGTGAGGAGGGGCCTCAGTTAGCTCTAAAGGGTGCCTTCCCCTCCTCCCACCCCAGATATAACCTCTGCCAAACTGGGAACCAGCAGTGCTATGTAACTACCTCACAGAGCCCTGGAGGGAGCCTGAGCTTCCGATTCACTGAGAAGCTTGCTGCCGGCCTCTAGTCACCCCCTTCCTCCCACCTCCCCTCCAGGGGTGGGGGTGGGGGGTCTCTCTTCTTTCCTCTGCCTTCCCCCAAAGTTTTTACGGGGCAATCTAGTGGCTTTGACATTCAGACCATGCAAATGGTCTGCCTGTTTGTTGAAAAGTGGTAGAAGGAGACCCGGCACAGCCTGACAGAGTAATTGCAGGAAGATGGAAGAGGAATCCTCAATGCCAGGGGGAGAAAAAGCCATTTGCTTTCCAAACACTCGATGATTTAGATGCAGAACGTTTCTCTTATATTCAGACTTAGAGCAACACCAGCTGAAAACCAGTTTATTTCCTTTGGATGCATAAGGCTTCTCTAACGGGGTACAGAACAGGGAGGAGGCCTCATGACCGAAGGTGGACTTGGAGGGTGGGGGCCAGAGCCCCATCCCTGACCCTCGGCCCTGTGCACCTCCTTGGGGGCACAGTTTAATGGCATCATTACTGGTGCCTTAGTATGGTTGAATCTGGACTGACAAAAGAAAAGAATTTTTTTTTTCTAATGAAATAGCAGGAAGCTCCTCGCGAGCACGTGTTTTGAGTAACCACAGGTGATGGATGCTACGAGTATAAATGGATTAACTACCTCAATCCTTACAGTAAGAGTGGAACCAAGGGCAGGGACCTGTGCGTAGGGTAGGAATCCCAGCCAGGAGGAATGAATGAAGGCTTGTGCCACAAAAAGGTTTGTCCGTAAGCAGGCAGACCTGCCAGGATCTCCCACTCCTATTGATTGGGTTGGGAGGACTGGCCATTAGGTTCCCCCTTTCTGCCTTCCTTGCCCTGGGGTCCCATGTTTTACCCCATTCCCTCCAGCTTGTCCCTCTCACCTGTTATATCTTTGTTGGACCAGAGGGTTAGGAGAGGAATTGCCTCCTCTTCTACCAAAGGGGGCTGGCTGGAGGTGGAATCTGGGGCTTGGCCTGGAACGCACCACTCAGCCCCAAAGCCAGGAAGCCTGGGGAAGCCAGAGCGAAGACCTCTTCAACAGGGTTTCTTTGAGATGCTCCGCCTCCTCTGTATCCATTTCTCAGTCTCCGCGGGGACAGTTTGCTCTAGAAGGAGAAGAGGTGGAGCCAGGATCCCTTGTCCTGAGAGTCTGAGGGCCAGGTCCTCTGGTCGCTCAGGTGTCTTTGTAGTTGGGGAGTTCCACAGGGCGGCCCCAGCCCCTCCCCACCCTCTAATGGACCTCCTCATAGAAACCCCATTTCACTTTTGTTTTATCTACCTCTTAGCAAGACAATAGAGATAAATTAGGTAGTTGGCAACTCCACTTGCTTAGGTTAGGGGGGGGAAAAAGATTTCTTTTTCCAAAGGAAAAAAATATTACCTTAAAAATGCTTTCCAAAAAATATAAAAAACCAAAAAAAAAAAAAGTAAAAAAAAAAAAGAGGGAGACATTTTCCAGTGACTACTGGATTATTTCAGTTTCCCAAACTTTTCTTTTTTTCCCCCGTAAATAAGTTTCACTCTTTGGCGATGACGCGCTATTCTAATAGGTACTGCTTTTACAATTGGCCCCCTGGCCTGCCCCTCCCCCCACACCCCATTCCTGCCTAAGAGTCCTACCTGTGTTTCTCACCTGTTACCCTCCCAGCCAGGTGACTTCCGTCACCTCCTCCAAGCTTAACTCTTGACTCATCATTTCCCCCTGTGGGGGTCAGGGGGCCACTGTTAACACGTGTAAATTTTATGTAACCCACTGCCATGGAAAGGTGTGGAGATGAATTTCAGCAGATAATAAGTGAATTTGCATCATGAATACACATCTACTACCATTTGGCTTCTCCCCTTTCTCCAGCATCTTGATCCACATCCCAGAAACCAGAGTATGTCAAAAGAGCCCCCTCCCCTGAGGCAAAGCAAATGGGGACTCACTCCTGAGAAGTCACTCATTAGGAGAGTGCAAAATGTATTGTTATGAATGCAAATCACAGTGGGCGCTGGAGTGGGGGGGGCGGGGAGACTGGTATTTGTGATTGTGCTACTCTATTCTGTAAATGCGGCCACTTTGGAAATTGTACTTGCCTGGAAATCTGCCAGTCGTCACCACCCGGATTTCGATTGTACTCTTTCTCCCACCCTTTACTCTGGTTTTTATTTTACCCGGGGGAGGTGGGGCAGCTGGCTCAGACTTTCTCGGAGTTTGTTCTGTTGCTGGACGAGCACTCCGGTTTTAGCCACACACCACTGAATTCCACTGTTTCAATTTCAAAATAAAAGGAGACTTATATTCAAACCCGAGTGTGTCTGTGTCTCAGAGGAGGGTTTTCTGGGTCGGGGAGCTGAGCTGCTTAAACCTCAGTGCGAGAACCCTCCTTTCCAGGGACCAGAGTCGCTCAAGCGCAAACTAGGCATTTTGCTTACATTTGCAGGACAGCAACAGAGAGGCGTCTTTTAAATGATGCCTCGCTCTTAATTTTCTTTGCATGTGAGATAGAATAAGGTATCTACTATTAAAGATGATGTTGAAAATTACTGTGCTGAGCAGTCACAGTG
Organism: Eonycteris spelaea; assembly: GCA_003508835.1. Lineage (NCBI taxonomy): Eukaryota > Metazoa > Chordata > Mammalia > Chiroptera > Pteropodidae > Eonycteris > Eonycteris spelaea. The sequence goes on from PUFA01000129.1 coordinate 1,691,729, forward strand.
GCTCTGGAAATAGGGTGTGTTGCTCTTCCTAAAACCTCCCCCAAGAAAAACTGCAAACAGCTTCTGTTTTTTTCTGGGTTGCCTAGAAAGGGAACTAGGTCACCATCTGTTGCGACCCCTCTCTGATTTTTTTTTTTTTTTCATTTTTGAAGCTGGATTGGTGGAGGGACAGCCTTGTGTGACACAATCTGAACTCCAACTACTTGGCAGTCCTGATTCTTGGTCCAGCCTTTTCTGCTATGTCATCTTTCTTAAAAAGATGACATGATGGGTCTGGCCTATGCCATGCTTAAAGGACTGTTCCAGGTTATCTATTAAATGAATACATGTGCCTAGTACCAGTTATGGTGTTCTAAAGTCTGGTGTGAAAGGAACACACTAAGAATTGCCTCTCCCTCCCGCTGAGGTTTTCTGGCTGCCGTGGATGCTGAGCCGATCAGTGAAGTCTTTTATTTCCACAAGGGACAGTGTGGAGTATTTGCCAAGTAGTGTTAACACCAGTCTCTAGCTTGCCTTTCCTACTTCCCACTCTGCATTTGTATCCTATTTTTCCTACTTAACCCCCGTCTTGTTTGAAAAAAGTTTAAAAACGAATCTGGATGGGTTAATGTCCTTAGGCTAGATTTGGTGTTGATGTTAAATATGTTCGCCTTAGGAAACAAATAGATAAAAATCAAGACATGATTTTGAATACCTGGCAAAGCTTCATCTAGAAGGAGAATATTTCTTTGTTCCCTGCCTCGTTTTGGAAAGTAAGTGGCTTAAACATGGGATTGAAACCCTCTGGACATTTCCTAATAATGGCCAATATTTATTGAGATAAATATTGTGCTTCTTGCATACCTAGAAGGCATTGAAAGCCTTACATGATGAATCTCATGTAACCCTCACAACAGTCCTAAAATGAATATGACTCCCATTTTGTGGATGAAAAAACTGAAGATCAGAGAGGTTATGTTACTAAAGCCATCGACGTTTGATTCTAAAACCTGTCCCTTTAACAACACAGCAAACCAACATTTCATTGATGCATGTGAGACAAGACAAACTCATTTCAGCTGTAGGTTTTCTGGAACATTCTTTTTACTGTTGTGTAAGAAGCTAAGTGTAAAAGAGCTCTTTGTATCTGTACTGGTCAAATCAGTCAGGCCTTGGTCCTGCCTTGTCATGTGTGCATGAGCTTGACAAATTTAGTGCCTAATGTGGGGCCCATAAAGTTATGGTGCCCCTAAAAGAAGACTGGAGGCCACGTGGGCCAGGTTAGGGGGTCAGGTAGCACAAATGTCACTGAAGTAGTGGTTGAGTGGGGAGGCATCCTATCTACGGGCTGTATGGATCAAGGTCAGGTTAGGGAATGGGACCTCCTGGGATCTGATAGCTAATGCCACCTATTCGTAAACATTTGGAGGTCAGTGGCTAGGGGAAAATTGGTGCCTTCAGAAGTTAAAGTGAATCTGAGGCTGAGTTGAGTCAACTTAAAACCAAAGTAAGCACTAAGCTGAGCTTACTGGCACAAGTTGCTCACGCAGCTTTTATCTACTGCATAGCTCCTGCAATGCCTGTGTTCAAGTCTTTGGTCTATGTGTCTGTTTAAAAAAAAAAAAAAAAAAAAAGCCCTCAATAGTGTTTGGTCAAGAAACTGGGAGTGGAGAGGGAAAAAAAAGACAAAGTAACTTTGCTAACGAAGGGTCCAGCTGTTCTTATATGAACTGCTGTAATAGGTGTAATTGGTATTGAAATGCATCACATGTTTGACTTGTGAATGTGCATGAAGTGTTAGAAAATTCTTCTGGTGTCCAAAATCTTCACTGTGCAATGATGTCTTGTTCGGTAAGTTAAAGTTCTCATGCTTAGTGGCCTTGGCTGCCTGTTAGTGGGGGGTAAGGGTGGGGTAGGGGTGACAAACACAACCCAAAAGCCTTGTCAGTAAGACTCAGTGCCTGCTTGCCAAGGAAAGTGCCTCAAAATAATGGATTTCTCTAACAGTCAAGGAAAAACTTTTTTTTTTTTTAACAAAGAAATTCTATGTTCCTCATTTAAAACTTGTAACTCTTGGCAAAGTTGGTCTATTGGTCTTGCTGTAAAAAATTAATTTCCTAGGGCTGCTGTAACAAATGACCCCCAAAACTGATGGCTTAAAACAACAGTTCTGGAGGCCAGAAGTCTGAAATCAAGGTGTCAGCAGGTCAGTTCCTCCTGGAGGCCCTTAGGGACATCCACACCTCTCTCTTAGCTTCTAGAAGTTGAGGCAATCTATGGTCTTCTCTGTGGCTCTGTTTCTATTTTTGTTTCCTGTAAAGATGGTCTTTGGATTTAGGACTCACCCTCAGTGAGGATGATCTCATCTTGAGATCCCTAGACATCCGCAAAGACCCTTATTCCAATTAAGGCGACATGCTAAGGCTGGGGTTGGGATATCTTTTGTGTGTGTGTGTGTGGTGGGGCAACACCATTCAACCCTCTACAAAGGCGATACTATGTGGGGCCTTGCCGCTGACAGGTTGGCTACATTAGATATTTAATCCACCTTTTCCTGGAGGTCGAAAAGATTCCAGTGCTTTTGGAAAAAGGTGAAACTCTGCAGGCCCTGTAGGCCGACTAACCAGCTATGGATCAGGACACTTGGACGGTAGTGACCCTGGTTGCTGAAGCATTTGGTGACCAGAGAGACAGGTGACACTTGACTGTTGTCCCAAGATCCCTCATGGTTTGGGTTGGTGGTTAGAGTTAGAAATAAAGGGGAGAGGACTCCAAAAAGCTAAAACATAACATGGTTGTTCGTCCTTTTGCACCAGTGGAAAGCAAAACTGCATTCCTTGACCCACGAGGGTGACCAGAGATAAAATACTCCCTGGCGGTCAAGGGTAGTTGGTTAGGCAGAGGTATATTAAGGTCATCTCTTAGAATGAATGGGAAAGGGGAACGTTAAAGGTGGTTTGGGCAAAAGCCCAATGTCTTAGTCCGCTTGGGCTGCTGTAACAAACACCATGGACTGCGTGTATGGCTTATAAGTATTATGAACCACAGAAACTTTCTCATGGGTCTGGACGCTGAGAAGCTCAGGATCAAGTTGCCCACAGATTTGGTGTCTGGTGAGGACCGGCTTCCTGGTTCATAGATAGCTCCAGCTGTGTCCTTACATGGAAAAAAGGATGAGGGAGGTCTCAGGTAGCTTTTATAAGGGCATTAATCTCATTTATGAGGGCTTTGCTCTCATAACCTAATTACCCTCTCCCAAACGCCCTACCTCCAAATAACACTGCATCGTGGATTAGATTTCGACATATGAATTTTGGAGGGACACAAACATTCAACCTATAGCGCTCAGTGAGGCCAGAGGGGTTGGCTCCTTGGTTGCAGTTAAGGAAGTCACACCAGTTGTGTTGGAGAAAAGTGAAAAACACTTGGTTGCTTAATGATTAATCTATGCTCCAAGCCAGCTGGCCATGTCACCTTGCCGATGACATGAGCATGGGGGAATAACATGTAAAGACTGTTCAGGGCTTGTTGCAGTCAGTGGGTCTTTACCTCCACAAGAAAACAATGGCCTACCCAAGAGGAGTTTTCCAATAAACACCCATGGGTGCAGAAGGGGCAATCTATAGCTTCCCTTAGGGTCACTGTAACCTCAGCCTGGATTTAGAGTGGAAAACATGAGTGCCCAGCTGACAAGATACGCAGAGTCAGATCAATTGGTTTGTCCAACTGGCATTAATTGTCAAAGGCAATTAAATCCAGAAAACTAGTCAGCTACCAGGCAGCCCACTCCCTAGAACAGAAGCCTGAACACAGGTCAAGGTGAATGTGCTTCAAGCTAAAGAGATGAAAAAGAAACTAACTGAACAGGCAGGCTGTAGGACAGCATGATCCTGGTATTTACGCCAGAAAGTCCCCAAAGAGGAGATTGGTGGTTTGCCCATGAGGGTAACTCCCACTATCAGGCTATGAGAGGGTCACGAAATTCAAAGTTCTGGGCTATAGTAGGTGAAGATGCCCAGCCAGCTTTGGCATTTATGGTGGACAAAGAGGAAGACTGAGAGGGCCTAGAGCCCTTGCTGAGGCCTGCGCTGTTTGGACTGGTGCTGGTCCAATGCCTTCACACCACTGTCTACCAGGTCACTGTGGTGCCAGGAAGCACCCATAGGCATGGCTGGAAAATTACCAAAGCTGGGTTTGGAAATCACTCTCAGATTAGACAGTAGACTTCTGTGGGCCACTTGAGGCCATACACACACAAATGATTGTCACCGATATTGCTTTGGACTATAAGGGAGTTTCCTAATGGGGAAATGCCACAATTAGAAAGTGGTAGTGGGACAAGTTCACAATCAGGAGCCCGGCAGCCTTCCCCAGCCTCGACTTCTTATCACTGTGAACCAATACAGGACAGGAGGTGGGGTAGGGGAGAGGACCGGAGGTCACTGTACTGACAAGAAGCTAATGGAGGCCAAGATGCTTAAGAAGTGATGTCACATAATAGTCCTATGTAGCTGATGAAGAAGCCACTGGTACCTGGCATCTCTCTGTGGACGCCTGCAAGCTCGATGCGGCATAGTTCCCCCTGCACCTACCGTTCCAGGAGCATCTACCTTCGCATGGCTGAGATTACAATGTTTTCATTGCGCTGCTGCAAGGTCACCTCACCCCTCCCACAATCTGTCACCAGTGGATCAGCTGAGACCTAGAAAGGGCCAAGATCTCAACTGTAAGGTCCTGGTACCATTACATGGAGACGTTACTCAGACTGGAAGGGCTAAGGGCAGCATACTGATGGCCTTGGAAAAGATAGTTCAGTCTCTGAGCAAACAGGGCTGGAAGATGAACCCTAATGAATCAGGGACCAGCCGCCCAAGTAGGGTTCTTGGGAACTGTTAGAGGCTGAATTGTATCCCCTTAAAATTCACATGTTGAAACCCTCACCTGCAGTACCTCAGAATAGGACTGTCTTTAGAGATCGGGTCTTAAAGAGGTGATTCAGTTAAAATGAGGCTATTAGGATGGATCCTAATCCAATTGGCGGGTGTCCTTATAAGAAGAAGAAAACTGGGCACAGAGAGACACCAGAGATGTGTAACACAGGGGAAAGGCCACGTGAAGACACAGTGAGAAGGTGGCCATGTGCAAAGTGAGGAGGGAGGCCTCAGGAGGAACCAGACCTTCTGATACCTTGATCTTGGACTTCTCCAGAACTGTGAGCAAATTAATTTCTGTTGTTTAAGCCCTTGGTCTATTGTATTTTGTTATAGCAGCCCTAGCAAATAGTTTCAAAGCATTGCACAGACAAGAAAATTCTATTCCATGGACAGAGTTGCAGGCCATGGTACTTGACCTAAAAACACTCCTCAAAATGTGCCCTGTGACCTATTCACCAACTCATGGCAGTGTGGTCTGATGCCTGGCTGGAGTCAACTGGATCATCAAGTCCTAGATTCTGTGGGGACAAACATAGCAGCAGGTTGCACAACCCCCCCCCATTATTGAACCATGTGGGTGCCCGTGGAAGAGGACCCTTCAGAAATGAACATCGATGAAATCAACAAGCTGGCAGGTCTGTACTTCCCAGGTGAAGACAACAACTCCCTGGAGAAACTATCACCCAGGGCATGGTCACCTGTGTACAATTTAGGACTGAGGCCTAAAACAACGCCTAGTGATTCCAGCACATGAGGCCAAGGACTCTTGGAAAACGCACCCAGATCGCCAGCCATGTAGGTGAGTAGAAAAGGTAACTACAGAGTGTGTAGTTAGGGGTACCAGACCGGGCTGGTCCCGGCGAGTAGGCTGTATGGGCCCCCCGCCTTCTCTTGGTGGGCACTGGCTGCAGCAGACACTGTTTATTTCCTCTTGCTGCTATAGCAAATTGCCACGAATTTAGAGGCTTAAATCAACATATATTTACTATTTTGCAGTTCTGGTCTCACTAGGCTAAAGTCAAAATAAGGTAGGACTGCGTTTCTTTCTGGAGGCTCTCACAGAGAACACTTTTTCTTGCCTTTTCCAGTTTCTAGAGGCTGCTCACATTCCTTGACTCCTGGCCCCCTTCATTCTTCAAAGACAGCAGTGGCTGATCCAGACTTTCTCACATGTATCACTCTGACACTGACTCATCTGCCCCCTCTTTTCCTTATAAGGATATTTGTGATTATACCTAAGTAATTCAGGATAATTTCCTCATCTGAAAGTCAGCTGATTAGCAACCTTAATTCCATCTGCAACTCTAATTCCTCTTGCCAAGTGACATAATATATTCACAGGTTCCAGGGATTAGAATGTGGTTACCTTTGGGGGTCCACGAATGTCTTTTCAGCGGGGCACTACCACTCCATCTGCATGGGAGACGGGTGCCATACTATTCGAAGACCGCTAGATAGAGTGTGTCACGTTCTTGAATTCCCTGAACGCATCCAACCAGACAATAGCATCACCTCTGTAACACCTGAGACATTGGCTGTGTCTTCATGCTTGTGTCCTCCCCAGGCAGCAGGTTCATTGACACATGGTATGGACATTTAAAAAAGGAAAAAAAAACTGGAAAAGACAACTAACTGGACGACCGAAGTTCAGCTTCCAGGGGAACACACTTAAGACAGGGAGTTTGATCTCTGAATGTAGCAATTCCCTAGAACACACCTCCCACTTAAATAAATAAATTGCTTAATTTCGAGGTTGGGGAGGAAGGGAAGAGGAGTCCCAAACCACATAATTAACCTTTCTCACTCCACCTTTTCCCCTCCCACGTCTAACCCTGGGAGACTGGGTTGCGGGAATTTACAAGAAACAAAGGTCTGGGGAGAGAAGGTGTAAGTAACTTTAACCTGAGGCGTTTTTGACACTCCACTCCCACTCCTGGCTGTGCTTGCTGGATTTGGGCAATTATGGACATTGATGATAATGATGGAAAATACCAGGTGACAGCTCTTGAAGTGGTCCTGGCACAGATCATCCAGGGATGGAGGACGAATGCAGGGTGAGGAGGACCCATGGCAGAGTCCTGGCAGTGCAGCAGAGTAGGGGCAGATGCCCCTGTGGGAAGCCGGGACAGAGGACGATATGTCCACGTTTCCAGCAGCAACGGTTTCCAGGGCAGAGATAAACCTATCTGTATTGTTGAGGGCAAAACAGCCTCAAGGAGGGAAAATAAAGTGCTACAGCATATTCGAAGGAGTTGGGGGGTGGGGGCAAAGCTGGAAACCTAATCAAGAGGAGGTGGGCAAGAGAGAGGACTCAGGATTTATATATTATTGTTACTCTCAAGGAATAAGAGTCTTGCCGGGTGGGTCCTTGTTTTCTGGACATCATCTGAGAGTTAAACCATACATTTCCGAGGCGAACACCTGACTCATCTGCCTTCTCTCCTCTCCTTCTTGTGTGGCTGGTTATTATCTGAAGCCAGAATTCTAACCTAGTCTTAAGTCTCAATTCATCGCTTAAAATGAGGGTCCAGAACCTGTCCAAATGGCTGTCTGCTGTGCAGAGCATCTAGCCTGTGAGAGCATCTGCAGACTGCTCCCTAGGACAGAACCCAGCGTGCCTAACAGAAGAGCTCCCGCATCAAAAGGAGGGAATACATGTTTTGGCTGCAGCATTCTGATAGAAGAGTGAAATGTTCCCAGAGAGAGTCAGAGCTGGTGCTGCTACCAGGGTAAAACTGAGACGCCTTGCGATTACCCACCCCTAACCCTTGGAGGTGGGGCTGCAGATCCCATACCTTTTACTCAGTAGAGGAGTTAGTTCCAGAGAGGTTCCTGAACCTACTGAGTTTAAGGATCTTATACTCTGCCCCCAGCCATTTTTTTCAAGTCTCACAGCTGTCAACTAAGTTCTTTTTCTGTCTGGAAGAAATCAGCACCTGCCTAATTCTCCTCCACCTAGACTCCTGGGGTCAAAATCAGCTCTACTTTCCCATTAGGTTCAGCCATGACCTTGGTTCCTTCAGACCACAGGCTTCTTCCTGCCTTGCACTAACCTTGGGTTTGCAATCACTCAAACTCTCCCCAGGGAGAGTGTGGGCACCTAATGTAACCTCAATCCAGGAAAAGGGCTGTTCACTCACCTATAAGAGAATGATATTAATACTCAAGTCCCAGGATTACTTTGATAATTAAGAAAACAAACTACCACATTTGATCAATGCTAAAATGACATCGATTGTAGGATGCAGCATTAGTTAATGTATTTTTCCATGATTGCTTCTTTTTGTTTTATTGTTAACCCGTTCATTGAGATATAATTCCATATATCCATATAATTCCATATCATAAAACTCACCCATTTAAAGTGTACAATTTCATGGTTTTTGTATATTCATAGAGTTGAGCATCTATCACTAAGATCTAATTTTAGAACATTTTCATCCTTCTCTCTTAAGAAGCTCCGTTAGTGGTCATTCCCCATTGCCCCTTCCTCCAGCCCTGGCAACCTCAAATTTACTTCTTGTCTTTATGGATTTGCCTATTCTAGACATTTCATATAAATGGAATCTACAATACATGGCCTTTATGACTGGCTTCTTTCACTTGGCATAATGTTTTTAAGGTTCATTTATGTAAACATGTCAGTATTCCATTTCTATTTATTGTCAAAAATAATATCCCCCTGGATGAATATACCACATGCTGTTTATCCTTTCATAAGTTTGGGTTATTTCCACTTTTTGGCTATTATGGATAATGCATGTATGTATCTATATATAATTGAATGTGAATAGGCTATAAACATCCTTATACGAGTTTCTGTGTGGACGTTTTTGTTTCTTTGTCTACATACCCATGGATAGAATTGCTGAATCGTAGGGTAACTGTTTAACTTCTCAAGGAGCCGCCGGACTGTTTTTGAAGTAGCTGTACCATTTTACTTTCCAACCAGCAATGTATGAGGGTTCTAGCTTCTCCTATCTCCATCAATATTTGTTATTGTCTTTTTTATCGTAGCCATCCTAGTGGGTGCAAAGGGATCTCTCACTGTGGTTTTGATTTGGATTTCTCTCACGGCTAACAATGTTGAGAATCTTGACATCGTTCCTATTGCTTAGAAATTTTATTTTATTGAAAGATCCTTTTTAGACGTCAGACATTGTTTTTTTTTAATCATATATTACTATTATGCGTGCATAAAGTGAAACTATATGCAGATTTTCACTGAATGCTTTTAGCAGGAGCTTGCAATCACTGCCTAATTTCATTATTTCACTAGAGATGACAAAACTGTGATATTCTCATTCTAACATTCCTTTTTATTAACTACAATGTTTCTATAATAATAATAATAATAATGATAATAATCTCCTTCATCAACCATTTAGTTGCCTTGAGGAACAATTCACCTAGGAAAGACAGGAAAAGTGCTTGAAATTTTTACTTCTATTTACCTGTTTTCTGAGTAACAAGTTGGTTTCCACGCATTCTCCAAAGCCAAAGATTTTTTTAAACTATCATTAGGAATTCATGAATTCTAACACAATTCATGTGTTTCAACTCATTGTTGTCAGTTTTCTTTTTGCTGCTTGGCCCACTAAGGAGACAGAAAGGCATCTGAGGGTGACTCTCAGATTTTTGGCTTGAGAAATTTGTTGGAAGATAGTGTGTGTCATTTACTGAAGTTAGGATGATCAGGTTTGGGAAAAATTCACGAGTTTTGTTTTCGACATGTTAAGCTTGAGGTATCCATTACACATCTAGCTGTGTCAAATAGACAACTCAATATGTAAGTGTTGTACAATAAAGAATTTGGCTGGTCTTTGTCCCTGGTTCCTGCGAGGTAACCTCTAAATCCTCAGGATTTCTCAAGTGATAATGTTGTCTTTGTTATTCCTGAGGCCCTGGACCATTCCTAAGTTAATATGAGATGAAGGTAGATGGGCAGAAAAACCAACCAATGATTAGAGTTTGGTGCTTTGAACAAGGTGATATCAGCCCAACCTCCAGGGCGGAAAGTGGGGCTAGTAGTTGAGTTCAACCACATGATTAACGATTCAATCAACTATACCTATGTCATAAGACCTCAGTGAAAATACTGGATACCCAAAACTCATTGAGCTTCCTGACTGGTGAACACCGACATACTGAAAGGGTAGTGTCCTGATCCCATGGTGAGGATACAGAAGCTTTGCATTTAGCATCTTCCCAGACCTTGCCTTACGTGTCTCGTCATTTGGCTGGTCCTGTTACATATCCTTTCTAATAAAACTGTAATAATGAGTATAGAGTTTCCTAAGTTCTGTGAGTTATTCTAGCAAATTATTGAATCTGGAGGGTGAGGGTATGGTAACCCCTGAATTTATAGTTAGTTGGTCAGAAGTGTGGTTGGTCTGGACACTTCTGAACTTGGTATGTGAAATGAGGATAGTTTTGGAGACTGTGCCCTTAAACTTGTGGAGACCGTGCTAACTCTGGGTGGTTAGTGTCAGAACTGGATTGCAGTGTTGCAGCAAGTCTGAAGTTAGCAAAATGGTGGAGAGGTAGATTTAAGAGTCATTGGCATGAAGATGGTGTTCAATGCCACGGTCTGGATAAAATTTCCTAGGGATACTACGTAGTTGGAGAAAGGAGTCTCAGCAATGACCCTGGGGAACTCTAACATTTTGAGTCTGAGTAGAAAAAAGAGCTGGTAAAGGAGACTGGAAAGCAGCTGCCAGGGATGTAGGAGGGAAACCTGAAGGATGTGGTGGGGAGGAAGCCAAAAGAAGAATGGGTTCCTAAAAAGAAGGAACCGTCAACTGTGTTAAAAGCTCCTAAGAAGACAAATAGTACAGAGAAGAGGTCCTTGCATTTGGCAATATGATGTTCTCAGTGGAGTATCTACCACCATGTGTCCCTCTTATTAGATCTTCCTCAATCTTCACAAGGTTCTTCCTTTCTCATCCTCCTCCTCCTGGTCACTTTGGAAGGGGCAGTATGTCCTCTGTGTTGGTAGAAAAGCTTTGTTAGCCTCCTTCCTGTAAAAAGTTGGGGGAATAGCAATCCTTTTATGTCTCCATCCCTTTCAGGCCAGGTTGGGGGCACTTTGCTAACATAACTCTCTCAAAACTGAATATTTTCTATGTATTTGATTTCAGACAATTTCATGAATTAAAACCCATGCTCACAATTCTCAAGTTTTTATCTCTAAACTTAATGTCAAATACTTAATAACAGGGATATCAGGCTTTTGTGGTTCTACACAATCATTCCAGGAACATTTTTGTCTAGCTGGATAGATCTATAGGAACTACCTTAATCCTTTCAGAGATCTTTAAAAAGGGTGTAATAGCCACACCATTGATTTAGTCTTTGTCCTAAAACTATGTAGTAGTTACAATACTTGCCACAATTTCCTCTAGTTCCTGTAGGCACACCCCTTTGCACTATAACTGCCAATCTTCCATCAAGAGATAGATTCTAGAGACTGGGCAAAATGGCGTAGATGATAGAGGCTTTATACATCTCCTCTTGCAACACACCAAAGTTGTGACAGAAACACGGAGCAAACAGCAAGCAGAGTTGTCTGGGGTCTGGATGAACAGAAGCCTTATAACTAGTAAGAGAAATAAGAAATCACTCTGCAATGGTAGAAGGTAGGAGAGGGTGAAGATGCGAAGATGCGAGGCTGCCCGGGCCCGAGCAGCTGAGTGGGACTGAGGCTATCACAGCTGCAGCCAGCAGGCACAGACGTTCCTTTTAAAGGGGCCATGTCCGCCCCCAGACTTGTGCGGTGATGGGCTCGCTCACTCTGAGCACCAGCTGGGCCGGCTACTTGGGAGGCATCAGGGACTTACAGGAGGACACAGAGTTGTTGGGATGAGGCCGGAGGCGAGGCTTTGTCCTGGACAGAAGTGCTGGCGGTATCCATTGTTCCTCTGCTGCACCCTCCCCGCTCCCAGTGTGCATAGATGAGACATCATCAAACTGAATAATAGAGGTGGCTCCACCCAGAGGCCTCTGTGAAACTCTGCCTCGCCCAACTTGCAGCCCTACCCAAGCCACATCTAGCTTGTGTCCTCAGTGTGTCCTGTGTCCCTTTCTGAGCAGCTCCAAACCCCACGCTCGTAGCACCTGGCCTTGGTTTCTGGAGTGACCTCTTGAAGCAACTGTGGATTGCTTCCTGACTCTTACCAGGTGGCCCGAGGGGTATGCGCTGGAACTAAACTTGGCCCACAGCTGCGTTACGGATTTTGGCCCATGTACCTGGAAGAAACAAGCAGCGCTCAGTGAACTAAGCATCAAAGGAGGTTTATTTATCCTGGCAGACTCAGAAGGAGTCACTCTCCAGAGTCGGAGCCCAGAGCAAAGACAGGCAGGTAGATATATACATTGATTACTTCCGCATACTTGGCAGTCTTTTGTTTTGCACGTGCAGGAAAGGTAGGGTTCCAGCGAGAAGAGGCTGGAAAAACTCCTCTGGGACACAGTAGCCATCTTAGATTTCTTTACGTTTCCATATCATTCCCCCCTTTTGCTGCCCGTCTAAATTCTTTATAGGGCATCACCTTTTTGACTGTCTTCCTGATCTCCCTCTTGGTCTTCCTGGACCAGGGACCAATAATTCTATTGCATAAGGATCTTTGCTGTATGTAGTCTTTCTCTCCGCTGTAGCTTCTATAGAGGAGGTAATTGTCCGAACAAGAGGCAACAGGCAAGGCAGAAGTAGGCAGGTACCGAGGGGTGCTGCTCTAATTAAGGTCTTAAAGCCTCCGAAAGTGGAGAACCAACCTCCAAAGAGGTTATTGGGATCCCATCTGTGCCATGTTTGTACGGGCGCACGTGCCAGTCCCACATCTGTGTGACAAGATCTCCAACTGCCTGGCCCTGGTCACCTCTTTGCACACAACAGCTGGTGAGATTGAATTTCCCAAATACACCACCTGCTGCTGCTAATAGATAATCTAGTGCCAACCTGTTCTGGTAGATGGCATTCTCATCTGAGTTTCTTGATGTGCCAGGAGGGTCAGGGCTCTCTTGGTTTTATTAGTAACTGCTGCAGTCAGATCATTCGATTTAACATGTAATTTAACATGGGGGTACAGTATCTCCAGGATCTATTTTTTGGCCAAGTGGCAGGCCTATAGTATTGGATTATGTGTTCTGGGGGCCACTCATCCTTCCAACCCCCTATTTGGAGTTCCCTTTTTACCCACTGTGATAGAGACGGGATCTCACTATGTTGCTCAGGCCGGGAGTGTAGTGACTGTTCATAGGCGCGATCCTACTACTGATCAGCACAGGAGTTTTGACCTGCTCCGTTAACATCCTGGGCCGGTTCACCCCTCCTTAGGCAACCTGGTGGTCCCCTGCTCCGAGTAGGTCACCAAATTGATGCCGAACTTAGTGCGGATACCTGATGTGCATAGCACACTACAGCCCAGAACTCCCGGGCTCAAGAGATCCTCCTGCCTCAGCCTCCAGAGTAGCTGGGACTACAGGCATGCACCACCACACCCTTTGGGGACCAAGCAATCCCCTGTTATCAGAGGTAGGAGGAGGCTTTGTCATGCTAATTATACAGCTTCCTTCCCCATTTTGGGGGAGGTGACTGTAGGCCTTGTTTTTACAAATCTAGTCAAGGCTATGTGGGGCCACCCAGTTCCAGACCTTGCCTGGGTGAGAATCAATTCAGTAGCTTTTCCCAATCTTTCCCCAGGTTTAACTATTTATAGTTCCTTCCTCTGGGAACCAGGGACAAGTTTCCTATTTGAGATCTAAAAGTGCTGAATCTGGTGAGCGTGCATACTATATTCCCTAGTCCTAAGCATAGCTTTAAGCATCTGTACAAAAACATTGTGGTCCTTTGACTTTTGTTTTACTCCTTTACTCCTGGTTATGGCAGCCTGCTTCTTAAATTTATTTAACATGTGTGCTTTCTTGAATTTTACTAGGCTGTGATCTGTATTTTCTCCCTCCTACTCTTTTGGGTAGACTTTTCTCAAGGGAGTCTCTTCACCTTACCTTATTTACACGTTTGCCCGTATTCAGGTCCCTGTTCCGGTGCCACCTGCCGTGTCCAGCAAGTGGTAAATCCTGCCAAGTCCAGTGCGGCTCTGGAATGTATATATGAAAAACACTGTCATTCACAGGAGCTATCGAAAACCGAGGTAGTGGACATTCTCTGACCTCCTTTGGTAACATGGATACATAGCTCACAGTGCTTTGCACCAATTTTCTTCCTAAAGTTCAATTATAAGGAGCCCCACGATGAAATTCCTCACGCTTCTGCCCTGCGTACACTGAACAGCTTCCGGGGGTGGCCAGAGCAGGGCCGATGATGACCTCAGGTGGATTTTCTGCTGCCTCCGGAATGTGATCCGGGCGGCGGATCAAGGTGATATTCTGCAGTCTAAGTTTCCCGGTTCTCCGGAGACACTGTTTTCTTCACCCAGGTGCGGTGGATTCGCGGAGTAATACCTGCAACTTTAATGGCAGTGGGAGTCGCTAATATAACAACGTGAGAGCCTGTTTAGTTTGGCTGGAACGGCTCCTTTTTTTAACCCTTAACATATTTCTTCTGACTAAAAGGGGTAGACCTAATTCCCTAGAAGGATGGGGGCCCTTTCTAATGTTTAATTTATGTTTTACATGAGCATTATATTACAATAGTTAGGAAAATAAACCCATTATAATCTGAGTCCTCAAACTATGACTCCGAATTATTACAAATACCTGTGTATAAACATTTTTCAAAAAGTTAATTCTGCCAGTCGGATCCTAACGCAGAACTGACTAAATTTCTTTCTCTACTGACTGAATACCCTTAAATCTCTATTTTTCCTAAATTTCTGCTAACATGGTTGCAGTCACACCCTTCCACCCTTTTGCACTAGGGGGAGAGAGTTTCCTGAAAAGGATTTTGTAAGGTTTCTTGCCTAAAGGCCTTGGGGTGGACGATGAATTACAGCAAACCCCTTCTGAGATAGGATGACCTCAGTGTCTTTGCAAGGAGACCTAGAAACCCTTAACTAATTTTCCTGTCTAACTCCTTTCTAAGAGCCATGAACCCCCTTATTAGTATGGATGCTGAGGGACAGGAGGTCTCTTCTGTATCTGCTTCCTGCTGAGAAGGGTCGTAGTCCCTGCCTACTGGGGTTTCATGAGCTCTTTCCCTTTCTGCCAGTCAGGGTGGGGTCTTGGGTTTCTGCTGAGGTAGCCTTAGTCCTAGACAAGGAAAAAGTCAAACTGATTATTTAAATTATATCTATTAATTTGCCTATTAAGCGAGTAAAGGAAAACAGGCTTGGTTAATATATTTCTTAAAGAGTAAAAAGACTCTGGCCTAAAGTCCCCTCCCGCTCAGACTTTAAGGGCCCTGCCTGGCTTAACACCATTTCTGTTAACAATGGGCTGATGACCCTTATCAATAGCCAGAGGATCTGAGCCACCAGTTTTGGGCAATTATCAGGATTTGAGGGAGAGGACCTTTTTTCCTAAAGAGAGGAGGGAAGAAAACTTACTAGGTTTACTAAAAGATTAACTCTGCAAGAGATGTCCCATTTCATTTCTCCCCTTTTGATGGGTCTCATATCTGAGACTAGCTTAAGATGAAGTTGATGCTTTGTTGCTGTAAGAAAATTCTTCCTTGGTTTTGGTTTTAACATAAGAATAGTTCTTCCATTAATGGAAACTATCTAGTGAGTAATTTGCACGCCTTACAGAAGTAATGGAGCTGTACTTCAATGTCATATTATCTGAGATGTTAAAACATTCGTTAGCACACTTAATAAAAGTTACACATTTTCTGCTGGTGTTATAGTAGTATCCTTCCTGAGTTTTGGGTGGGGCCCTTTCTGTTTGCCTCAAGGGCTGACTTTTAACAGATTGCTGGGAGGTAGTTGGCCTGCTAGTAGGAAACTCTGACATAGAGGTGGGTTGTCTACCATGGTTTAGACTTAGGTTCCCCACAAAGGTGCATTGTGTGGTGGGCAAGGGGGCTGTTCCCATTTTTGGCTGTGTCCTAGTTTCCCAGACAAGGCACTTTCCACCCTGGACCCTGGTCCGGATGTGTGGCAGAGAACTTCATTGCTAATCCTTGTCTCTCAATGGGAAAGAAAATTTACGTTAGGCTGACTGTTTATTCCTGTCACTGTACAGTTAGCATTGGAGAGAGAGGCCCATGGGTAGGATCAGGGCAGAGTAGACAGCTCTAGTATTTAGTAAAAATTCAGTTTTTCCTTTTTGCCACGTCGAGGGTGACCTGAATTTCTACCGTTGTGATCCTGGCAGATTTTTCTAGGACTGGAGCTTATAAGTAAGTGCTTGGGCCTCCGTCATTAGAGGAGAGAGCAAACCCTTGCAAGAGGCTTGCTATGGGGGCGAGAGCTTATGAGGTTTACCTGCCCCTAGCTTCCTAGGGCTGGATGAACACTCACCCTTCTAGTGCCTTTCCTTTTGCAGTGTGCACATCGATTATGTCTCAGTCTGTCGTGGCCGCCAGCCCCCGAAAGACACACGGACCACCAGAACTCAGTGAGTGAGTTACAGGAAACACTCTGTATTCAGCCAGCTGGGTCTGCCAGGGGTACGCAGACCCCAGCTTAAGCAGCCCCGAAATGTAGAGGTACAGGGGTTTTAAGCCCCAAATCCCATTCTTCATTCTGCCTAAACACAAAGGCTATCCTTCTTCTGTTCATTACCTGTCAACTCGCAGGTCAGGTGCGTAAGCGGGAGTACAGAAGCGAAAGCTTATTGTTAGAATGTTATGTTCCTATGGGCGGCAGCCTATGTTCCCATGGGCATAGCCATGTTCCCACGGACACAGCCAAGCAATAATTTTCCAGCCAGCACAAGTCCTGACAATGCCACTCGTGGCAACCAAGATCGAGGCCCTCCAGACCTGCAAGGTTTTTTTGCCTAAGGTCAGTCACCTCAAGATGGTCCCTGTATTATGGCAGCTAAAACTGGCGCCCTTTTGTACTTTGTTTCCTTCTCTGCCCAGTTCCCGTTATTGGACACCTTAAATGTTGTAGCCACCAGCCCCCGAAAGACACACGGACCATTAGAACTCAGTGAGTTATAGGAAACACATCTTTATTCAGCCAGCGGGTCTGCTAGGAGGACACAGACCCCAAATTAAGCAGCCCCAAAATGTAGAGGTACAGGGTTTTTAAGCCCAAAACTCATTGAACACAAAGGGCTACCTTTCTTCTATTCACTACCTGTCAACTCACAGGTCAGGTGCAGAAGTGGAGTTACAGAAGCAGAAAGCTTGTTTAGCATGTTATGTTCCTATAATCAAAGGCCTATGTTCCCATAGCAATAGTCAAACAGTAATTTCCAGGAAGAGTCATTTTTTTTCAGCCACTACATAAAGACCTCTGGCACCAAGGCAGTCTGCAGGGTACTTAAAGTTTTGAGACGGACTCGTGGTTGTCACAGAGCAGTCCCTGGCGTTGGTCAGCTGTTTATGTTCTTGACTATTCATTAATGCAATTACGGTGTGGGGGACCTTTACAATTCAACCTAGCACTCAAAACCGACAGAACTCAGCTGCCCCTCGAAACTTACTTTTTGCTGTTTGGCCGCAGCTGTGATGTTGAGTGTCCGCTATACAAATCATTGATTGGCCCCCCTACTTCTATAGCGACCGTTCCTAGTCTGATTGTCCTTTGGCCAGTCTTCTTTGATGACTGACTCAGGTCGCTGTCTTAAATTCTCTGGCCCTTTTGGATTTATAGTTTCTCTGTGATGAGGACACTCGTTCTTTCAATGGCCGATCTCTTGACAGAAGATACATTGGTTACAGCATAATTTCCTTTCGGTTTCTTTCTGCCGTGTGGGAGCAGCTGTCTGTTGCATAGACCTGGGTTCCCTAACGCAGCTGCCAACAGGGACATCTTCTGCTTTCCTGTTTGTCAGTTACTTCCTGGTGTATCTCTGCTGTTTTTGACACATTTGTTGACTTCCTAGTCCCAGTCTTTGCCTCTAATTTAGACTTTTCGAGATATTTTCCCTGTAGTGGGGATCTCATGAGCTTTCTAACAAAGGGACGGGAATCATTCTAACCTGGCCGTCTTGTTTCTGGGCACTCCACCACTGTTCTTTGGGCTTTCCTATTATTGAGTAGAACTTGAACGAGATGGGAGGCATGGTGTCGGGCCAGGGCCCTGGGGTGTTAGGGGGCGGCAAAGGCACTGATGTAAGAGGCCTGTCTGGCAATTGATAGTAAAGTGGCCTCATGGGGACTGACGTAGCTACTGGGATGTACCGTGGACATTAGATAGAATCTTCTTTAGGGCCCCTGGGTGAATTAATTTGGTTGGTGCCTCTCTGTCCTTTCTTGCCTAGCCAGGCAGGCCACAAATGCCCTATTCTCTCCCCGCCTATTTGTGCCGTACCGGACCCAAGGGAGGACTATAGTAGTAGTCTGCAGCCAGGTGTCTATGTACGGAACTTGATACAGATATCCTGGGACCCCTGTCACTACTCAATACACTGTTCTCACTGTGGGGAGGTCTAAAGTCCCTTCTGATGGCTAACCTACCCCTAAAGTGGGCCACGCGAGCTCACAGAGAATACGAAGTTTTTCCGAGGTCAGCGTTACTCTATACTCCTCAGAGAAACCCTCTTTAAAATTTTCCAACATATAATCTAAGACAGTTGGCTTAGTGAAACTCCCCCACCCCCATATTTTCAGGGAGCTTCCTTTGCGGAGTAGGCACAGAGGCCAGTGTTACTATATTCTCTAAAGTCCTAGAAACTTAGTTAAAGCCACACAAAACGCTAAACTTCTTTTGAAAAAATACAGAATCCTAGTTTCCTTCCCAGAAAACCTTTTCAAAACGTTCGCATCAGATCAGTAGTCTAAAGAACATTAAACACAATTCCAGTGTTTTGTTTTTTGTTTTTGTTTTTGCTTCGCATTGGCTTGCTCTCGGCATTTAAATTTCCAGCCTTGTTTCACTTTATTGCATACAAATTTCCCCTCAGAATTTCTTCACAAGCCTTCTCCTATACTTTCCCCTCACAAAATTTCCTTTCAAGATTTCTCTTCACAGACCTTCTACTACTTCCGCAAACCTTTCACACTTGCTTTATTCCTTCAGTTTGCCTCTTTTTAGTGGTTCAGTAATAACCACCTCTGAGGCAATATACCTTTCTTGAAATTCTTTAATACATTCTCAAGGACCATTGCCTTACCCTGACCTGACCCCGTGTTTTCCCACTGCGTCGGTACAGCAAAGACAAAGGGTGAGGTGTCCCTTTTCAGAGACCACTCAGATGCCCACCTGGCTGTCTCTCTCTTGAGACATTCAGCGGGTCTTGGCTAAGGCGTACCCGTATAAACCCCGAGCCTGGTCATTCCCCAAAGGGATGAATCACTGTTATGCCTATGATGTCACTTTGGAACTGCAGGATGGGGCCCTTTCAGACCTCGTACTCCTTCACTGTGGGGCCACAGACTGGAAACTCGGAGACCGGTCTCTGAGATCCACACACATGCACACACGCTCTCAGAGGTTAAAACATTCCTTCTCTGGTGGTCCCTTGTCTGAGGGACGCTTGCCCCTGGGAGGTGACCAGTCTCCCCTTCCACCCTTAAGGTGGGCCTATCTGGGTCCGTGTGTCCCCGGCCTTACCATGTCTGATGTGGATCTGCTGACTCCCTTGTTCTTGCTGCTCAGAGTCCAGCGGAATACTGGAGCGCGGCTGGCCAAGCGCAGCTGGGCCCCAGAGCACCCAGCTGGAGCGGGGTGCACCTTCTAGCTCCTCAGTTGCCTTGGCCAACCAGTGTCTCAGCGTTATGCCCAAACTGGTGGCTGCAAAGGGGTTGGGTTTCCCCGTCAGGGAACCAACATGTTGCGGATTTTGGCCCATGTACCTGGGAGAAACAAGCAGCGCTCAGTGAACTAAGAATCACAGGAGGTTTATTTATCCTGGCAGACTCAGCAGGAGTCACTCTCCAGAGTCTGAGCCCAGAGCAAAGGCAGGCAGGTAGATTTATACATTGTTTACTTTTGCATACTTGGCGGCCTTTTGTTACGCATGCATGGGAAAGGTAGGTTTCCAGGGAGAAGAGGTTGGAAAAATTTCCCAGGGACAGGGTACCCATCTTAGATTTCTTTGCGTTTCCCATATCAGCTGGACCCCTCTCAGGACGGTGCCACTCGTCACCTACTACACAAATCCACACCAATAAGACTGGGAAACTTAGGAACTTTGCTTAGCACATAGAAACAGACACAGAAAGGCAGCCAAAACAGGAGACAAAGAAGCAGGTCCCATGAGAAAGAACAGAACAGAGATCCAGGAAAAACAGAGTTAAGCAATCTACCAGATGCAGAGATCAAAACATTGAACTTAGAGAAAGTGTAGATGAACTCAGTGAGAACTCTAACAAAGGTATAAAAAACATGAAAATGGAAATGAAAATTATAAAAGAGAACCAGTCAGAAATGAAGAATACCTTATCTGAGAGAAAAGCGTATATTAGATGGAACCAACGGAGTGGATGAAGTAGAGGGCTGAATCACTGATACAGAGGATGAGGTAGCAGAGGACACCCAATCAAAATGGCATCAAGAAAAAAGAAACCAAAAATATGAAAATAATTTAAGGAGTTTATGGGACAAAGTTAAATGTAACAACGTCCGCATCGTAGGGGTACCTGAAGGAGAAGAGAGGGACCAAGAAGTTGAAAACCTATTTGAAGAAATAATAATGGAAAACTTGCCTAACCTGGTGAAGGAAATAGACATACAACCCTAGGTAGCTCAAAGAGTCCCCAAAAAGGTGAACCCAAAGAGGCCCGCCACAAGATACATCATCATTAAAATGCCAAAGGTTAAATACAGAGAGAGAATCTTAAAAGCAGCAAGAGAAAAGCAGTTACTTATCTAGAAGGGCACACCCACAAGACTGGCAGTTGATTTCTCAAAAGAAACTTTTCAGGACAGAAGGACTTGGCACAAAATTTTCAGTGATGAAAATTCAGGATCTATAACCAAGATTACTTTATCCAGCAAAGCAATCATTTAGAGTCGAAGGACAGATAAAGAGCTTCCCGGAGAAGAAAAAGTTAAAGGAGTTCATCACCACCAACCAGTATTACAGGACATGTTGGAGGGACTTCTTTAAGAAGAATAAAGACATGTATCAAAAACATGAATAAAGAATGGTAATAACTACATATTTATCAACAAGTACCTCGAATGGAAAAGAATTAAGTGCTCCAACTAAAAGATGGGGGACTGAATGGATCAGAAAACAAGACCCTTACCTACGCTGCCTATAAGAGACTCATTTCATATTAAAAGACACACACAGACTAAAAATTAGGGGATGGAAAAAGATACTGCCATGATGGACTCAAAAGCTATTGTGCTGAATGAAGTCAGTCAGATAAAGACAAATGCCATATGATTTGATGTACACGTGGAATCTAAAGAAAGATGACAACAACAAAAATGGAAACAAACTCATAGGTATAGAGAATAATTTGAGGGCTGCTAGAGGGGAGGGGTTTGGGGCAAAGGGATTAAGATGGACAAATAGATAGTTACAAAATAGTCATGGAGATATATAGTATAGCAGAAGGAAAATGTCAATAATGTAGTAAGTAAGGGGGAAGAGTGCGTACTAGTTTAGGAGGGTGATCACTTTGTGAGTTACATAGATCTCTAATCACTATGCTGTACAACTGAAACTAATATTTATTGTATGTCAACTATAATTGGAAAACAGCTCATTGAATTGTACTCTGTAAATGTGAGCAACTGTCCATTCTTTTTATAAAGCTGTGAAACAGGTAAAAAAAAAAGATTTTATTTTTCACCTTTTTAAATATTGAGTTTAGCTAGGTGGCTTGCTCTATGCAATGGTATATTAGCAAACGTGATGAAAGTAGAGACTTGGAAAGGATTTACCCTCTCTTGCTGAACTTAGAAACCCTTGTGCCACAAGCAAAGAAGCCTGCTAGAAACTGAGACTAGAGATCAGCATTTCCAGCTGAGGTTTTCTTAGACCACTCGACGACCAGACACGTGGGTGAGGGTCTCTAAGACCACTCAGCCCCGGTTCAGCTGAGAGCTTCACAGTCAACCCATAGAATCATGAAAAATAAAAGTGTTGTTTTAAGCCACAAAGTTTTGGGATGGTTTGTTATGTAGCAAAAGCTAACTAATACAGGCTGGCTGCATTCTACTGACAGAATCAGTTTTCTCCCAATTCCTCACATGGTCTTCCAATTTGTATGGACAGAAAAGTGGTCAGAAGTTAAGATATACATACACTTCTGGATCAAAGAATAGCTTGGCCAGATGGTCTGGGATCTGGAAGGAGCATGATTGCAAGACCAGAGGAAGGAGATCTGGAGACGTGTGTGGTTGTGACATAGGACAAGGCACATTTCCTCTAGTTCGTCAGGGGAGATCAAGCCCTGCACTGAGAGAAGAAGAAGGCCCTTTGGCGGGAGAGGGTAGAGAGAATTCAACACACATGTCAAAGTTAGAGTCAAAAGGAAAGTCTATTAGAAAAGGGGTCACACTCCACAGAGTGTGGTCTCCTCTCAGAGGCAGAGAGTGAGAGGGACCAAAAGAAACTTGGAAAGACAGCGAGTAGGGGACCGTGTTCAGGGAATGCAGTTTGTATATCATTCTTTAGTTCCTGTGAGTTATTGTTTAAAAGACTTTGATAACCCATTTCCTTTGAATGAACACACAGTGAGGAAAGGGAAGTATATAGGGTATGTATGGTAAAAGGTAAGAATATGTAGAGTGAAAGGCCTGCTGGGAGTTCCCAGCCTGTAGTCCATAAGTTCCCCTTCACAGGTGTGGAGAATGTGTTGTTAGTAACATGTGGGTTGATCAACACATTGCAATCTCTGAATATGGCTTGATTAACATTTTTAATTTTCTTGCCTCCTCCCTATGTTAGATGGACCTATGGGAATGGCCATTAGTGTGCACATATTTTCTATTAATAACCCTCAGAGGGCATTTATTTCAGAGTCACTCAACAACCAGATGGATACACTAACTCCTTCATGGATGTCAGTTAGCCGCTGTCCTCCTCCCATCCTCCCGATGCTTGACAAAGAGCCCATGAACAGAATAGCCGTGGTGGTTGAGATGCAGCTATGCATGAGTCTGTGTGTGCACTTCCATCACTGATCTGGCTTCTGCTGCTTCCTTCGGTTGTCTGACAGCAACAGAAACCATGGCTAAGCCCTCAATATAGTACCATCTCTTCAGGAGACCAATCTGCCACTCAGAGGCAGGTTGATACATCAGATCCTTTTCACTAGGGGGCAATTTATTTTAACTGGGATCGATATATATTCCAGGCATGAGTCTGCTTTCCCTGCCCAGCTACCCTACTGCTTGTTCAATGAACACAAGTACAAAGTGACTATAGTGGAGACACGTCTTCCCTTCCCAAGGTTGGTTTGGCAACTGCCGCTGCCGAGTGCCCAATCTGCCAACGGCAGAGACTAATATCAAGCTCCTGAAATTCCCTAGGAATCAGCTGACAACCTGGAGGCAATGAACTTCGTTGAACCCTTTCCCATCATGGAGGGACAGTGCTTTGTCCACATGGGGATCAGACACATCTTCCGGGTACGAATTTGCCTTCCCTAACCTCAGTGGTTCTGTCAGCACCCACTCTCAATAGAATGCTTCATCCGTCACCATTGTGTCCCCCATAAAATGTGGAATGCTAACCAGAGCACACATTTATGATGAAGCAATCATGACAATAGGCGCATGCTCCCAGAATTCTCGGTATTAACAAGTGTCCCCATCACAGAAGTAGTGGCTTGGCAGAACAGCAGCGGGGCCTGCTGAAGACTCAGTTACATGCTAACTGGGAGAAAACACCTGTGTCTTCGGGTTCATACAGTACACGGCCCCACACCTGACGTTTGTGAGGCTAAGGCAAGAATACAAGTAGAGACAGACATACCCTGGGTCTAAACATTTTAAGTTAAAAATCAGGCTAACAGTCAAATACAATATGTCCTGCCTTCCTACCTTAACAAATACACTTTCATAACAAACTGGAAACTCAAACCTGACTTTAAAGTGTTTGGATCTCTGTAGTGCGTGGCAAGCCAGCCCCCAGCTGTAGCCCATGTCCTAGCTTCTTCCCTTTCCAACCACTGACTTTGACTTTCCACAAGTTTGTATAAACATCCTTGCCAACGGTCAGCCCTTTGGTCACTCTGTGAGCCTGGGGTGTACACGCTGATGGTAGTGGCACAAGCCTAGGCAAGAGGCCTGGGCACACTCTGAAAGCGGGCAGGGAATTCCAGGGTCCTGGGCGCCGACAGAATGGCCTGGGTGTGTGCGGGCTCTGGGTTGGTACGGCTCCTCGGCCCGGACTCCTCATCCCACTAGGACGCCCCCACGGGAGAAACAGAGCAGGACCTATGAAATGCAGGGCCCCAGTCCGGGGCCCTTTTTGCCTAGGTCTAAAGGACGTGTACCTTAAACCAGTGGCCAGTATATGCTGTCTTTTTCTCCTCAGCCTGGATGCATGGGATGGGGAACCACAGGGTGAAAAAGAAACTAGGCCCCTCACCATTCTCCATAATAGACTGTTTGAATAATTTTTACTTCCCCTACTTCATGATCTTGAATTTAGGGAAGTGAAGGTCCTAGTGCACAAGCGGGAGTGCTCTCCCCAAAATGCATAGTTACGGTTTCCATGAACTGGAAACAGAAACTGCCTTCTGGAGGTTTAAAAAGAGAGAAGTAGAGGATGGTAAAGAATTGCTTATCTGAGTTGGTTGGCCCCTTGTTTTTCTTAGCCTCTCACTTGTTTGGACCTGTGCTGCTCTGATTTTGACTCCTGAAAACACCCGGACCAGCTACGATTCACCATCGGGCTAGAGCAGGTACTGTTTGTCCCAAGGCGATGGCATAACACCAATAGCTCCTCGCTCCTGAGTTTATACAACCTCAGTCCTCTGGCCTCAAGCCAGAACTACTGCCCTGTCACTTGCACCAACCCCTCAACCCCTGGGATTTTGCACAATTTTCCTACTTCATGGTGTTTTCCTTCTGCAGTTCAGCATGAAAACCGGAACTGCACCATGGTTTACTTCTAAATATTTAGCAATTTCCATTGAGATTTCTTCTTTAAGTCATGCCTTGTTTAGAAGTATGTCTCTATTTTCAAATTGAGAAGGGTTTCTGGCCTCCGTGTGTGTATGTGTTGTGTGTGTGTGTAATTCTAACAACACTGCATTGTGGTTAGAAAATGTGTTCTGTAAGTCACCATTTTTTTTTTTTTTTGATATTTCTTTTGGGCACAGTAAATAGTCCATTCTGTAAATATTCATGCATGAGCTTAAATAGAGTATGCATTCTCTATCTTAGGGTATGTTTTTATATGTCTGTGTCTGTATACAAACACATAAATTTGATCAAGGTTGTTAACTGGGTTGTTCAGTTCTATTAAATCCTCACTTGAATTTTGTCTACCTGAACTGTTTATGTTAAAATCTCCAAGTATGACTGAACACTTGTCAATTTCTTCTTATAATTCTTTCCATTTTTTTGAGGTTCTGTTATAGGGGGACAGATGATTTCTCGATTGCTATCTATTCTCGTAGGAGTGTTCCTTTTATCCTTACAGAATATTACTTGTTACCCTGTCAGAATTCATTGTCTAAAATTTTATTGTCTGATTTTGGTATTGCTCTACCAGTTTTCTTTTAGTTTGCTATTTGTTAGTAAATATTTTTTATCTTTTCATGTTTAACCTGTGTCCTTTTTGTTTTGTCGTATTATCAGATGTGTGTAAAAAAGGTCACATAGCTCATTTTAAAAATTCAGATTGAAAGTCTGTCTTTATACATGAGTTTAGTCAACTTATATTTGTCATGATTTTTAACATAGTTGGACATATTTCTAACATCTTTTGGTTGGAGTTTTCTGATCACCGTGCTTTTTACCTACCCCACTCCCTACTGCTTTTCCACTTCTGTTGGATAAAGAAAATTTTTTCTTTTTCATTTCTCCCACCTCCTTTGTTCATTTATTTATGTCTCCATTTTCAATGACTATTCTTGAATTCTTAACATAACTCACATTCTTAACGTGTTTAAAAAGCAATGAGGCAAAACTCAAGTAAGAAACAAATCCTGAGTACAGAAATACTAGAGGTCAGGAGCCAACAGCTATCCTTATCCCTATACTTTTTCCTTCAAAATCTAATGTTGATTTATCTCTCTCCTCCTTTTGAGCAAGACAAGAAGTTAGTATATATGTAAATGCATATTTATTTTTTAATTTTTTACTGTATTTCAAACTTTCCATGCTTTTGTTTTCTAATACTTAAATTTATAAATATTTACATATTTTAGTCATTATTTAATAATCAATAATCATTTAGACATACCAGTTAGTTTTATTGATTTATAATCTTACTATTTCTCATTGTATTCTACTAGCTTCCCCCTGAGAATATTTTCCTTCACTCGGTTACGGTTACATCTTTAGTAGGGATTTTAGAGGGGATGTGGGGGTTGAAAACCCCCTTTTATTTTTTGTAAGTCTGAAAATATCTATTTCACCTGACTCTTTAAGTTGGATGAAAGATCATACATTGACAGATATTTTTCCTCGGCTCTACCTGGGTCACCATGGGCCTCTAAGATGAAATTGCAATGTCTTCTGACATGTGTTGTTGTTGATAAACAGGGTGCTGCCAGTCTGAATATCATTTCCTTGTTAGTAACCTATTAATATTTGTCTCTTTTTCTCTTTTTAGTTTTAAGTGTTCTATGTTAATCCTTGATGTTCTGCAGTTTCACTACAATATGTTGACTTGTTTATATTTATCTTGCTTAGAACTTTTGTGTCCTTTTCAAATTTTAAAGAGTTAGCCATTGACTTTGAATATTGTGACTCTATTTTTGCTCTTCTTTTCTGATAGAACCCTTATTAGATGTCTTCTGGACCTTCTCACTTAACCTTGATGTCTCTTAACCTTTTTTTTCCTCATTTTTTTCAAGTTCATTAACTGTCTCTGAGGCATCCTGGAGAATTTCTCTAGATCCATTTTCCAGTTCAGGAATCTCTTTTTGGCTAAGTCCAAACTGTTTTTATCTGTCTACTGATTTTCATTTTAATGCTTTTTCCCATTTTTAGACCTTCTATTTGAATCTTTTTTAAATCTGCCCATTGTTTTTTCCTGTAACATTCTGGCATTGTTTTAAGTATTCAATGCCTTCTTTATTCCCTTTGAAAAATGCAAACACACACACACTCACTTTAAAGTCTATTCCAAATTGTCTTATTACTTCTAGTTCACAATTTGTTGCATTTGCTAACTATTTCTCATGTGTTGGGTTTCCTTACATACTTCATAATTTTTATTTACAAGTTTATCTTTGGGAGAGTCTTTCTCTCTGGGCGTTTCTTCTTGTGGAAGCCTCATTATTATACTGGAATATGTCCTATTACGGTAACTTTTTATAGTTGCCTTTTTTGGAGTCTTACAAGATTCACTTGTTTTGAACCAGTTTTTACATTAGTTGTCAGCTGGGAATTTCCACATGCAAGCAGTGCATACTCAGCTTGTGACAGCTGTTAATCAGGAAAATTTACATAGTTGGCTTCATAGAAAAATAGTAAGGCTCAACAAAGGGCTCAAATTCAAGCCCTGTCTTGCGTTTAAAATAGACATTACCCAGTGGGGAAGTTAGTGCCAGCTCCTTCCCTGAGATATTATATGTGCCCCCAAGTCCAAATGGCGAAGTCTTTTTTGGGTGTGTTGGGGACTGTGAGGTGCCTTCCAATAACCATTCTCTCTTTCTTCATGGCAGAACCTCAATTTTATTCAGGGTGTCAATAACTTCAGCTAAAAAAACCCCACAAAACACATTTCCCAGCCTATCTTGAAGTTAGAGATGGTCATGTGACACATTTCTGGCCAATGAGATGTCAGTGGAAGTCACTGGCTTATTAAGGAGGGGAGACTCAACTGGCAGGCAGTCTCAGCTCTTTGTATTGGTCCTCCCTCACCCTGCCTCCAGGAATGTGAAGTTGATGGCTCCAATCTTAGCAGCCATTATGTGAGAATGAAGATAAAGCCTCATCCTAGGAATAACAGAGTGAAGAGCTGGAGGAACCTGGGTCCCTGGTGTTGTGAAACTGCCATCCTAATTCCAGGTTACCTTCCTCTGGATTTCTTTTATACCATTTAAACAAAACTTCTAATTTGTTCAAGTCACACTTTTTTGAGAGTCTCTGTTTCTTGCAGAAGGTCTTAATTTTTAATAGATACTCAGTATATCTCCTTCTTGCTGCCTGGTATATAGACAGCTTGGCTGGGACTCCAGTGGCTTTCTTATAAGTTCCTAAATGCCAGATCCTCCCTCACACTTTTTCACCAATAGATTACAGATTAGAGAAAATTCACTAAGAAACTGTATTAGCTTAGCAATAGAAAGATGGAATAATTTAGAAATAAGATTTGTATAGATGACTTAGCTCTGAAAGATGGCTAAAGCTATTGCTGCTAATAGAACTCTGAAAGG
Organism: Eonycteris spelaea; assembly: GCA_003508835.1. Taxonomy (NCBI): domain Eukaryota; kingdom Metazoa; phylum Chordata; class Mammalia; order Chiroptera; family Pteropodidae; genus Eonycteris; species Eonycteris spelaea. The sequence continues at coordinate 1,720,178 of PUFA01000129.1, forward strand.
TAGAGACTGAAAAGCGTACAATAGGCTCAGCAACATGAAGGTCACTGGCCTTTAGCAAAAGGAATTTCTGTGACACTGCGGCACGGAGTCCATAATGCAGGGAACAGTGGGGGAACAGTGGCAATGAGTATAGACAACTCTTCAGAGAAATCTGGCTGTGCAGGGCGGAAGGAGAACAGTAGCGAAAGAAACAATTAGGGGAGATTGTTCTTTTCTAATGAGAGAGGCATGGACATGTTTAAAGCTTGCCTGTAAGGGTCTAACAGAGAGGGAGAAGATGAAGATATAGAAAATAAAAGAGGTGATTGACAGGATGAGGCCTTGAGAAGGGGACAGGGAGGGACTGACTCAGGGAACAGGTGAGGGACCTATTCTATAGGTAGGAGGGGTGACCCCACTAGGTCCCACTCTTGATTCATAATGAACTTAGAAATGACACCAACTCCCTCATTTTTTCACAGTTGGTACGATTATGCTGGGTTCCTTTTCCTATAATGGGACATCAATGTTTTGAATCTGAGTGACCCTCTCAACATTTATCCCGGTTAATTTCATCAGAATAGGCTCAGTCATTACCAGAGAGAGCCAAGTTTCGTTTGTCTTATTTCTTTCCTCTAGTATAGTAAATGCACTTCTCATCTTTGAATCACTTGCAAAATGTCATAAATATATCAATTAATATTTATTCTTCTTTTCTTTATCCTAATCCTGGAGGTTGGTGAGGGAGAAGATAGAGACTTTGAATCTCTACATATTATAGGGAAAGAATGGGGCAAGAGAAAAGAGTAGATATCGAGACCCAGAGAGATGAAGGGACATTCTCAAGGACACACAGAGAAGGACACAGCTGGAGCTTCAGCCAGAATCAGGTCTCTTGCATCTTGGTTAGGGTTCTGTCACCTCTACTCTGCTGATGCTGATAGCCCACTGGTAACTTTGGAGTTTCATAAATGCCTCTTTGTCTTTTACTCCATGACTAGTGTGTTACCTGTAGATGTGAATTGAAGCGCTGGAAAAACTCCAGGGTCATAACCAAGATTAAGATTTTTTTTCAGCTACAATTAACACCTAGCTAAAACAATTTAAGCAGTAAGTTCCAAGATCTGCGTTAGCAAGATGGAGACTGAGGGGAACCAATGGGATAAATCAGTCCAAATCCGAAGGCCTGAGAACCAGGAATGCAGATGGTATAAGTTCCAGTCTAAGTCTGAGTCTGAAGCAGGAGAAGATCAGTGGCCCAGCTCGAAGACAGTCAGTAATAGAAAGAGAATTCTCTTGCTCAGCCTTTTTGTTTTATTTAGATCTTCAACAGATTAGATGAGGCCCACCCACTTTGGGGAGGACAATCTCCTTTTCTCAGTCTACGGATTCAAATGTTAACCTCATCCAAAAACACCCTGACAGACACACACAGGATAATGCTTAATCAAATACCTGGGCATCCCATGGCCCAATCAAGTCACAGAACACACAAAATCTGCCAGCACAGATTCCAAATGATTCTGGCATTCTGATCCAAGGTTGTACTGGTAATGTTTGCATTTAGAAAAAAAAATTAAAAAATGACATTGTGGAAATCCTAGAAGCTGTCTCGCCACCTCAGTCTTTCTTTGTCTTTGAGAAGAAGAATCTCATTCTTTGTTTATTCTAGGAATGAAATTAGTATGAAAGTCTAGAATGATGTTATTGAGATCGGGGCCACTGAGCTCTTATACTCTGCTGCTCAAGCCATTTCATTTGTCTTATCTCACTCAAGGAGCACATTTTTCTTTTGTGCATTGTACAATGCCAAACAAAGACTTGGAGGAGATGCAAGTACATTCAGGTACATTTATGTCTAGAAAGAGAGGAAGAATGTGAACAGAATACAGAATGTAAAGACATTTTGATGGCGTTCATAAGGGTGTGATGTAGTGAATAAAATAGCATTAAATAGACTTGAAAGTTTTTAAAATGTTAGTAAATAAGTATATATAAGTAGATAGTTTTTACTCATGTGCCAAGCACTGTTTCAAGTGCTTTACTTGCATTAAGTCTTTTAATATTATTAACAGCCTGTGAATTAGGTCTTATTATCATCATCAGTTTACAGATGAAGTTACTGAAGCACATAGTAGTTAAGAGACTTACCCAAGGTCACACAGCTACAAAGTAGACAGGAATTTGGCTCCAAAGTCTATGCTCTTATCCCCCTCACTACTTTAACTTACTGTTCCTTAAGAAAATGAAAAAGTGCAAAATCCATCCAAGAAGTGAGAAAATCAGGCACAAAATTGCTGAGAGCAAAGACTTCAGTATACTAAAAATTAATGAAAGAATCAAGTAATGGTGTAGCAAGGACTCCAAGGGATAGGTCCATAAGAATTCTTCAGTTATAGAATACAAATTTGCAGGTCCCAGTTGGCCAAGCATTTATTTAAATCTGGGAGAGTCAAGTCTTGCATCTAGTAAAAAAAAAATCCAGCTGAAAAACAACTCAGCCTGCTGAATTGGCAATCTTAGTTACTATTGTTGCGTAGAGTGAAATCGTTTTCTTAGTAACAAAGTTTATTTTAACTCCTGGAGAGTTCAGAGTTAAATATAAAGATGATAAAATAAATGAAATCCACTGTATTAGTATTTTTTTTTGTCATATGCAGGAATGATTTTTATGTTAGAAAGCAACTGGGGAATTGATTCTAGACTTGTGATTTTTAAGAGCAATGTATGAGACTGTGTTAAGTTTATAAATACTGCTGAGATGTTTTAAGAGAACTTCAGATTGACTATATTTTATCAATTTAATTAATTAGGTTTTCCTGGGTGGTCAAAGTACTTAGAGAAGTTTTTGTTTGTCAAATCAGACAAGTAAAGTACTTAAAAAGAAGAAAAAATATGAATATGAATATATTACCATTGAGAATGCAACTAGAATTGTTTTAAGAAACTTACTTAACATTGTTATGGAAAGGAAGCCTATCTTACCACCAAAAAAGCTGGAAGTCCTCTGTAGCTTGTTGCTAGGGTTGTTGCCAAGAACTAGCTACCCAGCCTGGGACTACATTTCCCAGACTCCCTATGGTTAGGTGGACCCAATGACCAGCTATAATTTGTGAGAGGAAGTAGAAGTTATGTGTCCCCTCTGGAGCAAAGAGGTTAGGTATCTGGCTTGCCTTTCCCGTGAGCTTCTCTTTATTGAGTGGTAACCTTAGAAGTCACACATGTTGAGGGTGAAGTCTTTACGAGATGGAAAGATCCTGAATTCCTGAATCACCCTTTGAAGTAGAGACACCAAGCACCTAACCAAGAACATCCACGTGGTCTTTACATGAGCAGAAATAAACTTTTGCTGTGTTAAGCCACTTAGATTTGGGGGTTGCTTCTTAACAGCTATTATTGTATGCTGACTGGTCCAGTTGTTAATGAGACTGTGTGCTGGTTATACTGTTCCTCCAGACTATCCTCCACACTTCTCTGCCTTGTCCTGAGCTCCAGGGAGACATCTGCAGCCTGTATGATTCATGCTTCCTTGTCCTCCTGTTTCCAGTTGGGTTTAGTCAATGGGAGAAACTAGCAAGAGATTAGAGAGTGGAGGAAGAAAGAGAGCAGAGTATTTCTTTCTCCAGCCTCCTCCCTTGGCTTGGCAGGGGCTGTGGTTCCTCACCTAAGGCCATAGCTCTTGCTGGATTCAAATGTTCCTTTTCCCACCCTTGCCCTTCACCCTAAAGGTGGAACGGCTGCCAAGGGCTTCACCCTCCCATGTTGGTTTCCTTAATCAAATCCGCATCTCTGCAAATAGTCCCTTATTTGCACTTCCTTCAATTAAACCCTTTTGAGTAAGCCATATGTTTTCACTCGTGAAGTTGATATTGACTGAGTTTGTGACTGTTTAAGAAAGTTTAAATATTAATCAATGTTTCCTTTGGAATTTAGGATTAAACCTTACCGGTTTTATTATTGATAAATATGTCTTAGTTGATTTTTGCCACAATAGTAAAAACTACCCCAACAATGCTTGTAAGGAACATTTATCCTCAAGCTCTTGAGTCCAAAGATCAACTATGGGGTTCAGCAGATCTAAGCTGGGCTCAGCTGGGTGACTCTGCTATAGACTGCTGGTTAGCTGGACTGGATCTAGGCCATGGGTTTGGTTTTGATCTGCTTCTGGGTTTTCTTCTGGAGCCAAGGCTGAAGGGGCATGTTCTAACGACAGATCACTAGAACTCAGGAGAAAAAGCCAACCCAGATAAACATATTTAGCCTCTGCTAACATCTGTTTGGCTAAAGTAAATGTTACAGCTAAGCCCGAGGGTGTAGGGCATGGCCTATCCTGAGGCCATGGCAAAAGAGTGATGTTTAACCCTATTACAGGAGAGTGAAGTATTGGAACCAATAATTTTTTCCACCACAAATAATAAGTCTGTTTATTAAATATAGAGTTTATACTTGTGACCCATTAAATTTAATATTAACTTAAAGCCTAGTGATCACAAACATTTTTCGATGTATGAAAGCTACCTTTCAAATAATAATTACCAATGCTTATATGGAAGTATGATTTCCTAGTAATACTTTGTGTTTGAAGGACTTGGGTGCACCTTTACATGTATTAACTCACTTAACTCTTAAAACAACCTCATGAGATAGGTGCTGTTATTATCTACATTTTTACGACTGAGGATACTGCGGTACAGAGATGTTGAACAACTTCCCCATGGTCAACACAGCAGGTAGGGGCAGGAGCAGAGCCAGGCTCTGGAGTTCATCTTTTAACCTGTGTACTCTACTGCCTCTTGAAGACATCCAGACTATTCAGAAGGCAACTGAGTAGAAATCTGCAGGCTTTCAAGTCTGTGCTCCTTTTGCTTTTGTTCACATCAATGACATACTTCTTGACTGCCAGGGTCAGGCTGAAGCCAGCAGGACAGCACCCTTGACTTCTGTCCTTGCTTCATTGTTCCAGACTTGGCCCTGGTCCTCCCTGACTTTCTTTCTGTTTCTTCTGCTTCTCTCTCATACTCACCAACCTGGACCCTCCCTACACCCACGCAAAACACTGTGCACCTGGTAGAGGGAAGCTGCAGGGCTTTTAGATCCAGCAGATCTGGCTCCAATTTCTCTGTGTCCTCTCACAGGTCTCTGAGTTTCACTTTGTGAAAATGAGACAAAGGCAACACTGAAGGATCAAGATTGTTCTGAGCATCAAATAATATAATAATAAAATTCATTCATCCCTTTCTCTAGCAGATATTAACTATGAGCCAGGCCCTAGGCTAGGGTACAGTACAAGCAAACAGAAGTGGTACTGCTTTTCAGGGAACAAGGGAAATAGGCAGCAAACACACACACACACAACACACACATTAATATACAATTACAAACTCCAATTAAGACTGTGACTAGAAGGTTCTGGGACACCAAAAGAGGAACTTGACCTGTTCTGAAAAAGGCATCTTTGAAAAAAATGATATTTAACCTGAGATTGGAAATAAAAGCCAGACAAAAGAAACATGAGAGTATGGAAGTCTTCCAGGAGAGAGAATAGCATGTGAACTTGAATGATTTTCACGGATCACTGAGATCTTGGAACAATCTGCTTAGGACCTTCCCCTCGAGGCTAACCTCACACATCCATAGTATAATTCTTACTTGTGAGCAAATGACACTTCCTTTTTCCTTAAATGTATGGCAAGCCAGGTGTTGAAAGAGGTAGTCAAGATGGTCTGACTACTGGTTGACCCTCGAGCTGCACCTGGGCTCCTTATTCCTGCCTTGTCTTTGGAAAGTATTTTCTACTACACCATTCCCACAGTGGGAGCTGTTCTAAGGTTGCAGCCTTAAGAGAGTAATGTGCTGTGGAGACAATCTGGACAGTATAAGCAACAGATCCCAGTTAAAGGCTCTATACAAACTTGAAGATTCTGGTGGGTGGATAAAAAGATCTACTCATCTTGCAAATATCCAAGACAAGCCTCACATGGAAGTTTCCTTGCTTATTAAAGCTGCCATCTACCAATCTGGCTCTTTCCTCAGTCTTTTTTTTTTTTTTTTGCCCTCCAGTTACAGCGCCAATTTACAAACCAATACCAGGGATTTTGTTTCTACTTCAGTCCTCTGAACTGCTGAACCCCCCTCTTCTTGTTTCCTTCAACATACGTTTATTGAACCTCAGCAAGGACTAGATTTGGGGAGGAGGAAAGGCTAGTGACTATGTGGGTAAGAATACAATCTCCCCAAGAAAGACGATCATTCTCTTAGTCAACGATTATGCCTGCTCTGAGCATTTCTGTGCACAGCTCTGGGGAAGAAAAATGAATAGGACATGGCTGCATTTCCTTGGAGCCAGAAGTGGCTATCAGGCACTTTAGTAGGATATCAGAAATAAATTGGATTATTTCTTTCCTGAGTGCCCTTCCTCTTGGCCAAGTGTGCTGTTTTCATTAGATCAGGATGCAAAGCTGGCTTAACCAGTCTCTAAGACCATTAGCTTTCAGAAGACTCAGATATGGCCCAGGATATGCAGCTGAGTTCCTATGGGTCACTTGAAGCTTCTTCCACAAGGGACAAGTCGACTAGAGCCCGATTGTCAAAGATAAAAAAATTTGGCCTTTGGTTCAGTGACACCAGTGCCAGCTGGGAGCAGCCTAAATGATTAAGTGTAGAGGAAATTCAAGTTATATAAGAACTGGCCGATTTGTTAAAGTAAGCCAGAAATGAGTCTGCAGGCAGGGAGAAGTGGAGGTTTTATTATGGTGGTAAAATAGTAACCTGCTGCAGTGAAAAAGCTTTAGGTCACCCACTAGGAGAGGCTACCTCTGGCTGACCCTAGACAGCACTTGGAGTGTGATGTGCACAGGGCTCCAGGTAGTCTTCAAGGGGCCATTTCTTCTCTATCTCTCAGGGCAGCAGCAAACAACCTGCTCGTCTCTGGGTCTTGATGCCCAGGAACTATAGCTTTGTTTGCTATAAGGAACTGGTGTTCGAGCTCCTAGTTAATCAAACTGAAAAAAAGCAAGCACATCCTCACTTAGCTAACTTTCCCTTCCTGACAATCACCCTCGAGCTGGCAGAGACGCTAGAAATCACAAAGAATTCATCTCTGAACTGAAATCACTGGTCACAACACTTCCTTGAGGCAAGTTATGGTTGAATTAACCCTATCCCCACTTCAAAGTCGCAGGAAGAGTTTTCCCATTTTGATAGAGCTGGTTAGGCAGGGGAGTGTACAGTAGAACCAGCACTGACCGGTCTCAAGAGCACAACTCCTGGGTGCAAGTTGTAGCTCTGCTAGCTACAAAAATTGGAACAATTCATGCAATCTCTCATAAGCTGGGTCGTCATATCTGTGAAAACCCTTTGTAAGCAACGATATCTTTTTACTATACGGACACGATAAGTACAATGCTTTGCTGACCAGGAAAGCATAACATGCCTCTCAGAGCTGTTTCTAGAAAATAGTCATCAGCAATTGCTACTTCAGAGCTCCCCTCTGGCAGGGTTTGCTTTCTGCTGGCTGCCAAGAGGCTGGGAGCTGCATTTGGGATTCACCTACCCCAAGGTTGTAGGTTTCTCTGGCATTTCTTTCTACTCTCTGCAGATTTACTTGGTTCATTTTTCTCTTTTATTTACATGACCTTGTATTTATGTATCTCTTTCTTAAATCGTTTTTGGGACACAGCAGGTTATTATTAAGTACATACTGTACACACATAGGAACACCGGTCATTTTGCATGGCATTGTTTTGTCTACTTTTTAAACACGTTGTTTGCGACTTAGGCTAGGTCATAGGAAAATACAATACAATCGCCCCTGAGATGAGCCACAGGATAAGCCCCCAGCACTGCTCCTGGCTTCTGAAAATGGTCCTACTAATGCTGGTTTCAGTAGAAGTTCACCTGACTCTTCCGGGTACAAAAGCATTAAGTGGCTGTGCAGGTCTGTTAGAGGGATTCGACTCACTTAGCTTTCCTCCGGGCGTCTTTCGCCAGAAAATGTCAGTGGAGTAAGCGGTGGAGGGCGGAGGCGGCGCAAAGGCTGAACTTGGCGAACCCAAGTGTGAAGGGCGGGCGAGGTCGTGAGGCTGGTTAAAAGGCAAGGGAGGGGCCGTGGTGGTAGGGACACTGGAGGTGGGCGCCGGGATTTTATTGATCTTTAAGGTGAAGCGAGACGTCCGATTATCCACTCAGAAGAAGAGGTCCTAGGTAGAGAGGCTGGGAGGTCCCAAGGGCAGAGCGGGGAGCCCGACTGCAGCCCTCGGGCGGGGCGGGCCCCGGGTTCAAGCGCGCTGCGAAGATGGTTCCCGCAGCTCGCGGAGGAGGATGACCGCGGAGGGAGACGGGCAGCGCGAGCGCAGCTGCACGCCCTGGTCCGAGAGCCGGCACGCGGCCCGTGCCCCTGTCCCGCCTTTCCCTGTCCGTCGCCATTTGGAGGTCTGGCTAAACCGCTGAATCCACGCGGTCCTCCGCGGACCACTGACCTGGTGGAGCCGGGCCGGCTGCGGGGCTCCACGTCCGAGGGGCGGAAAGTGCTCGGGCGTCCGACTCCCCCAGCCGTGGTTGGGCTCCCACTGCCTCCGCTTGCTAGCTGATCACCCCACTTGGCCTTAGTCTCCCCGTTCTAAAAGTGGGGCTAATAACTACCCACCTACGTACGGCCGTTGTAACGAATCCAAGGCATAAGGTAACCAACGCGTTTAGGGTCGGCTCGCACCTAGTGTCATGAGCAGGGGCCGTGGTCATTACTGTCACCTTCTCCCGCGGCGCAGGGCGAGGGCCATTCGAGGGTCTGTTCGCCGCGAGGTCCGCTCGTGCCCAAACAACAGCTTGGGTTGGAAGGACGGCGCCAAGCTGGGCTCACCCAGGAGCTGGGCGGGGGTTGGTGGTGACGCGAGATTCGGGGACCTGTCGCGCCTTCCTTCACCTGCCCTGCGCCCAGAGAGTTTGCCAGGGCGGGGCAGTGGGCGAGGGGTTGCCCAACTTGCTTCTGTCCTTCCGAGGCGGCGGGATTCGGGATGACTTCGTACAGGTGAGTGTCGCCGAGAGCGGAGCAGAGCAGAGCAGAGCAGAGCAGAGCAGAGCGGGAAGTCAAACTTGGCCCCAGCCCTGCGCGCCATCCGAGAGCCGCGAACGCCAGGGCCAAGGGAGGCAGCGGGTGTTCTCTAAATAACGTCCAGCGCGTCCTTCGCGTAGGGTGAGGACAGCAGGAAGGGGACAGACAACGGGTTCCCTCCGAAAACGCTGGTTTCCCAGTTGGAAAATTCGATGTGGACGTTGCCTTTCCTGACGGAGAAGGTGGGGTGCGGCCTTGGGAGCGCAGGGTTCGGGTCTCGCGGCTTGGAACCCGGAGGCTCTGAGCCAGGTTAGGGGCCTCTTTCCTGCGCCGGGGACTGAGTGCCTCGGGGACATGGGTTCCCCGCGGTGGCCGCGGGCTCTGAACCGTCGGAGAGCTGAGGCTGCTTCAGAAAAGACCCGAACCGTCGGGCATTTTGGAAAAGTCGATTTTCAGGTCCACAAGCACAGCTAGCCTGAAGGCGGAGTGATTGTCTGTTATGTGGCATAAAGAGCCTCCAAGGGTAAGCATAATAATTAAGGCGGGAAAGGAGACATGGAGGTTTATCTTAATGTTTAACAACTAGGAAGAAGGATCAGGAATACACTTGGTGCCTTTTTTTCACCCCCTAAGTATTTTCTTTGTATTTTTCAAAACTAGAACCATCATTTAGCAACGACGTGAAAGTTATCTCGCGAAAATGTAAAAACATGCTGGTGAGAGGATGTTTTATGAACATTAAACATATTTTGCACAGAGGATGTGGCGGAGCGAGGGGAAGGGAGGCAGCCTTTGCACCCGTCAATATCCCCGGGGAAAGCTTTCTTTCCAGCTGTCTCCTTCCCCAGTATTCCCCCACCCCACCTTCCTCATAGAGTGACGAGAAGTCCTGGCACCACCCTCCAAACAGGTGCCATTGAATTTAAAGCTGCAAACTCCTCTGCAGACCTGACTTTTCATGCCCAACTGGACAGCTGGAGTCATGCACGAAAGGTCTGGGTTTTCATTAATGTTGTTTGCTAACCTTATATCTCTCCATCTTAAGGGTGCTGGCCAGTATGACCTTGAGGGACCTAAAGTTCCTCCCTCAGAAGAAACTTCTTTTAAACTTTTCTTTGCTTTTTAAGCTTTCTTTTTTTTGTTTTAAAAAAAAATGTCTGATTTTGAAATGGGTAGTTTTGATTTTGTCCTTTCGAAGATAGGATAGCATAATAATAACAGGGGAAAAGGGGAGTTGGAGGTCTACTTTAAAGTTTATAAACTATAAAGAAAGATCAGAAATACGATCTGTGCCTTTTTGTCTCCAAAGTTTAAAGTTTCTTTTTTTGGTATTTTTTGGTAAACTAGAGCTGACAAGTATTTAACACTGACAAGGAAGTCATCTCATGAAAATGCAAAAATGTTTCCTCGGGCTTATATTTCATAAGCATTAAAATAAAGTACACATTGTACAGAGGGTGAGGTACCCTGACATACCCTACCTACCCAAGGCAGTAAATGATGAAAGGCCATGCAATAAACGCAATAAAAAGTAGATGGTAAATTCCTTTCCTAAACTCTGGAGCACTTATTTGTTATGTATAATTCCTATTTTAGTTTGCCTCAGTAGTGCTCACAGCAGCACCCTTTGAAGAAAGCACTCTTTTTCTGCTCTCTCTACAAGGTGCAGAAATGGAGGAAGTTAAGTTCCCTGAGGAAAGCATTAGATAGAGCAGATTGGAATTCAGCTCTATTTAAGCCTCAAGCCAGTGCTTTTTGATTGTGTGAGACATTTTATTCATAACATTTCATTTAATGAATATTTGATAATCCTACTATGTGATAACCCTACTAGGTGCTGGAATACAAATGTCTTGACCTCCTGAAGAAGTGGCGATTCTATCGTATTGGACATCATCAGCTGATCATTTTTAATACCCTCCCAAAGAACAGAACTATTTTCAGTAATCATCAGTAATAATGATGATTTTTTTGCTTTCTTCTTTCACCTTAAGATAATTTGCCTTTAGTAGTTACTTTAGTGCAAATATGCTGGCAACAAATTCCCTCAAATGTTGTTTGTCTGAAAATGCCTTTATTTCACCTTCATCCTTGTATATTTTTGCTGGTATAGAAGATATTTCAATATTTCTGGCTTCCCATATATTCTGTTGGAAAGTTAGCTAGCATTTTCTTTTGAAGAAATTCTCTTTTCTTCTCTGGCTGCTTTTAAGACTGTCCCTTGTCTTTAATTTCCAGCATTTTTACTATATTGTTCTTTGGTATGTGTTAATTTTTAAATTTTCCTCCTTGTGGCTCATAAAGCTTCTTGAAAGCATGGGTTTAAGTCTTTCATTAGTTTTGAAAGTTTTCAGTCATTTTTTTCTTCAGATATTACTCTATCCCATTCTCTCTCTCCTCCAATGCTCCGATACTCACTGCATCCTCTATGTCCTTACTTCTTTTCAATAATTGTTTCTCTACCTTTCATTTTGGCTGTTATCTTCTGACCTGTCTTCCAGTCTTGTCTAATTATCTGTTAAATTCTCACCCACTGAGTTTTTAATAGTTATTTTAATTTCTAAAATTTCAGTCTAGTTGTTGTTATAGTGTCCAATCCTGTGTTAAAATTCTCAATCATAACTTACAGTTCTTTAAGAGAGCAAGCATACTTATTTTATAATAGGTGTCTGATAATTTCAATATCGAAAGCCCTGGGTTTTTATTGTTTTAATTTCCTCATTTAAAAAAAAAAAAGTATCTCCACACGTGCCACACATTGTTGTTGTTAAATAGTTTGTAAAAATAATCTGAGATCTGGGATAACTTCCCCCAGAGATGATTTATGTTTGGGTTTGCTAGGCACTGTCAATGTGGGATCACTTCAGTTCACTTCAAGAAGTGGTCATGTCAATTCTCACTTCCAGTGAAGCCTACTGGCCATGCCTGGGAGTGTTGATCTGATTCTGGTTCACCTTTCTCCAAGGTATAGCCCATTGGAGTTCCAATACAAAACAAAGAGGATTCAACAGACGCCCCTACCCCCAACTTCATCCATGGTGGATCTTGGATTCTAATATTTATTCAATATTCTTAACTCGCAAGTGAGAACAAATATTTTCCTGTGTTTGCCTACATTATTTATTGTTGGGTCCGTCATTTCTTCACACTCTGTGCCCATCTCTTAATTGCTGTCCTATGTTTTTCTCATAAATGAATTAAGATTAAAGCTTTGACCTCATATCTGTTAAAAACCATGTCAGTAGTCCAAAATTACCACTTTTATTTCATTGTTGATTTTTACTCTGCAAACATCATATTTCATCTGATGCATACATATTTTGATCTTGTAGTTGTTTCTCTGATGTCATAATTCACAAAGAGATTAGTGGGATAAAACACATAAAAATCATGAGACTTCCTTATTAGGCAAAAGAAAAATTGAGACTAACCGGTTTAGATGGCCTGCAGAGACAGGTTGACATCAGGACCATCCCCGCTGGGGTACAGGAGTCCCTGGGGGCAAGGAGGATGCCTTCTTCTGACTCAGACCTAGGCTTCTCTCCAGTGTCTGCCTGGTGGCAAAACTTTGTACCTGGAGTGTGATAACTGCTTGGCAGGGTTAAACGGCTGCACTTGGCTTGAAGAAACAAGTTGCCATCAACAGATTACAGATGACTGGTTCATTTCTTTATTTCTCACTGACTTTTTATTAATGGGATTTTGGCCCTTTCTTGAATGTTTCTCAAATATGATCCAACCAGAATAGCAGACCCATACAATTATAATTGTAACATTCCCACTTAAGCACGTAAACGGTGTAATTTTAACAGTATAGAACATTTGTAGATATCTGATAAAAATTCCACCGTTGAACATTTTATTGGTAATCTCCAACCACAGTTCCTATTAATGACTGCAGCACAAAACGCTGTCCCTAACTGGAACTAGGTTTGCTAAAAAGAACTCCAAGCTGAGTAAAGTCTGATCAGACGATCAAACAACTAAGAGAAAGCAAAGGTCTGTTTTCTGCCAGAAGTTCCCTAACTTAATTAGTTCCAGTATAACTATTTTTTTCTGAATACTATTTTAGAAAATTGGATATTACAGAAATATATAAAAAAGTGAAAATTCCACATAAAATTTTTGTATATACTCCAGTTTTTCTGGACTTTGGTTTATTCTTCCCACTCATTTGCTTATTCTTAAATCAGTATCATGCTTTTAATAATTAACTTTTTAATTGTTTTATTCTTTAGCAGTAGCACAACCTAGGTACAGCCATTCCTCTTATTTACAATATTTTTTTGCTATTCCCTTGTGTTATTTCTGATAAATTTTAGAGTCATTTTGAAAATTAAAAAATCTTGATGCGGTTTCATTTATGTTATTATATTGAATTTTCAAGAATAAGAAATTTATCTCCATTTCTTAATTTTTAATTCTTTGTTCAATGACAAAATTAATACTTGATCACTGCAGATAAGAGAGAGACAGAAAGAGAGGGAGAGAGAGAGAGAATAGGAATATGCTGACACAAGTATATGTTGGTTGTGATTTTTGGTAAAACCTTTCCTTATTCCCTCAAAAAAAGAATATGTTAATTGCAGGATTCTTTACCATCATCTGATTTTTAGCATTGGCCACAATTAACAACTGATATGTGTCATTTCAGATATTTCTCTATGACTATACACTTTAACTATACCTGCACTCTGATATACAATACAATAGTTTTTGTTTTTTAAGAACTCATATTGTAATTTCTATATGTTCAGTCATTTGCTTTTATTCTTTTTTAGAAATGCATTTCATTATTTATTTAAATGTTTAAGCTCTCAGAGTAGGGTTTTACAAGGGAATGAACACATGAAAAATTATTTCTCCCAAAGAACTTAAACCACACATTTCCAGACAGCATAAATATATGATTGAACTAATGACAATATACATTGCATTTTGTCAATTACATAATAAAACACATTATCAACTATCCAAATATTAGGTTGCACAGCTCGAAAGGTGTGTATTAGATGTCTATTCAATTGATTACCAGAAACTCACTTTTTTTAAATTACTTTGAAGAGAAATTTATTTTTTTTTAATTTATTTATTTAAATTAGTTTCAGTATACAGTACATTGGTTAGACATCTAAATAGTTCATAAAACTCTCCCCCCAATTACTCCCTCCCTCCTCTGGCCCTCCACCTAGCCATCATATTAATGCTAACTGCATTCCTTTGCCGTGCTCCCCATCCCTGTGCCCAACTATCAACTACTAATTTGTACTTCTTTAATCCTTCACCCCATTCTCTCAGTCCCCCAACCCCTGCTCCTCTGTCCATCACCAAATTGTCCACTACATTTGTGAGTCTATTTTTGATTAGTTTGTTTTTTTGTTCCTTAGATTCTGCATATAAGTGAAATCATATGGTATTTATCTTTCTCTGTCTGACTTATTTCACTCAGCATAATAACCTCTAGGTCCATCCATGTCATTGCAAATGGTAGGATTTCTTTTTTTTAATGGCTGAGTAATATTCCATTGTATATATGAACCATAATTTCTTTATCCAATCATCTTGTTGGGCATTTAGGTTGCTTCCATATCTTGGCTATTGTAAATTGTGCTGCCATGAATTTGGAGTGCATAGATCTTTATGAATTATTGTTTTGGTTTTCTTTGGATAAATATCCAGAAGTGCAATTGCTGGGTCAAAAGGTATATCCATTTTTAATTTTTTGAGAAACCTCCATACTGTTTTCCATAGCAGCTGTACCAATTTGCAATCCCACCAACAATGTATGAGGGTTCCCTTTTCTCGCATCCTTGCCAACACTTGCTGTTTTTTGATTTATTGATGATAGCCATTCTGACAGGTGTGAGGTGATATCTCACTGTGGTTTTAATTTGCATTTCTCTGGTTAGCGACCTTGAGCATCTTTTCATATGTCTGTTAGCCATCTGTATTTCCTCTTTGGAGAAGTATCTGTTCAGGTCTTCTGTCCATTTTTAATTGGATCATTTGTGTTTTTTGTTGTTGTTGAGTTGTATAAGTTCTTTATAAATTTTGGATATTAACTCTTTATCAGATGTATTATTAGCGAATATCTTCTCCCAAACAGTCAGTTGTCTTTTTTTTGTTGATGGTTTCCTTTGCTTTACAAAAACTTTTTAGTTTGATGTGGTCCCATTAGTTTATTTTTTCTTTTGTTTCCCTTGACCAAGGAGATATATTTGAAAAGAAATTCCTGTTAGTAATATCAGAGTTTACTGCCTATATTCCTTCTAAAAGTTTTATGCTTTCACATCTTATGTTTAAGACTCAACACCATTTTGAGTCTATTCTTGTATACAGTGTAAGAAGATGGTCCAACTTCTTTTTTTGCATGTATCTGTCCAATTTTCCCAATACCATTTATTGAAGAGACTATCTTTACCCCATTGTATATTCTTACCTCCTTTGTCATATATTAAGTGATGTTTAGGCATGGATTTATTTCTGGGCTATTTTATTCCATTGATCAATGTATCTGTTTTTATGTCAGTACTATGCTGTTTGATTACTGTAGCCTTGTAGTATAGTTTGATCTCAGGTAGTGTGATACCTCCAACTTTGTTTTTCTTTCTCAAGATTGCTGTGGCTATTCAAGGCTTTTTATGGCTCCATGTAAATTTTAGTATTATTTGTTCTAGCTCTCTGAAAAATGCCATTGGTATTTTGATAGGGATTGCATTGAATCTATAGATTGCTTTGGGTAGTATGGCCTTTTAACAATGTTGATTCTTCCTACCCATAAACAGGGTATATGCTTCCATTTATTTGTATCTTCTTCAATTTCTTTTTTCAATGACATAATTTTCTGAAAACGAGTCTTCTACCTTTTTGGTTAATTTGATTCCCAGGTATTTTATAGGTTTTGATGCAATTGTAAATGAGATTGTTTTCTTAATTTCTCTTTCTGAAAGTTCATCAGAATATCATTTAATCTGGCTAAGGGTCTGTCAATTTTGTTTATCCTTTCAAATAACCAGCTCTTGGTTTCATTAATCATTTGAATTTTTTCTAGATTCTATTTCATTTATTTCCGCTCTGATCTTTATTATTTCCTTCCTTCTGTTCACTTTGGGCTTTGTTTGCTTCTTTTTCTAGTTCTTTTAATTGTAAGGTTAGTCTATGGCTATGCTACCCTGAACAAGCCCAATCCCATCTGATCTCAAAAGCTAAGCAGGGTTGGGCCTGGTTAGTACTTGGATGGAAGACCACTTAGGAAGACCAGATGCTGTAGGCGTAAAAAATTAAAAAATAAGGGATTGTAAGCTGACAAGTTCCTTGCAATCTGTGAAGTCAACCCAGGGTTGCCTGCCTAAAAAATAAAAATAAAAATAAATTAAAAAATAATAATAATTGTAAGGTTAGATTGTTTATTCGGGTTTTTTTTTTTTATTTTCTGAAGGTAGGCCTATATTACTATGAATTTCCCTCTTAGTATTGTTTTCGCTGTGTCCTATAAATTTTGAGTTGTGTTCATTTTCATTTGTTTCTAGGTATCTTCTGATTTCTTCCTTGATGTCATTAGTAACCCATTCATTGTTTGGTAGTATGTTATTTAGTCTCCATGTGTTTGTGTATTTTCTGTTTTTTTTTTTTCTTGTAGTTGATACCTATTTTCATACCACTGTGATCACAGAAGACAGTTGATATGATTAAATCTTCTTAAATTTATTGAGATTTGATTGTGTCCTAACATGTGGGCTATCCTTGAAAATGTTTCATGTGCACTTGAGAAGAATTTATATTTTGCTGCTTTGGGGTACAATGCTCTGAAAATATCTATTAAGTGCACCTGTTCTAGGCCCATTGTTTCCTTGTTGATTCTTTGCCTGGAAGATTTGTCCATTGGTGCCAATGGGGTGCTAAAGTCTCCTAATATGAGTACATTACTATTTATCTCTCCTTTTATGTCAGTCAATAATTGCTTTATGTACGTAGGCGCTCCTATGTTGGGTGTGTGTAAGTAAAGGGATTTATCCATCCTTTATTATTATGTAATGCTCTTTTTATCTCTTATTATAGCCTTTGTTTGGAAGTCTGTTTTATCTGATATAAGTATTGCTACCCCAGCTTTTTTTCATTTCTATTTGCGTAAAATCTCTTTTTCTAGCCCTTTAGTTTCAGTCTGTGAGTAGCGTTTGATCTGAAGTGGGTCTCTTGCAGACAGCATATGCATGGGTCTTGTTTTCTTATCTATTCGATTACCCTATGTCTTTTGATTGGAGCATTTAATCCATTTACATTTAAAGTGATTACTGATAGGTATATTATGATTGCCATTTTATTATTCATATTTGTTATTTCTATTTTCTTTTTTACCCCTTCTCATTTTATAGAAGACCCTGTAACATTTTTTGGTGATGAATTCCTTAAACTTTTTCATGTCTGGGAAGCTCTTTATCTCACCTTCCATTTTAATCAAAAGCCTTGCTAGGTAGAGTATCCATGATTGTAGATTCTTGTTTTTCATAACTTTGAATATTTCTTACCATTCTCTTCAGGCCTGCAAAATTTCCATTAAAGTCAGCAGACATTCTTATGGGGGGGTGCCCTTGTAAGTAACCAGTTTCCTTTTCTCTTGCAGCTTTTTAAGATTCTCTCTTTGTCTTTGACCTTTGGCATTTTAATTATGATGTGTTTTGGTGTAGGTCTGTTTGAATTCTGATTTGAAACTCTTTGTGCTTCCTGAACTTGTATGTTTAATTCAGTTGCCAGGTTAGGGAAGTTTTCTCTCATTATTTCTTCAAATAGAGTCTCTATCCCTTGCTCACGCTCTTCTTCTTCAGGTATTCCTATGATTCGGATATTTTTATGCTTCAATGTTGTCCCAGAAGCCTCTTAAACTATCTTCATTTTTTAAAATTCTTTTTTTTTTTGTTGTTCTGATTGGGTATATTCAGCTACCTTGTCTTCTGATTCGCTGATTTGATCTTCTGCCTTGTCCAATCTACTGTTGAATCCTTCTAGTGTATTCTTCATTTCGGTTATTGTATTCCTCATTTCTGTCTGGTTCTTTTTTATGGATTCTATGTAATTTTTTTATGCTGTTGAGGTTCTCATTGTACTATCCATTCTCCCATAAGTTCCTTGAACATCCTTATAACCATTATTCTGAACTTTGTCTTTGGTAGGTTGCTTGCCCCCATTTCATTTAACTTATTTTCTGGACTTTTCTCTTGTTGTTTCATTTGTGGCACGTTCCTTTGGTTTCTCATTTTATTAGCCTCTCTGTGTTTGTTTCTATGTGTCAGGAATATTTGTTTTGTCTCTCTGCTTTGGCCAGATGGCCTAATGTGGATGGTGTCCTGTGTGGCCCAGTGGAGCACTCTCCCTGATCCCTTATGACGGGAGCTCTGGACGTCACCTTTGTGTGGGTTGTGTGTGATCTTCTGTTGTCACCAAGCCTCTATTGTTGTTAGTAGATCAGTGGGTGGGATTAACATTCAGGCTGACTAATTGTGGGAACTGGCTGCACCCTCAGGATAAGAGTTGTTGTGGGGGGGCTGACCCCACTGAGTGGGATTTGCCCTAGCAGGCTTGTACTTGTTGCAACCACCCTTTGTGTGTACCACTACTGGAACTAGTCAGGAGTTGCTCTGTTGTGATCCGATGCCAGCTTCCAGATGCGTTGGTTTTGTGGCCCCTTGGGAGGGGCTCCCTGTAGGCCAAGGTCAGCCGCTGCTTTTGATTGCTCAGGGCTACCCGGTGAGAACTACAAAGCGATATGCTGATGGTTGTTGCCTATGCTGGATCCGTAGGTAAGTGGAAGAGACAGCGCTGTAGGCAGCTCTCAGTTATCCCCCGTCCCTGACCTATGGCAGTTTAGTGGAGGGACCAGTGCTCCTTCCTCAAGGCCTGACGCTGCATATCAGTCGCCTGTAAGTCTCTGAAACTGGATGAGCCTCTGGGTGATACGCGTTTTGGGTGGCGCAAGGACCCTGGGAGCCTCCTGGGTCTAGTGAGTAAATTTCCCCCTGCCACTGCAGTGTCAGTTAACGTGCCCGCGCTGTCTCTATGGCTCGCTGTAGACATTTCCACTTGTAGCAAGGTCAGCTGCTGCCCATCCTGGGCCTAAATGTGCTACCCCAGAGCATGGGCAGCTGCCTGTCAATGTGCAGTGGGCACTTTGTGTACTGGATGGGGCAGGAGCTCAGAGAACCAAAGTTTGTGTGGATTAGGAGATCCAGGAAGAGGAAGAGCAGGGCTGTGGCAGTTCACTGTCAATGGGCCACCAGGAACAATTTGTGGATAGGGTGGGGCGAGTTCTCAGAGAAACAATAGTGGTCAGATAAATACAGCATCCTTCTGGCTGTAAATTTGGTAACTGTTGTGAGTTCCCACAGAAGACCCAGATCACAGCAAGACCAGCTGTGGTGTGGGACTAGCCCACATTTCCCCCGATATTCAACCAAGTTCATGCTGGCAGCAGTGATCTGCCTGACCCTATGTCTGAAATGCTGCTCACAGCACTGGCCGCTGTTGCTGGGATTAGAAATTCCGCTCTCAGAGATGGCCCCGTTGTGAATGAATACTTGGCCCTGAATCACTCTGAGCAGGGCTTGGAAGCCATCCAGCAATACCGGCCCGGGGCAGTCGGCAGGTTAGGCCCCGTGGGCTGGAACTCTGTGCTGGAGAGCTGCTCCTTGAGACCAGGACACCCCTCTCCTTCTGGAGAGCCTCTGCAGCCTCGCTCTCCCTCCAGGTGATCTTCCACCCCCCGGGGGGGGGGGTGGTCCAGCCAGATCCCCTGGGGGCGGGGAGTGGTCCAGCCAGATTCGGGACTTT
Organism: Eonycteris spelaea; assembly: GCA_003508835.1. Taxonomy (NCBI): domain Eukaryota; kingdom Metazoa; phylum Chordata; class Mammalia; order Chiroptera; family Pteropodidae; genus Eonycteris; species Eonycteris spelaea. The sequence continues at coordinate 1,740,027 of PUFA01000129.1, forward strand.
GCCCCTTCTATCGACTTTGATGTGGCTCCTTTATATTATAAGGTGTAGGTGTTGGACTTCAGGTGATTCTCCACATTGATTATTTCATAATTTGGTTGTAATTTCCATGTGGTCCTGCGAGGAGACAAATCCTGCTTTTATCTAGTCTGCCATCTTCCTGCTCTCTGGAAACTCACTTTTTAAGAGAAGTTAGCAAGAAAAGGAAAATAATAGTGGTAAGCAACTTCCAAGGTATAAAAACATTACAAGATGTTGAGAAACTTTATGATTAAATATAGTTTTAGCTGCAAAACAAAGCATCACTACCTTCTAAATATGTTTACTAAAGGATATATTCTACATGTTTTGCATAAACAAAGGCAACATTTTACTAAATATGCTTAATAGCCTTATCCTTTTCCAGGCCCTTCCTGTAAAGTTATATCCCAAATGCAAACATTCAATTAACTGTAAGACTTTTTAATCTGAAGACATTAAAGATGTGCTTCTCTACAATGTAGATTTTCAAAATGGAGGTTTTCTATCACAGCACAAAATGAGATTTCTAGAAAGATAAAAAATTACTGTACGATTTGGTTAAAATTCAACAAAAATCCAGCAGTTGCCTCAAACTGGTATATACTGGTACAAATATGGGAGATTTAACATAAAATGAGAAGGCAAATAACCATATAGGCCCTTCTTTCAACATTTAAAATGACTGAAGGGGTAAATCATAGAAGATCTAGGGTGTTCAGAGTCCCTGGAATTTTAATTCTATATGATACTAAAAATATACAAGTATTGAGCTGGGTATTTTGGTAATTTAATCTCTAAATTTCTTATACGTTAATAAGATTCTGGCATGAGAATAGATTCAAGGAAGACTTACAACTCAAACGGCATGATTTCAGGAAATTCAACAGTACAAATGAGAAGCACATTTTAACTGCTGAACAGCAAGGATCTTTTGCTAGGACCAGGAGACTAGGCTCCTGGGGGCCACCTTAATAGTCTATCTGCCACATAGGTCCACATGTTTTTTCTTAAGTTTCTGCTGCCTGGATATTCTATCTTTTTGTGTTGTTAAAGTGAATTAGATCTCTTTTCATTATGTTTGTTGGCTTATAAAAAACTGGGTAGTAGTGTGTGTTTGAAAGTGTGATCTGGTTTTGAATCCTGCATCCATCACTAACCAAGCAATTTACTTTTCCTCTTTAAGCTTCAGCCAATGCATCTGTTAACCGGGTGGAGTAATAGAACCTCATTATGTTGTGAGAACTAAATGATGTAATGTACGCATAGCTCTTGGCAGAGGGTTAGACATAGTGAGTGGTAATTAGATAACAAGAATAATAATTATTGATTAAAATATTTTCCTGTTTTTGATGACTATAAATAAAGCTGCTATTTTTTTTAGTTAAACAAATACATTTATTTCATAACTAGCTACCCTACTAAAATCTTACGATTTCCATGGTTTCTCATTGAATACATTTTAGTTTTCCAAGTATGCAATTATTTCATCTGTAAATAATTATGGTTCTTATTCCCCTTTTTGTTATATATCTTTTTATTCCATAAACTGATCTTATTGCATTGATTAGTGCTTTACGATAATGTTAAATGATAGTAGTGGGTATTTTTATTTTGTTTCTGTCTAAAATGAAATTCTCCGGTGTTTCACTGTTAAACATAATGATGGCTTTTGAGTTGAAATAGAAATCTTTTGCTTCGTTAAGAAAGTTATCCACCTCTTCTTATTTAGCTTGAGGAATTTCTATTTAATTGTTGACAAATCCCAAAGCTGTATTTTAAAATTATCAAACTAAAGCAAACATAAAAAGAACGTTACCATGATACTCACACACTCTCCGCCTAGATCCAACAATAAATATTTTATCACATTCGTTTTATCTTCCTCCCTGTCAAATGGCCAAACCATTTCAAAAGGAAGTTCCAGACATCTTTTTTTTTTTTTTTCTTGGCAAGGCAACCCTTGGTTGACCTCACAGATTGCAAGGACCTTGTCAGCTTACATTCCCTTATTTTGTTATTTTTATTTTGTACACCTACAGCACCCGGTCTTCCTAGGTGGTCTCCCATCAAAGTACTAACCAGGCCCGACCCTGGTTAGCTTCCAAGATCAGATGAGATCGGGCTTTTTCAGGGAAACCTGGCTGTAGAAAGAAGTCCAGACATCTTAACACTTCGCTCCTAAATAGTTCAGTGTACTTCTAAGAATAATCACATTCTCCTGTATCGTCACAATATAATCATCTCACCTAAAAAAAATTAATAATTCCCTAACATAATCTAACATTCAGCCTATGTTCGAATACTCACAATTGTCTCCAAATGTCTTTTGTAACGGTTTTGGGGACAACGAGCCCATGAAAGTCACACAGTGCTTTGGTGGTTAGATCTGCTTGGTCTCTTTAAACCATCAAAAGCAGTCCCCATCTCCACGTCCCCACTTCGTTTTCTTTTCATAACATCGACTGTTTGAAAATTCCAAGTCAGTAGGCTTGTAGAGTGTCTCGGATCCTGATGTGTCTGTTCTTAATGGTGTTTTCCAGTTTGCTTATCTTTCCCCTTTTATCTCCTATAAACTGGAAGTTAGATCTTGAGGCCTTATTACATTTGGGTTACACATTTCTGGGATTCATGCTCCATAAATGATTGGGTGCTTCATAACGTACCACATCAGTGGGAACCTTTTGTCAGGTTGTTAGTGACGCTAAGTATGGTACTTAGTTATTAAGGTAGTGACCACCTGATCATTCCATAGTAAAGGCTCAGTCTTTTTAAAGTGTGCTCATAATTATTAGTGTGGCGTCATTTCTTCTAGGTCCTTTCTTAAATAAGGGATGTTTAACAAATTAAAAATAGATGTTGGATTTTATTACATGCTTTTAAAATCATTTGTCAATATGATTGTATTGATTTTTCTCATGGTCCGAATTTTTAGTTGGTGAAATTTATTAATGAATTGCATAACATTGAATCATTCTTCCATTCCAAGAAAAACTCCATTTGTTAGTGGGAAATGGTTCATTTAAGATACCACTGTGTTCTATTGGCTAGCATTTCTTTAACCTATGTATAGTGTTATTCATAAGTACATAAAAACCAGGCTGGAGTTGTTCCCTTGTGAAACATGGGTTTGGGACTTCGTTGAAAGGGAGAGTACACAGGGCTTTGACAGTTTCCTCAGTTTTTTTGTGTTTTGTTTTTCCACTTTACAGGTCTGTTTAAGTCATTTTCGTATTTTCTAGAAAGTTGTCTCTTTGTTCTAGGTATTCAAGATCTAGGCTTCTCGTTGGGTCTCTCGCCTTCTTTTCACTCTCTTCTTTTCTTTTCCCCTTTCTTCTCGGTTTCGGGGGACCGGGATAAGCTGATCAATATCTCTGGTTCTCAATTCCTGGGAAAAAATTCTGGCCAGTTGGCCCAATTCAGACAAAATGTTTCACCCTTGGTTTAGTCGACCACGGCTAGGGAGTACCATGTATTATAAACTAGGTTGGTCCCACTTCTGTGGGTCAGAAGCAAAGTCTCAGAGAAAAGGTTATAAAATAGGTAGCTATCCCCAAATATATTTACTCGGTGCTCAGATTTAGTAATTATACCTTTTAGGTTTTTTTCTAACTCACCACTTTCTATTTGGACTGTAATTAAGTTCTTATTTCTGCATTTCTGATATTCACTTTGTTGTCTTTTTTTCAAACTTCTCACTTGATTACTTAAGTTTTTTTTGTTTTTTGTTTTGTCTTGTGATTAGAAATTTGTATGTAAAGCTTCAACTTTTTCTCTCAGTATAGTTTTAGTCTGTTCCATAGTTTTGGTATGTAGTGTCTGTTACCTTTATATTCCTGTTCTTCTTTTGTCTTTGACTCAAGAGTTGCTTTGGAAAGCTTTTTAAAAATTCCACATTGTTGGGGGAGAGAGTTTATTAGTAGGTTACTAATTGCACTGTCAGAGTATATGATCTAATCTGAAAGGTTTTTATTACAGTTTTCTTTGTGTCCAAGTATGTGGCCAATTTTTGTAAATGTTCTAAGAGCTCTTTCACAGAATATGAATTCTGTCATTTAGTTGCTTGGCTGTTTTATGTTTTTGAGACTTGACCTGTTAATGATGAAGATGTGAGAATGTTAGAACCTATGACTATTTTTGTATTTTGAATCCTTCTCCTTTTCTATCTTGCCATTCTTTGCCTTGTATACTTTGGTGCTATTATTTTAGTGGATAAAATTCATGACCACTTCATCTGTTTTGTGGATCATGCATTTGATCTCTATAAATGATCCTATATGTCCTATTTAATACTTTTTTTTTGCCTTGAATTCAACCATGTTGACATTAATATTACAAGTTTTATTATTTTTTTCTCAGAATATTTTTACCCATTCTTTTATCTGTGATATTTCTGAGTCTCTTTATTGTGACGTGTTCTTTTTTATTTATCAGAAGTCAATTTTGGTAAATAGTATAAGACAGAGGTTTAACTTACATTTTTTCTTCAAGTTACATTCCCATACATATTACATAATCAAGTCATTTAATACATAATCAAGAGAAAAGGTTTTAATGGAATTTGCTTTTTCATGCCCAACAGCTCAAGATTTCTGCGGCTCTGCAAGATGTCCATTTTTATCTTAGGACCTGTCATGGTTTTGTTTATGTTCAGAAGTGTACACCTTTATGAAGCGTTCAACCACAAACCAGAGCTCCCTCGTCCTGCTCCAGTTGTCCAGATGCCGAAGCTTCTATCTGAAGAACATCTCAGGAACCTCTTTACCTATGATGGGATCTGGTGAGATCTCACATGTTCTCTCTCTTTGAACTTGGCCTGACATCTCTCATGCTCCTCTCTGCCCATTTTACAGATGGTTCCCTATCTTCTTGAACCTGTGCTGGCTGCTAAAGTGATTCTAAACTTGAGACCAGAAAAGGGCTTGGTCTTTAGGGCACAGTCTGTTCTCTACAGCTCCCAGCTAAGTCCATTAAAACTTTGGAGGGTCCGTGTAACGAAAACTACAGGAATGATGCTGCCTTTCTGTCCTTCTGGCCTCCTCTTCTGGTGGGGCTGAGATGCCACTGGCATTCCTGTGACTCTCAAGTTTAAAGAAGTTTGGTGCAGGGGATAATTCAAGAGAGAGGGATCTTCTTCCCACCCCTGTTCCCTCCCATCTCTGTCTCTGTCAGGAGCCACCTCTGGGATTCCAGAGTTTCAACCCAACTAGCACAGCAGGGATGGGAAAGGAGAACCTCAGAATGACACACTGATTAGGCCTCAGGCTCCCTCTCACCACCAGCCCACCCACCCAATAATGTTCACAGTTCTCTTGCTTGTTTTAGGCTGTTCCCGAAAAATGAGTGCAAATGTGAAACCAAACATCAGGGCTACAACTTTCAGGATGCCTATGACCGGAAAGACCTCCCTGCAGTGAAAGCGAGGAGACAGGCTGAATATGAACACTTTCAGAGGAGGTGATGTAGACCATGAGGACTCTTGGGTCTTGCGGAAGAGCAAAAGCTCTTTCTTCTGTGTCCTGAGGGTGTGGGTTTGAAGAGAGAAGGAAGGAGCTCCCACTTTTGCAGGGTCCCTGGGAGAACCTGTTAGGAATAAACTAAGGAAAGAGAATTGAGGGAATAAGCCTTAAATGAAGATTTACAAAAATTTCACATGTATAAAACATTTTATAACCAAAAAAGAGCCAAGGAATGAAGACGATGCGAAACGTTAGTGTGGTATCGGTGGCACAGCCTCCCCCACCCAGGCCGTCACAGCAGGTGACTTTGCAGTGTCACCAAGTTGCACTATCTCACGCATTTATATTGCGGGCGTACTGTCCTCCTGGTGTGTGCAAGGCCCGGAGTGAAGCATGTGGGGTGTATTGACCAGGATTGGTGGCTGAAAAGAGCAGACATTGATTCCGGCTGTCATATATATTAAAAGGGAATTTGTGGGAGGGATGGTCGAACCTCACCAAAATCCATAGGTGGTTGGATGACCAGGCTGAGAAATCAAAGTCTAAGGAAGCACAGAAGGGCTGGGCAGGCCCTTCCTCCCCCTCCTAACCCTTCTCCTTCTTCTTTAGCATTTATGAGCTATGGTAGAAGGCATGTTATAATTCAAATATATATATTAGCACTGTGATTAAGGACTTGAACTTTGGAACAAGCTGGATAGCCAGTTACTTAACCTCATAGTACTTCAGTACCTTATATGAAAAATAGAGATACTTACTTCATAGGCTTATTGTAAAGTGAATTGTATTAACATACAAAGAACTAGTAACTCAAAAGGGCCTGACATATAGAAGCATTGCAAAAATATTACCTATTATTCTAGTTGTGGTTTATTATTAATACCATCATTTTACAGTTCTTCACAAGCAATACAAAATACATTAAGAAATACCTAAAATCATCTAAATATTAGATGATTATAAGTGCTATATAGAGATGTAAATTAAAATATTGTGGTAGAATGCTACTTGATGACATAAAATTTTATGGATGATGAAGGAAGTTGACTTTGAACTCTGATTTGGATATCAAGCAGGAATTCACCATAGTCTCCCAACAAAGCATCCCAGAGGAAGAGTTAATGCAGTACCCGAAGTTAGGGTGGGTCTCCTGATGGAAGCATGACAAGGAAAGCAGGGCATGGCTCTTGGAGCCTAGTACATCAGGTGAAGACTGGTGGTATGTGAGCCCAGAGAGAAGCCAGGCCAGTCAGGACGGCATTATAAGCCAGGAGGAGGCATGTGTATTTTGCTTTCTGGGTAATGCAAAAGAACAAACAGTTTTAAAAAGTGGCAAATTACTTATTATCTGAGATACTTTTTATAAATATCACTCTGGCTTTTCGGTAGAGAATAAATTGTATTGGAAGCTATAAGGAAGGCAGGGAGACCTGTTGAGTAGTCAGGTGGGTAGATATATGTTCGTCCTGCTGAAACAGTTATCTGTGCCTTTATGATGAGCAGTCCCCAGGTCACCACCTTAGCGCTCAGTTGATTGAGCCTATGTCATGATTCAAGAAAGAGAAAGGGTGAGTTGGGCCCCTTTAGTTTTGACCTGGGGAATCAGCCACTACTCCCCAAACTACATACAAATGGAAGACTCCCAGAAGAAAGACGAGGGAATACTCAGGTGATTCCAACATGGATATGAACCCTGGTCCCGTGTGTCTGGGTAAGGAGCACTAGGACTCAACAGTTAACGGTGCTGCTAAGGGAGGTAGGTGGGGGCATTCAGGTCCCGCACTTTCCATGTCCCATCTGGGTGACATTGGGCAAGCTGCTTAACCTCCTCTGTAAATGGCAATAATAATAGTTCCTAGAGCTGTCGTGAGCATGAGGTGATACATGGAAGGGTTTAAAACTGTATCAGGTTTGTAGACTCAGTGAAATTATAGGATAGTAGAGGAGATAAGAAAAGTATATAAATAACCAGTATACAAATAATTGAGTTATGGTTACTCAATGTGATAAGCTCTCATGCCAAGCAGAACCTGGGTGGCTCTGTGTTCCCATAACCCCCTCCGTCTGCCTTCCGCCAACACAGTTCCTACTCTTTGTCTCCTGGTCTCTCTTTACCACTATTTATGAATTTTCTGTACTTTGGGACTCTAGGCGCCTGGCACAGAGTAGGGATCAACGAGGGTCTGTAGAATAAGTAGACGGTGTGAGGGGAAACACTGGCACATTTATGTAAGATTATGGCTCTGTCTGTCCTGGTATTGGGGAAGCTGCGAGAAGGAAGTCATGGATGTCTCTAGCAGGGAATGCCTAAGGTGTGCAAACTGTAGGAGGTGCATGGTGGGGAAAGGAGAACTTGAGATTGGAGATGGTGAGCTAGGGAGAACATGAGGTGAGTAACTATTGGGAAGAAGTACTCATCTGAGGAGAAGGAATTATAAACAGGAACTGACTCTAAACAGAGAAGGCCAAGTTGCTGGCCATGTCCTCACTGTTCCTCCCTCACCTGTGGTTATCTCCACCTCTCTTAGTATTAGACCTGGCATTTCAGGTATGGTATTATATAAACACTGTATGGTTTTGTGTAAACGAAAATAAATGGCTCAACAATAAAAACCTATGTGAACCATGACTCATGCAAGTAAGGAAGTAGATAGGCTGGGAGACACCCAGTTCCTACCAGTGGCTCAAATTTCTCGAATAGCTGATGAAACACACTGTATATCTGCTTTGAGCAAGGCACCAGATTAGGTACAAAGAGACATCTGAACTAGATGCTGCTCTCAATGAACTTACAATATAATAGAGGGTAAAGTCAGTGCATCCTCCCCTGGAGTCATGTCCAGTCCCATCACAGCTTTCATGGGTCACCATAATCAGAGTGACAGAACCCTGTGTTAAGTGAATGTGGGAAGTCTGTGGCCCATAGAATATAGTCAGCAAATTGGGTAGGACTCAAGAGCTCAAGGTTATAATAGCAGTCAGAGGGAGTGATGCAGATCTTAGGAGAGAGAGCAGTTTCCAGCTCTGAGAATTAAAAAGAGACAGTCAAGAAGGTGACATTCAGAGCTGGCCTCATCTCTGTTACTGAACAAGATTCTAGTATTCTGGTTGTTGGGATCTAGGTCTCGGTTCTCTCCCTCCCAGGAATGGGACTTTGTTTTCTTTTTGTCCCCAGTTTAGCACAGGGCCTGGCAGTCAAGAAGTGAATAAATAATAAGTGACAGGTGACTGGTCAGAGTTCTGGGTGTGGCTCATTTACTGAGAAAATAGAAGCGAGGTACTGAAAATTTGTACATATACTACCATTTGTGTTTTTTAAAAAGTGGAGTGAATATTTGTGTGTGTGTGTGTGTGTGTGTGTGTGTGTAGGTAGGTTTGTATATGTTGGGGGAGAGGTATGAACAGTAGTAAATGTTTAATAACAGGTTTTTGAGGCTTTTGACAGTGGTTTTCAGTGTTTGCCAATTTCTGTGGTTTAAAAATCAATCACACAAGGGTACTGATTTCAAGCTACCAACACGACATCAGTGCATACAGAGTTGGGCAGACATTACATAATGTCTCCACCATACAGGTACAATAGATATAAATAACCTCAAGGGCAGAGATACTCATAAAATGTTAGTAAAACAATTAGAAAGTGATGAGTTCTGAGTGTTTATTACAGTTTTCCCCCATTATATCATATTTAATTTCAAGTATATATAATTTAAATTTTATTGATGGCTGTGTTTAATATCTGGCTTGCAAAATTCCTGAAAATTCAACAATTGGCTTTCCCATGCCATTACAAGTCAGCTCCAGCACATTACAAATTATATCTATATCTATATCTATCTATCTATCGATCATCGATATAGATATAGATATCTCCCTTGTAGGGAAGGAAAAATGATTTCCATTCTAGTCAAGCTCTTCTGGGTGGTCTAACAATCAAATTAATAAAATTGACACGAGACTAGAGTAACAGGAGTAAAACCAATTTAATATGTGCGCAGAAGAGAATCATAATGTGATGCTCAGATTTTAAAATGAAGCTCAAAGAAATGTTCAAACCAAGCACCATTTTATATTTTTTTGACAAAGAAAAAGTAAATTTGTGAGAAATTGACAGGAAAAAAAGTTAGTGCTCAGCAGAAAGGACTCTAAGCAAGATTTGGGCTTGGGTAGTAAAATAGTAAGGGAGTTACAAGGTTTGCTTATACAGACTGTTCGGATTTGAGCTGTTTAGTGATAGGGATGTCTTGCAGGTGGGGGCCTAAGGTGAGGAAAGGACACCTTTTGTTGTGGTGCGATCAAATCTAAGACCCACGGAGCCAATTGAGATGAATTGTGAGTCTTTAACCGGTAACTGACTCTACCAGGCAGGGTTAGAGGAAATCAGTCCCGAGCTCCCAAAAGAGGCAGTTTATAAAGCCTAGAACCACACCCTGGTTAACATCAAACAAGTAAGCAGATTACAGAAGCAGAGTAAATCCTTAATGCTGATTCACTGGAAAAATTTTCCCAACCTTAACACTTTCATATGAGAGATTTATTTCCTGAATTCAGGGAGAGTCAAGATGCCCTTCTGACACTGGTTATTTGTTAAGTAACTTTAATTCAAAGCAATCAATATACCATTGTTGGGGTATTTTGGAGTGACCTGTCTTGGGCCTGACACCCTTGATGGAAGCAAGTGGGCAAGAATTTGCCTTACGAACCCCTTTCACATAAAGTGTCCAAGCTTAGCTGTGGGACAGTGGGCTAGACCAAACCTTTAAGTACCAAACATTCAATGGCTGGCATGCTAGCCAGTTTTGAGGTATCCAAGAAGTCCCATATTTGGCATTGGTTTTCTGCTACTCATCCGGCATGCTCAGGCAGGAAGATCTTGCTTGGGGCTAATCGTGTTTTTTTCCTCGCCTCAGCCCTCAAGGGTTCAAGATCTTTTCTTCCCAGTCTGGGACTCCCTCTGTGACTTAACTACACTCTGAATAAACTACACGCAGATGCAAAACCTCCATTTCGGCTCACTCCACTCTTTTAGACGCTGGCTGACAGTTTGGTGACTCATTCTTGGGAGAGGGCAGGTTTGGATCTTGTTGGATGGATAGGACTCAGACCTGGGTTTCTACCTGGCAAGAGAGGTGTGAGCTAAGCTATTACATCTCTAATAAATATTGGCTGAGAGGGGCACATGCTCTCAGGCCAGGAGGCAGACAAGGACACCCCCACCCCAAGAGCTAACCGTGTCGCTGCCCAGCTCCTCTCAGCCCTGTTAACACAACACATCAGTCAAGAAGGATTGTTTCTACTTCTCTGTCCACACACTCTTCCTCTGGGCTGCATGTAGCATCTTCAGGCTGGAAACCTGGCTCTTTCAGTTCCACAAGTACTAGCCTGATTTACCTAGGTCAGTGGTTCCCAAAAGTTGTTCTATTCCAGCATACCTGGTGGGGTGGGGGGGTGGTGGTGGCAGGTAGGCCACTATACAACTTTTTGATAACAGCAAATGGTGATTCTTCTGGGATGATGGGGGAGGGAGGTCGTAGAAGGGGTATAGTTTGAGAAGGTCTTTCCAGACAGTCTGTTGCTTTCCTCTCTCCATACCCTACTCTACCAGTTTGACAATCGCTGCCTTTTATTAATTTCCAGAGCTTGTTGCTCTCTAGGCCTTCCAAAGCCTTGTGGTCTTGATACTTCCATCTGATTGTTGGCTTCTGAAGACAGAACTGTAGTTCTCCCATCAGCCCAAGGGCTCTGTAAGAACTAAACTGTCTTCCATCAGACTGGAAGTTTCATGCGTACAGATCCTATGTCTCCTTCCTTACACTGGGTGCTCCCAGAGCTGGGACTTCAGCCAAAGAGATAAGATATAGTAAGTAAACCCAGAATCTTTGGGTCCTTGGCAAATGTCCCATAAGCTATACCCCTCTCTGTGGGTGTACAATGGAGATACTTCATAAGTTACATGCTCCCTGCTCTGTGAAGGAATCCAGCAAGACCTCATTTGGAGATCGCATCTATTATTCTCTGCTAGAGAGAGCATGTCTGATGTGGGAAGGCATGATCCAGGGATCCACCCAGGACTCCCAAGACCTCTGTGTGAGCTTAAGGTTATTAGTAGTAGAGCTTTAATACTAGATAAGATTTCTAATTCATGGGAGTCTGATTGGTCAATCTGATCCTATGTGTTAGCTCCATATTATACTTCTATTAAAAAGTAGTACATGGATAATGCTACTTTTTAAAAAAAGTCATCTTGCATCAACCCCTCAACCCCATTCTCTTCACTTCCTTATATGATATGTTCCCTTGCCAACCCAGCTGAGGAATCTGCCATTATGAGTTTGGTATATATTATTCCACACTATTTCTAATATTATTACACACAGAGATGAACACAGACAGAGAGCCACACACATATTTATGTGTGTAAATGTCCATATAAACATTCCAACTATGTTACCTTAAGCCCTCAAAGAACCAGTCTTGCTGGATTGTGTTATGCATTCACTTGTCCCTGACCGAAGGTTGCTAAACAACAAAACCATCCGAAAATCATCACCGTGTTTGCTCTAAAAAATATCGAGACAATAACCACTCACATAAAAAGTTTCTTGCAATATATTTTAATTTTCAGTTCAGTGCCAGGAAAACTTTTACTTCTCTACAGGAGTTGGTCTGATTTTCTCTTTTGATAATAAGACCAGAGTTTTGATTGGCAATCATTTTATACCCCGGATACCAGGAAGTTCACATGTGAATTTGACGTTTGGCTGGCTAGTGCAGCTGGGTTGGCCCATATGGTCTGATTGTTTTGTTTCTTCTTTTCTGCTGGTCATGCTTTTTATTTTTATGTGTTTTATTGTAAACTGCCCCAATTCCTTTGTGGAATTAGAGGCTGGAAATAAGGGAGGGGGAGAGAATGGAGGGGAGATGGGAACTATCTACTTTCCATTTCTCCCCGTTGGCAGCACAAGGCTCTGGGCACAGGCACTACTTTAAGGACTAACCAGGGACAGACGTCAGGACAGTTGCTAAGGATTCTGTTTCCTTACAGAGAAGGGCTTCCCCGCCCACCGCCCCTGCTGGCTGCTCCCAACCTCCCTTTGGGTACCCGGTTCATGGGGTGGAGGTGATGCCCCTGCACACAGTTCCCATCCCAGGTAGGTACATCCCCATCCTGAGAGAACCTGGGCACCTTTCTTATTCCTTCTTAAGCAAACGGCGGGGGGGGGGGGCGGGGGGGGCAGCGGGAAGCGGAGGGGAATAATTATTCATTGGGTACCTGCTGGGCGCAGTACAAGCAAGAAGCTTAACATGATTTCATTTAATGTTAGTGTCACGGTTTCCACCACTGGGAGTCACCTTTTGAAACCGTGACCTCCCTGGGACTGTGAGATAACACAGAAGAGGAAAGAAATCTGTGTGCCTCAAAGAATCTTAGAACATGATCGGCTTTTGGATGTCCGTCAGCATCATGGAGCAGGCAAAGCATGAGCCCATCTCCAGGGAGTGGAATATTTGTGTTAATTAAAACTCCTTTCCATGAGGGAATTTTACACACTCCTGTAGTTCAGCACCACAGCCCTATGAGGAAAATATTGTTTTGCCAGTTTCACAGATGAGTTTATTAAGTTATCTATGACCACGTGGGGAGGATATGTTGAATTAGAACTTGAATTAGTTATATTATAAGAACAGAGATAGATGCTAAAGTAAATACATCTGGGATTAATTATTAGTGTTTTTGAATAGAAATTTAAAAAATGATATGCCACTTTGGATGATTCTGTTTTCTCTCTCTCTCTCTCTCTCTCTTTTTTTTTCTTTTTTTACTGTGGTAAAGTACACATAACAAAAATTTACCATTTTCACCATTGTAAGTGTGCAGTTCTGTTGCATTAAGTACATTCATACTGGTTTACAACCATCACCACATTCATCTCCAGAACTTTTTCATTTTCCCAGCTGGAACGCTCTACTCATGTAACATTAACCACACCCTGGCAACAACCACCATTCTACCTTTCTGTCTTGATGGATTTGACTACTTTAGGTTCCTCATACAAGGATGATTCATTATTTGTCCACTGCTTCCTTCTCTTCAGTAACAGAAATACCTGGTAGAGACTGGATTAATTCGCAGCACCTGACTAAATTTGAACGTGGACATCAGAGGTTTTAGAACTGTTGGGGTTGAAGAAGGATCATGGAAAGCATCAAACAGAACCCCAGGGAGAGGGGAATGTGTCAGCAAACACCCTAAGTAGGAGGTGACACCTGAAGGGACTTTGGAAGGATGTGGAGTTAGCCAAAAAGGTGCAAGCCTCCAAGAGCCCTTGGAATCCTCTCAGATGTTTTTTTTTTTCTTTCTCTTTTTCCTGTGTCCTCCAGGTCTCAAGTTTGATGGACCAGATGTCCCCATTTATAAGGCAAGAGTCCCTTTTCCAGCCTCTTTGTGCACTTGGTATCCTGTCCTCAGGTCACTACCTCTGCCCCTTACCCCACCCCCCCATGGTGGCTGGTCTCAGATTTTGACAGAGCCCCCATCCAGATGAAATATCAGGCACGAGTCTGAGGTGGGAGGAGGGAGAAGGGTGCATATAGCAGGCACAATTTTCCAGCCACGGGAGTGGCTCTAGTTCCAGGGAGGATTTCGAAGACCACATCAAAGCACTAGGCCACCACAGACGCTGCTACTTCTGCTAAACGAAGCAGGTGCCGCCACAGCCATGGCTCCTGCATTGTGTTGCCTCTGTCAGGATTAGCGCCACCAAGATGGATTGTCTGTGCCCTTCCCCGCTTAACATAGCTCCAAGTCAAGTTCTTCTGTGAGTATATCTATCTGACCAGTGGGATGGAACCCCATCCCTCCAGAACCCTAACTAAAAAGGAACCTGGGAAATGTCGTTTTGGTTTTCTCACCTCTGCATGCAGAACAGAGGTCAGAACGGGTGATGAGTGAGCAAATCTGCAATGCTGCTGTTCTCCAGCGGCCTTCTCCGCCCACACGCCCAGCTAAGGCCCCACCGTCCGCCTCTGCCACTTGCTCGGGACTCCGTTATCTTCATGGATAGCGCTTCTCTGTACCCGAATTACTTTATATGCACCTTTGTATGCTTATTGCCTCTCTTCCCCAACAGGCTATAAACGTCTTACAAGCCAGGAGCCTGTCTTAGTCACAGTTCTTTCCCCAGTGCCTGTAGTTTGGATTTCAGAAAAGGTCCACTGACTGACTAAAGCGTTTTCAGCAGAAGTGACATAATCCAGTCTAGTTTTCATAAAGATAACTGGCTGTTGCGGAAGACAAGATGGCCAGATAAGAGAGTCGCATTAGGGAGTAGCAACAAGGATGGGGAGAGATGGACCAATTCCAGCTACGTTTTGAAAGTGGAACTGACAGGACTCGCTAACAGGTTAGCTGTAGGTGTGAGAGAAAGCAGGACAACGATGACTTCCATTTGAGGACTCGAGCAGTTGAATGGACAAAGGTGCCATCCATGAGGCAAGCAGAACGAGGCAGAGGGTGGAAGACAGGTTTATATAGAAAAATCCATAGTTCAGTGTTGTTGCCGAGCTAAAGGAGATTTGTTTGCCAGCATGCATCAAAGCCAAAAGAGATGCAAACAGGAGTGCAGCAAAGAAAGCAAAGGTTTGTTCAATTAAATAGCACCAAGCCCAGAGACACAAGTGAGCTAGTACTCGAAGACCTGGCTCACCAGTGGAGTATAGGTTACAGATTACATAGGGCAAAATCACAAGACACTGTGAGCTAGGGGTTCGTGGTTGTGTTGGGAGTTGATTGGTTGGAGGTGAAGCAAGGGTAATGAATCATTTCTTCAAGTCTCGAGGACATTTCTGAGTCTTTTCTGGAGTTCCTCTGTTCGGTCTCATGGAAAAGTAGCCAGGGGGTCATTCTACCTTAGGGCTCAGGAGCTGAAACCTAACTTAGGTCAAAATATTAGCCTGCCAGAGGTCAAGACCATGTGACTATTACTCAGATCTAGACTATTGTCTTCTGCTGCCTTGGGAGTTACCGATTATCCAGGGAAGAGGCTAGGTCTCTGATGGGGAAGAAAGAGGAAGAGAGAGAGAGATGATTTCTAGAGCTAAGATTTAAAGCTAAAGATAATCAAAGTCATAAGGACTCGTGTTTCAGTATTAAAGATCAGTTTGAGCTGCTTGTGAAACTTCCTAGCAGGGCAACCACTCAGGCAGCTGGATCTCAGAAAGAAATGAGCTGCAGACATACATGTAGTATAATTATTATTATTTATACCTACAGCACCTGCTCTTCCTAGGTGGCCTCCCATCCAAGTACGAAGCAGGCCCAACCCTGCTTAGTTTCCGAGATCAGACGGGATCAAGCTTGTTCAGGGTGGCATGACCATTGACCATGGACTATGGCTCCACTGGGGTGGGAACCCAGGACCTTCTGTGTGTAAAGCAGACGTGCTAACTGCTACACTATGGAACCACGTCCCAGACATACCTTTTAAAACCATAAGCATATGGATGATATTTAAAGCCATGGGAATGGATGAATTCTTCTACCAAAAGGTGCAGATCCAAGTCCTCAAAAACTCCACTTGGAGTTTGGATAGAGGAGGAGGAAGCATTGGCAATCGGAAGTGAAAAGGAGCAGTCAGTGGGAATAAGAATAAATCTAGACGAATGGTATCCTGCAAGCCCAGGGATAAGAAGATAGGAGAAATGGCCCTGATGCACCAGGCCCCAGGGCTGGAGCGGTGACACCATGCAGAGCCAGACCTTAGCTTTCGGGGCACCCTAATATGCTCTGCCCCCTGCTGGCCATTCTGGGTATGTGCCTGTCTTTGCATTCAGTGTCCTTCTGTTCGCCCAACCTAGGTCATCCTGACGGCTTCTCTGGGGACACTGAACACCCTCGTTGACATCCCAGAGAGTGTGGTGTGGGGCAGAGGCCAGAAGCGGCTGACTATTTCAACCCATGACCAGAAGCTTTTGAATTTTATCCTCCAGCACATTACCTACACCAGCACAGTGTACCAGCATCACAGGGTGGACACGGGTGAGAACCTGTCCTTAGATGGAAAATGCTTATGGAGCCAAAAAACGCTACCTGGCCCTCTCAAGGTCTTCCTTATGCAGGAAGCCTGCCTGCATTTAAGAGTCTTCTCTTGTTCCTGTTTCTAAGCTTAGATGCCTAACTTCCAAATTACTGTCCCCAATACTATCCCCACATTGTCATTGACCCTGTAGAAATGACTCAAAGAAAGGATAGGTGAAATGCTTTCTTCTTTTTTTGTGTGAGGACAGATCATTATGCAACACAGCTGGAAATGATTCGATTCTGCTTTCTGTCTTCTGCAGCTCTCAAAACTGAAGACTTCAGTTGTGGTAGAGGACGGAGCCAGTTTATGCATCCGTTTATTGTCTTGGGCAATAGCAGGAAAGAGGAATGTGGGAAAGCTTCTAGGTCCAAGGGCCATGGCTTTGTTTCAGCCTTCCCAACCAATCTCCACCTCAACCCTAGGAATTCTTGGAGAACAATTCTTGCCACCCTCAGGGCAGCCTCGCTTTCTTTTTGGATGAATTAAAGTCACCCCTTTCTCTTTTGACTAGCTACACAGGATGCATTCCCAGGACACCAACAAAAAGAAATGAAACATAGGACAGATTACGCATGACCACAAAACTAAAGAGCGGGTTCTTTCTACCTTCAGGTTTTCAAACATTTCCTTTCACAAAATGACGCTGAGAGGTAAAATAGGGCAGGTTTTGTATCCCGGTTTTGTAGTTGGAGAAGATTAAGAGCTTTGCCCAAGGCATTTCAGATAATAAATGGCAGTCAAACTTAGTCTAGACCCTCTGATTCTGTGCCAACTCTACCCTAGCAGATTCTCACAGGGCAAGAAATGTGAGTTTAAGAGGCATTCAGCAGGTTGCCCCAGGAACACACAGCGAGTCAGGACCAGAATGTCATGTAGTCTATAGGTCCTCAATTTCACCCCAGCCAGGACATTCTCTATCAAACCCTTACCCCACTTCGCCTGGGCTTTCCCTGGGGCAGCGTGGAGAGTGAGCAAGACACTGTGCTGCCCACCCTGACCTTATTTCTTCTTCCAGTGAGTTTGGAGTTCAAATCCTCAGTGGCCAAGTTTCCAGTAACCATCCGCCATCCTGTCATACCCAAGTTATACGACCCTGGATCAGGTAAAGCCCTTGTCTTTGTAAACAGTGGGACCTTGTAGAGCTGTTAGTAAAATTCAGATCCCTTCTGAGATGGAGGAGAAGAATTGATCAAAATAACAACTCTACAAACAAGCTTGGTTTTCAGGTAAACAATTCTAGAACATATTACTCTAATAATGCTTAATTATATTTAACTTATTATGTGGTTGAGTTTATATTTTTAAAAAACCTAGTGAACTGTAATATTTTAATAATTAATAGTAATAAAAAACAGAGTGGTAGTGGAGCATGAATAGATATATTAATGAAATAAATTGGAAATCCAGAAATAGACAGGTTGGAATTTTACCATGTGATAAAGGTAACTTTTCAAATTAAGGGAGGAAAAGATAGATTATTCAAGAAATCATGTGGGAAAACTGTAGCTATGTGAAAGATAAAACATTGACTCTATTTCATACCTCTTACCAAGAGAAGTTCCAAATAGATCAAATATCTAATTTTTTATGTAGTAGGAAAAAATGGATTTAAAAAATAACCCTAGAGTATTAGGTATTTCTAAATACAACACAAAATCCAGAAGCCATAAAGAAAAGACTAAAAATATAAAATACATAAAATTTTAAGTGTTTCTATGGCAGAAACCCACCAGAAGCAAAGTTAAATGACAAAGCACAAGTTGGAAAAACCATCTTTGACACACATTAGAGTCAAAGGTTTAATTTTACTTAGAGCATCTATGAATCAGTAAGGAAAGAATACCTAATAAGCCAGTGGAAAATGCACGAGTCACAAAAAATTAAATTTGACAATACTTTTGCCATTAAAATAGATGCTCAGGATCACACTAAAAAATTGCCATCGAAAACGACATTCAAATCAACAAATATTGGACAAGGAGTGGAGAAATAGGCGCTCTTATAAACTGCTGATGGGAATGTAAACTGGCACATTTCGGGTAGCAACTGGCAATATGTATGAATATTTTAAATGTGTATACCCTTTGGGCCAGTGATTCCACTTCTAAAAATTATCCTACAGATACCTACATCTGTGCGAAATGATATTTGCTCGAGGTTATTTACTGCAGCATTGTTTGCAATGGAGAAAAACTTGAAAAGTGGGATGCACTGGTTAACTCAAGTGTGGCCCATCCACGTAACGAAATGTCATGTAGTGGCCTTCAGAAGGAGGAAGGAGGGACCAGGAAGGTTAGGGTTTTTGAATTCTGATACAAAATACCTTCTAAGATGTAAGCAAGGTACAGAAGAGAGTGAAGAGTAAGTTACCATTTATGTAAAAGAAAAAGAAGAAAGAAAGAATGTATGTACATAATTGCTTGATTATGGGCAAATAAACAAGAAATTGGTAATATTGGCTGCTTCCTGGGGGGAAACCAAATAGTTGAGGGACAGGGATGGGAAAAAGCATTTTCATGGTATTGTTTTCTATATATTTAAAATTTGGAACCACTTGACGTTTAAAAAAATATATTACCTACATATTCAAAACATAATTTCTTCTATCCAAATAATTCTATTCAAAATATAAATTAAATTACTCAAATAGCTTTAAATGTCATGGGCAATGATTTAAAATATTTGTTTAACATGGCTATCTCAAAAATAAAAGAAATAGCACAAGAAAATTCACAAAAAATCTTTTCTGGGGTTTCGGATTATTTTAAAGATAAAGTGTTACGGACACATGCGAAGTTTCTATTCCCCTTTTTGCCTCCAGCAACCACAATCTCGTGTCTCTTTCTTTTCTCTGCTTTTGTACATTTAACATGTAATTTCTATTCCTCCACATACATGCATGTGTGCATACGCACATGGCATACAGTGTGGCTTTATGCGTATCTGAGCTTTTCATAAAAGTTATCACACTGTATGGTATGAAGTTCTAGATTTGGACCTTTTGCCAATCATGGTGTGTCTTTCAATTTTGTTTCTGGGGTCTTTGTTATCTGAAAGTTTTACCCTTTGGTATAGTAAAATTGATTGGTTGTTTTTCTAGCTTTTGCTTTTTGTGCTTTGTTCAAGAAAGTCTTCCTTACACTGAAGCCATAAAGATATCCTTCTGTATTTTTTTTTTTTTACCAAAGTGGTACATGTTTGCTTTTACATTTAGATAATAGATCTACCTAGAAGGTATTTATTATGTGTGGCACATGATGGGGATCTGCTTTTGTGTATGAATAGCACATTGTCCCAACACCACATAGTGAATAGCCCATCCTCCTCATGCCCGGCTTGTACTGCCACTCTGTCACACACTCAGTTTCACATGTGCGAGTGTCTGAATCTGGGCTTTGTGAGTTTGCACTGATCTGTTTATCACTGGGCTAATTCCATATATTTCAGTATTCTTTATAATAGGTTTTCTGTCTAGTAGGGACAAATCTCATACTTTGGGATGATTGTAGTTCATTTACTAAATTTTCTTAGCTCTTCTTGGTCCTTCGTTCTTCCATTGGTATTTTAGGATCCTCTCAAATCCCTTGAGATTTTGATTTGAATTTCATAAGTTCATAAATTAATTAGAGTTGAACTGACAACTTTATGAAGCTGAAAATTCCCAATCATGAATCCGGCGTACCTCTCCATATTAGAGTTTCCATCGTACAGTCTCCCATAGGTTCTTCGGTAATTTATTTTGTAATTTTATTTATAAAGGAATTGCATATATTTTATTGAATTTAGTCTTTGATCCTTTATATTTTTATGATTATTGTAAATTGGATCTTTTTCTTCTCTATTTTAATTGCTCGTTGCTAGTATATAGGGCCTTGGTGATTTTGAATGTTAAACTTATAAACACAATCCTTGTTGTACTCTTTTTAATGACTATTTTTTGTTAACATGTAGAGTCTCTTAGACAAATAATGATGATTTTTGTCTCTTCCTTTCCAATTCTTACAGTTTGTCTCTTTTTCTTGTTTTAACTGCATTTGGCTAAAATCTCCAGTATAGTGTTGAACGGTAGCAACAGTAGCAGGCGATTTTGCTTGTTCTTGACTTTAAGAAGAGTATTCTAATGTTACACCACTAACGTTTGCTGTGTGGGAGTGTGGTAGATATAGCAGGGTAAGAAAGTTTCCTTCTTTCCTTCTATTTCTATTGCTAAGCATTTTTCTGTTTCTATTTTCTATTTAATTGCTAAGAATTATTTTTTTATTATGAAAGAGTATTGAATTTTATCAGGTAATTTGTCTGCATATTAAAATACTTTTTCTCCTTCAATTGGTTTCATGTAGTGATTTACATTGATTGATTTTCCATTGCCAAGGTATCCTTGCATTGCTGGAATAAATCCATCTCGATTGCAATGCATTATTTGATTAAATGCCAAATTAAATTTGCTACCATTTTAATTAGGACTCTTGCATCTTTATTCCAAACTGAGACTGTCTTTTCCTGTAATGTCTTTGCCCAGCTTTGTTATGTGGATGTAAGAAACATTCAAAACTATAGAGAATTTTAATGAGTTTATTTGATTCAAACTAACGACAACTGCCGGGAAGCAAAATCTCAACAAATTAAGAAAATACTCCGGAAAATGGCAGTTTCGCAGCTTATTTTATACATTAGTAGCAGGTTTACATGAAATCCACTGGTGGTAGGTTAAGGGGGTGGGAGAAAGCAAAGTGGGAGAAATCTCTGGGATTGGATAAAAAGTAAAACGGAGAGACACACACCTCTTTTACATTGGTGGGCACAGTATAGTTACTAGTTAACATTTATAATACCATATGTAGAGACGGTATTCTGGGAGCAAGATAACGACGGAGGTTCTGTGGTCGCCTGTTCTGCAGTGGGTGTGCCTTGAGGGGCCTAGAAAAGGGGAGCACTCTGATGATACAAGGGTATATCATCTTAGATGCAAAAAGACAATAGACAGGTTCACTTAAGGTAAAACTGACCTTTATCAAGGAAACTCCAAACCTAGGACGTGATTATCTGCCACGACTCACTTTTAGTTAGGGATTTTTGTGTTCAGACCACCTTATGCGGTTCCTTTCAGTCCGTGAGTTTCTAAAGCCTGCCACGCAGGCCTCCCCTGAGCTCGTTTAGTATATGGCCCCTTTTTAATCCACAGTTACCAGTATTATACAAGTCTTAGAAACTGAGTTTGGTTACTTTCCTTTTTACTATTTTCTGAAATTAATTGTAATAAAATAGGTATTATACGTCCTTTGAAGTTTTGTTAAAACTTATCTGGTCCTTGTGTCCTTTTTTTTTTTGTCTAAATTGCAGGGTGGGTGGTTAGGGATTAAAGGTGAAACGTAAATGGGAAGGAGTGAGAGAAAGGGGAGAAATGTTAAAATATCATCCCGTGTCTTTAATGGTTATCAATCTATATGTACATTAAATGTTTCTATAAAAGTATCCACTTGATGTAAAATTGCCATTTTTTTGGTCCTAAAGTTGTTCATAGCATTCTCTTATGCTTTCTATAGCATTTTAATATATCTGAAGTCATGTCTCCCTTTTGGTTCTTACCATTGATCTTCAATAATTTTAAGTGGTTTTCATATTCAAATATTCACATTTATAGCTGGTTTTGTTTCTTTTTTCTTTTTTAATATGTGTGCTTCTGTTATTTATTGCTTTGAAGATTTTAAACATTCTCATTTACAATCATCATCAGGTGCCTAGTATTTTCAGTATACCTGGAGTAGGTTCATCTGCACACGGTAGATTTGTTGACTGTTGTTCTTCGTGCTGATTTTTCTTGAATGTTTTGAAATTTTTGTTGGTGAGCTCATTTCGAGTAGGATATTTTTGTTTGCTTGTTTTGTTTTCTTCTCTCTCTTTCTCCCTCTTGACTCCTTCTCATCTCACAGCTTTATAGTTGCTCCTATTCCCAGGATCCTCAGATTCCTAGTCCATCCTCTTATACTGGGGTCTTAGACAATCTGGTCCTGACCTTCCAATCTCCAAGTAGACCTATTTCCTGAGCATAAAGTCCAAGTAGATTTTTCTCTAGGAGCTTCAGCTAATGACAGGGGCAAGTCTCAAGTTCTTTAGACCTTCTCTTTTCTTTCAGGTTGTCCCAGGACAATCCATACTGATGGGCAAAGTTCTGTGCATCTCAAATCCTAGTGTTAAATAAAAGCAGATGCAAGTGAAGTGCTGACAGGCAACCATCCAATAAAGCATTCAAATTGACAGTAGGAAATGGCATAGTGGAGCCAAGAAAACCAGGGGAAGACCTCTAGACTAGAAAAAAGATAAAATTTCAACAACTTGGGTATGTTTTAGATGTATTTTTTTTTAATCCAATGAACAAACACTTTGTAAGCACCTACTAAGGCCTGAGGCCCACAGACTGAGAGGTTGTAGCATAAAGAAACTACTAGAATAATGCAAGCTAAGACACTGAGGCTTCCCAAAGGACAGAGCTATGACATCTACCCTTTCTTGCCCAGAGAAGAAGCTCCGAGACCTGGTAACCATCGCCACCAAAACTTTCCTCCGTCCCCACAAGCTCATGACCATGCTCAGGAGTCTTCGTGAGTATTATCCAGACTTGACCGTGATCGTGGCTGACGACAGCAAGGAGCCCTTGAAAATTAATGACAGCTATGTGGAGTACTACTTCATGCCCTTTGGGAAGGTATGTCCCTCCCAGAGAGGGAAACTCCTGGGTCCTGGGACAAGAGGGACCCGGAGTCAGGTTCCACTGTGGATGGGGCTGCTGAAGCACTGAAGTGGCTTTTCCAAGGAAGTAGGGTCCTGGGGAGGGAAGGAGTGAGACTCTCCTCTGAGGCCCCTGTTGACTCCAAATTCACAGAGAAATCAGGTCACTCTCACTTCTCTGTATTAGTGGGGTGGTTGATCTGCCTTTCCTCACACTCGGTATTGATCAAGGTCCTTCTAAGTGATTAGAGGTGTCTGACATCCCCAGTATGCCTGACAGGCAGATCCAA
The DNA here is from genome assembly GCA_003508835.1 of Eonycteris spelaea. Taxonomy (NCBI): domain Eukaryota; kingdom Metazoa; phylum Chordata; class Mammalia; order Chiroptera; family Pteropodidae; genus Eonycteris; species Eonycteris spelaea. The sequence continues at coordinate 1,763,598 of PUFA01000129.1, forward strand.
CAGCAGAGAAACTTCTCATCCCTATGATTCCATTCAGGCTAGAGTGGCTCTCTCTCTGCCCTCTCTCCCTCGCATGTCTTCCTTCAAGGACACACAGAAGGAAATGGACTCTATACAGACCAGAGTGTCCCACCTTCCAACATCTTCCAAGCAACATGAGGGACATGGAAGGGGAGCCACAGACACTCTATCAGATGGAAAAGGACTGCAATCCATCCATATTGGCCACAAGGCCAAGGAAGAGCTTTCTGGTCTTTTAGTCTTTGATCTAGAAAGTCACTGTCTTTCTTCCAGTGACTCTGAGACACAGACCCCCTTTAACCAGTGATTCTCCACCACTGTCTGGGGGTGACACACAGCATCCTGGATATTAGGAATGAAGAAAGCTCCCCAGGTAATTATTCTAATATGTAGCCAGGGCTGGCAACCACTGATCTAACCACATCCCATCTACAGGGTTGGTTTGCTGGTAGGAACCTGGCTATATCTCAGGTCACCACCAAATATGTTCTCTGGGTGGACGATGACTTTCTCTTCAACAACAAGACCAAGATTGAGATATTGGTGGATGTTCTGGAGAAAACTGAACTGGATGTGGTAAGAGAGAGTTGCCAAGTTTACTTCAGGTACAATCTGTGGAGACAGCCAAGAGAGGGAAAGGGAAGAGAAGTGAAGAGGGGACTGTATGTGAGGGGGAAAAGGAAGGAAGAGGGAAAAGGAAAGGGAAAGAAGGTGAGGGAGAGGGGCCGATGCAGGAGATGAACAGCCAGCGCGGCTCTGGGATTGAGAGCATCACACCAGGCGTCAGGAGATGTGTGAATCCTCTTTCTGCTTCCATGTTGATTATTCTTTGAGCAATTTATATCCCCACCCCCGATTCACCTTGTTTCATCTTTAAAATGGTGGATTTGTGCATCATTTCTAACTTCCTTCTCAAACTGGTGGGAGATGAAAGAGAGCAGGGCTCAGGTTCTGTCACACGCCATTCGAAAATATGTAAATGGTACAAAGACTTAGAAGCACACATATCCCTCATGACATTAAAAAAAAAAAGTCATAAAAACATTAAAAGTCAATTCACATATAGAAAAGGGAAGGAAAAGGTGATGGATAACAATACTGTATTGCAGTCTTCAAATTCGGGAAGAGAATAGATCTTAAATCTTTTCAACATGTACATAATGGTAATTGTGTAGAGGTGACAAATATGTTAATTAGTTTGATTGCAGTGATCTTTTCAAAACATCAAGCTGTACACCTTACTTATATACAATTTTAATGTCAAAGATATACAGATATAAAGCCATTTTAAAAAAATAAAGAACATAGGTAAGAAGGTAAGTGGCATTGTGACCGCAGTTAACTCTTATTCCGGGTATGATAGTCCCCAAAGCATCTTGATTGACTCAGAGATCTCTTGGCTACTCTTCTAGAGACCAAATCACAATAGCATAAACAAGACAGAAGGTGTAGTTCCCGCTTATGTCAAAAGCCAAGCTGGCACTTGACTCTGCTTCCAGGGTTGTCCTGAACCAGCTTCCTTCTCTTGTTGCTCTGCCATCCTTGTGGTGCTCGGCTGCATGGCCGGAAGAAAGGGGGAGCAAGAAAGTGAAGGGCAAATAGTTTTCTTTTAAGAATGTAATCGAGACATCCATGCTAAATCACCGCCCTTCAACCAGGACTTAGCCACATGGTCAGACCTTGCAAAGGAAGTGGGGAAAATTTCATCTTTAGTTGGATAGTGAACCGTCTTAATTTAGTCCACTTAAAACTCAGAGGTTTCATTTACTAAAAGTTAGAAAGAAAGAACAAGTGATGAGGGACATTGGCAGGCTTTACCGTGCCACCCTGGATGATTAATGATGGCTCAGGAATAGACAGACTTGTTTTTCCTGTCTGGCTTGGGCTCAGACGTATAAATGCACATGTCTTCTGTGAGGAAATGGGTAGCTGCTCAGAGAGGTGAGCCAGGAGCACAGAATGGGAGGAAGATAGCTTGAGATAAACTGCAAGAAGCTGCAAGAACCCCCAACAGTGGAGACTCCACTAACAGACCACCGTGCATGCAGAGCGCCTCTTGCCTGCACCCAAATACCGCTCCTTCTGATAGAAAAAAAGTGAGTTCACTTTTGGAAAAGATGAGCTTGCAGTAGGGTGAGCAGAACAGAGAGAAATTGTCTGCCCTTTGGACTTGGTATAAGTGTTTTCTGCTCCTACCAAGGACATTTCTGGGATAAGCAAGAATGAAAGATCAAAGGACCCAGCAGTATGTGCTGAAGGCCGTGGTTGAAACAGCAAGAAAAGAGTAACTGAGGGACCATATGAAGGGTAGATAGAGAAAGGGCGTGATTCTTTTTGGTTCGGTCCAATAAGGCTTCCTGGCAGAGACAACATGAATATTCAGTCTGTGTTCTCTAACGTAGATTTCTCTGCCCATGGGCTAGGTAGGCGGCAGTGTGCTTGGAAATGTGTTCCAGTTTAAGCTGTTGCTGGAGCAGAGTGAGAATGGGGACTGTCTTCACCGGAGGTCAGGATCTTTCCGGCGCCTGGACGGCTTCCCCAACTGTGTGGTGACTAGTGGCGTTGTCAACTTCTTCCTGGCCCACACAGAACGACTCCAAAGAGTTGGCTTCGACCCCGCCTGCAACGAGTGGCTCATTCAGGTGGGGAGGCTGGAAGAGGGAGGAAAGGAGCTGGGTTATAAATTGACCTCAGAAGTTTGGTCTTTCAAGGGCCATGCCCCACTGATCATGGTCACTAGCCCGCACCACTGGGTTTCCTTCTCCTTTCACCCCAAATTAGGGAGCTTATGGCCTCTCTTGCCTCCCTCTTTCACCCTCCTTTTGACTTCTTATCTCCCACGGACTATTCCTGAGACACCCTTTCCCTTCCTTTCCCCAGAGCTCTGTCCCCTCCTTCTTTTCCCACTCTGCTTCTGATTCTCATTTTCTAAAAATCCTTTCTAAAAAATTGCAGCTGGTTAACCGCCCCCTCTCTCTCTTCTGATTCTCTCAGTCCTGTAATCCACAGTTCTTGCCACCTAGAAAGCTAATCTGTGTCTCTCTGTCTCTCTACCCATATCTCTGTCTGAGAAACGACCTTATTTATCTCCTTCCAGCTCACCAGCATGGGCAGGTGGCTGAACCTCCTAAGGGATATAAATTATGTCCCCTCCCCCCAACTCTCCCCCAGACCTAAATATGGTCCTGGGTCTCAGGCTGAAGCTCACATTTCCTTCTCGTGCTTTCCTTCTCTTGGCAGAGTTCTTTATTGATGGGCTTGGGAGCTTGCTTGTGGGGTCATGTCCAGACGTGATTATAGGTCACCAGGACCATTCTCCAGTGGTGGATTCGAAGCTGGCTGCCCTAGAGAAAAGCTACAGCAAATACCGAGCCAACACGAATGCCCAAGTCCAGTTCAAGCTGGCTCTCCACTACTTCAAGAACCATCTCCAATGTTCCACATAAAGGTGCCTGGACATCAGAAAAGCGCTAGACTGACTGGTTGCTGGTATCTGGAACAGTGGAACATGTGGTCGAGCTACCGAAAAATAGACTCCTGAAAAAAATGAACATTACAATAAACCACCTAGTGGGTAGGGTAAATGGGTCAGGCTCAGCTATTGGAAAGACCAATGGAAAGCTAAAGGTCATTAGAAATAGACCAATCACTGATCAGAGCAATGGAGCCCATATTAAAAACAATCATTATTTATTTGTATGATTCCTTACCATTTATGAAGAATTTGCACATAAAGTGTCTCATATCATTTCCTTAGTTCTCACATGAAAGAGTATATGATGGGTTGGTATCCTCAGTCCAAAGAATGGTGGGTTGCTAGGTCTTTGAGGGTTATTTGGTGGCACTTGATACTGGAAATGATCGCTGTTGTCCACAAATTTTTATTTGGTTCTAGCTTGTGGACTCAGTGTAAATAACCCAGGGTCCTTGACTTGAGGAGGCTGCAGCCTGGTTCATTTCAGTCTAGTAGGATCATTGGGCAGCCAGGATCAAAGGATCAGAGAAGGGAGAAGTCACTATGGCCTGGGCAGCTGAGGAAGGCTCTGTAGAGTGAGCTCATTTGGAGCCTCAGAAGGCAGATGGGATTCAGAAGGCAGAGGGAGGGAACAGAGCACTGGGTAGTCCACTGTCTGCCAGAACAACGGCTGTCCTGGCTCACTTGCTACCACAAAGACACTTTCCAGAATACCAGGGATTGAATTTGGACCCTATGCCAAGGTGCCATGATAAACAATGTAAGTTCAGCAGCAAGCCCCTGAATTCCAGCGACGTGAGACCAGTTACTGACCACTCAAGACCCATGTTATCAACAGAAAAGAACTATCACATGTTGTTGAGGAAAGTTTTCTGTTATCTTAGGAATCCACAGGTTCTACAATGATTGGCCTAGTCCCGCCTTTATGGTTTCCACTCTTTCCCCCTGAAGATGGCCAAGGGTAATTCAGGATCTTCGAAGGTGTGTCTATGAGATATTAATAAAACTTAATGGAAAATATTTTGGTGGTCAAATAATTTTGAAAAATATTGCATGCTGTATCGTCTTGGAGAATTGCAATTCGTATTGCATTAGATGTGGTAAGGGCTCTGAGAAGTCTTATAGTAAAGAAATCAGTTTAACCTTATTTCAACATTTCGTAGATGTTGATACAGACTGTCATTTTTTAGTCTCCCAAACCTCATTCCATTGTTGTCATAAAGATTCTATTGCAAAAGATTGTATTGCAAAAGCTCTTCTGGGTTTAACATGCACAGTCACTTCGTGCAATAGTACATGCATTTTATGTACACTGTTAGATAAGACAAGAGTCTCAAGGTCTGGATGGTTCTTACTAAATGCTATTTTTGCTAATGTTAAAACACGTAACACAGTATTGTGCTAATGTAACCAGATGAGTTTGACCCTTATCCAACCAGAAAGGTCTAGCCAACTGCAAAGAAAAAATCAGCATATAATTAACTAAAAAGTGTATAAGCAACAGCTAAGCCTCCCCCTTCAGGGACGCAGAGCTTTGGATGCAAACCCCCTGTCTCCTTTACTTGCTTCAAGTAAATAAAACTACCTAACGACCACATTACAACCACAAGTAGTTCTTGAATTTGGTAATCACTTGAGTTGGAGATGGCCATTGAAGTTAAAACTCATTAGCTATTATTAGTCGATTTTTAAAGAAATTGAATTGCCAACAAGACCTCAAAAACTTACAGGTTTTCATTCCCAATCAATTCCAGAGATCCTGTCTAGACATATTCTTTGAGACCAAGAAATCCATCTGGTAACCACAGACCTCTAGCCTTGCTTATCATCTGGCACTCGGTTGCCTTGAGGCTATTCAAAATAGTCATCTAAAGTACAGAAAGACCATCTATAATCTGTTTTTGTTTTTGTTTTGTTTTTTTTTGCCCCCAGGTTTTTACTCATCGTGGGCAGAAAATGTTTAAAGTTTTGCAATGTAATAGGCTGGTCTTTTTGCTCAAATTCCTGCTAAGTCTCCTGTTTCTGGTGGTGCCTTCCAGTGGGATAGAGAATTCAGCTTTTCCAGCCCTGAAAGGCTCCAAATTATAGGACTTCCAGTAAACTTGGATTGCAAGCCACTCCTATTGTAAGCAAAACCCTATTATATCTGTTTTAAAACAGGGCACCTCTACCCCACGTTTGTCTCTCTTATGGGACCATTCTGAAGACTGCATGAAGTCACTAACCCATGCCAATACCCTCATTTGTTCCTACCATTTTCCATTCTTGATATTCTACAGTCTTAAGAGGCACATAGTCTGTATTCCAGACACCAGTAACTGTTTCAGGATCACCAGCTGCCCAGGAAGGTCACCTTTCTCTACCCCATCTCCCGCACAACTCTATATTTAATGTCCTTCACAGAATTCATACCTGTATAAAGCTCTTTTTTCTTAATCCTTTGTTTGGATGCTTTAGCTGCCTTTATACCCTTCAGCCTTTCTGCTCCAGCTTCAAACAAATCACCTATAGGAAATCTACAACCCTCATCCCTCTTTAAATTTTAAGAGATTATCAAAGTTTTCATTATGTAGCTAAGTGATCTGTGTAACTGCTCATGTCTATGTCCTATCGCTTGGAAAAAGATTCCAGCCCTGTGCATGCAAGGACACAGAAGGCATTATTTATAAAAGGAATAGAATACATTGGACTTGGTCAAAATTAAAACCTGCTAATCAAAAAACACTATTAAGAAAGTGAAAAGATAACTATGGCTGGAAGAAAATACTGTAATACAAATATTTGGGAAAGGATTCATATCTCAAATATGTAAAAAATCCTATAAATCAATAAAATAACAATTTGTTTTAATGGGTAAAATACTTGAAGAAAAACTTAGAAAAGAAGGCATCCAAACAGCTAGTGAGCAAGTTAAAAAGATGTTCCACCTCATTAACCATCAAGTAACTGCAAATTAAAACCACAAGGAGAGTTCTTTATACACCCACTAGAATGGCTAAATTTAAAAGACAAACAATACCACATATTAACTGAGATGTGAAGCAACTGAAATTTTATTCACTGCCGGTGGGAGTGTAAAATTGTACAGACACTTTGGCGAGCTGTTTGGCAGCAACCAATGAACTTAAATGTATGCTTACCCTGTGACCAAGCAATTCCATTACTATGTATATAGCCGAGACCAAAAATGGTCATAGTAGCTTTATTTATATGGCCCCAAAGTGGAAACAACCCAAATGTCCATCAACTGGAGAATGGACCAAGAAATTGTGGTATATTCATACAATGGAATACTACTCAGCTATAAAAAACATGCTATGGATATATACAGTGACATGGATGAATCTCAAAAATATTTATGTTACTGCAAAAACGGTATCATTCGTCTGACTTCTTTTGCTAAAGATAATATTTTCAAGATTCATCCATGTCACTTTACACATCCATAATATGTTTTTTTCCTTGCTGGTAGTATCCCATTGAATGAGTACACTACAATTTGTCATTTTGTCATCTATCTACATATAGATATATAGTTATATCCATGTCTATATATTCATATCTACTTTAAAACAGGCAAAACTATTTTTTTGGTGTTAGAAACCGGAGTAGTGATGGACAGCGTGGTAATTAATGACTGAAAAAGGGCATCAGGGAACTTTCTCCAGGAATGTTATGAAAATGCTCTATATTTTGATCCAGGTAATGGTCACACAGTTGTAAAATTGTGATTTCAGTTCATATTTGTGCATTTTACTTTATGTAAATAATATCTCAATAAAACACCATTTTAAAAGGATGAGATATATGTTACATGTACTGTTTTGAAATAATCTTCAAGATACGGTGTTAGGTAAATATACTTTTGTATAAGAATAAACTGTCTCTAGAAAGAGAGTATCAGAAGTTGCCTGTAAGAACTGAAAATTATAGTCAGGAATTGTATTTATCTATGTATTTCTTTTTATACCTTTTGAGTTTTGTATTATGGTCATGTATTACCCATTTAAATACTTTTAACATTTTTAAGGAAAGAAAAAGAAAGACGGTTTTAAAAGGAACATGTTATTACATTAAGTGCAAAAGCAAAACATAAAATTATATATACAGTGAGAGTGACTATGTAAAAATGCATTTTTATAAAGGAATGAAACATCAAATATTAAAAGTGCTTGTTGAGATTTTGGTTATTTTAAAATCTTTCTTCTTGACTGCATTTTCTACATTTCCATCATAAATGATTTACCTTTATAAGGTGAAAAAATAAAATTATTTTAAAAATAGAAAGTGAAAACATTCAGGAAAAAGTTAAAATGTGGATGCTGCTTTGTTCAAAATAAGTAAATGGCCAAATATCCCCCCATCAGAGCCTGGGGAATGTGAGGTCCAGAGCAAGGAGCTGGGTTTAGAGGTTGGGTGGGGAAAGCTGGGAGACTCAGGGCATCACCTGTCACCCTGCACAAGGGGGCACTGATGGCTTGTGTGGCATAGCAGGATCTCCCAAGGGTAAGCAGAGGATCTGTGGTAGATATCACCTAACCTGGGTGGCAAGAACACAGAGCAAAGCAGACTCTATCCCAGCTAACCGTGAGGGGCCTCAGTATAGCTGAAAGAAGCCGACTATCTTTTCCACAAGAGGCCTACATACTGCCATTGGGGCTACCGCCATGTCTGTAGTGATCCTGAGAAGTGCCAGCACGTTTGTGAGTACTTGACACCAATATCAATGGTAGGTGGAAAATAGTTTTTGCCATCACTTCAATTAAAAGTGTGGGCAAAGATATGCTCATGTGGTGTTAAGAAAAGTAGACATTATCTATGGCCATGCCACCTTGAATATGCCTGATCTCGTCTGATCTCGAAAGCTAAGCAAGGTCGGGCTTGGTTAGTACTTGGATAGGAGACCACCTAGGAATACCAGCTGCTGTAGGTGTCAAAAAAAAAAAAAAAAAAGGAAAGAAAGAAAAGGAAAGAAAGAAAGAAAAAGAAAAAGAAAAGAAAAAAAGAAAAAGTAGTCAAGAGAGCAGATGAGCTAACTGAGGATGAGGTGGAACGTATAATCAATCACCATCATGCAGAATCCACACCAGTACTAGACCCCAGACTGGTTCTTGAACAGACAGAAGGTTGTGAAGGAGGGAAAATACAGCCCGGTCCCGTCCAGCAGTCTGGACAGCAAGCTCTGGGAAGACCTGGAGTGACTGATGAAGAAAATTCGAGCCCGTAGAGGGCTATGCCACTTCTGGGGATTTTGTGTTCAAGGCCAACACATCAAGACCACCGGCTGCTGAGGCCGCACTATAGGTGCCTAAGAAGAAATAAATAAATCTGTAGGCCTTTTCTGTTAATAGTTTATACACCTAAAAAGAAAGGAAGGAAGGAAGGAACTACTCAAAGAATTATTGCACCTATTATTCCCTTCATTATCCATTTATGATGTTATTATAGTCTCATGAGAAACTTAGGAGAATATCTTAAATTCCCTTATCCTGGACTTCAGTCCTTTTTTTATTAACCATTGGCCTCATTTCACTCTGCTGCAGTTCAGGCCTCAGGCTGAACCCCACCTCAGGCTAAGCCCACCTCTGGCAGAGCTGGGGCTCCCCGACACCTCAGGTTTAGAATCTGTCCTCAACGCTTCATGGGATGCCACCTTTGGGATAGCATGCACTGGATATATGTTAAAAGAACTAGTTATGCTGGGGCAGGGAGATTACATATTATCTCCATGTTCTCTGTTATCATAACAAAATTAATAAATGTGACATTAATCTCTGAACAAAACTAGAAAGTTATTTCCTTCTCCTAAGTACTTTTTGGCCCTCTAAGGGGAGTTCAATGAACATGTTTGGTAAGGCACTAACCACATTCAAGGCCCAGGTAAGTCCTGGGCCTTGTGCCCAAAGGAATTCACAGCCCAGCCAAGGAAGGGAGGGAGGAAAGTTGGGAGAAACAGAGGCACAAAACACAATTACCTATAATTCCAGCAGTAATGACAAAAGCTGTGAGAGATAATCATTTAATGCTACTTGAGGAATGCATGAGTAGAGGGGTTTCGGTGAGGATCTCATTTGGCCTGGTAAGATTTTTCTCAGGCTGAAGAAGAAGATGGTGGGAACTGCAAAAGAAAGACTAGAGAATGGAAGCAGGGAGAAGTGGGAAAAGGAGGAAATCACTCCTTTGCCCTCATACTGGACAGAAAGAACTATCTCCTCCACGTTTCCAAAGGATATAACCATCACCCTTTAGGATTTCTACAGCAACTTTTGAAAATTTAATTTCAATTAGCTTTCACAGAGCCCTCGTAAGAAGGATATAGATGGAAAGCTGAGGTCCAGAGATGCTAAAATCATTCATTATTAACCCAATTTGATATTAAGTCACTTCAGCCTTAATAGAGCCTTAATAGAACACCTTTATCTCACCATTGGACCTTAGGGGGAGTTTGGTTCAGTACTCAAAACTAAAACTTGTTAATGTTTCTACTGACAATATTCAAGAGTTATAAAAAGAAATCTTGACACAATACAGTAAAACAGGCCCTCATTTACTCTCTGGAGTTAACTGTCATCAACAGATCTTTTTGAATTTGGGCTAAGCAGGTTCTTGACTGTATGAAACGAGAAACAGATTGCATACCTTAAGCGGAAAAGGGACTTACTGGCAGGATGGCAGATAGCTCAAAGCATCAAGGGGAACCAAAGTTCAGGAAAATGGGCAAGAACGAAGAACTAGGCAACCAGGAACCGAGCCAAGGTCAGTGTCCTGGGCAGTCTGGTTGGGATACCACATCTGCCAGTGGACATGGCATGGCTGCCATCACTGCTCCTCTGACACTGAGTACCACAAGCCACCATCCACAGCAGAACAAGCTCTAAGAAGTCCCTGCTTCTGGATCCTTCTCGATCTAAGTCCAATCGGCCAAGCTAAAGACACACACCTTCACTCTGGCTTGCAGAAGCCTGGAGAGTATGTCCGTGTTGGGGACAGCCCCACAGTCACCCAAACCCACACAACATTGGATCTCTCAAGAAAAGGCGTCAGTTGTCACAAATAAATAGCAAGTGTTCATCACATAGGTATACAACTTTTCTGGTTGTATATAAGTGGGATTTTATTATACCTTCTAATCGGTAAGTAGATTTTTGTTTTTTTTGTTAGGTTTGTACTTCTTTTCATGTTAATACAATAACCTATCCCTTAAATTCCTGCTCAGTGTTTATTATATAGATATCAATATTTAATCAGTTCTCACTGATGGACCTTTATTTTCTCTTCTGTACTATCATAAACACAGTAAGTACATCCTCAACACTTGACGCGTCCTAGTTGTCACTTAGGATAAAGTTCCAAAAGTGAAACTGTTGAGTCAAATGGCATATAAAACACTGTTACTAATGCTTATGAAAAAGTCCAAAGAAACTTTTTTTCATTTTTCACTGATCTGACGTATTGAAAGGGGCCACCTACCAAATACCTTCTAAAGCAGAACATGGAACCTTGAAGGTTCTCTGTTGTGGGAACACCAGTGGCTTTAGCCGTAAAGCTCGGGGAATTGTTTTGGCGCGGTCGGGTCTTGAACTGCTGGTCCCTCACGTGCCAGTCCGTTTCCTTCCCCACTTGGCCAAGATCTCCCTTCTAGGGTACTTCGTTTGTAAATAAATAAATAAACAACTATGAAGCCCAGGATGCGGGTGCCGAGCCTCTTGCTGGGATGCTGGGAACCGGAGCCGGCCTTCGGCCCCCGGCCCGGCCCATCGCCACGGGTCGCGCTCTCCTAAGAGCGCCCTCGCCAGCTCGCAGCCCTCCAGTTTTCCGGGGACACCGGGCTAGGACCCTTGGAGGACAGCAGAAAGAGCGGCGACAAGAGATGATACCCCGGGACCAGAAACGTCAGGGACACGGAAGCCCTCATTGCTCCGTTTCCGCCCGCCTGCACGGCCTCGGGCTTAGAGCCCAGGGCCCAGGCCAGACGAACCCGGCATCATCTACCATTCTCAAAAGACAGCGCAGAGCTTTACTTAGGTGGCTTGAGGAGGCTTCCGGCCACCTAGAAGAGCCAGCGGGTCCCATGGTGTAATGGTTAGCACTCTGGACTTTGAATCCAGCGATCCGAGTTCAAATCTCGGTGGGACCTCTCTAAACGTTTTGGTTCTACAATTCCTGTTTTGGGAATGGCTGACGGCGGCGGCCACCGCGGCCAATGACGTTGCCCCTGTGACCTGCCGGACAGCCGTTTAGGTAGGGTCCCTCCCTTTCAAGATTCTTCCATTTCAGGCCCAACCTGAGGGTTACAGTGCGCATGCGTGAGAGGGCAGAAAAGTTAATGTTTACGTAGGAGAATGAACGCGACTTTACCCCGCAGGTGACAGCTGGAGGTGACAGCTGGAGGAACCCGAAGGATCCCGAGGATACTGCTTCGGGCGGGCAACTCGGCAGTCTTCGGGTCTAGGAGGAGACCCAGCCCCCGAAAGCTGCCGGAAATCCTTGTTCCTATTGGCTAAGGTGCAGAGTGCGATACATCGCTGCTCTACAAGCCGGTAATGAACTGGCCTCACCCAACCAAGGGGCGCGGGACGGAATGACAGGCCGGGGGAGGAGGGTGTGGTTTGGGGGCTCCGTCCGGCTGTGAGTGGCTCAGATACTTAAGTGTGTCTGGTATTCAGGCAGCAGGCAGCGAGGTTGTCTGTGTCTTTCAATGAGAAAAAAAGTCCTTAGACAAGCTATCCGTTCGTCGTTCGGTCTCAGCGGGTCAGGGCATCTCTGCCGGCGATTTCTCATCATATCCGTGCTCTACTTCTCCCCAGCGGAGGATAGGACCTCTACAGGGTTCACCAACAAGGGCGAATGAATGAATCTCTGTATTGGCGAATCGGTCCTGGATCAGTGTTTTGGGCGCTGATCAGGCTCGCGTGACTTGCAGGAAAGAGTGTATGTACCTCTGGGATAGCATGGAGCGTTGTCTTCTTCCGACTGGTATCCAGAGAAGGATTTTGAGAGCTGTCTGTCGTCTCTCTGGGATAAGTGACGAGGGAGCCTGCTGACGCATTTGTGATCTCCCTACAGGGTGATTGGCATTGGGGTTACATGCTCCCGCCCCTTGGGATATGCCCTGGAAACAGAGAGGATCCTTGCACGGCTCTCATCTCTCCCGCGAGCACCCCCTCCCCACCCCACCCCACACACACTCCTAAAAGGCTTGAATGGATTTGTGTGTATGAGCGATCCCAGCCTCAAAAGTACTTAGGCTTGAGATTTGGAAGATTTGCTCTATGAGATATTAAAGTTTATTATCAACCATAAACTATAAAAATTGAGATCGTGCGATACTGGAGAAAGGACAGACAAGTATACCAATGGAACAGAACAGAGAGAGCCCAGGTACAGCCCCACGCACTTGGGCAAGGAAGTGATTTACAACAAAAGTAGCAGGACAGGGCAGTGGGGGAAAGGACCTACTTTTCAATAAATTATGCTGGAACAATGGGTGTACATACGGAAAAATGTGAAATCAAATTCCTCCCAACTTCCACGAAACAGCAATAAATTCCATGTGAAATATGGACAATGTGAAAGGAAAAGCAAGAAAGCTTTTGGAAGACAACACAGGAGAATATTTTCATGACCTCAGGGTATGGAGCCTTCTTAAGAAACAAAAGGTTTAAATGATTGATATATATCACTATAGTACTATGATATCCTATGTTCTTATCAAAGACCCCAATGAGAAAGTGAAAGGTAAGTTACAAAATAGGAGAAGGTGTTTGGAATGCACAACTGACAAAGAACTTGTTCTAGATTATGTAAAGCACTCCTAAAAATCAAAAAGAAAAAAGACAACCTAATGGGAAAAAAGCAAAAGACTTGAAATGACACCTCACATAAAGGACCTGCTGGCTGCTTGAAATGGCACTTAACAAAAAATAGCTGAAACACATATGAAAAGATGCAAAGCATCATTAGTCATCAGGAGAGTGCAAATTAAAAGCTCAATGAGATACCACCCCACTCACCAGAATGACAAGGCTGAATGTTATCATGACTATAGAATAATATAAACTCTCATGGGAGTGTAAATTGGTGGGAAACAGCTTGACATTAGCTACTAAAGTTAAAGATACTCATACCCTGTGATCTAGCAATTTCACTTTCGTACATGCACCCACAGAAATGTGAGCATTTGTGTACTTAGAGACATGTATAAAAGTGGTTTTGGCAGCATAATAGCCAAAAATTAAAAGGAACTCAAATGCCCCTCACAGTAAAATGGATAAATAATTTGCAGTAAGACTATATGATGGAATACTATACAGTGGCGGTCTCCAACATTTTTGGCACCAGGGACGGGTGCTGCTATGAGAATCTAATACCGGATGATCTGAGGTGGAGCTGAGGCGGTGGTGCTAGCGCTGGGGAATGGGTACAAATACATATGAAGCTTCACCTGCTCACCTGCCGCTCACTCCTGCTGTGCAGCTCAGTTCCTAATAGGCCATGGACGGACCGGTCTGTGGCCTGAGGGTTGGAGACCCCTGCTATACAGCAACAAAAGAACAACTACATGCAATTAAATGGATGGATCTTTTTTAAAAAAGTAGTATTGAGCAAAAGAATACATAATATGATTTCATTTATATAGAATTCCTAAACAGGCAAAACTTAATTATTGTTTAGAGCTGTGAATTTAGCTGGTAAAAACCATTAAGTGAAACAGAGAAATAATTCAAATGTAAGTGAAGATCCCAAAAATCTTTTCGGAAGAGAGAGGGTCCTCAGTAGTCTTCTGGGGGTATAGTCTATATTTCTTGTCCTGGATGGAGGTTACATAGGTTGTTTACTTTATAAAAATTTGTTAAAATACATATTATGTTGTATGCACTATTCCAAATGTGTATTATATTTCTCAATTTAAAAAGTCAAAATGTACCTATCTAGAGACATGTTTCTGCCCTGGTCACCAATGAGGAAATCAAATTTGTCCACAGAGGAGGACTCAGGATAAAGATCTTTAACTCCTAGCCAGCCATCGGCATTTGAAGTATCAGGTTCAATTCCAGGGTCACCAAAGCCATTGATAAATTTCATCCTGCCACTCACTGGCTGAGTGCATTTAGGTAAGCAATTTAAATGTTCTGAAATTATAACAACTTGAGATGATAGATGTGTAAATTTATAGTGGTAATCATCTTGCCACATGCATAGATCAAATCATTACGTTGTACACCTTACATTTATACAATATTATATGTCAATTATATCTTAATAAAGCTGGAAACAATTAAAAATAAATATTCTGAGCCTTCTCTGCAAAAGGACAATGGTGCCTTTGCATAACAGTGTTGTGAGAACTGGTAAAATAGTAATCAAAAAGTCCTTTTCTCTGCATCTAATTCACAATAGGCCCAACAATGGTAACTACTAGAAAGACAACCAGAATAGCGAAGACGAAAGAAGCTCAGATAATCGAGAAAAGAACACATGCTTACATGGGGAAGAATACAAACTTAGAGGGCTGCAACAGAGGCAGAGAGTGAGAATTCCTGGACGGAAGGTAGAGAGGCGAACGGGAAGAACTTTCTGACGATTTGAGCCATCCATCAACGGAACAGGCTTGAGACATTCTGAGTGTCTGACGCCTGGAAGCTCCTGGTGGTGCTCCAAAGTCTTTGTCATTGTGGAAGTTTTCTACACTGCCATGGGACTTGGGAATCCACAAAGTGGCCTGCTTTCTGCTCTGAAGTTTGATTCTTGACATATAACATTGTATACATGTAAGGTGTACAACGAATCCTCGTGCTTGCGCAGGACTTTGCTCACTGGGACCTGTCTCATCATTTCTCCAGTGGCTGCCATTTTTTGTTTGTTTATTTGTTTGTTTTGCTTCTGCCGAGGCACATCTGTTTTACGTCACAAACCAGCACACAGACACAGAACTGAAACCAAAGTTTAAGAAACAGCAGTCGCCTTTACTATACGTAAAAATACATTCTGATACTTTCTGGTTTTTATTTTTTAAAAATTGGTCACAATCTCCAAATTGATTTCATAACTCACGAATGGTTCTTAAGCCAGTTAGTAAAACACTTAGGAACTCACCACCATCTCCCCTGTCCTTCCCCTCCTAGCTCAGCTTCTCTGAAACCCCCTCCGCATTTCCTTCTCTTTCAGGGGAGAACCTCTCTCTCCAACTCCTCAACATCCTCAGTCTGAGGAGATCCTTCCAATGGTTTTAGTCCAGGGAAGGGCTCCCAAGGACAACATTTTCCGGAAGGTGGCGCCTGCAGGATGTTGTTACTGACCAGAATCACCAGCAGAGGGCAGAACGCCAGGACCACTGCGTTTAGTCAGTCTGTGTTTAGTCTGGCTTCTTCTCTATGTTTGATTCCCAGGGTTGTCCATTCATTATCTTCTTTGTTTATTCATTTCTCTGTGAGATAATGCATATACAACACTTACCTCAACGCCTGGCACATAACAAGCCTGTAAATGATAGAACACGCCGTCATTTAACACCCATTCGTTGAGCACCTACCATGTTCTAGGTGCTGGAAATAAATAAATCAAGACTTGACTTTTGCCCTTAGGGAGCTTGAACTCTTGCCTGCTAAATTGAAGACTAAAGTAGAGTGTGAAATGACAAGCAATAGGCTCAGGAGTATATGCGGACACATAGGTAAGTGAAATCCAGCTACGTAAGATTAAAAAAAGAAATCCAGACAAAAGCTCGGCATGGCCTGTGAGTGCTACCATTTATGCAAAAAAGGCGGAGAACATTTATATGTTTTGGCTTGTATATACATAAAACATCTCTGAACGGTTACATGAGAAACAGATAACATTGGTTTCTCCAGGGAGGAAACCAGGGGGAGAAAAGGAGGAAGGCACTGTTCCTGTACACCCTTTAATAACTCTTGAATTCTAAACCACCTCATTTTGAATGACCTAGTCCTTCAGTCACAAATTAGAGTCAGGGAAAGCTTACTAGAAGTGATGCTTAAACCTAGTTGTGACTCTTTTTAGCTAGCTAAAAAAAAGGGTAGCATGATAAGGTGTTTCAACTGGAGTCAAAGGGGCAGGTAAGGTGAGCAGTGGAGAAAGCTGAGGCCCCAGAGGTCAGCAGGGCCCCATGGATGCGGGAAGAGCCTTGATGCTAAACCAAGAAATTTTACTTGGTCTTACAGAGGTGGAGTATCAAGAAGAATTTAAGCGAGGGAGCCACAGAGAATATTCTAGCAGCTAAGTGGAGTGTAGGCTGGAGAGGGGCAGGGTTGCTCCACAAGAGGCTGTTGAATCATGGGGTGAGAGGTGATGAGTCTTTAACTAAGGGTTTGGCAGAGGGAACAAAGGGATAAACAGATGAACATGTGAGAGATGTAGAAGATAAAATCTTTAAGAATTTGCATCATTAGATGGGATGGGGAGTGGGCAGGGAAGTCCACTGAACTTCTTTGCCTTTCTCTCTCCCTACTGGCTTCCTTGGATTCTGTTTTCTCAGCTCTGATGCACCACTTCACCCATTTCTGTGGTCTGTAGAGGAAAATTAGAGGGGACAAGGGGCCCTATAGTCACCTCCCCTACCCCAGCTTCTAACCCTCAGAAATGGTAGGTGGTTAGAAGCTGGGTGTAGAATGGTTTGGGTGCTATTTTGAACCACCTTAAAACCTGTTTCTGGATACGCATCCTACCTCCTCCACCAGGCCCAAGCCTCTGTCTCTTTACAGAGACCCAGTGAGAAATGAAAATGTGGGATCCCTGTTCAAGATATTAAGAATTTCAAGACAGCAACAGCAGAGTGTTAAACCAAGCACAGAGCCCTTCTAAGCAGGAGGCCCTGAGTGACAGCACATAACACTGATCTGGTCCCCAGGCCTCACTCAGGTAGGGTGGGGCAGCAGGCCCTAACTTTCTCAGAGGCCCTGAGGTCATGGTTGGTTAATAACCTCTGTCTAAGGCAGACAAGAACCCACCCCTCCAGGCTGCAAGTATGAGATACCAAAGGCATCGAAGGTGGGAGGGGCTGCACTGCCTGATAGCTAGGAAGGATTTTGAGCTTTGGCCAGCTTCAGGAGCTGAGCCCTGAATTAACAGTCAGCTGTTCCCCTTCTTGCTTCCCCTTCTTCTAAGGCCGGGGAATCCCATCCTAGAAGTCTTCAGAGAATGTGAATGTGGAAAGAAGGAGATATAGGATTCGAACCTTGAGAATTATTCAGCTTGCTGTTGATTGACCAGAAAATCAGGAGTCCAGGAGCATTCCCCCTTTCTTCCTCTGTTTTCCTGACTTGGTATCATTTTATTGCTCAGGATTGTCGGAATTTCTCTGCTTGATGTCCTCACACCTCTGACCCTCCCTTCTTCGCCCTTTTCATGGCTCTTCTTCCTCCACCCCCGCCTGAGCTGCTGATGTTCTCCGAGTTCCATTTTTAGCCTTTTCTCATCTTGATCCATGTAGCCATCTTGAGCAGCTTCACCTACTTTTGTGGTTTCAGTGCCACCTCTCAGCGACTCTCAACCGGGCACAAAGGGAGGGAGGAGAAGCCTAGGAGAGTCCTAGAGTCATCTGGTGGGGAGGGATTTCCAGACGGTGGCACCACTATGCACTCCGTCACCCCAGAAAGAAGCTTGAGGTCATCCTTGAAGTGTCCTGGCCATCTTCCAACATGTAATCAATCTCTAAACCCTAAAAAGTTTTACTTTGCAATTATCTCTCCAATCTATCACCTCTTCTCCCTTCTTACCCCACTTCCCCAATTCCGTTCCTCATCGCATCTGAGTGTCTGGGTCCCAGGGGTTCCCCTACCTCTGGGAATTGCCCTTCTAAAAGATGGCACTGAAAGTTGTTTGGGGAAAGCAATCCCTTCCTATCTTGTTCCTGGGAAGCAATTAAGGTTCTGGTCAGATGACCAGGTCTTAGGACACAATGGAAATGCAGACGACAAGGATATCTGGAGAGAGCTATGTGGCTGGTTCCCTTGGGTGAGCTCGGAAACTAAAAATATTCAAGTGTCATGAACAGGTGTACCAGAAGTCCCCTGCAGAAGCTCTTCATACCCCACTGGGCTGACTAGGTAGGGCTCATGAAACAAAGCAGCCACAGAGTTGGGATTAGAGCTTATACATTAGTGGAACAGCATGGGCTTCCCCTTCATCAAGGCCATGCAACTCCACCAATGGGCCAGCCATGGCGACAACCCTGAACTCCTCATATAACACTAGACCTCCAGGCAAACAGATAGTTCTCTAGTGTCAGGTCAGTGGAAGGATCAGAGAGTGTCACCATAGGCACTTATTCAGAAATTGGATTTGTATTCCTTGCCTGTCATGTCCTTGCCAACACTGCCATCTGTGGACCTATGGAATGTCTTCTAGATGGCCATGGTATCCTAGATCATACTACCTCCAACCCAGAGTTCTTCCCAGTGAAAATAATTAGACACTAGGTGTAATATAAATCCTAGAACAGAAAAATGACGCTAGGAGAAAAGCTAGGGAAATCCAGATAAAGTCTGGAGCTTAGTTAATAGTATTCTACCAATGTTAATCTTTGTAGTTTTAGTAAAAGTATCATGGTTATGTAAGATGTTAACAATGGGAGAAGCTAACGGGTGAAAGGCATATAGGAACTCTATACTATCTTTGCAACTCTCCTGTAAATCTAAAATTATTTAGAAATGAAACTCTGAATTTTTAACAAAGTAAGGCAAGGGACTAATGTAGACAGGATTTGCTGATCTCACCATGTGTCCAGCATCTGGAAGCTGATGGCTTTCTAGACTGACGGACTGGCCTGGTAAAATCTCAGTTTGGTGCCATCTAGGAGACACCGCTTTGCAAAGATGAAGTACGGTCAGAAGGCTGCTGGGTGTGCTCTCAACTGAACCAGAAACAACACATAGTGCTTTTCTTTCAGGCTAAAAAAAAAGCAACTCAAGAATGGGATCGAGGTAGGGATGGACAGCTTAGATCACATCAGCGACCCCTGTCAGAATGATCTTTCTCATCTTCTCAATTTGCTAATGTGAAGTTTCGAGCAGACAAGGAAGGAATGCTGCCACCAGGGCACTAAATTATAATTCCTTTGAAGTGGAAAATGAGATTGCCCTTCAGCCATTTAAGGCTCCTTCTGGCACTGGGAGAACAGACAGAAAAGTGGGGGTCAGAGTGTTGGGCCCGTGACTGACCTTGAGGCTCAGGGGTCCTATGATTGTTATTATACTTTGAGGTGGCCAGGAAGGGTATGGGAGGACCCAGGAGAACACCTGCTGTGTCATGCCCTGAGTCAAGGTGAACAGAAGAAACTGCTACCTTACTCAGAGCCCTGCCACGGGTTCAAACTCTTTAGGAATAAAGATTGGATTCACTCCTCTGGACTAAACACTCCAGCCAGTGAGATTCTACCTGAAGGGAGAAGAGCAAGGACTGGGAGTGAAAGAAGGGAGACATAGCCACGTGGCTCGTACCCCTGTGACTGTAGCCTCCATCTGTTTTGTCTTTCTTACCACTGGAGTCATATGGAATTTAACCTTTCCCATTGGAAAAAAAATAAGAATTATTGTATTTAAATGTTTTCTGGACGTGGTTCCACAGTGTAGTGGTTAGCACGTCTGTTTTACACACAGAAGGTCATGGATTCATTCCTGGTTCATGGTCTCTGGCCATGCCCCCTGAACAAGCCCCATGTCTGATCTCAGAAGCTTAGCAGGATCAGGCCTGGTTAGTACTTGGATGGGAAACCACCTAGGAACACCAGGTGCTGTAGGTGTAAATAGTAATCATAAAAATTTCTAAAAGTAATAAATGTTTTCTTTTTCTCATTCCTCTTTTCCTTCTTTTGAATGCAGTATACGCGGCTGAATTTATTCTAGATTGCAGAATGGCGAAGTGGGGTCTGGATGGAATTGGGAAAGGAGTGGACACTTTGGGAAATCCTGGATACTGACCAGTGGCCTATGACCTCACTGGTAGGAGCATGACCTGCTCTTGGGCTGTGGCCCTCTGGGGAGGGGAGGCTGAGTGAGTTTGTAGCTGTGTTATCATTGTATTAGTTTCGTTTTCAGATACTTGGCTTCCAATTTTATCTCATAATCTCCTGAGCCAGCAACTTGGACTTCATCCTTGACAATTCCATGAAATGTCAAGATCTGAAAACTTTCTTTCCCAAAGAACTCTTCACCCCTATCTGCCCCTCCAGACTCATGGCCACTGCTTTAATCCACCTCTCCCCGGATCTGATAATCATCTTCTTAATTGTCCCTCTGCCTCCATGTTCCCATTTTGATCTTATCAAAATACAATTTTCTTCTAAATGAAAATATTATCAACTCACTCCCAGAAGATAAGGTTGTTTAGTACAGAAAATTAGACCTCTCCGATCACCCCCAACCCCACCTCTCCAGCAGTAAATCTTAAGGATCTAGGTCCATCTCTTGACATTCCAACAAGTCCAATCTGATTGATGTTTGCTTTCAAACCTGGTCCCTTTTTTCCCCTTTCTCATGTCTATGCATCTGTTTTGTACTATGCTTTTAACCAGATTTACCATCCATCCACCCATTTACAACTTAACGCTTTAGGACTCAGCTCAGGACTTCACGCAATACACCTATTCATATGGACTAGGTAGCCCTCCTATGGGTTCCCATCATATCCTAGCAGACCTTTCTGATATTGCACTGAATACATTGTATCATGAGTGTCTGTCTGTGGCTCCTCTAGATAGTAATTGCCCTGCTAACAAGACCCAAGAGTTAGTCTCTCCCTCATTGTACCCCCAGCCCTTAGTCAGATCCAGCCTCCTTTCTGCTAATCAAAGCCGATCCCTCGGCTCCTTAAATACCTTCCTACACTTTCTGTTGCCCTAAGGGTGAAGAAGAAAGTTCTTACATGAGCTTTGAACAAGGTCTTTTAACACTGGACCCCTCTCGCTTTCCAGCCTCACGTTTTACCACTTCCTGTTCTGCCTTTGCCCCCACTGGCCTGCAATAGTTCACATGCCCTTGTTTATTGCTGAATGTCTGTGCCAGCTGTGACTACACCGCCCCTGACTTTCCTTTCCCCATAGTGACACGGACTTAACTGTAAACTGTTTCACGTCTTCTCTTGCTAAATTTCATGAAAATAGGAGCCACGTTAGTCTTATTTGCCCTTCTATCTCTAGTCCCCAGCATACAACAGACCCTCAGTCATATTAAATAAATCATGACCTTACAAACCCTTGTTATCAGGCCATCTGGGGTGCGGAAGACCACAAGATTGGACATGAGATGAGGAAAAAAACGACCTCCCACCTCAGGCTGTCAACCCAAACTACTCTGATGGAAGAGGTGCTTCCTAGGAAGAGAGTAGAGGGGGAAAATGGTGGTGGGGCGGTGGGGGCGGTGGGGGGGGGAGAGGGAGGGGGCGGTTCCTAAGGAGGAGTAAATGTCTCCCAAGGCCTGCCCTCTGGGGTCTCAGGGTATTGCAGGCTCTTCAGAGCCCACTACTCATGGGCCAACCGCTAAGCTAGGGAAGATCAGAGGGTTTCCAAGCAGGATCAACAGGTACCCAGTAGGTAGAGGAGATCATGGGAGAAAAGACTTGAAAGTGAGATTGGGAAATGGATTCACAACGCGTGCAGCCAGATATCTTTACTCATTCTATGACTTAAGAGAAGGTGGAAATTCATTGGTTCCCTAGGTGCCCCAGGACACTTGGTTCTGGGTGAGGAGTGGGGCTAAGGAGGGACAGACATTCAGGGCGAGGGGCTCCACTGTCATCAGCTTATCATACAAGTGCCTTTCTCCTTGAAGGGATTCTTGTCCTCAGGGATGCCTTTGAGAAGAGGGTCGTTTCCCGCTTCTGCCTCCACATAATCCTTGATTTCTTTTCCCGTCTTAGAGATCTGTGAGAAAGCAAAATATGGTTCCAGCCCTTGTTTGTTGCTCAGGATCTATGACTTGCTCAGTCCCAAGAAAACAGGCTTCTGACCAATATGGAGACAGTGGCCAGAGAGGAGAAAGATGAAAGGGAAGGCAGGTGTGAGAGGAATGTGAGTTCCTTGCCTAGAACCACAAAGCCTGACTCATACCTGGGAGGGACACTGGGCCAGGCCCAGCCCAGAAACAGGGCTGGAAACCCTGATCCCTCCAGGCTCTGAGATTCTCTCCCATGCATTCCCATGGGGTCAAACCCTAGCCTCTTTCCTCATCCTACTCCAACCCAGAGGCATGCCCTGCTCCATCGTCTTTCCCAACTCCATGAGGAACAGGAAGGGGCAAGGAAGGGAAGAAGAAGCTCACCAGGGCTCTTGGGTTCTTCACTTCCTTCTTCAGCTGCTCTACCTCCATTTTCAATAGGTCCTTCTCGCTGAGCTCCTGAGCCATCTTGCACTAGAGAGACCTTGTCCTGGAAAAAATTCCGCAGATAAAATGGCAAATCTCCTGGGCTCTCCCCAGCTCCCTCCTCTGCACTCTCCATGTCTCAACGTCTACCTTCTTCCCGCATTTCAGGCCCCTCATGGCTCACCATATGTTCACTGCATCCTCCCACCCTCCCTTCATCCTGAGCCTAAGCTCAGGAGATGAGGACACTCCCAGTTTGATGGGAGAGGCACAACCTCTGCCCTCAGATAAAGGATCTATCTATAAAGGAAACAGGAATCAGAGCTTGGAGAAGGGAGGGAAAAGGAGTTTCTTTTAGTGAGGAAGACTTGGGAAGCAAAATTATTGTTCCACATACAACTCAGGTAGAAGTTTTCAAGAAACTCCAGCTCCTGTCAGGGGAGAGGATACCCTAGAGGTTTAGAGAAGGGCTTTGGAGCCTGGCAGATGCCAGCTCTGATGCCAGCTTCGCTGTTTCCAAGATGCATGGCCTTAGGCAAGTCACTTAACCTCCTTGAGTCTTAGTTTCCCCATCTGCAAAGTGGGTATAATAATAGTACCTACTTTATACGATTATCGTGAGGACTAAAAATAATGCATATAAAATATTTTAATACAATACTTGGCACATAATGAACACTGAATACATTTATCATCATCACCATCGTCACTACACGGTTATCAGGAAATTCTGTCTGGTGCCTAACCTCAATAATTCTAAGACTATATCCCAGCCCAGTACAACCTCAGCCCCTCTCACCTGCTGAGAAAAAGCGTGCACTTCAAGTCACTTGTCCCCGACCAGCCAAGATGGTGTTTGAGCGTCCCAGCTCCTCATCAGCTGAAAGTCTTTGGATAAAGCAGATGGCCCGGAAGCCCAAATCTCTGAGGCCTAAGCTGATCACAGGCTCATGGTTCTAAGCCCCTCCATCAGCTTGAGCCTCCGAACCCTCACTGCCACCAGCGCAGACACCCTGCCCCCTGCGTGAGCCCCACTCCTTTACTGACTCCTCTGGCTTAGAGCCTATTTCCCCAGTTCTCACCCTCTAGCCTTAATGGTTCCCTCCCCCACCTTCCCTTCCAAGCCCTCCCCTCCCCTACCGCTGAGCCTGTGTTGAGGCGGTTCATCCCAATGAGGCAAGTCCGAGACCAGCTCCTAATTTCCCTCACCCAAGAAGCCATTGTGTCCCCCACTGGTGCCCCATAATTTCACCTTACAAGTTTCTCTTGGCTCGCTCTTCATGCACTCATTTGATAAAAATGTATCCACGTAAGAGATTGTGGCAGTTAGCACTTGGGCTCATGGCTACCTCTGACACTTGTGTCCATGCTTCTTTGCCTCCATGCCTCTCTCTGAGCTCTGGGCGTGGGTCTCCCTCAGCAGTCCCCCAGAATAGGACCCATATCCTGATCTTTCTCTGGGTCTCCTCCCAGGACCACTCGAGATGACAGACACCGAGCTCCTGCTCAGGCTGACGCCTGTCCAATAACAAGGAGACCCTCTTGAAAAGCAGATATTAAGGGACCAATATGGTCAGTAAGTGATCCTCTTTTTTTTCCTGCCTCTAGAATCACAGCCTGGGTGGTGGGAGGGGCAGGAAGGAGGCCTAGAGTCCATCCTAACTCCCCCAGCTCTAGGATCGAGTCCCACTCACAGCTGCCGGCTCTAAGTATCTGAGATCAGGACAGGACCCTGGAGGTCATCTAGTCCAGCTCCCCTGTTAATGCAGGAAATAGAGCACTTACCTCCTGAGGCCGGCTTAGTGCTCTATTTATCCACCGTTGTTTCCTAAACCTGACCAGTTCATCTGAAAATTGAACCTGGCGCTTCTGAAAGCCAAGTCCTTCCTATTGTCTAGTCTGAGTCCCTCATTACATTTGGTCCATTTCACCACGTCTGGTCTCCATCAGGCACAGAGCGTGCAAAGGAGATCTTCATCACGTGTAACCCTTCAGAGGCTTGATAACACTTCTCAGGGGACCTCTGGCTGCATCTTCGTGGTGTCCAGCCTGATCCCTCTTGCTGCTGCATGGTCTGTTTTCCATTGTTGCTGCTCCGGCACTACATGGCCCCCCAGTATGACTTGTCCCCATATCCTCTCCACCCTCCACTCTCCTGTCCCTCGGTGACTCATCCCTGGGCTTCCCAAGGAAGCCCCCGCCCTCTGCCCTTTCCTCCCCTTCCATGAGTGGAAAATCTATCCCCACCCCACCCCCCTTCAGAGCAGGCCAACCCCTTCCTCTGCAGTCTCCCCCACCCCCCATCCCCCAAACAGTTTCCTCTCCAGGCCCAGGGAGCAATCACAGCTGCCCCGACCTTGGCTTCCTCTGCTGGGAAGGATTGGGGGCCGGGCCCCTAAAGGGGCCACTGGCTTTCCCCTTCCTCTGGGCAGGGGACGGAGAGGCACAGGCCCAGGGAGCAGGGACGACTTCCTCTTGTCCCGGAATGAGCATGCCTGCCCTTTGCGAGCAGGTTTGGGTCTCTCACGAAGAGGAAACCAAAAGCAATGAGAGGGAGGGAAGGCAGAGCGACCAATCAAGGGCAGGGTGAGGCACAAAATCAGCGCCTCCCCGGGGAGCCTGTCAGAAGCCGGGGGCCATGGCGGAGTTGCAGCAGCTGCAGGAGTTTGAGATACCCACGGGTCGGGAAGCTCTGCGGGGCAACCACAGCGCCCTGTTGCGAGTCGCCGATTACTGTGAGGACAACTACGTGCAGGTAAGCAGAGTGGGCACAGGCCGCTGACACTCCGGCCCCTCCAGGGGCCCACGGCCCACCCCCAGGGCAAGACCGTGGAGGCCATCTGACAGGTGCTCGTCTTGGGCTTCGGCAGAGAAATCCTCCTGCTCCGGGCCTGGCTTCAACCCAGGCCCCTGAATTTCAACCCTGATCTCAAGCTACCCAAGCCGCCCCTGTGCCCCTTCTCGACTCCGAAGCTGCAGAGGTGTTTGGGCATCTATCCTGTTATCAGGTCTCACCCTAGGTTCATCTCTTTCCCAGCCTCTCTCACTTCAATCCCCAGGCTCAAAGTCTTGTCTCTACCCCAATTTCGTTGCCATCGTTCCATTTTCAGACTGGCTCTAGGTGAGACTTCAGACTAACTTCCCAAACATTGTAATGAACTCGAGGTGAAGCAGTGAAAGAGAGGAGACCGAAAAGACCTCAGACTAGGCCTGGGTTAAAGACAGGGGGTCTGACACAGAGGCCGGGGATGGACAACGTGACTGCTGGGGGCAGGCTACCAGCCAAAGACACGGATAGGGGCATTTTAGACCGTTTTCTAAATTATGTGGTTGTCTCAGCTGAGCAGGTAGATTCCCGGATCAAGGGAAGAGGGACAAGAGAAACGTAATGACTGAGCACCTCTGTTGTTTCATTAATCCTCATAACCACCTCGTGTGACAAATATTAGTATTCCTATTTCATAGGTGAGGAAACCGCAGCCCAGGTAGGCGAGGTGACTTGCTGAAGGTCACACGGCCTGGAAACTGTGGAGCTGGCTATCAGCTCAGGCCTCCTGACTTCTAAAGCCAAGCCCTGTCGTCTCCCCTGCCTCCCTGACGTGCTCTGTGACTTCTGTCCTCAGTTTCCTCCGCTCCCTTAACAGCTACAGACTAACCCTGTTATCTTTGGGTAAAACTTCATTTTTCTAACCTATTCTAACCGAACCATGGAAGAGGCACAGGGACCTCGCAGATCAGTAGGAGCGTTGAAAAATAATAATAATAAAAGGAGCAGGTAGGTGCTCATGGGAAAAATGGCAGATTAAAGAGAGTCATTGATAATAAGTTAAAATGCTCTGCACCCTTACTTTGCATTGCCTCCTTTCGCCCTTACCCCAGTCCTGTAAGGTGAGAACCACTCCCACTTCACGACCTGGAGGCCGAGGTTAAAGAAGCCAGGCAGTGGAGAACCGACCTGGAACCTATCAAAGCAGGGTGCTCACTTTTCTAAGGTCCGCCGAGCTTGTGGTAGAATGTGGATTTGAACCTGACTCCAGAGCCCACCCACCAAACCTCTAGCTGAAAACGCTACCCAGGGTATAATTTGTCGGTGCAGATGTTGAATGACCAACTTTTACATGAGATGAAACGTGGCTTGTAAACCAGCTCTGTTCTCATAACACTGGCGGGCGCACTCCTTCTGCCCCTAAGGGTGAAAGCGGCCCTCCCATTCCTGCAGGAACTCCTGCACGTGTCGTAGTACCTGCGGGTGGGTTCTCCTTTGCACCCGGTGTGCGCACAGGATTTGAGGGCACAAAGATCTGAGTCCAGTTTTCAACTCTGCCACCTCCTAACTATCGGACTTGTGGCAAGTTTTCCTTATATCTTCCTTTACGGTGGTCACAGGCTTAAATGTGACAACGTATTAAAGCCTTTAGCCCAGTGTCTGCCCCTTAAGGAGGCCAGGATAAATGGCAGTTATTATCATCATTATTCTTATTATTATGATCATCATTCATCAGAAGGATGAGAGACACAGAGATGACAATGGTCAGTTCTAGTGAGGTGAAGCAGCCCTTGCAAAACACCCAGGGCATCAGAAGCTCTAACTCAGGTTGATTGATATTCCTGGACATCTGCTTCCTTCATGCAGAACGCTGATTACGTGACCATACAACCAATTACCTTTCCTCACCTCTCTGAGGATCTTTGATTGGGGAGCACATGCCTAGGAAGGGTTTGCAAGACTTCTCAGAACTTCTCTTTAACAAAGCCTGGTTCCCAGGTCCTCCATCCTTCCCCGCCCCCTCCCTCCACCACAACCAGGTGTCAAGGGACCCATGGGGAATGGGGGAGGGCAGGCAGAGGTCAACTGCAGATTTCTCTGTCAGGGTCTATTGAGTTTACAGAGGGGATAATTTGCATAACAAATATACAGTCAGCCCTGAAGATGGATGCCAAACCCTTGACCTGGAGACCTAACTTTGGTCCAACACCAAAGCCAGGGGTTGGTAGGTACCCAGGTTCTAGCCTTCCAGAGCTGAGACCAAGTAGATATTTTTCCTATTTGAGCCGATAGGAAAAATTCAGTGATAAATTGCACATGCCAGTCCAGGGAGGGTGGAGATTAAAGGAGTAGTCACTGTTTTGTCTGGGCTTGCGTTTCCTTACCTATTAAAGGAGGGTCTTGAACTGGAACAAGAACTGCTATCTTTTCTGGTTTTAACATCCTGGGTTGATTGCTTTGCCTTTTCAAAGCAATTGGTTACATATGCTGATGAAATGTAAATTTAATGCAAATGAGCAGCTCTTAACTGCTGTTGTTGGACGAGAAAGGCAGGGAGGGACTCCGAAGAGGAGTGACAGGAGGGGTGGTGGCTCAGGAGATTCTGGGTTCGCCCTTTGGCTCCAGCCTGGCCCAGGCCACATTGGAGGCACCCAAGCTTTCTGAGCACCCTGATTTGATGGGTTCTGGTCTGTTTTCCACTGCCTGGCCTTGAGGAGTACTCGAGTGCTCTTAACAAGGAGACCCTATGGTGTAGCCTTGCCTGTCAGTCCACTGGCCTGGCATAGGCATGCCCTGGACTTACTTCTTACCCTGCTGGAGAAAGGCACAGGCTAGAGGGCAGCAACACCGACCAGAGATGAGGAAGCTGCCTGGGGAACCAGATGACCAGAGGAGTTTTGCCCCAGCCCCCATGGTGTCTGATCTGGGACTAAAAAAAACCCTTTTCTATCTTCGGTCACTCCCTGCCCACCCCTCTACCACTGACTGGCAGTGTGACCCAGCTCAGCCCCTGGCACAGTACCCAGGATGCAGTGGAAGATTGGGGTCTGCATTCAACCCGTTAATTAATTCACAAATGCATATTTCTTAAGTATCATCTGTGTGGGGAGCACTATCACAGGATGGGATCCAGAATAAAACAGACAAATCCCTGCCCTCACTGTGGTTACATTTTAGTGTTTGTGTGTATGTGGTGGGGCACAGATAATAAAATAAATGGATAAATAATTGCTGGTAGTGCTAAGGGCTTTGAAGAAAAGAAAACGGTAAATATGTTAGAGAATCAGTACAGAAGGGGCTTGGGTAAATTGTAGGATGGCGAGGGAAGGTGTCTCTGAGGAGCTGAGACTTAATACTAAGGATTCTAGAAAGAAGTACAGCAAAGGCAAAGACCCTAAGGCAGAAACTATCTTAGTTTGATCAGGAACAGTAACTCAACAGCCAGTGTGACTGGAAAGGAGTAAATGAGAGGATGAAATGGTAGCGGGTGAGGATGAAGAGAAAAGCAGGACCCAATCTTGTGAGGTCCTATACAGGCCATAGTTAGAAGTTTGAATTTTATTCTCCACGTACTGGAAAGCTGTTGGAGGGAAAGAATGAATGAAGTCACTCTCCTCTGGGCCTCAATTCCCTTATCTATAAAATAGATCAAGATCAATTGCTTCCAACATTCACTGGAAGACTGGAGCTAACCAAAGCAACAAGATTCGCCTGGGGGAGTTTTTAAAGGCATAGACTCATCAGTTGCACTCCCAGGGGATTCAGGTTAGCCGATCTGGGATGGGGGCCTGATGTTGGTTGGTTGGTTTTAAGTTCAAGAAGATCTCATCTCCAGCAGTATTGCCTTCCTCTCTCTACTATTCACCTTTATTCCCCAAGAGGGTGGTCAATCCTCAGCTTTTTTGAGGAGGGGTATCTTTTCCTCCCCCTGTACCCGTTCCCCAGGGCTGCAGATCTGCTTTCCTGGTGTCTTCTGAGTTCCTCTTACTACATCATCATTCATTTGGAAGCCACTTCAAGCCCCTAAGGGATGCTGCTTCCTCCCAATTGAGCCCCCACCTTTCCATACCCCTTCCTATCCCACTGGCCCAGCCTAGGATCAGTGGAAGGTGCTGCCATTGGACCAGGACTGTGTGTATTTCAGGCCACAGACAAGAGGAAGGCACTGGAGGAAACCATGTCCTTTACCACCCAGGCCCTGGCCAGTGTGGCCTACCAGGTGGGAAATCTGGCCGGGCACACTCTGCGCATGTTAGATCTACAGGCAGCCGCCCTGCGGCAGGTGGAAGCCCGTGTGAGCACGCTGGGCCAGGTAAGGGGTGTGGGAAGGCTTCTTGCATCAGCCTCCAACTCTACAGCCCCACTTGGGCATTTTCTCCAGCAAAAAGTCCTTTCCTGCCTTTCTCCACATCCGAATGCCTGACTCTGTCATAGAACCTTGGCACTTCCCAAGCCTTCTGAGCCTCCTTATCTCTGTGCCCATGTCTCAGTGCTGGGCCTTGCTGTCCTCCCAGGCAAGGAGCTCCCTGAAGGCAGAGCTCTTTCTTGCTCTAGACTCGACCTTGTATGGCAGAAAGCAGGCTCTACCAATCACAATGGCTGCATAGTCCAGGAAAGAGGCACCCTGTTTTCATCTAAACACAGGCAGTGACTACATAAATGTTCTAGACCCGGAATGCTTGCTTGGGAAGGTCCTCTTCAGCCCTAAACGCACTGCCCTATTATACAGTGTCCCCTGCCTATCTGTTATACACACCCTCCTCCTTCCTTCCTGACTCCTTGGCTGAGGAATTAATTGCCCCATAAACCACATGCACAGATCCAGTTACACATCAGCCTGGCCTGTGCATTGCCCCCATGTTCAGTGTGGGCTGGGTCTTTTCCTCTCCCCTTAGCAACCTGAGTGCCCCCACCTCAGTGCTGTAGGTTTCTCCACACAACATCCCAAGGAAAAGTTAATTTACTTATTTGTCCCCTAAAAGGAAGAGCGGATCCCGCCACAATTCTCAGTCACAATTCTCCATGTTATCCTCCTCTGCTCCCAAGCCAGCCTAGTGCTTCCGTCTCTTCCTGGCATCCCCACAGACGCTGTGTTTTCTCTTTTCCTCTGGTTCCTGCTCAGCTAATAATAACGCTCATTTTCTTCCACCAGGAAGTTGCTCCAAAGTGACTCCATCCTCCCCTGGCAACTCTCTTTTCAAATGCTGTTTGCCCTTGGGGATGAAACTCACTTTTTCTCTGGACCTCGCTGACTCCCATGGCCTCTACCCCCACACATGCACCCCCGCACCAAAGCCTCGACCCTCTTCCACCCAATAAGGGAAGGGGCTGCTCAGAGGCCGCCTCACTGTCATTTCAAACCCTGTCACGCAGATGGTGAACATGCATATGGAAAAGGTGGCCCGAAGAGAGATTGGCACCTTAGCCACTGTCCAGCGGCTGCCCCCGGGCCAGAAAATCATCGCCCCTGAGAGCCTACCTCCTCTCACTCCCTACTACAGGAAACCCCTCAACTTCGGCTGCCTGGATGACATTGGGCATGGGATCAAGGTAGAGAAAGGGACCCCTCCTCTTTCTCCACAACCCCTTCCTCTGCCTCATGGCTCCCCTCTCTCCGGGCCCCCAGTTCTCGTCCACAGCCATGTTCTTGTCCCAACCTGCAGCCCTTTTCTTTCTTCACTCCCCCAAACCATCACCCTACGTGATCCCCTTACTCCCCAAGTCTTCCTCACAGGAGGAGCCCTCTCCTCCACCTTTAAAAGCTTTCATGACCCCTCCCTCCAGAATTGGCCTTTAGCCTGTACTCAGAGGATCTGCTGAGAGTGACATTTGAGCTGTGGGTGCTGGGTGTGTGTGTGAAAGGGAAGAGGGGCAGGGAGGTTGTTGTCAGGGTGTGCATGAGAATGGCGCCCCAGCCACATGAGAACAGCAACTTCCTCTGTCTGGAGGTTTGAGGTCACTGCACTGAGAAGTCACCCTAAAGCTGCTGTTGGGTGAGAAGGGGCGGGGATGCAGCCACTGAAGGGGACATGGTGAAGATGGGGGAAGCATGACACTGGCATTTTCTCAGCCCATCTCCTTCTGGGAGGTGAGAGAGGACACACACCTTAATCCATGTTGTCAATTCCTGTCCCCACACGCCAACATTCCAGGTCAGATTGAAGCGCCTCTGTATCTAAATGACCCCTTGACATCCTTAACATATCTTCTCCCCCAAAAGGGGAAACTACACTCCCTCCTTCAGTCACCAGGCCTCACCATCAGAATGTTCTTCCTATCATCCCACTTAAATTCTTTAGGCTCAGCTCAAGTCCCTTTGTTTTGTCCCTAGTGAATTAGAGCAGAGGACATCATTCTCTGTGTACCCACTCTTGGGGAAACCCTATCAGTCACAGAAGGGCTCCCTTGCATGCGGATTTGCACCTTGTTATTTGCACATTCTCCTCTAAATTTCTGCTCCTCTCTACCCTGAACTCTCCAAAGCCAGTTCCACAGGCCTGTGAACATGACAGGTAGGAAATAATAAAATAAAAAAATAAAATGACAGGCAGGACATCTCTAAATGGCATAGTCCTTTCCTTTCCCCATGCCTTCCTCGGTCCTGCGCTGGAGTCTGGAGTCGGAGTTGGGATCTATCAGAGTTAGGGACTTCCACTCTGGGCACTAAGATGCTTTGGGAGGAGGGTAGGATGACGGGCCCACTGAGCTGTTGAGGCCACGCAGAGGAAGTGGCCTTCAGACCACGTCTGTGCTCGAGGTTTCCGTGGGGCCTGCGGCAGACTTGGCGCTCAAGCCCAGGCAATGAGCAGGAGGGAGTGGGTGGGTTGGGGTGAGAGAGGGGGCTGGGAAGTGGAAGTAGGAACTTGCTCTGCCCATGCTCTCCCTCCCAGTTCTTGTCTGCCTCTCTCCCATTTCCTCTCTGGGATGAGGGGGCTACAGGGGGGCCCCCATCAATGTCAGAGCTGCCCCCTCCCTGCAGGATCTGAGCACGCAGCTGTCGCGGACCGGGACCCTGTCTCGAAAGAGCGTCAAGGCGCCTGCCACCCCACCTCCGCTACCCTAGGGTGAGACCTCACTGCGAACCAAACCACCCCCTCAGCCCTGAAACTGCTCCCTCACCCTCGCTTCTGCGGTGGGCGCCAACCTTCCTCCTCCACCAGCTGCTCCTCCTCCTCCTTCCCCAGCGACCCCCTCCCTCCTCTCACCCTAGGAGACCGCCCCGGATCCCCGAGCCGGTGCAGCTCCCGGTGGTGCCCAATGGCAAACTGTCCGCAGCCTCCTCTGCCTCTTCCTGACCTCGGCCGGGTGAGCCCCACAAATTCAAGTTGGCGATGGCCGTGGTGGGGGGAAATTGAGAGGGGCCTCCATCCAGCCAGTTGTCATTAGTGACTGCTGGAGTTGCGACTCGGGGTCCACAGGAACGGGCTCTATTGATCATCGAAGAAGGGGCAGAGGCAGTTGCAGGGGATGCTGAGTTGGGGGAGGTGTTGCCCAACCTAGCCGAGCCCCACTTTCTCTGGTCTTCAGCAGCGCTGAAGGTGTTGGTGGGGTCTCCACGACCAAGGGGCAGGCAGCGCCCCCACTTCTCCCCAGCGCCATGGCTCCACCTCCTCTACCAGCTTCGGATATCTGCCTCCTGCCCCCTCCGCTGGAGGAATTTTCTCTGCCCCCTCCCGGTAAGGAGCTGCGCCCTCTCCTTCCAGGCCAACTGTGGGGTTGCTCTCACCTCCCCATACCACTCCCCACCCTCTTGAATCAAATTAGGCCCACTTCAGTGAATGTTTCGTCCAAGGTAGGGGTAACAGGAGAGAGAGGAAGTGAACTAACATAACTAAGCACCTGCTTTATAACCTGGCCCTGAATTCGAAGCCTCTCATCCATTTTCTCAAACCTAACAGTATCCTCACACTCCCGTTTAACAAATAAAGCTGAGTCTGAGAGGTTTGATTGACTTGCCCAACAGCCACCTGCTTAGTGCCAGTCTGGCTACCCTGCACTGTCCAAAGGTTGCGTTTACAGAGCACCTACTCTGCACTAGGCATTGTGGGAGGACCATGGGCAAGCGCTGGAGGGGGATCACATAAAATGGGTAGATTCTGGCACCCTGCTCTTGAACACTGAAGTTTCCTGGCGTGAGTGGGAGGGAGTTCCCTGTGCCACACTTGCAGCCTCTCTGCCTTCCCTTGCAGCCCCAGAACTGCCCCAGCCCCTGGACCTGCCTCCTCCTCCACCCCTGGACCTCAATGAGTTGGAACTGCCACCTCCGCCAGGCCTTGGGCTGGAAGAGCCCAGCTGGGTCCCTGCTTCCTACTTGGAGAAAGGTACCTGACTCCTGGGATTGAAGGGCACCAGGTCCCACCACCAGGGTTCCCCCCACTCTTCTATCCTAGAGGCATTATGGGCCTATTGTCCTCCCCAATATTCTGATAAACTGAGCAAATGTTCGCTCAGGAGTCTTCCAGAACCAAGCAGGAAAGAACAGCCAGCCTGGTATTGTTAACTGAGCTAGGGAGAGGTCCCCAGGGCTTGGGAGAAGGTACCCCCCCCCCCCAGCAGCCTTTTCCCTTAGATGCTTGCTAGAATCCAGTATGTGGGCCCCTGCATCCCCATAATGAGACAGGGGGCACATCTCACAGCTTCCTCTCCTCCTGCCCTGCAGTGGTGACACTGTATCCATACACCCGCCAGAAGGACGACGAGCTCTCCTTCTCTGAGGGAACCATCATCTGCATCACCCACCGCCACTCCAATGGCTGGTGTGAGGGCGTCAGCTCGGAGGGGACTGGATTCTTCCCAGGAAACTATGTGGGACCCAGCTGCTGATAGTCCCAGGGTTTCTAGGCTGCTGACTCAGGCGCTGCCCTGAGTGAACCTCAAGCCCCAGACTAAAGCCAGCTCCAAGGTCAAGACTGGACTAGGCCTGCCCACCTCTTGGCTGTGAGCTATCTGCACCTTCCCATTGTGGTGGGAAGGGGTTCTGGGGAGAGGTGTCCAGAGACCTGTTGCAGACAGGAAAGAACTGGAAGCCAAGGAATTTGGTGATCTTGTCCCGAGAGGACCACTATTACATGGAGGGTAGGTTCTCCAGCTGCAAGTGCCAACTTTGAATGAAACTCTGATGACCTTCTGATCACTGCCCTGCAGGGCTGGGGGGCCAGAGAGAGGATGAACTGAAAGGCATTCCAGTTCTAAGGCTCCTGCTAATTATTGAGCCCCATCCTCAGCAACAGTATATCATCTCCCATCTCCTTGATCCTCATTACCTGTCCTCTATACTAGAGCTGATGTCCTCTGCAACCATTGACCACACCGTGTTCTTTTGCCTGTTGTCTGCTGTGTTATATGTTCAGTCTTGATTCCTCAAGCTGGGCGCTCAACCAAGAGTGGGGACCAACGCCCTGACTTAAGTGGGGCTGTCTGAATGCAGAGACCACCCCGCCTTCCCCCATGATATTGCCACGCCAGAGATCTCAGTCACCTCTTCCCTCTTCACCTGCTTTATAGCTCTAAAACACCAAAGAGTGAGGAGGGGGTTGGGTTTCGCTGGCTCTGATTGAAAACATCATGGCTTTCTGTTTCACATGGGAGAGGAGGGGCACAGAGGGCCCAGCCCGCGGGTGACTTTGGTTAAGTCCCTGGTCTCTTGCTGCATAGACGAGGCTGGGGTGAGAGGAGACACCGTGGCACGCTGCGAGGTCCCTGGCTGGCCGGACTGGAGCCGGACAGAGTGCTGCTACCTTGTTCCACACCCAGAGGCAACTGTCCCTCTGGTTTTTTTTCCTTTGGGGATGCTGACGGGGTGGGCGGTGGAGGGAGACAAGAAGAAAGGGGGTGTAGTGTGGAGTCTCGGTTGGTGAAGCAAGATCTAGGCGTGGGGCCGTAGGTGGAGAGCATCGTTTCTCTCCACGGGGTGTCCTGTACAACCGAGATGATTTCAGGCCCTGGGACTCCTCGACCCAAGACTGGGGGAGGGGCAGTTACTCTGCTCCAGGCAGCAGTTAAAGCCGTGGGAGATATTCCTTCTCTCCACTGCCAGGGAACCCCTTCCTCCCAGTTAGGAGGACGAGGTTTTTGGAAACGCTGCTGCCTTCCGCGGTAAGCGCACCACCCCGGCTGGGCCAGACTCCAGAATGACTATTTGCCTTGGATCTGGGGGAGGCAGCAGAGCTGTGTTAACTGCATAGATAGGGACGGCTCCGACCTCCCTCCCCCAGCCTCCAAGTGGACAAGCTCGGAATTCTAGAAATTCCCCGAGGGACATACCAAAGCGAAAGGGAAAAGGGAGTTATAAAACTAGGTTGTCTTTCCCGATCCCCCACTTCCTCGCTCCCTTCCTCTCCGGAGCGCCCTCTGCAGGCCGCCGTCTCAGCACGTCTTCAGCACCTGCTGCAGATGGAGGCGCACGTCGGTGGCGGTCTCCCAGGGCACCACGGTGGCTCGGAAGGAGCTGGGCTCGGCCTTCTGCGCCTCCTGGATGAGGCGGTGCATGGGATAGCCGCGGCGCGGGAAGGCCACGTCGCCGCCGGCCAGCAGCCCCATGGGGCAGAAGTCGTTGGCGCCGTCGCCCACGTAGAAAAGGCGCTCGAAGTGCACGCCGTCGTGGGCCCGCTCACGCAGGTAGTCGCTGAGCACCTTGTGCTTGCACATGTTGGCGGGCAGCGCGTGCAGCTGTGAGTGTGGAAGGGCCGCAGTGCCAGCAGCCCCCGCGCGTCGGGCTCGGAGGGGTTGCTGAGGATGCGGCGGAACAAGCTGAGGTGGCCCGCGGCGCGCAGCGCGCTCTCCACGCCGAAGGTGTTGGCATCCGAAATGAGAATCACCTCGAAGCAGGCACCCTGCTTGGCCACGAAGTGCAGCAGGTCGCCCATGCCCGGCGACAGGGGGATGGCCTCGTAGACAGCGCGTAGGTCCCGCGGCCGCACGCCCTGC
This sequence comes from Eonycteris spelaea, assembly GCA_003508835.1. Classification (NCBI taxonomy): domain Eukaryota; kingdom Metazoa; phylum Chordata; class Mammalia; order Chiroptera; family Pteropodidae; genus Eonycteris; species Eonycteris spelaea. Next base: position 1,800,103 of record PUFA01000129.1, read on the forward strand.
TCGCCCAGGTACTTGAAAACCCGCTGCATGTACTCGTTGTAGAAGCCCTCGCGGTACGTGGCACGCAGGCTCTCGGGCAGACGCTGGCCCGGCGCGGCGCGCACAATCGAGTCGTCGCTGTTTTCGTCCACGATAGTTTCATCAAAGTCGAAGGTCAGGAGGAACCGCGGCGCGCCCTGCGCAGCCATCCCGCCGTCCTGGGAGCAGGGGGAGAAGAGCAGGAGGAGGAGGAGGAGGGAGCAAGCGAGAGCGGGCGCGGCGGTTGCCGGCCCGGGAGAGGCTGGTTAGCCGGCCACAGCCAGAGGCGCTGGCACATCCAAGACCTGAGGAGGACCCAAGGCTGGTTAAGCTGGGGGAGTACCCGACGCCGCTCCCACCCCCAGCTCCCTGCCCACCCCTTGGCACTACTTCTCAGTTAACTCACTGGGGTTTATCCTCGCAGGACCAACCTCCCCTGAACCCAGAAGGGCTTTCCTTGGCACCTGTTTCTGCTACTCTTATCTGGGGCCTTTGGGACTTAACAAGAGTCAGCTTAAAAGACGGGGGAGCAGCTTCCAAATGGTCACCCTTTGTGGAGGTTTCTGAACTAGACCTTCTAGAGACTTCCAGTAACCCCAGTTGTTAGTATGGATAAAACAGAGGGTGGAGGGGACTGTCCACTCCCTTCTTCCCTAACATACATAGTCAGGGAAACCACCCATTTGTCCAACAGGAACAGCTTCCACAGTCCCCTTCTGGGCAGTGGCTGATGGCTGTGGACTATGGTGCATAATTAGAAAACAGACTCCAGGGAAGACCTGTTGGAACCATCCAAAACATGTGGACAATAAGTGCCAGACCTCAGGCCTGTAGGTGGGTGTCTGGGCCTCTGCACTGGCTAGAGAACGGGATTTTAGCTCTTGGAATAACCAGATACGTAGTTTGACTGCACAAGACCCAGGAAGGCTCTCCAGGAGCTGCTTCCAGCCAGATTGCTCTGCTCTGGGCAGGGATCCAGGGATGGTGCTCAGTTTCTCTGGGATGTTTTAGGGCCCTGCACTGACAGCTCATCACTAGTCACTTGCCAATTCCCCCGGAGGGCCATGTCAGCGGGTGGGGTTCCTGCCAGAGTCCGAAGCAAGCGGGCAGCAGAAGCAGTGGGGCTTGAGGAGGTAGGAGCCTCCCGTGCCAGGCCACGACATACCTGGGAGACAGGTAAGGGAGAGGAAAGAGAGCAGCAGTGGCTGAAAAGGCGGTGGAGGAGGGAACAGGTAGTGGGGACATTGGGCGAGGGAGGGGGCGGTGGTATGAGGCAGCAGCGGGGGAGGGGCTAGGAGGAAGTCATGCTGGGGGAACATAGAGACAGACTGGACAGGAAGACAGAGTGTGGGTGGGGAGTTCCAGGAAGTGGAAACCTTGAGCCAGAGTCATGTTGAAGGGGAAACATGGGAGAGGATGGCGACAACAGGGCAAATGTGAGGGCACAAAGAAAGGCAAGCAAACGGAGACAGCAGAAGCCCTCAGCAGCCTCTCTGCCACCTCTGGCTGCCAGCAGCTGTACAGGACAGAGGGGCAGCGTGAACAGATCATACACAGCTTCAGAGTATCCACCACACAGCCTTTCTCCCTCAAGCTTCCCACCTCAATTAGTCCAGTCAGAGCCACTCCTCTTTCTGGAGTATTCCTAACTTCCCCTCTCTGATATTCCTATGATGTTTGTGGCCTGGCACAGCTTGTGAAACTGAAGTCCAGGCTTCTAATTTCAGAGAGTTGAGATTTGAACCTGGCTCTCTGCTTCCCTAATAGAACTGTCCCTCATCCTAGAGTCACCCACCCACTGCTCTCAGCAACATCCATCTGTGACTCTCAATGGCCCAAGGTCCCTGGAGTTGAGGATGTAAAGCATCAGGATCCCTCAATGGGGATGGAAGTTTCTAGGAGTTAGTAGAGGCCCCTAGTGGAGCTATCCCCATTAGTGGAGGCAAGCCTGAAGGGGTGGTTAGGGTTCTTCCCACCCCATGATGGGGACATGGGGGCTGAGGCCTCATCCTAAGAGACCCCTGGAGGGACCCACTTACCCTAGACAGGCATCGGAGGCCAGCAACTGGAAAACACCCGTTCATTGTTGGTGCATCACCCTGAGCACCACCTGTAGGGACTCTGTTGGCCTCTAGCCGCGTCCAGAGCTCCTGACAACCATATAAGGTCTGTTTGAGGGTGCCCAGACCCAGCCTCATCCCCTTTGCTGAGCCCCAGGAACAATTCCCAGGGACTCAGTAAAAACAGCCCCTCAGCTAGGCAGAGCACTTACAGATCAGAGCCCTTGCTAGGCATCCTTTTAGCAATCTACCAAGACGCTGGAGAGTTTACAGATGGTATTGGAGACCCAGAGAGGTAAACTGACTGACTCAAAGGTCACCCACTGTAAGTGGCAGAGACGGATCTCAAAACCACATCTGTGTCTGAAACCAGTGCTTTTCTTTAGGATGATCACTACCCCTGTGTACAGTACATCGTAGTTTACAAATCACCTTCGCTCATGTTTTCTAACTGCTTATCATAGTCCCTTGAATTCAGCAGATAAGAAGGTTTCAGAGAGGTTAAATAACTTGCCCATGGCCATGCTGTTCCCACGGGGCAGAACCTGGTTTGTAAATAACTGGCCACAGCCTTGCCTGCCCTCTGTCCTCAAGAGGGGCAGATGACCAGGCTCAGTGCACCACAGCTGGGAAGACCAGACCCCTGAGCACCACAGGTGATTCGGGACTGGCTTCCCTAGTGCTTTCAGGGCCTCAGCAGACTGGAGAGTTGGACTGAAATTGCTGCCAGGCTTTGCTATGTGGTTTTGGGGACAGGGTTTGGCTTTGTGGAGCTTTCACCAACACAGCTACAAAGGACACCACCAACAGCTCCCAGTGCCTCCCTTCACCCGCCCCCCCCCCCACCACATACACACTCACACCCCTGGGGTTCAATAAGAGAGCAGAGAGGCAGCTGGGACAGATCTGGAAAGACACTGAGAGCCAGGAGACTAGACAGGGAAAGGAGCAAAGGTCTGTCTGGCTGCTGCCCTCTGGTGGTGAAAATGGGTGACATTGGAAACCCCTCTGATTTTGTCAAGGTGACACTTTCCCCAGACCATCCCAGGACAGCGGGGAGAAGCTATTGTCCCCAAGACAGAGACTGGGACATCCCAGGAGCAGGGAACAGTCAGAGGAAGGGGCTCTATCACCCTCTATATTTGTACTCCATCTCTCCCCACTCCCTGACCACATGTATATTATAAACTCTCTCGGTTGGCATGGGATGTTTCTCAGCTTTTTCTCTGAGTACTTTTAATCTAGGAATTGGGAGATGTTGTCAGGCCGAATGAGTCAGTGGGAAAAAGAGGGAGGGGGTTGGGAGAGGAGACACGGGACCAGGAGAGGTGGGAAAGGTTGGGAGGCACAGGGAACGAGGGAATGGCAGGTGCTGAAGGGTTGGCAGGTTGTCCCCAGACCTTATCTGGAGGGAGTTTCAGCCTTCCAGAATCCTGGGTGGTAACACATGTCCCACCTGGGGCTAGGAGAAAGGTCACAGGATTCCACCCCCGTTGTAAAAGCAAATAGGGACAGACACACCAGACATGTAGAAAAGCAGGGTTTAATACAAAGATACAGAGGGTGTTTAGCAGCCACCCAGAGACTGACTTTCATCCCATAGACAAGGATCTCCTTACTTTGCACTTGTTTCTTTTTCTAATTTGGTGGAATATTTGGATTTTTAATCATCTTCAAAACTTCTCATTTCTCATAGCAAAAGAAATAGTTACTTTTTTCATAGACTAATCATGGTATTTAGGGAAATCGGTTAAACATTTATATTTATGATAAGTTGCCCTTGTTTCTTTTAGTCCCCAGAGCGAAAAGCCAGGCAATCCTGGGTTTCTGTCCCTGGAAACTAAGAAGAACGTGCTGTGACATCCCACCCCTACCCCACAGTCCCACAGTAATTGGAGGGTGGACCCTGAGCCCATTTGAATCTGGGTCCCGTGAGAGTGATGTTCAAAGAGGTTACTCACCTCTAGCAGCTTTGTCCTGAGTGATCAAATCGCTTCGTGGTCACCCAAAAGAATCCCTCAAAGAAAAAGGGGACAGAATCTCTGAGCTTCTCCTGCAGGCTAGAGTAGAGAGAGAAAGGTTTCTTCGGAGTGGCACAAGAGTCTATAACTAGTCCCATCTAAAAGTGATGTCTGCCTCCCTGATCCCACCCGGATAACCAGATTCCTCCCCGCTTCCCCCGCCCCTTTTACACAAATGCTCTTGGATGACATCTGTGGGAATGGACAGGAGGGTTCCCTAGGGGTAGGGAGGGAATCAGGCCCAGGTTTGAAATTCCCCTCTTAGTGGAGGGACAGAGCCTACAGTTTCAGGACAGCTTCCCACAGGAAATGTATAGAATGGGGGTAGGGGAAAGACGAGGACCCCAGAGATACCACAGTAACAAGACCAGGTCTCCTCGTGTCAATCACTAGAAATTAGATGCGGTCACTAAGTTGGAATTCTTTTCCTCCCCTAGACAGCAGTCCCAGTTTCACCACAGTCTCTTCCTTGCTCACCACGGCAGCAGCAAATAGGAAAAACAGAGGCCCAGAGAGGTCAAGGTAACGTCCTGGGCCACACAGTATCAGAATCGAGATTAGAATTTAGGGGGCTCTGGTGACTCTTGGCAAAATTGCAGCTAAAGCTTCCCTTTTTGCCCTGGAGACCCCTCGGGCTGTGAGCTTCCAGTCCTGAGTAGCTGGAGGTGATGACCTGGAGCCCTGGTGTCAGCGAGGAAGCTGGGACCAGGAGTCACCTCTGGGTCTGTCCTGCTGTGAGGGGATCCTCACTGGGCAGGGAGGTGGCAGCTGCCGATGTAATGGGGGGTGAGGGGGAGAGATATTTTTAGAGGTGGCTGTAAGGCAGGCACTCTGGCATACCCCCAGCTGGCGGTGCTTCGCTCCAATGCAGGGGGTGGGGGGTGCGCAGCTCGGGGAGCCGAGGGGACTAGTGGGTGGCGGGGAGCAAAGGGGCACCGATTCTTTGGCTTTTCCTGAGTCAGGGACCGAGGGCTATCCAAGCAGCACAATCCTGGCGCAAGAGAAAGAAAGGGGACTCATTCTTCCGCCCCAGGAACTCCCCCACTGACACACACGTAAAGAGCGCCCTCAAACTCCACACTGCCCCCACTCCACACTGGGACCCCAGTCTTCCCCTACCTTGGGGTGCCCAGGACTCACGTCGGGAGCGGCGGCGGCAGAGGTCTGTCCCGGCTGAGTTTGGAGAGTAAAGAGTGGGGAGAGGGGCTAGCTGAGGTATTTGGGCTCAGGATGGAGCCAGGGGTGCTTACGGGAATTGGAGGGGACGCGGTGTCTTATCCACCCCTGGATTTCTGGGGTCCGGCTCACGAGTCCCCCGGTCCCGAAGGGCCGTGGACGATGTGCGTCTGGGCCGTATCCTCCACCTGCCCTCCATCATCCCCCCCCCTGCCCGCCGCCGCGTCCCCTTTAAATGCCGGGGAGCCGGAGCCCGAGCCGCGGCTGGCGCTGCGGCTGCCGCAGCACCCGCGCCCACCGCAGTCCCCGTACGTCACAAGCGACTGTCCAATCACCGCGGCGCCGGCGCACATCAAAGGGGCGGGCTTCCCGTGGGCCACGCCTCCGGGCTGTCCCGAAAGCTCCCAGAGCGTCAGCGAAGGTGGGATTGGGAGTCGCGGTAAAGGGTAGGAGGGTGGGCAGGGAGCGCAGCCCTTTGGAGGAGCGTGGGTGGGGGGTACCCTCATTAGAGCAGCCGCCGGGCGCTGCGTTAAGTTCCTGCCCACGCACCCGGGAGTGCCAGGGCTGTGGCCTCTCAGTCGCCGCCTCCAGTGCTGTGATCCCTGAGATGTGCAGAAATGCACCCCCACCTCCAGCTCTCATTCGGTTCTTAGCCCATAAGCACAGTGGCAGGCACCGGCTGACCCAGACCAAGGAGAGCAGTTTGTGTTTCCCACGTGCGCGTACCTAGGTGCCCTCTGCCCTGCAAGCGGAGTTACAGCGCCCCGTCCCGGCCTTTGGAACCCTTCCCCCGTTACAAGTTACGGCGGATTGCCAGGAATGACTCTCCCACTCCCCTACCCTATAAACAGTGAGTTGAGAACCGAACAGTTTGCCCCTTGCGAGTGGTGTTGTAAATAAAATACCCACTTTCTCCTTTGCTTCCTAAGAGTTTGTTCCCAGCCACACTCCTCTACCCGCTTTCTGCCCTCCCAGCCTGGTGGTGAGGAGGAGAGGATATTCTGTTTAGGAAGGAAAGAGGTGAAGCTTATATTTACTGAGAACATACTACGAGCCAGCACTGTACTCAGTAGCTGCACTCATTGTTGAATGCTCACAACACTCAGGAGAAATTACTCTCCCAAGTTTCAAGCTCAGGCACACCTGACTCATGGGATCACAAAGGGGCTGTGTGGATTGGGAGAATATAGGTGCCCCCAGGCCTGGGACTAATGTCAGTCCTCCCTAACGCTCCCCTGCTCCACCCCTTGAAGACAGCTAGCAAATTTAAAAGTCAGAGTGATCTGAAAGCCATGGGGCTGGAAACCAGAGAGGGAGTGAGAGTTAGCAAGGTATTACCCTAATCCCTGTGCCAGGGGCTGGGGGTACATTAATGAACAGGACACGTGTGTCATGTTTCCACATATACAAAGGGAAACGAATGCTTTAAAGCTGCCAACCTGATCCTTAAAACACATGACAATAACTCACAGTGTCCCAACTCCTGAAACTGGGTTACTGTTCCACTTCATCTCATGTAACTCCCACATCCACCCCTGTCTTCACTCTTCACTCATTCTTCCAGCTCTCCAGCACACCCTGCTTTTTCCTTGGGACCTCCTTCCTCAAGAACACACCTCTCCCATTTGCTGGGCGAGCTCAGCCTCAATATCCTCTCTTGCCCTGTTACAAATCCCACAGCTCTTTTCATTACACCGATCATGTGTGCGCTGCCCGAGCATGTAGCAGGTACTGTAAATATTTTCTCGTGTGTCAATTCATGTAATCCTCACCATTCTATGACCTGGGTGCATGGCCTATTTTACTGTTGGGAAATCAAGGCACAGAGAGTTGAGATGGCCCAGGGTCACCCATCTGGTGAATGGTAGAGCTTGTTTTCCAACCTGGTTTCCTTAACTATTACTCCACATTATCCCTCTCAATGTCTGCCATCCCTACTCTCCTGTAAGCGACCTGAGGATGGGGACCAAGTTCAACTTATTTATTAATGTCCCTAGCATATAAACCCTGGCACACAGTAGTCCTTAGATGTTTATTGTTGAATGAAACAAGTCCCCTTCTGCATTCCATTTGTGTTCCTAGTTTCATCTCACACTGAGTCACTCCATGATTATCCCCATTTTACAACAGGGAGATTAAGACTCAGATGACTTGCCCAGGGTCATAAGCCCCAGGAGGTACTAGATTCAAATGCTGACCTTTTGATGGAATTAGCAGCTCTTTCAGCCTTGTTTCCAAATTCACTGATGGGGGGGGGAGGGTAGGGGAGCGCAGATGGCTTTGTGTTGTCACCTATAGGGAGTTCTTACTGCTCAAGTCTGCTTTCCAGAGATGGGAATACCAAAGTTCTCAGGAGCTGCATGCAAGTGCCTTTGTGGTAGAAATGTAGAAACTCCTAGTTCTCCCTACACTCAAATTTTCAGGACACAATCCTCTCTCTATCTAAACTTTCCCCTCTCATTGTGCAAATTGGATGATCAGCCAAGTGCCTAAAGATGGAGCCAGAAATGGAATGCAAATCCCACTCCCACTTCCATCCCAGCCCCCAATAGGGTAAGGCTTCCTCCCAGCACTCAGGCTGCAGAAGTCTCTCTCCTCCTGTGGGGTTCATCTTAGGACTGTTAGATGTTCTGGCAGAGAGCCTGTGGGGAGTCATCTGAGGTCACAAGGACAGAGTACCCCAGTGAACCCTAACTCTGGCAGCTAGGTATGGAGCTGGTCTTTACAGAGGGTGTAACTCTTGCCCAAAATTTGGGTGTTAGTGGCAGGAAGTCCAGGAATTCAGGAACTTGGTCTCCTGCTCTCCAGTTTGCAAGGTGGGGCGGGGAGGGGGGGGCAGAGGAACAAGGACCAGAGGGAAGAACAGATCTGCCTGAGTTCCATACACCTGAAGAAGGACCAACTGGGTGCTGGGCACATAATGCCCACAATAACCCTGGCAGATTGGTTTTAGCCATCCTGTTTTTGCAAATGAGAAAGCAGAAGCTTGAGGGCATTAAGAAAGTGCCTTGCCCAAGGACACTGTGTAGCAAGTGGTGGTCAGACCAGATGAGGAGGTCTGCACTTCTCTGTCTTCACAAAGGCCAAGGGCCTTCGGCTGATCTGGAGACTGATGTGGGTGGGCTCAGTGGAAGAGGCCACCAGTGTGTCCCCATTCAGGCATTTCTGCAAGATCTGCTGTCAGGTGCTCTGGGTCTAAGTCATTGTGCTGGGGGTTAGGGACCAAGGCTCTGTCTCCTTCCTAAATAACAATCATTGATGGAGCACCTACTGTGAGCCAAGCAGTGTTCTAAAAGCCTTAGCTCTCTGCATTCTCACATCAAGCCTGTATCGATTCATTCCATTTTACATGAGATGTAAAGATGAAAAGAGTGAGGCAGAATGGAATGTCCAAGATTGCAGAGCTAGGAGGTTGCAGAAGCAGGACTGGAAGCCATGCTGTCCACTGCAGAGCTACATTTTTAAACTAGAACAGCACATGGCTTGCTTTTAAAGTTTCTGAGTTTTGAGTTGCCCTTCTTATGGATCAGAATGTGCCCCACCCTCATCTTGGTCCTTGGAAGAATCTGACAATAACATAGATCAAAGCTCAGATCTTCAGAGCTGGGTCCCCAGTAGCTGTGGATGGTCTCCTTGTTCTCCAAGTCACCTCTGCGAACGATTCATTTGTTTGCACTTATTCATTTAACAAGTCTTAACTGCATCAGGTACTGGGAGATATGGTATTGAATAAGACACAGACCCTGTCCGCAAGGAGCTTATAATCTAGAGAGGGGCCCAGACAAACAAACAGACCTTATCAAAAAGTGTCAGACAGAAACAACCAGAAGATCTGTTCTGCCTGTGACCACCAGATCAACTCTGTCTTGTCCTTTAGCAGGTAAGGCAGCTGGGACCTGAGGTGCCTCTACCACAAAGAGGAGGCTCATAATCCCCTGAAGATGCCCCATCCTGACCACTCTCCTTCCTGTCCCATCCCAACTCTTGTTCTTGGCTGTGTGGCTGTCCCATCCCCTCTCCTCCTCACCTCCCCTAATGGAGACAACCCAAGGCAACCTTCTCCGACCCTTTTCTGCGTCTTTCCTTCCCTGCCCAGCCCTTTTTCGTACAACAGACTTACCTGGACAGAATTGTTAAAGAGAAAAACCACAGGCCCCAAATGGCCTCATGCCTGATCTAACTGCAGTTTCAACCCTTCCCAGAAATGTAATCTTAATCAATCTTGCTGGAATTTTCTGGTTAAACATCATCAAGGTAATCTGTCACTTGGGCCCTCTCCGTCCTGCAAAGAAAGGGTTAAAAACCCTGCATAATAAAAAACCCTTCCTTTTCCCTTCCCACCAAAAAGATGTCTCAGCCCAAAAATAATCCTTTCTTTTCTTTTGTCAAGAGCTCCTTTGCCCCACCCTTCTTCCTATAAGAGTTCCATGCCCTTGTAGTTGCTAGGCGGGATGCCTGACTGATTCATGAATTGCTTAATAAAACCAATTAGATCTTCAAATTTACTTGGTGGATTATTATTTTTTTAACAGAACTGTACACTGCCTTCCCTCAGTAATCAGCAGGGATGAAGAGTAATATAGCAGCGGGAACAAGACAGAGAACAAGGCGATTTAGTCTCAGTCTGCTTCATGCCCTTGGTTACGTCTTGGGTTCCTCTCCTCCTCACTCTGTGTTGTAACCACACCAGCCTTCTTTCAGATTTTCAAATGTGCTACCATAGGCCATTTGCACTTGCTGACACTGTGACACTCTGCCCAGAGTACTTTCATCCCATCCATGACCTTTCATTGAATTCAGGGTTCAGCTCACCTGGTCATTTCTAAAAGGAAATATGTCCCACCCCCCAGATCAGAATCTCCCATTACACGTCTTGCTACACCCTGTACTTCTGGGTGATTGACTAATATCTGCTTCCCATCAAACTGTCAACTCCAAGAAGATAGGAACCATAGTATGTTTGCTCCCCTGGATCCCCAGCACTTGGCACAGACCTTGACCTGGAGTAGCTGCTCAATAGAGTGACTGCAGAATTCAGGTCTGCTGGTGTAGGGTGTGGCCTTAGGCTTGGAGTGAGAGCAGAGCCAGCCATCCCAGCACCAGTCCTGTGGTCAATTGGCCAACTGGCTGTAGCTATGCTAACTGAGGACGCCCTGGCAGCTCAGTCTGTTTTCATCTTCCTTGAAGCAAACTGCCCCGCCCAGGAATCTTCTCAACCCCAAGGCAGATCTTAGCTGATGGAAAGTAAAGGGCCTCGAGGAAAGGTTGATACCACATTCCATTCCTTTTGTCTAAATCCAGATACACTCACCAGAATAAGAGTGTAATCAAAATAAGAGTCCTCATGATGTTAGTAGGCTTTGTAGCTTACAAAACACTCTATGTAATTCACGTTATTTTCCTGATGAGGCAAATGAGGCTGAGAGAGGTTAGGTGACCAATCCAAGGTCATATCATTAATAATGTGGTTAAGGCAAAACCTGAATGCAATTTTTTGAAGCCAGCCAGTTTTCTGGAGGCAGTTATACAAGGGGAGAAGATGTGCTGCCAACCAGCAAAGATTCCAAGATTCTGGCCTTTTTGGCAGTTGTTTGATTCTTTTGTTCTTTTTTTATTCATTCCTTCATACATGCGTTCATTCATTTGTTCGGGAGACACAAACTGCCTTTCAGGAAGCCTCGGTCCAGGGCTACCATTTTGAGCTATGATCCACCGTGAATATCCCGAGCTTATTATGTGTACTTTTTGTGTATTTATGTACAAATGTGCATTTCTCATGTAAACTTTCAGGAGTTTCTGGGATACCAGTTACCCTCTCCTCCCCTCCCTGCAAAAAATTTAAGAACCACTAGTATAACACATACTACTTAGTGTAAATGGACAGCAGCCCAAGTGCTCATCAGTCTCTCCTGCCTGTTTGGGTGACTGAGGCTCCAGCACGTGACCAGCTCTGGCCCAAGTGATAAACCTGGTGTCTGGACCATGTGACCCATCCGAGGCATTGCTGACCTTGGACAGCTCCTCTCAGCCACTGCTCTCAGAAGATTAAACATGTGGAAACACACATACACACACTCCCACCAACACCTTGGCTCTGTCCGCCTCTAAAACTACTCCTGACTCCAGGGAGATACTTGGTTTTAATACTATACAGTACCGCTCATGATGGCTACACTTACGGAGAGCTTGTGTGTGTCAGATACTGCGATACCTACCTACACCCTCATTTCTTTAATCCCCACAGTAAGCCAATGAGTTTGGGAAGAGGTGGAGCGTGTATGGGCAGGGTGGAGGGTTAGGGAGTTGGGGAACACTGAACGTGTTTAAGATCCTTCAGAGATGGGGCAGTGCACAGGGCTGTTAGTTCTCTATGAGAACTGAAGCCCACATTAGGCATTCTGCTGAAATCATTCTTCCTTCCATTAAATAGCTATTTCTTAAGCATCTTCTTTGTGCCAGGTATGCATTGAGGATTACAGTACCCAGCCTCTAAGACAGCCTCGTGTCTGCATCTGTGTCTGTCCCTTTGCGCAGTCCCCACCATCCCCTCACTGTGCCAGGGGGGGTCTGTGTGAAGGTGGCATTGTGCAGAAGCCAAGATACATCTTTTTTTTTCCAATATAGGTTATAAAAGATGGCAGCTTCTGTCCTGGGCGCTCTCTCAGTCTCTTGCTCACCCTCCTTTTTGGATCACTTGCTCCAGGGGAAGCAAGCTGCCATGTTGTGGATGGCCCTCTAGGGAGGCCCAGGCATGGAACTGAAGCCTCCAGCCAGCAACCAGTGCAGACCTCAGGCCTGCCCCTAACCACATGAGTGAACTTGAATGTGGACTGCCCAGCCCCAGTCAGGCCTTAAGATGACTGTAACCTCATAAGGATTTCTGGCTCACAGAAAATCTAGGCGATAATACATGTTTGTTTTAAGCTGCTAAAATTTTAGAGTAATCTATTACACAGCGATAGAGACCTAAGTCAGAAATATAACTGTAATGTTTCTTCCGTTCTGTGAAAAGGAGGCAGATGGTGGAAGGAAAGAAGGAAGGAAGAAAGGAAGGGATAGAGGGAGGAAGAGAATGAAGCCAGGATGTCAGATAGCAGTTAAGTGCTACAGAGGAAAATAAAGCAGGGAAATGGAGTGGGGAGTAAGGGAGGTTTGGTTTAAAGGGGTGACGAGGGAAGGCTTGCCTGGAAAGGAACCAGTTAAACAAAGACCCGAGGGAGTGAGCCATATAGAAATCTGAGGGGAACAGTATTCAGGCAGAGGGAACAGCAAGTGCAAAGACCCTGAGATGGGAGCATGTCTGTATCATGTGACCCACCAGGGAGTGCACTTTGTATATTTTGCCACTAGATTGTTTGTCCTCACTAGGCCTGGCTTTGGCCACCCCATGATGGGGAGGCAGGGTGCCGAGCCCTCACTGCTCTCTTGTTCTCTCTCTCAAAGGCCTGGGCCCTAAATCTTTGCTCCATGGCTGTATTCCTGGGAGTGGGTCTTACGTTCTCAGGAGGTGGAAATAACTGCAGTGCCCACAGTTTCCCAGCCTCCAGGTGATCTGGACAAAGTCAAGTGAAACTGCAGGATGAGAGAAATGATAAAATAATTTGTAAGGATAATAGGTAGAATAATCTAACTCTAGCCTTGTTGCTATAGTTGTAGGTTATTCTTTGCAATTTCCTCTTTGGAGCAAGCAAAATACACAGTGTATCTCTGTATCACAGCAGAAAGTGCCAGAATAAGAACCTGATCTGCCCATTGGGCATGCACACCAGCCTTGTCTCCCAGTAACAGATTTGTTGCTTGTAAGTGATCCATGGCCTGAGGACTCCCTCCTTCTGTGCCCTCCTCCCTCTCAACCCAAGGATGCCCTCCTCATTGTACAGAGCTCCTTGGGGCTCCCCACCAGCAGGCCCATGGCTATAGCAGCTGCATTTTCCAGATCAGGATGGACAGATAGTGCAGCAAGCCTGAGGTTATACTCAAAGGACAAAGAGAACACTGGAGCTGAGGCTTTACGGAAAAATGAAGGGCACAGAGTAGCAAATATGTACGTGCCTCCCAAGAGACCCATCCGTAGTGAAGAAGCAGAGGGTTCATTCACTTATTTATTCATCCCGTCTTTCAACAAAGTTGCCTGCCAGGATTGAGCTAGGTGTTAGAGAAACAATATGAGCAGACAGAATTCCTGCCCTGGGAGTGCTGATAGTCAGCGTATAGACAGACAGGTGCATAGGCAAAGCCCTGCTTCTGGTGAGCATGGGAGAGATACCCACTGCATTCAAGGGGAAGACCAGGAAAATTGTGTATGTGTAGTGACGTCGGGGAAATGTTCCATGAGAAGCGACTTCTAAGCCAAGCCCTGCAGGGTAAGTAGGAGTTAGATGAAGAGGAGAACTGTGTCCAGGCATGGGGGAAGCTCATGGGTCCTGAGGTGGGAGAAGTGGTAGGAAGGGAAGAGGAGAAGGGTCCTTGTTAGCTTCATCCCTCAGGGCCATGGAGAATCACTGAAGATTTGGAACTAGAGATTGACACAATCACATTTGCATTTTAGAAACATCACTTTTATTGCTGTTATCAACTCCCCCACCCCCTTTCCTTGACCCTGTGGCTGAGCATGCCTAGCTGAGGCAGAGCCCTGTGGGGAGGCCAAGGCCCAGGCTGACCCAGTCCCCAGGGCGTCATAGGGATAATGTTAGGCTCTTCTCTTTTTTTTACGCACCCTGCCCGGCAGACTTCAGGGTCAGGTTCTGAGTGCTGCTATATTGGGCTCTGGGTGAGGGTTTCATCCCACTTCTGCCCACATCAGGATGGCTTCCCCCAGGATGGAGAAGTCATTCGTATCTCCAGGGTGGCAGGACTCCTCCCCAGAGTCACGGCGCCCAAGATAATAGGGCAGCTCGGGAGTTGTTTATGAAAAGGCAGTCTAGTGGGGGCGGGCAGGGCACTCAGGAACCGTGACTGCTGCTACAGATAGCAATTGGGGCGGGGAAGGCTGTCTAAATTACAGCTCCCAGAATAGAGGGGCCGGAGGGAGTGGCAGGGCATCCTACCAAGGAAGCACTGGCAGCCTGCCAGGCACGTCCGGGCTCGAGCCCTGTCACAGGCAGAGGCAGGGTGACCACACGCCAGCAAGACCATGGGGATGCCATTCATCATTAGCCAAGGCAGCTGGGTAGCCGCAAGGTGGGGTCTGGTGGTGGTAGGGAGGCTCCTGGGGTTTGAGGGAGAGAAACAGCCTGGGTGTGACCTTCTGGCAGGGGTGAGGGTGGTGAGGGGAGGGAAAGGCTGAGATGAGGGAAGGGTGATATCTTGCCTGTCCCTGGAAGAGACTCTGTCACATGTCCCTGTGGATACTTCACAGAAGGAGTGTGAGATACTGTAAAAATAACAAGAATGGCAGGCATAAGAATAGCAGCTATGTGTCAGAGACAGCTCTGCTCAGCAACATACATCCGTTCACCCTCACAGATCCCTGGGACACGGGTGGTATTATCCCTGTTCTATAGATGAGGAAACCGAGGCCCATCGAGGTCCAGCACATGCCAAGTAAAGCTAGTGAGCGGTAAAGCTAGGATGAGAGCTCAGGTGTGTCTGATTCCCAGGCCTGGGTTTCGAGTCAGGGAATCTGTTTGGAGCCTTCACCTCACTGCGTCTCGGTTTTCTCATCGACCTCACAGCTTAGTCTCTTGTGGTTCTGTATCAGCCTCTGAGAACTGTTGTCAGAGTCACAGGAACAGCGTGGTGTGCTGGGAAGAGCTTCAGATCCGAAGGCCTGCCTGAACTACGCGACTTACCCATTCCAGGCCTCTGTTTTCTCATCCACACAATGGGGAACATTATAGATACTGCATAGGGTCCTCTGAGAATCCGATGAGATATATATGCATGAAAGTATCTGTCTTTGAAGGCAGATTATACATCGGAAAGTGTCATATTTTAAATGATTAATATGTGGAAGGTGAATATTTATAAAGGCGATGATTTCCAGTTGACTCGGGGAGCTCACATATGCACGACATGCCCAAGGAGATGCGACCTCTTTGTTTATCCTGGGTAGATATTCAGTTTTCCTATAAGTGGCAGCTTAAAACAAGGTACACTGCATTGAAACTGTATTTCTTCGACTGCTTGTACTCCAGGTGCTGATTTTCAGTTGAGGCTGGGAACCCCTCACCCCCAAGTTCCCAGCACCAGCTATTTTCTGGGCTTGGGGTCTCCACACAGAGACACAGGCTTGGCTCTGGACGACCCTTGTCCCAGGCTGCTGCTGGCTTTCTGAGCCTCCTGCCCTCCCAGGTGTGTTACTTAATGTCTTGCAAAATTCTCTTGTCTGCCCCAGGGGAAGTGCTGCAATGAACTCCAGGGGCTGGGACTTGCTGATTCATCTTGGGTGCCAAGGGCAGGTTAAGGGCATGGAGTCTGGGAGAAGGAGTCAGCAGCCTCACTGACAGTTCCATTACACGTGACTGCCTCCTCTCTCTCTTGGTCTCGGCTCAGTGTTTGTGATGAATCACACCTTCTACCTGCTCCTTTCAAGCCCTATGGCAGTCCCTTTCCAAGGCCGGGTCTTCCCTCCCCACACAGGATCCTCATCATCCCCTGTGAGGAACTCATTCCACGTGGCATCTGTACCTTCTGGTGAGATTTATAATTGTGTTGTTAGGACTGCTCGTGGCCCAGTGAAGTTGCACCAGAATGTACTGGCTCCTACGAAATCAAAGCTCCTGGCCGACGTGAGCAACCCTCTCCATCCTAGGGAGGAGTCTATGGAGGATTCTCACTCATTCATTCAATGAACGCTTGGTGTGCACCTACTATGTGTCTGGTGATATTCTAGGCACCAGGGGCACAGGAGATTTTCGCCCTCATGAAGCTCATGTCTAATGAGAGCGCCAACCAAGTAGACAGAATGCCAGGTGGCGGTATGTGCCACGGAGAGCAGAAAGCGGGGAGGGTGTTGAGGGTTGGAGGAGGGGTGACACGTAGGACAGTTGGAGCAAGCTCACTGAGAGGTCGTGGGCACAGTGAGGGAAACAGCTGTGCCGATACCTGGGGTAGAGCCTTCTGGCAGAGGGAACAAGCAGCAGGAGGCCGGTGTCCGGATGGAGTAGAGTGAGCCAGGGGGCCACTGGAAGGAGTTATTATTAATGAAGAAGTAGGTTGGAAGGATGAATATTTTGCTATAAAGATCTTCCTAAACTGTAACTCAAGTCCCTCAAGTCCCTCAAGTCAGTTAGTTAATTAAGCTGGGGGTAAGGGTTCAGGTCCCAATTTTCTGCTTCTCGGGGACTGACCACGGCTCTAACTGCATCTCAAGGGGCAGCGGCCAAGCTTCCCCTGTCAGGCCTCTCCACCCCAGGCCTTTTCCCGCTCCCTTGTACCAAGAGATGACTTACCTGCCTGCCCACCTGCCTTTATCTCTCACCCAGCACACACCTGCCTGATGTCATTATCATTTCTTTTTATGTCTTCTCCCTCCAGCTATGAGAGCCAGGAGAGGGCAGGGCTAGTTTTAAACTGCTTGGAGTTTATCTCATAGGGCACATCAGAGGTCTCCATAAATATGCTTGAATTGATCAGGATGTGGATGCTCAAAGGAGGCCACCCATCTCCTTGGGGACGCATAGGCTCCACGCAGCCCTCTGTGGGCCTGGGGGATGCTGGAGTTTTCTAGGAGCTGAGGGGATCCAGGGCTCCCTCACATCCAGAGAATTGAACCAGAACTTCTGGTTCCCTTTTCCCACCTTGGATCTGATCATTTGACTGCCAAATTCCTGTCACTTCTAGGGTGTCACCTAAGATGAGACTGTAGTCTCTCAACCCTGGGGTTCCAAGGAGGTGCCACAGGGGCTGCCGTAAGGCAGGGGATGCGCCCTGAGATCCCTCTACTCCACCCCCACTTCAATAGAAGGAGCTCTGCTTTTATTTCACATGTGTGTTTCCAGGTATGATTTCCCTTTTAAAAAAGGATTTGCTTCTAAGGACACACACACACACGCGCGTGCACACACACACACACACACACGCAGTCTGCAAAAACACTGGTGCCGCTGAGAGCGTTGAAAACTCAAGTTCTAACATTATTTGACCGGGTCTGGCCTCGGTCTCCTCATCTAGAAATAGGAACATACGGAAATACCTTTCCAACCGCAGGATGGTAGCTGTCGAATTCTTCAAAGCAGGGTTTCTAGCTTTAATGTTTGCAACCTGGGGAGCAGACACCCTGGTGATTCCAACTCAGGTGGCCTATAGTACACATCTTGACAAACACGGCTTTTTAGAAATTCCTAAAAGAGAGTATTTGATTTCTGGAAGGATTTATAAAGAACTAGTAAGAGTGGTTCCCTCTGGAAGGGAATTGGGAGCTTGAGGGCACGGGAGGGCAGATGACTTACCTTTCACTGTACTCTCTTGTATCTTTTAGATGTTGTACCATATGCATGTGTATTTGAACCGTATATATGTATAAATAAATGTAAATTTATTTGAGAAGATAAACTTCAGACATTTAGAGCACTATTCAAGTGCAAGGTAAAAAACCAAACACCCAAATATGACCACTCGCTGTGTTCCCACTGCAGATTGAAGCTGAGCCACAAGGAAAGCCAGCAAATCTATTCCTGAGTCCTTTGGGAATAGTCACAAAGGGTAACCCAGAAACCCCCCAAGAGGGGGACAGAGGAGTCACCCAACAGACCTCTTCCCTCTCACTTAGGTGTGTCACCCAAGCTGGGTGAAGAGTGTGCAGGTCTTGAACTGGGCTTGTTTCCCTTAAGGGAGATGCCAAAGATGCCAGAGATGTTAAAACAAAGCAAAGCAAAGCAAAACAAACAAACCCAATACACCCGAGGGCTGCCTTCCCTCCTGAGCTTTCACAGCTCCAACTATACTTCATGAAAAACACCTTGAGGCATGGTGCTACTCCGGATTCCTGGGTCCTCTACTTTTAATGTCAATGCCTCCAAGGCAAAGGCCACGTCTTGTTCGCCCTGTGTGTCTAGTGCGTATACCCAGCCCTGTTTATGGACTGGATGTAAATGCCAAAGGAAAAATGCTTCTCATAGTTCCACGCCGGCATCAGTGTTACTGCTGCTACCGCAGCACCCATCCGCAGCTAACAGCTTCCCGACAGCCTTCCTTCTATTCCAGCCGAACTTCCTACAATCCTATAAAACAAGACATTACCACTACCTCATCGAACAAATGAGGAAACGGCGGTGTGCCTGCTATCTCATATTTTGTGTTGTGCTCTTGGCCAAGTCACTGTACGTTTTTGTTTTGTTTTGTTTTGTTTTTCATCTGTAAAATGGGAACCATTGTTGCTGATATATCCACGGTCCAGGGAACACTTAAGAATGCAAGGGTTCAAAAAGGCAACTGGCCAGAAGCAGTAAGGGAAGGACAGAGACCAAATTCAAACCCAGCTTTTGAAATGAAATATTTCTGCTGCTCTACCAACCTCAGGAAATGGCTATCAGTTCCTCATCACGCAAGCTGGTGCAGAGACACTTGGGAAAGGGTGACGAACCCCCTTATGTTTCTCTTCCTGCTTTTGGTCATCCTTAGGAACTTGTTAGAGAGTAGAAAAAAAAAGGTATACCTTTATACTTCTTTAATAACCTTTTATCAAGTAGTACTATGTGCACAGGTGCTGAGAAGGCAAGTATAATTACGATATGGAGAAAAGGAAGAAATTTTAACTCCTTATGGCAATCTGCAGAGAAAATACGTGAATTAGAATCCTGGAACATTAGTGCTAGAAGGCTTCTTAGGGGTTAATATAGCCATCTTATAAAATGGGGAAACTGAGGCCCAGAATGGGTAAGGCTTAAACAAGTTCCACAAGTAGAATACTTAAGTGGTCTTTAATGAGATTTATTAATGAGAATGTAGGAGTGTTGTCCTTGTCCTCTGATCCAAATGGAGTGAAGCAGGGAAAGGTGGTGTATGGGGAGAAGGCAGGAGGGGGAGGGTGGAGTCATCCTGCAGAAGGAAGCAAGGAGCCTAAAACAGGGTCCAGGATCCTGATTCTCCCTCCTGGGTGGCTTGGAGATCCCTGAAGGCTGCTTGTCATTCCCTCACCAGAAGATGCAGGCAGAAGAAGAGGGAGATTGGCCTGTCACATTCTGAGCCCACCCATGGAGGGTTCTCCAGAGCGTCACTCCAGGGACCAACAGTGGAAGGATAGGAATCTCTCATCTCTGCTAGTTGTATCTTGCAATGTGCTTTTGGCCAACTCACTTCACCCCTCAGTTTTGCCTTCTGTAAAATGGGGCCACTGTCTCTTCCATATCGTAGGCAAGGACGCCGTAAGAGCAGAGAGGAGAGCAGAGGCGAGGTTATTTGTGCCTGGCTTTTCCTGTAAACAGATTTCTCCCCCGTCCCCCAGGACCTGTCCAAAGAGGCGTCTGGAAATTCAACAGAGCCAGGCAGTCTGGGAGTTAAACAATCAGCATCCCGACGCGGAGATCCGCCGAGACAGAACAGCTATTCAGACGGCGGGGCGGTGAGCAGGGGGCCCGAGCAGCAAAATGTGGAGAAAGAAGCGTTTCACACGCGTCCCAGCCCGGCCCACGCCCGTTGCCATGGCCGCTCCCCTCCCTGCTCGGCTCGCAGCCCGCACCGAACAGCGGCCTCGCACCAGCTTCGGCGCCCGCCGGGCGTTCCCCCGGGCTTCCTGGTTTGTGGTCAAGGGAGCGCGGAGCGGGTCACGTCCAGAAAGGACAAGTCGCCCGCAGCCAGGACCCGGCGTCTGGCGAGCGGCGGCCCCCGCCCAGCCCGGCCGCGCCTCTGCAGGCGCCACGTCCCGGGACGCGCGCGGTCGCTTGGAGCTGCGCCCTCTCGGGGCTGCGCCGGGCCGCCGCGGGGCGGGGCGGGGCGGGGTCGGGGAACCCCGCGACCTTGACTCAGGAGTCCACATCTCCGCGGCGCCTGTGACTAGGGAGCCCTGCGCCGTTGCCACGCCCGTGACCCAGGAGCCTGCATCCCTGCTGCGCCCGCGCCCCTTCCCCGGCAGACGTGGCGCTTCCCGGAGTGCGGAGAGTCAGCTAGCGCTGGAGGCGCACTGTCCCCTCACTGACCTCCTTTATCAGCTCCGGACACTTGCTCAACTGAGAGCTTGCAACCTGGGCCCGAAAGCCACTGGGGGAAGGGACTCAAACAGCTTCTACGGGGGTCCCTGCCTCTGCTGCCTATGGTCAAGTCTGAGAGAATTTCCTCCTTGCTTGGCTAACACTCCTCCCCCCTCCCCTCCCCCGCCCCGCTATAGGCCAGCCCATCGGGGAACTATAGGATGACAACCAATGGCAGAGGGGGGCGTAGAGCTCCTATGGGGGCGACCTTGTGCATTTTATAAATAAGGAAACGGAGGCACAGAGAGGGGAACCGACTTGTTCAAGGTCAATGTCCCACTGTAAGTTAAGGCGCACCAGGACAGATGGGAGCCCACGTCTGTGTCACCCAGCCCGGTCCTCTTTCTCAACACTCCAGTACCTACCTCA
Organism: Eonycteris spelaea; assembly: GCA_003508835.1. Classification (NCBI taxonomy): domain Eukaryota; kingdom Metazoa; phylum Chordata; class Mammalia; order Chiroptera; family Pteropodidae; genus Eonycteris; species Eonycteris spelaea. The sequence continues at coordinate 1,820,875 of PUFA01000129.1, forward strand.
CATTAAATCGAATCTGCCCTGGGGCTAAGGACAGCCAGACTTTTTTTTTTTTTTTTTTTTTTTGCCAAGAGTGGTTTGGCTAAATTAGTGAAATGCCAGAAAAATGGAAGGTTTCTAATAAAAGCTGTCTCCAGGGCCCAGGGTATTTATTATAAGGGCTTACCCATTGGCTCCACAATCACCTGCACAAACTTCTGTATATTTGCAGACTGGCAGCTCAAGGCCTCCTTGCAAACTGCCACCTCCGCTCGTTGGCATTTTCTTCTCTGACACCTGGAAAGGGCAGAAATGCCCACTGACCTGGTTTGACTCCTTTCTCTATCTTTAAAAAATGACCAAGGCTGGGAAAGTGAGACAATGGGAGGTGGATTTGATTTTTCTACTATTTTATACCTCTAGATGGGGTTCTTCTATTCTACCCACACAGTTCTCAAACTGTGTCCTATAGCTATATTTAGACATCCCTTCATTCCCAGTCTTTATAGAAGGCCGATTTAGCCATTATCCAAACATACTATGGCAGTGTTTCAAACCACACTGAGGAGGACCCTCTGCTTAAAAGTCCCACATCAAAAGTAGCTCTTCCTAGATTCCTGCCCTGCCTCCACGTAGTTCAGAGAGGAAACGGCCTACTGCAGCCACTGTGGTAGATTGCAAACTTCAGTCTGGCCAAGCTTTCTTTGGTCAGGATAACCCAGAGGGGGAACTGAGAAAGCCAGCTGATTGCCTCTCAACCTATATGTGTTTTAATCAGATTTATAAATGAGAAAATAGGAGTGTTGGTCTTTAGCCTCTTTAGCCACCCAACCCCTCTACATATTCTTTGCCTCCAACTCCATTCCCTTGGAGAACCACCCCATCTTCTTAGCTTATGAGAAAACCATCTCATGGGACACTGTGATGACAGACCTCAAAATGCTTTCAGATGATTGATTTATGCTCACAGAAGGAAAAGAGGCTTGTCTAACACCCAAATCCTCATCAAACCTGTGTACACAATTTATACACTTAATTTCTTTGTGTCCCAGGGACCAACTAGGTTGGGACACTTAGATCAAGCACGCTTGGTTTGAGGGTTTAGGAATCCTGGGTCTTCCACTTCTCTGTGCCTTTCAGGCATAGGCCTCAATCCTGGAAGTGATATTGAGGTTATCACAGACCCTTAAATAAGAAAACCATCTTCAAGATCAGCCAGCCTGACCCTCTCGTTTTGGTGTGATTCCATAATTGCTTATTTTATTTATTTGTTTGTTTGTTTTATTTTAATGCCTACAGCACCTGTTCTTCCTAGACGGTCTCCCATCCAAGTACTAAGCAGGCCCGACCCTGCTTAGCCTCTGAGATCAGACAAGATCGGGCACAGCCGTAGCTTACTCACTTACTTATATATTGTGTGCCTGCCATGTGCTAGAAAAATGAAATGATCAAGAAAGCTCTCTTCCCTTGAGGAGCTCACAGTAGGAGCAGGAGGCAAATGAATCTGCCACTAATTACAAATAATGTGATAAGAATTGTGACAGTTATATGCAAAGTGCAAGGGTGGCCAAAGAGAGACCAGCTCTGCTTGGAGAAGAATCAAATACACAGAGGAGGTGATGCTTGAACTGGGTTTTGAAGGATGAGTAGAGTCTGTGAGGACTAAAACCCTGTTTTCTAGGCTGGTGCTCTTTCCATATGTGGTCACTATTTCTATCGCATCGAGGACTTGCTGGGGAGGCTGGAGGCCTGAATTCCCAGCTGTCTCAAGTGGGGCACCCATGCAGGAATCTGGAAGGGGCCCTTGCTATGTTCAGTGTTGACCCAATATCCATCAGCAAAACCAGACTTGCCTGGGCAGTAAAGGGAAGAAATGAGAGACAACCTTTCAGGCAGACAGCAGTGAAGATTTGAATCCTTCAAAGTCTTGGCATGGCATGGAGAGACACCAAGGTCTAGTTGTTCCATTTATCCTAGGCGGGGAGAGGAGAGGTAGTTTCCCTTTCTCTCTCCATTCATAGGTACCAGAAGCATGGTCTAGTACGTTTGAGTCTTGATTATCTGTGTATGGCTTATCCACTAGTGAAGAAATGATTTCCCAGGCTTTCTAGTCCCTACCATCTAGCTTGGGGCACTCAGAGGGTGCAAATGTTTTAGCACAGGACAAACCCAACTCAGATTGGCAACTTGCTGTGTCAAACATGCAATTAATTATATAATGAATATCCAATAAAAATGAAATTGGAACCTGTTGCTCTTTTTTGGATCAGTCTCTATATTGCTTCCCCTTCTTTAAAATATGAACAAATTAGAAAATCAAATTACGTATTGTTTTGAAAGACTAGAATAAAAGAAATACCAATAGGCAAATGAAAGGAGGAGAAAGGATTGTTACAGGGAGGTCTTGGGACTAATGTCATGAGGAATGTAGCCTCAGCTCTACCATGAATTTTCAGTGTGGCCTTTAAAGGTCATCTCTCTCCAGGAGTCAGTTTCCTCATCTATAAAATGAGGGATGAAATTCCAAGGAATGCAACACAGAGTTTTGACTTAGAGAGTTTTGAATCTTGAACCTAAAGCACATCTACTTGACTTCATCTCTCCATTGTGTGGGAAATAGTGTCTCTTGGTGATTATCTAGCAATCAGTCTAGAACAACAAAGTAAAGGAACATAGCTAGGATGGAGAAGCATATGCCCAGAGCATTTGGGTGAGCATTTGGTGAGCGAGGACTGGGTGGATGGACTCAGGGACAGGCAGAAGGGCTGTATGGTGGTGAGAGGGCTGGTCTAGAGGAAAGCAGAGGATCCAGAAGAAGCTGTAGATGGTTCTTCCAGTTATTGGTCAGATGGACTTGATGGAGCCTGCTCACCAGCCATTCTCACAACCTGTGCTTGAATTTGGGGGGCAGCTCTCAGGATTCATTCAAGTAGTCCTGAGTTTGGTGAGGTTTCAGACGCTCCACCATTGATCTCTCCTGAGTCGAAGTCCCCAGCTGTCTTCTTGACCCGTCCCTAGGGTCTGGAAATTTGGATCATAAAGAGGTGGAAAAAAACAAATCCTTTGAAAAGGGCCCTGTTCTTTCACTCAAGACAGTGGGTGTGGGTCTTAACAGACCCAAAGCAAACATGTCACATCATCCCCAAATACCTAATTCTATTTATTTTCCTTGTGGTAGCGACTTGGGCAGAAAGATGTGGCTCCTTGAGGGCAAAGAAGGTAAATACAGGAGTCTTAATTTGTAACTAGCTAATGTTTGAAGTTCTAATTTTGTAGCTTTCCAGGGTGAGCGCTATTTTGTGGTCTAAGATTGTCTGGGATATTATTTGCTAACCCATGCCACCGTCATTCACCTCAGCCTGCCTACATTCCTCTTCTTTAAAACTTCTGCTGCTCCAGGCCCGCATTAGAATGGCACCTTCCCAATAAGTTTGCTGGATTTTAATCTACTGCCGTGCTGGTTTACAGGAATGAATATCCTCTCACCTGGGCCCAGCATGAGATGAAATAAAAACTCAGCTGTGGAATCATTGCATCAGTCAAAGCAGCTCAATGGCTTCTTAAACTGATTTTTGCAAAGTCACAATAAGAAAGCAAGAAAAGTAATTTCCACATGCTGAACACCGACTGTTCTCATTATTCAGTTCAATATTCCTAACTCCAGGAGGGCATTCCTCATTACTCTATTGGTTCTCTGCTTCTGACCCCTTTCAAGCCTTGACCCGGTCACTTCACACATGAGGGACTGCAGGGGGCTGTGCTTCTGCGTTCATCCTACAGGGACCCATGACTCCCACCTCACATCAACACCTGTCCATTTACTCAAGGGAGAGACTTCTCTGCATAAGTCTTCTTTGGATTAATCTGTATCCACCCACTCAGGCTGGTCACACTCTGGTTACCGTCCCTGTCATCCTTGGACAACATTACACAATGTGATTTACCACCATCTGTGGTTATTAACACTTACTGGGCAGCAGTGGGCAGCAAAGAATACCAGCCTAGAGGGTTGTGGTCCTGAATAGTTTTCTTCTTCTCTAGTCTAGTCTTTAACATCAAGTCCAGGTGCTTAGGATAGGGGAATGGCCTTATGTCAGGAGAGCAGTGACTTGAGCGTGGAAGACTTTACTGCCCACTCCCATGCCTCCCTTTTTAAGTAGCCCTCAGATAGTGATGCTGGCACAGGCCTTATATTAGTCAGGACTCTACCAGAGAAACAGAACTAGTAGGAGACGTGTGTGTGTGTGTGTGTGTTGTGTGTGTGTGTGTGTGTGTGTGTGTGAGAGAGAGAGAGAGAGAGAGAGAGAGAGAGAGAGAGAGAGAGAGAGAGATTTATATACAATTTTAGATATAGACTGATTTATTGCAAAGAACTACACAATTGTGAGGGGCTGCCTAAATGAGTCTAAAATCTATTAGGCAGGCTGGAATTCTCAGATAGGAGCTGCTACTTCTGTCCACAGCAGAATTTCTTCTTCCTCAGGGAAACGTCAGTGCTGATCTTAAGGCCCTTCAACTGATTAGATGAGGCCCACCCAAATTATGGAGGCTACTCTCCCTACTTAAAGCTAACTGACTGCAGATGTAAAATGCCATCACAGCAACACTTAGATTTGTGTTTGATTGAATAAGGGTACTATTGCCTATCCAAGTTGACACACAGAACGAACCATCAAAGGCCTTGTCGCAGGAAAGGCAAACTCATGTCCAAAATGTATGTTGATTCCAGTCAAGATGAATTGCTGCCTTATCCAGAGTGGAAGGGATTCAATGTAATCATCTTGTCTTCAGTTGACTAGTTGATCTCTGAGGAATGGCGATGCCATATGGAGGCATGGCATACGCCTCTTATTGGCAGGTTGATTGGCATAGTTAGGTGAATCTTGGAGAGTGGAGTCTATGCTATTTGGCCAGTTACAGTTTTCATTATCTTCCTCCATGGATCTCCGTGCACCCAGAGTGAGCGCTGGGTTGACAGGGGCTGGCTTGTGTCAACTCACCCAATTATTCTGTCTACTGAACGTATAGTGCATCCTCCATGGTGGATGCTGATAGGCTTTAATGTGTAATGTGAAGATCTTCACATTTCATCCCCATTCCCATAGGCGTCACATGTCTCTTTCCCATGTCTCCTTGTCCTTTATCTTCCAAACTTGATTTCTCGAGCCCCTGGCCAACTAGTTAAGCCATGTGCCATGGTGCATCTCTCTGAGGTATTCTTACCTGGGTGACTTCTCTTTCCACACATAGTGAGTGTCTAGGTGCGCACTGCCAAAGCTCTACCCACTGGGAGGATTTTCCTCACTGTTGTTTTTCAGGACTACTCAGAATAGGACGACAGTGCAGCAGTAGTCTATTCCCAGCTTGCATCCAGCGAGCCAACCCATCTGCGAACCAAGCTCTGCTTTCTCCCCCCTCTTCCTTCCAGTGATCATAAAGAACAACCCCTTTCCCCGCTTACATGTAGTCACCATACACATAAGCTAAAGGAGAGATACCAGTGTAATAGTAGTGGATGGCATGGGGGCCGAGGCCACATGTCGTATAGCTTACTCGTACATCTTACTTGTGTCATCTCTTCTTCTTCAAATTCAATCTTGGATATTACCCTTGCACTCGTAGAGTGCTACTAGGGCTACTTGACCTTATGCATTGGTGGTGGGTCTGACAGAACTGAGCTCATGATGGGCAGCTCTGGCTGCATGAACATTGATGGCCATGCCCAGGTATTCAGTTTCTACCAGGGTCCAGTGTCATTCCAGAAGCTGTTTTGCAAAAGGCTTATAATGATCTTAAGCAGATGGCGTGGACCTGCTCCAGATCCTGTGTGTCTACATAATTCCCCTCTTGGGGCTTGCTGTAAATTCAACATAATTTTTTCACATAACCCTCTAATGCCATAGTTGCATGGCCTTTATCTGCAAGTGGTAGATCTGCTTGCATATGGCTTGGACCTGATCTGGACCTCACTCAAAGTTGGCATCCTTTTGTGCTAACAGTTATAGGAGTTGATGCAGCATTACTGAGTATGGAAAGGCCTCCAGAACCCATAGAGGCCTACCAGGCATTGTACTTCTTTCTTTGAGGTGGGAGGTATAGGATGAAATAATTTGTCCTTTATTTTGGATGACCTCGATCACTGGACCTCTAAACATTTCATCAACGTGGCAGGCCTTTGAATCTTAAGGCTTATTCTCCACCTTCTAGAATACACGTCTTAGCAAAGCCTCAAAGGCACTTTCTACTTCTTGTTCATCCAGTCTGATTAAAATAATGTTATCAGTATAGTAGCTTAATGTCATGCTCTTCAGGATGTCCAGACAGTCAGGTCTCTTTGGACTGTATCATATCAGAGGGTTGGAGAGATTACACAGGTGGGAGGTAGGGGGAATAAGACCATAATGTAAACTTTTATCCATCTAAAGTCAATGTAAAATTTTTCTGATTCTCCATGACACGGATGGGAAAGAAAGCTTTCACTAGATTAATGGTCACAAACTATGTACCCAAGTCCATGTTAGTCAGCTTTAGCAAAGATATCACATCTGGCACAGCATTTACCATGAGGCTACTACTTAAAGAAGTCCATTTTAATGCCCTAGGGTCTGTCTGGTTTTTGTAGGGGCCAAACTGGTAAATCTAACGGGGACATAACGAAGACTACCACCCCTGTCGTGTTGCATTACTCACCTCCATAGCTCCCTGAAGATCAGCCATCCCAGTCCCCCAAATCTGACTTGGCTCTCATTATAATAATTGAGCCTGTCTTGCTCCTCCATCTGCCTCTTTTATGTAAGCAAGTTATCATCCCCATTGCCACTGGGGAGTCTATAACATCAGCTCTGGCTTAAGAAGGACAGACGCACGGAGTTTCTCAATGATAATGGTGTCCCTCTCTCCAGAGATTTCTTATCCCTTTGTAAGGGAGTGTCCTCCAGGTCCTCCTGCAGAATATAGTCTGCTGCTCTATTTTCCAGCTCTTCATAGTATATCCACTCCTGCATGCCCACTTCTCTGAGCCTTTACTTAGTTGTCTTCCACAGCAGTTTAACTCTTCTGCTTCTCGTAGTGTAAGCCATCACCTTCTCCCAACTTCCAACAGCCATCCCAGCAGCACATTAGCACAAGCTCCTGGGGTCTTTGTTAAAGGCCATTATCAGAAGGCTCCCATATCAATAAACTCTCACTTACCCAACCTTACACTCCCCTGCCTTTTGGTTCCATCCCATAATAATCCTGGCTTCTGTCAGCACATGTGGACACGAGGTCCTGCAACATCAGGACATGGAGCCTGATCAGTCAGAGTCCAATCAGGAGGCAGAAATCACAAAGTAATTTGAACAGGGAAAGTTTAATATATAGAATAATGAAGTATAACAGGGACCTGGAGTAATGAAGATTTGGCTAGTCAAAGACAAAGAGGACTCAAAAAGAATAGCAGATATAAAGAATAGCTACTACCCCTAATGCTGAGACACAGCATCCAGGGAAGAGGCCGCCCCGGGGCTGAGACCCAGATCTCATTAAGAGGACACCGTCCTGGCTCATGGATGGCAGATAAGTCACTGTGCTGCTGAGCAGGTGGGACTTGCTGAATATCTGTCCTGCAGAACTCACCCAAATATGCCCCCTGGGGTGCCTGGGAAAGCCGTGTGTGGAATATGTCTTTGGAGGCGGTCCACTCTGACACTGCTGGCTGCTGCTGACTGCCACGCGCCAGAGCTGGGCAGCGGAGAAGCTGCACGTGCTGCAGCAGCCTGACAAGAGGAGCACACCTGAACTGGGAGGGCAAACCCCTTTCTCCTGCAAAGTTTCTCCACGGCTCACTAGTGACAAAGCTCAACATGATGCCACTGGCGAAGGAGGAATACTGAAAGGGCTCAGATCCATTCTCACCAAGCGGGCAATGAGGGGATAAATTAGAGTCAAGAGGCCAAAACTGACAGCTTGTCTTCCTTGAGGAAGGCCAGCACTTCCCCGGCTAGGTTATGCCGTGACTTTGTCTGGTAGCCAGGAGAAGAGCGGGGTAGATCCAGAGAGGTGTGCATTGTTGCAAGGCAGAGCCTCGCATCGTCTTTAAGAAGAGGGGGACATTAGCCTCTTACAGGAGGAGTGAACCACTTCAGATCTCCCAGGAGGTTCAGGGAGATCTGAAATTTCATGCCTCCGAATGTCCCCATTGCAAATCTCAGGGTCCTACACCCTCCCAAGCAGGGCCCTGCCCCTGTCATAGCAGGCTTGCAGTGGATGAGCGTTCAGCTTTACTTGGAGCTCTGCTACTCCTCTAATGAATTCCTGGGTCTCATCCTCCGCTTTCTCACTTTCTGGCTGCAGAAGGTGAGAGTTTATCCCTGTACGCTGCCAAGGCTGTTGGTTTTCTATTGCTGAATAATAAACTATACAAACAGCTACCTAAAGCGGCATCCATTTATTAAGCTATTATGCAGGTAGGGCTTCTGGGGAGGCTGGACTGGGTTCTGCTCAGGTTTATCAGGTCAACTGTGTCATTCAACATAACAACCAGAGGAGTACTAGCTTATCATATCAATAAGGTCCAGGGAACTTATTAGGGAGTGGCATTGTGCTGGGAGGGGATTTTTAAGAATTCCTTCTACTGCAGTCTGCCCTCTGGCCCCCAAAGATTCACACCCCTCCCAAATGCAAAAATAGTCACCTCCTTCCAAGGTTCCCAAGCATCTCACCCTATTACAGCATTAGTTCAAAGTCCAAAATCTCATCTAAACATCATCAGTTCAAATGTCCAAAATTTCATCATTTAAATCAGGTGTGAATGAATCCCCTGAGCATACCCTGTTAAGTAAAGCTCCTGAACACAATTCTTCTCCACCTACATACCGTGAAACTAAAGAAATAAATCATAGGCCCTTAACACTCCTAATAGGCAATGGTGGGACAGGCATAGGACAATGGTTATATTTCTGGTTTAAGAAGGGGAAATGTCACCAGTCCAAAGCAGTTTTTAAATCCAGTTGAGCAAATTCTGTCAGGTTCCAAGGCCTGGAAATCGCACATTGTGGCTCTTTACTCTAAGCAGCTAGATCCACCCTCTGAGTCATTTTTCCTTTTCCATGAAAGATAGCACTTATTTGCAGCTGAGCTTTGTCAACCGACTCTCGACTCTCTGCCAGTAAAATTTGGGGGGACCCAACAGCCTTCTTTCATTTTCTACTCTGCCTCTTCCAGTCAAAGCTCCCAGTGTTTCTATGGGTATAAATTTCTCGAGAACCTTGTGGGTTTTGCATGGACCACACAGGAGTTCATTCCATTAGGCAGGCTAAAGGCTCTCCCACAGATCTTTCTGGGATAACCCCTCAGAATTCAGCTTCTGCTGAGAAGGCTGAGGGAAAATACACCCCCAGCTTCCTAGAAGTACCCTGGTTTGATTGAGAACTGAAGAATATCCTTGATATAGGTTGAACTGTGTCCCTCACCCCCAAATTCATATGTTGAAATCCTAACACCTAGAACCTCAGAAGGTGACCTCATTTGGAAATGGAGTTGTTGCAGATGGAATTAGTTAAGATGAGGTCAGCGTGAATAGGGTGAACCCATCTTTATCCAATATGACTGGTGTCCTTATAAAAGGAGAACGTCGTACGCAGACATGGACACAAGGAGGTCCCATGTGACGATGGAGACAGACATTGAGGTGATGCTTCTACAAGCCAAGGAACGCCAAAGATGGCTAGCAAACCACCAGAAGCTGGGGGACAGGACTGGGGCAGATGCTCGGTCTTCAGAAGGAACCCTGTCAACCCTCTGATCTTGGTTTTGTAAACTCAAGACCTATGAGACCATACGTTTTTGTTGTTTAAGCCACTCAGTTTGTAGTACTTTGTTGCGGTGGCCCTAGCAAACAACCCTAGTCTCTCGGGACTGACCTTTGGGTCTTTCTGAAGTTTTCACAAAAGATTGAATAGCCACACACCCGGGTTTTCCTCTGTGCTAGTTTTGACAGCCATTTCTGGATTTTGGTATCTTTTGCAAACCGGATAGGCTGAGAATTTCCCAAGTCACCAAAAGTCCTGGTTCCTTTTCGTTAAACACTTCTTTCCTTAATTTCTTTCTCTCCTCTTGTATTTTAACATAAGCGCAAAAAGAAAGCAGCCTTCACTTACAACATCTCCTCGGTTAAATATCCAGGCTCATTGCTTATAATTTCTGTTTTCCACATAAATGCCAGACACAATTCTGCTAAGTTTCTGCTTCTACATAACAAAATCATCTTTCCTCCGGTTCCAATAACATATTCCTCACTTCCTTCTGAGACCATCAGTGTCTTAAAGTCCAGGTTTCTACTTATGGTTTATTCATGGAGATGAGGCTTTTTCTGATGCAATTTAGGATTGCTCTATAATTTTTCTCATGTTCTTCTTACCAGCATCTTTAACATCATATTTCCACCAAAATTCTGTTCAAGGAGGTCTAGGCCTTTTCCACCATGCTCCTCACAATCCCAGCCCCCACCCACTGCCCAGTTCCAAAGTAATCTCACATTTTTAGGTATTCGTTATGACACCCCACTGCCAGCTACCCACATCTGTTTGAGTTTCCTATTGCTCCATAATGAATATCACAAATGTAGTGGTTTTCAATAACCCAAGCCTTCTGACTTTCATACGTGCCTTCGGCTGATGATTGAACACCCTGTCTTCCACCTTTCCCTAATGTAGCAATGGCACTCGCCGTTAGCTTTGGATTCCACTGTCTTGAGAATTAGTACGTCCCCAACCTCTCAAAAGCCTGCGATATTGCTCCCCTCCCCCATTCATTTTCTTCTGTGGTTCTCCACGAGCAAAGTTTTGAAGAATTGCACTACTTCAGCCCGAGAGGGATGTCAGTTCCAGCTATCACTAGTGATGGGTGTTCCTCACCAGCTGCCCAGCAAGGGTCCAAAATTCCGTTTTAGAGTCTGCTTCCCTGAACCAATCCTGGCACCAACTGTATGAGATCGGGTTCGCTAGGAACTGTCTCAGTATTGAGACAACCTACAGTGTCTTCAAGGAAGTAGGACTGGACAGAAGTCAAGATGGGCATAGAGTTGAACTGTGATGCATTCGCAATGAAGTCTCAGCTGATCTCACAAGGAGTTCAGGAGAGGGTGGTTCTTCAGAATTGTCCCACCTTCAGGCAATAGGTCCTGATCTTTATATCTCTGTACCAACCAGGCTGCCCTTGGGGAGGGAAGGACGTGTGACTTTGGGGGAGGTGGCTCTCTTCAGCTGAGAGCAGTTCCTGGAGAGGGAACCGGCTGAGAGCTGTTGGCACAAACACTCTGGAGCAGCTGGGAGAATGGGTGTCGAATCCAGAAAAGGGGGAATCTGGGTGGCACCACAATTACTGTTTTCTGCATCTCCTAAGAGCTCATATTTGTTCTTTGTATCAATTGTCTATTGCTGCACAACAAATTACCCCAAAATTTAGTAGCTTAAAACAACAAACATTTATTATTCCATAGTTTCTGTTGGCCATGAATCCGAGTTCGGCTTAGACTGTGTCTCTGGCTCAGGGTCTCTCATGAGGTTGTCACAAGCTACTGGCTTAGGCTATAGTCACCTCAACGCTTTGCTGGGGCTGGAGAGCTCACCCATGTGGCTATCAGCAGGCCTCAGGGGATCCACTTTCAAGTTCACTCATGTGGTTGCTGGCAGACTTCTGTTCTCCACAGGCTGCCTAAGTGTTTTCGTGACGTGGCAGCTGGTGATTGGAGAGTGAGAGACCGTGCCGAAGAGACTTTTTGTAATCTTGGAAGTGACATCACATCACTTCTGTCCTATTCTTTTCCTTAGAAGCAAGTCACAGGTTCCAGCCCAACTAAAGGGGAGAGGATGTGAATACAGGAGATGAAGAACAATGAGGCCATCTTAGAGCTGCCTGTCGTAAATACTACCTGGCGAAGACTGAGCTGAGCATTTTACCTGCATTGCTTTATTTAACCTCATGATGA